>OX411758.1:12380281-13580281 GCA_948252205.1 Orthosia incerta
ATATTAGAGTCCACCATCACCGATCACTATGCAGTTATGCTCGCCCTCTGTAAGAGGAAAACTGACAAAGCGAAACAGCCTTTTTTTGTCAAGGTCAATGAGGATGAGCTTGCAAGTAATATGGAGAACATAAATTTTGAGCTTGTATACTCCACTTCGGACCCTAACTTGGCGACTAAATACTTAATCGAACCAATTATTTCTGCATTGGCTAAAAATACCACAACAATACCTCTGTCTCGCCGACGCAGACCTATCAAACCCTGGATAACTCCAGGACTGTTGAAGTGTATGCGTCATAGAGACAATCTGTATAGAAAACATAAGAACAATCCCACAGATGAAATCCTCAATGTCTCCTATAGAAGGTACAGGAACCATTGTACTAACCTGTTGCGAAAGGTCAAAACAGATTATGAAAAATTAGAATTCAAAAAAGCTGGTAGGAACTCAAAACATGTATGGAAGGTTATCCAGAATGTCACAAACTTAACTAGGTCTCAGTCGTCCGCGTATGAACTTCTAGAATCCTCCAGTGATAAGCAAGCCTCCTTAAATAAGGTTAATTCGTACTTCGTGAAAGTAGGCAGTGATTTGGCTGAAAAAATTATCAAGAGCCCTCGACCCCCTTCTCCTTCATCAAGCTCCTGCTCTCAATCAAAATCCTTTGTGCTATTAAGTACCGATGAGTCAGAGGTGGAACATCTTATAGCTTCTCTCAAAAACGGTTCAGCGGTTGGTTGGGACGGCATTTCTTCTGAATTTCTTAAGAGGCACAAACAAATTATTGTCCCTCCCCTCACATATATCTGTAACTTAACCTTAAACACAGGTATTTTCCCTGATCTTTTCAAAAAGGCGCTACTACATCCGATTTTTAAGTCTGGCGATCGAGGCCGTGTCGAGGACTACCGTCCTATCTCTGTTCTACCCGCATTGTCTAAGATACTTGAGAAAATTATTAACTCTAGGCTTGTTACTTATCTGGAGACACACAGCTTGCTATCACCTAATCAATTTGGATTCAGAAAAAAATTGTCAACAGATGATGCTGTACATAACCTAACAAATTTAGTAGTAAAAAAACTTGATAAAAAGCAAAAGTGCGTTGCGCTGTTTCTAGACCTCGCGAAAGCCTTCGACTCGGTTTCCATTTCCATGCTCATTCATAAGCTCGAGTCTCTGGGAGTAAGAGGGGTGCAGCTGTCCCTGTTTCGGAGTTATTTAACAAAAAGAACCCAAAGTGTTAAAATTGGGTCTTATACAAGCTCTGATTTACCAATTGATTACGGAGTGCCTCAAGGGAGTATCCTTGGCCCTACCTTGTTTCTGGTCTTTATAAATGACCTCTGCAACCTTACTCTCCAGGGCGGTAACATATTTTCATATGCTGACGATACAGCACTTATTTTTTCATCAAATTCCTGGCCGGATACCTATCGCCTTGCCCAAATTGGGTTTGATATAGTTAGAAAATGGCTAAATAACAATTTACTTACCTTAAATACAACTAAAACTAAACTTATGAAATTTTCTATTCGGAATCCATCGAATTCTTTAGACCCCTCTTTGCAGATATCGGCGAAACCTTTTTATCTTTCATGTGATAATGTGTCAGGTGCTACTGTACTTGAACATGTCACATCAGTTAAATACCTAGGGGTACTGATAGACAGTAACCTAACATTTAAAGAACATATTGAACAGTTATCAAAGAGGGTGAGAAAGCTCATCTACATTTTTAAACAACTGCGTCAATCAGCTGACGCAGATGTCATGAAAATGGTGTATCTAGCATTGTGCCAGTCCATCTTGAGCTACTGCTCAATCACGTGGGGTGGTGCAGCCAAATCCAACCTGATAAAGGTCGAGCGTGCGCAAAGGGCCGTGCTTAAGGTATGCTGTTTTAAGCCCCGTCTCTTTCCTACAAAACAATTGTACGAGTACTGTCAAGTTCCCACTGTCAGGCAACTATTTATTCTAGTTACTGCAATGAAACAACATTCTTTAACACCCTTCGACCCGGATTGCGCAACTCGTAACCGCCTTGTAGCAACATCTACCGCCATAAAAACATCCTTTAGCCGCAGATTCTTTGTCTTCCTTGGGCCATACTTATATAACAAACTTCATAAATTGTTATCCATACACAACTTAAATCGTCGTTTATATAAAACTACGCTACTAAATTGGCTTCTTTCACAATCCTACTCAGAAACAGAAGGCCTCCTGGAGGTCCTCCAGTAATCCTCCTTTCTCTTGATTGATTAAATCTTTAATATAGAAATTTTACGCTATGTAATTGCACACACAAGCACAGTCACCCACACACTCATTCACACCACACACATACACACATACACACACACTCATACACAGGCACTTCTGATTTTCCTAATTTATGTTTTTAAATATTGTAACCTTAGCTTACTCACAAACCGTTTTCTGATCTCTAATGTTATCATTGTTTACTCGTCTATGCTACTCTTATCTGCAATTGTAATTGTTAATAAAAAGCGATGTGAGGTGGAGGCCTGGTGACCTGTAACACAGGTTTTAATTTACCTACCACAGGCACCAGCGATCCACAACCAAATTTGTAAATTACAATTTAACAAAATACTTTCTTGTTTTGTACTTGGTTTGTGGTGAGAAATAAACGATTTTTATTATTATTATTATATTCGCATCGAGTATCGTCAAAGTACCTATTCTATAAAGTCTGCCTAGTCCCGACTAATCTCGAGTCTCGAGTATTGACAAAGTACCTATTATATAAAGTCTGCCTAGTCCCGACTAGTCTCGAGTCTCGAGTATTGACAGACAAGGATGAAAGGATTGCGGAATAGTGTAGTTAAAAAAGGACAGAATATATTCTAGCACAACACAGTGCGCGTCGCGTGACTTTTATGCCATTGAAATATGGTTCAAATTAAAATGACTGACACACGTATGATTTTGGCAAACATGAATGAGCTATGACTATGCTGCTGCTATCTCGCTTCGCCGCGTCGTCGGTACTTTGATCGCGTTCGCGCGGGCCGCGGGTGCCGTGCACTGCGTAGGCACAGTGAGACTAGGTGGATCGAGTATTTTAAAAGTTAGAATAGGTGCAGCCTAGTCTCGCTAAATATCTAATCCCTGGATCTGTTCTAGTATATACGCTTCATCTCTATTGAACACCATTTTTCTGGGTCCCGGATTAGACCATATCACACAGGTTCGTTTAGTAGCAGATGGGTGCAGCGGCCAAAATAAAAACCAATCTCTTCTTGGTATGACAGCTAAATGGTTACAAGACTATGCACCTGTACACGTTATGGGCCTAGAAATTCTGTTTCCAGTTGTTGGCCATTCATCTTTGTCACCAGATAGAGTTTTCGCAAAAATTGAAAAAGAGATTAAAAGTCGAGAGGTAATGACTAGCCCTGATGATTATTACGAAATTTTCACCCGTCATGGAACCGTGTATTACTTGGGAATTGATATAAAAGCTTACGACTGGAAACGATCAACATCTGAAGTCTTAAAAACTACAACCAATATGCACTTTTCAATAAAAAAATCGAAAAGATTTTTTCTTAAAAGGACTCGTGACAAGCAAAATGTGTATATTCGAGCGAAAGAGTCTTACCAAAATACTTTAAATAAGTATCAAAATGTCTGCAAAGGAAAAAATAAGGTTTCTGCTATAAACCCAGATGTGTTTTTTTTTTTTTTTTTTATTATCTATAGGCTTGCGCTTGACCACTATCTCACCTGATGGTAAGCGATGATGTGGTCGACAATAGAGCACGCTTGCCTAGAAGAAACCTATTCACTCTTGACTTAAAGACCCCTAGATTGTAGCTATCGGGAAACACAGATTCCGGCAGGGAATTCCACTCTTTAGCTGTACGCATAATAAAAGTGTCCCCAAAACGTTTTGTGCGTATGGGTGGGATGTCCACCATTAAATTATACGTTTATGTTAAACAAGAAAAATTAACATCATATAAATACAATAATACTTACTAGAAACAAAAATACATACATATGCTAAATATGTACCTATGTATTTTATTATAGATACATAATTACTTACATACTTAATATACAAACAATGAAAATAAATGATGTACGACAATCATAGAAAAATTAAATGATGTGAAGAAATTATTAATCACACATTTTGGAGAGAATTGGGATGAAATCTTAGATTTAAATTATTATAAACAAGTCCTGTCAAGACCTAAATCATCTACTACTCATGAACAGGTTGCTGAAGACTGTGATTTCTCCGAAGAATTACCAGCTATAGTTGTATAAAAAAACTAAAAATATAATAGCTTTGATTATATACGTATAGTGATGATAAATGAAGGTTTTTCAAATAAAACGAGATTCTAAAGTACTAAATTGTTTATATTTATTGTTACTAACCAACCGACCCAAAATATTGAGAACCCCTGACATGATATTGTTTTAGCATCAAAATATCCATGGTGATAAGAATCAAAGATGGTCAAATCCAACTACATCAATAACAAAACTAGTCAAATCCATAGCTTGGTTTCGAAATAGGTCAAATCCAAAATAATATCCCTATTATTTTGATTTTTTAGTTTTATGGTTATGAATGTTTTCTTTTTAATCAGAAATACTAGCCTAAGTGAAGCCATATGGATTCAAACTCTAAACACAGCTTTTGCAGGGAGATCAGAACGAAAAGTCGTTGATTCCCATAAATACACCACTTGACCACTTTTGTTTCTAAACGACACAATTCACACGCCCAATATTGTTTATCCACTGTTATTCGGTTTTTTTCATATATAAATCCATGTACGTCTAATTTTAATCCTCCGCGACTGGTTTTAAATGATTTTAAATAATTGTCCTCCATGTTAATAAAGCATTAACACAAACATGCACGTAATGATAATAAACTGAAATGAACTTAGCAATAGACACAACTCAGTACGTTATGTAAAGCATACCCCCAAATAATAATCATACCCTCAAATTAAAACTATAAATATCATCTTCTGCCCTCATATATTTTTTATTACACTTGGTAAATGTTTCTTTCTGAGTATGAGTGAAAATATTATGGTAATTATGTTTAGGGATAAAAGCGTTATGATAAAAAACTGTAGGAGTTTAAATATATTTACATTAATGATATTATTAATTAAAATTTTCGGAAACATGAGTGTTATGAACATCGCCGGTAGCACTACAAATAGTATGAATGAAAAATTTAGGATGAAAAATTTTAATTTAGGCACATGCCATTCGGCTTAAAGAATTCGTCGTCGACGTTCCAACGGTTGATGGATCGCTTTCGGTCTGGACTAAAAGACTTCACAGTTGTGGCATATTTAGATGACATCATGATAATGTCTGATAGCCTAAAGCAAATCGTGAAAAGTATGTATTTGCCAGGGAAAGAGTTACTTATTTAGGGCACGTCATTACGGCTCAAGGCATCGTACCTGATCCGATGAAGGTCCAAGCAGTTGTGGAAATGCTACCTCCAAACCACGTTACGGAACTAAAACGTTTTTTACAAACCTGTTCCTGGTTCAGGAAATTTATTCCACAATTCTCGAAAGTAGCCCAACCGTTGACCGACCTTACCAGGAAGAGTAAAGCCTGGAAATGAGGTGAGAAGGAGCTCGTCGCCTTTAACGAGCTCAAGTGGAGACTCACAACGAGTCCAATCCTCCGCCAGCAAGACTTCGAGCAACCTTTTACTTTGCGCACAGATGCCAGTGGTTATGCCCTAGGTGCAGTACTCGTGCAAGGTCCGGATCCGAAGTCTGAGAAACCCATTGAATATGCAAGTAGGCTACTAACAGCGGCAGAACGCAATTACTCCACGACGGAGCGGGAAGCGTTGGCCGTGGTATGGGCCCTAGTTTAGATAAGTTTCGTGGTTATCTCGAAGGCGCCCAAATCCGTGTTGCAACTGACCATCAACCGCTAAAGTGGCTGCTGTTTCTGAAGACACCCAGTGGCCGCCTAGCTCGGTGGCAGCGTTGCCAGAACGTAACTTTTATTACATTTTACGTAACTTTTGGGCTTCTCATGTAACCTCCATGTAACACGACTCAAAATGTAACTTTTAGGACTTAATAAAAATATTGAAATATTTGCCCGCAAACAAAAAAAATATCGTGAAACGGAACGCATCCAAGAATGTTTTTGATCGTCGTGTTGTCGCACCTGTGACCTGATTTCATTCATTCACTCACTCACATGTATTTCTAAATCTTCCATCCCGCTTACTCCAGCGAACAAGTGTGCATAGTGTTTTGTTTGCTAAAGTTTTATAATAATGTTTTCTCCAAAGAAGAGTTAATCAATACGAAAGTTAATATCTGTGGATGGAATTTTATTTATTATATTTATTTCGTCAATAATGTAGTGATTGGTTTATTCTCGACTTGCTCGTGATAACAATACTTGGTAAGTTAATATTATAGTTATTGTAGTTTTAATTTAATAAGTAATTATTAAGGCAATCAGAAAATCAACAACAAAGTCGTATTTGCAACAGAAATAAGTTTATTTGTGTATCAATCGTCAACTAAATATCAAGATTATCAAGTCAAATAGCATAATAATGTGTGCCATGCACTGCACATAGCTTCAACAAGTTCATGTAGCGATTTATTGTTCATTGTTAAGTAACTTTGGTTTCGTTTACAAGAACTAGAGTGGGCTGAGTACCTACCGGGCAGCGTAACCTAGATTTGATTTTGTTTATCGATCTTTTCACTAATGCGACCGAGTAGGTACCTACCTACATAGTTTTTCTCGTTGTAATTTGAATGTTCTAATCTAAACTAAACGCAACGGATTTACCCGTGGCAGTCGCGGGGAAGGCGCGCCCGCGCGAAAATTCGAACAGTGGGTGCGTTACGCTACCTACGATTTACGTGTGGTATAGTTCTTAACAGAACAAATATTTGGGGATTTTGGGGACGCCGCATGCCGTGATGTACGCAAAGTATCGAATCATACGATTTTTTATGGATGCATGCTTTATGGCTTGTTCATAATACACTAACTTTGTCTATTGCTTTTTTCATGTATGTTGTGTTGGTGAATGATAAATTGCATGTTTTGCTATATTAAAAAATTAACATGTATCTGAAGAAAATGGACAGATTTTTGCTTGCAAAAGCATCGACTTCTAAAGAAAAAAAAGATGATAGAGAAAATATCGATAGCTCAATAGATGGGGCACCCCCTGAAAAAAGAATGTTTATCATTTTAACGAGAAATGGCAAGTGGACATTGCGTTTAAAAACTGGATCTCAAAAAGGGAGCTACAAAATGGCTCCATCACGGCCTTTTGTAGAATTTGTAATTGTATTTAAGTCAACCATAAGCCTGCTCTTTTAAAGCATCAAAATACAACGAAACATAACGTTAACGCTATTAGTAAAGTTACATCCATAGAGCAATCATTTAAACCGACAAAAGAAGAAGAGCTAAAGAAAAGAGCTGAAGTCAAATTATGTGCTTTTCTCGCCGAACATAATTTGCCACTGATGTTGTCAGACGATTTAATTCCTTTTTTGGCCAATACATTTCCTGATTCAGCAATAATTAAATCTGTTAATTTAGGAAGAATAAAAGCAACTAATGTAATTAAAACTGTACTGGGTCCAATATTGACAGAAGAACTTGCATCAAAACTCAGAAAAACAACTTCTAGTATTATCATGGATGAGACTACAGACATTAGCGTAAAAAAGCAATGTGCACTAGCGGTTATATTTTTTGACGAAGAAGAATTTTTAGTTTTTACTAAATTTCTTGAAATATATGAAGTTACTTCTGGAAAAGCCGAAGACCTCACAAATGCATTATTGAGTTGGCTTGAAGATAAAAAGATACCGTTAAAAAACTGCGTTGGCTTTGCTTCTGACGCCACGAACAGTATGGTTAGGCAACATAATTCCGTTTTCAGCCACTTAAAAGAAAAAGTACCCCACATTGCATGTGTAAAATGTAGCTGCCATATGATCCATCTAGTGGCTTCTAAAGCTTGTCTCAAGCTTCCGAGATTTGTGGAAGATTTTTTAAGAAATGTTGGATCCCATTTTAGCCGCAGTTCTTTAAGACAAGAGAAGCTGAGAGAATTACAAACGTTTTTTAAGGTTGATGTCCATAAAATTTTGAGTCCATCAATTACAAGATGGTTATCCCTACAGGCTTGCGTCAACAGAATATTAGAACAGTACGATGTACTCTCTGAGTACTTTAGACTCGGAAGTTTTAGAAGATCCAAGTAAAATCACGCAGGTTATAATAAACGTATTTGATAACAAACTCACAAAAGTTTACCTCGAATTCATGTCTCACGTCCTAGATTTATTCAACGATTTCAACCGCCTGTTCCAGTCTGAAAAACCATTACTTCACCAATTAAAACCTGAAATCCAAAAACTAATAAAAACAATAGCCAGCAACTACATGCAATTCAATTATTGTAAAACTACCGAATTGAATACCCTAATCCAAGAGTTTTTTTGCCCCTTGAGAAAATATATTTTGGGGTAGCTGCACAATCATCAATACAAGAATTATCAAAAGAAATTCCTGAATCGAAATCCGAAATCACTGACTTCAAAAGAACCTGTTTAATGTTTTACATAGAATCAATCAAACAAATTACACAACGTTTCGATTTTTCTGATCCACTTTACTGCATTATAGAAGTCATTGAACCAAGCACAGCACAAAAATTTTAAATTAAAGATTTATCTAGCCTGATGACCAGATTCCCAAACATAAAGAATGATGTCGATGATGTGGCGCTACAAAGAGAATGGAAAAAGCATGCTTTCCTTGACCATAGTGAATTAAATTTATCTAAAAATGTTGAGGAACACTGGAGAAAAATTTTGAAATTTAATGATTTGACTGGTACTCCAATGTTACCAAATTTAAAGAAAGTTATTGGCCTTTTACTTGTGTTGTCTTTTTCGAACGCATGCGTCGAACGAATTTTTAGTCAACTGAAATTGATAAAATGTGATAATAGGAACAGGCTAAACATTGAAACCATTTCTGCTTTGATGGCGACTAAAGCAAATATTGAATACGCCACAAAATTTGAGCCATCTAAAGCAATGATGCACGCAAAAATAATATACAGGGTTACTGGTTAAGTCGACCTAGATCCATTAAGAGGTTATAGTTCCCATCATTTCTGACTAATTGGACTATGAAACACCCCAGCCTAAACCTAACCGTTTTTGAGATATTGGAAACCTAAGTATTGGCATTTTTTTTGTCTTCTATGGCCTTATTTTTTTCCTAATTCCGATTTTTGAGTACTAGAGAAGTTCGTTTATTATTCTAAATGCAAAAAGTCCAAATATCTGAACCATAGGAGTCATAGTAGAGGACTGAAAGTGTAAAAAAGAAATAAATTTATAAAATCTTTTTTTTTCTATTAGCAATTTTTTTTAAAAAATGTATGGCAGTTGTGCTGCAGATATGCTAAATAATATCTTTGTTCTATTAGCTATCCAACAAGGTATAATAAGCTCACAATTCTTAGAAAAAACTTTAATAAAAAGCTCACCTGTAGAGACAAAAAAATATAAAATGAAAAAATGGGACTTAAGATCAAACTTATCACCTGAGTTAGAAAATGAAATAAAACAATCCAAATAGTTATAAAACAACATTTATTGTTATTTTTACAAGTCCTGTTCCACATGACCGCCTCTGTTTCGCACACACACTCTCATTCTGTGTCTCAGTCCACTTTTTACTACAGCAGTAGTTAAATCTCTTCTTATTTCGTTTGCTGCCGCAGTTATTTTCCGTCTCAACTCCCCAACAGATGCAATCGGATGATTGTCTTCGTAGACTAAAGTCTTCATGTGGCCCCACACATAAAAATCCATGGGGGTCAGATCAGGACTTCTCGCTGGCCACGGTATGGGTCCACCTTTATATATATTTCTTTCTTTCTCTTTCAGTCCTCTACTATGACTCCTATGGTTCAGATATTTGGACTTTTTGCATTTAGAATAATAAACGAACTTCTCTAGTACTCAAAAATCGGAATTAGAAAAAAAATAAGGCCATAGAAGACAAAAAAAATGCCAAATCTTAAGAAATTGGCATATTTTTTTAAAACACCTTCTAAGTCCAATACCTCAAAAACGGTTAGGTTTAGGCTGGGGTGTTTCATAGTCAAATTAGTCAGAAATGATGGGAACTATAACCTCTTAATGGATCTAGGTCGACTTAACCAGTAACCCTGTATAGCAAGAGTGGTGAAGGTACTAATTGCAAGCTTTTAAGTAATTAATTTCACGACTACGAACAATTCTAATATTAACGCTCTTTTCAGGTTCCAGTTCGAATCAGCTATCCTGCATTAATCATAATATCAATTATAGATTATGATGACGTTTTTTATAAAGTGATAAACGAAGTAAGTGTTAGCTATTGAAAGAAAGAACATTCTAAATTGGTTAGTATATTACTTGCACATTATTTATTGAATGTTTTCCTTTTTCAGGATCACCATTCAAATAATGGATCAACAATTAGAATTTGATTCGATTTAGATTCTATTAAAATTCTTTCGAACCTTATTTTTAGTTTTTGTATATAGATAAAAGGTTTTTTTTTTACCAAATTCTAGTATTTTATTATTTTAGTATCGTTTTCCATAAAAAATAAGGTAATGTAACTTTTATCATGAAAATGTAACTTTTTGAGATGTCTCATGTAACATTTGACTATCTGCCACTGGCAACACTGCTCGGTGGGCCCTCAAAATCCAATATTTTAATCTGCATGTAGAATACACGCCGGGGAAAGCTAATGTGGTAGCGGACACACTCAGTCGCCCAGTGCGCCAGCCGTCTTTGGACGAAAAGCCCGAGTCTACCTGCGATCTGTGTCCAGTCTCAATAGACCTACCTCACCGTGGCTCCGAGGAGTTGCGAGCAGCTCAGCTCGAAGATCCTGAAGTTAGGAAGATACTCACAGACTTTGAAGACGGTGATGCTGAACGAAACCAAAGTTACTTAACAATGAACAATAAATCGCTACATGAACTTGTTGAAGCTATGTGCAGTGCATGGCACACATTATTATGCTATTTGACTTGATAATCTTGATATTTAGTTGACGATTGATACACAAATAAACTTATTTCTGTTGCAAATACGACTTTGTTGTTGATTTTCTGATTGCCTTAATAATTACTTATTAAATTAAAACTACAATAACTATAATATTAACTTAACAAGTATTGTTAGCACAAGCAAGTCGAGAATAAACCAATCACTACATTATTGACGAAATAAATATAATAAATAAAATTCCATCCACAGATATTAACTTTCGTATTGATTAACTCTTCTTTGGAGAAAACATTATTATAAAACTTTAGCAAACAAAACACTATGCACACTTGTTCGCTGGAGTAAGCGGGATGGAAGATTTAGAAATACATGTGAGTGAGTGAATGAATGAAATCAGGTCACAGGTGCGACAACACGACGATCAAAAACATTCTTGGATGCGTTCCGTTTCACGATATTTTTTTTGTTTGCGGGCAAATATTTCAATATTTTTATTAAGTCCTAAAAGTTACATTTTGAGTCGTGTTACATGGAGGTTACATGAGAAGCCCAAAAGTTACGTAAAATGTAACAAAAGATGTATAAAATATACATAGAATACATAGACTGATAAACACATTACCCTCTTTCGGCAGTCGGGTAAAAAAAAGACAGCCTAGTTTGATGTTGGCATGCCTATACCATTTTAACGGTAAAATGGTACGTGTTTTTAAAGAAAGAATGTTTAACTGTAAGGAAATGGTTTTCCTTTAGGTGTATCTATACATATTCAAAGCCCGCAACTTCTTACAGTCAAAATTATATTATTAAAGCAAAAAATTACTTCTATGCCTTAACGAGAATATCTAAATCTACGTGAGGTCTGTCTTTTTTAACCTTAAAGACTATTTATGGGGCTACTTACTTGTATGTGCTATGGGGCGCCTGTTTGGGCTGATAGGGCCACAATAGGGGCGGTACGACGTAAATTACTTCAAAGTCAGCGTTTGGCTTTGATATGCTTATGCAAAGCATACAGGACGGTTAGTACTGAAGCATAGTATAAAGAAGAGGGAAGTAGGTTATCTTCATACAAACGCACCGCGCGCGGCTTGTATGTGTGCGCTATTGTATCTATGTGTCGACGCACGCACACTTTAACAAAATCTCGACCCGTTTCTCAGAGCGCCAGTCGGGGCTAACACTGCACAAAGTTCGCGCGCGCGTCACGGCTTTTCGGCACCGCTAAATGAATAAAAAAATGTCTGATAATCGCAGAAGAACGTATTGCTGTGTGTTTGGGTGTCTTAATAATTTATCGATTCCAGACCTGTCTCTGTTCAGATTACCTATTGAACAGGAAAGGTAAGTTAGTCACTTATTCTAGCATAATATAATTTTTACTTGATGATGAGATACCTACTTACTTACATATTTTTTGTTTGTATTAGTTTTCTATCACACAGGAAGTAGGTAGGTAGGCCTAATTGCCTACTAGAATGTATTAGGTACTTTTGATCTGGCAATTGGTTTGCCGCTATTTCTTTGTTTACGTTTAGTTATGCCGATTTCTCAGTATTGTAGGTATAGTAACTTGGCTGGGTTGCACCACAGAAGAAGTTATAGTAAAGGTTTGTGTCAAATTTAACACTAACAGTAACGCTGACTTTAACAGTTGTAGCAAAATGAGTTGCACCAGCGAATTCATTAGCTTTGTTAAAGTTAAAAGTGTTGCAAGTCAAATGAGGCGTGATTTACCCCAAGTTCGAAGCGGGTAACATTTTTAAATAAGGCAATACTAAACATAAATGTCAAAACTCGTTTCTAGCGCTGTCATCAGTGTCACTTCTAGAGATGTGTCGTCGACGTATTTTTCGTTAACGAAACTAGACCGTCCATTTCCGTTGATCGACGAGTCGATCAACTAGTTGCATTTGTCGACTAGTCCAAAACGTAAACTATGTTAAGTAGACGTTCTTTATAAACTTTGCGACGACGCGACGCGCGGCGTCTACGGTTCGACTTCAACTTCCCGATTTAACGTAAACAAGTACCAACCGGTTTACCTCGCATCATTCGATCGGTCAATCGCTTTACTCTTTTGCACACGTGAAACTATAATTATTGGCGTCCTTTTCTTCTTAACACAATGCATTTTTACTCCAAAATGGCTTTCGGCTCATAGAAATATCAACTCTTTGTCTCTAGATTTAGAGTTCAAATTAATTTGCTCGATGTTCGTCCGTTGTTATTTTTTCGGACGTATTAACTTGTACTACCCAACTAAGTTCTCGCATCGGTCGTCGCGTTACAAGTCGACATGAACATAGTCGAGTCTCAGTTTAGCCGTCTACGAATTCAACTAGTTCGTTGATTAACGGTGAACCGTCGAATCGTTCATTGTACGTCGACGGTCAATTAACTAGTTCGTTCATTCAACGCCCATCGTTAGTCACTTCATTTCATTGATCGGTGTCTGTTATTTATAAATATATTTTTCAAGGAAGCTTAGGAAATAGAAATATTTCTAATTTATTAATCTTTCGGGTTCTGGTGCGCTGTGGGAGAAAATAAAAAGATGGATAACAATTTGCTTGCAAACATTCAAACAAAGTAAGTACATACCTTTTTATTGCTTTGTCTGTAAAGCGTGTTATTTTTAGGTTGAACAATTTACATATCCTTGTTACGCCTTTGCCTTAAATTATATTTTTATTGTTTCAGGGAAAGAAGTGTAAACTTTACCAAAATAGAATTGGACAGATTGCAAACACTTTTAATAAAATATAAAAGTATTTTATTTTGCAAAAAGACAGACGGCGTTAGTTCAAAACAAAAGGAAAGTGCGTGGAGTAAAATCGAATGCGAGTTTAATGCTCTTACAGACACTCCACGTACAGTAAAACAACTAAAACATAAATTTGAAGAGAACAGCAAAGAAGGTAAATAATATTTTATCAAAAGCTTTATTTATTTCCTTTAAGTAAATACACAAACCAATTTTTTTTTATGTTTACAGGAAGCTAGTAAAGAGCGCCAAGAAATGCGTCGCACTGGAGGAAGGCCACCACCTGCACCACCATCTGGTTCCAGTAGTGATGCTACAGACTGGCTGAGGGAAATTATACCATCATCAATTGATGGAAATATGGCAATTTATGATGATGATGTCATATATCAAAAGCCTACTGTCTTTGTAAGTGCTAGTATATTCCACATTTACCTATTTACTTTTGTGTTATTCTAAAATTAATTGCACTTATGTAAAATTCTATTAACAGCCTGCAAAAAAGATGGAAATAATCAATGAAGTGGTTGAGGACAACACAACTCAAGAGTCTCATCTACCAAAGAAGGTATTATTCACTATTATTTTGTTATCCATTGTTAATACTCCGTTAACGCTCTGCCTGCCCCACCAGGGAATACATGCGTGACTTTATGTATTGTAGTTCTTGAAAAATAATAAGATCTATTCTATATTCTATTTACAGCCTCGTCCGGAGATTATTACTATTGAAGTAGTCGAGGACTATATGACTGAGGAGGCTCATCTTCAAAACAAGGTATTATTTACATTTTAAAATAAAAGCACCTAACATATCAATCAACCTACCTATCACCATATTATTGTTTTGAAGCCAGTAATCAATATTGTTACTTTTTCATTTCATTTATTAGCCATAATTTACATGTAAATATACATAGATCTTAAATTAGGTACCTACATAAATCAATGTAAATTATACCCATGGAGTGTACTTATTTTACAGATTCCTGATAATGAAAAAACAAACGAGGCTACAACTAATGAGAAGTGGGACTTTGATCCGAGCACACCCTACAGCTCTCTCAAGAGACCAATGTCATCACCACTAAAAAGTAATGTATGATAATCACAAATAGGCTAAAATATGTAGAGGAATGTATTTATATAAGTGCTCTTCTTATTGACAGGTCGAGCTAAAAAACGAAGAACTGCAGATCATTTTAACACAAACGTTGTCCGGCAATTGCTGCGGGAAAAAAAGTTATCAGTGATGGATAACCTGCAGGAGTTGGAGCTCCAAAGAATTAGAGAGTCTATCAGGCACACCCAGGAGCTCCATGAGCAAACGCTGCGCCACAATGAGGAGCGGCACAAATTAGAAATAGAAAAATTACAACTAGAGATAAGAATATTAAAAAAGTCTGATGAATAATTGAGATTTTTAAAATTAAATAAAAATAATTACTTTATATTCAAATTTTTTATTGTTTACTTAATGACGAAGCCTATTGAAATAAGTGTTGATTAATTGAGACCTGTTACGATCGTCATTCCTTGCCACTGTATAAACGATATTATCTTCCTCATTAGTTGGTTCATTGTCCTGATCCATATTTGGCGCCAATAATGGTGGCATAGGATCCCGATATTTTTTGCAAATATTGTGCAGTACAGCAGTAGCCACTATGATGGGCTGGACTCTTTCTAGATGTGTTCTTATTTCCATAGACAGGGCAGGAAATCTTCTTTTCCAACATCCAAACACCCTTTCTACTACATTTCTTGTTCGGATTTGGCTCTCGTTGTAAAGCTTCTCTCCGTCAGTAACTGGATCACGCAAAGGTGTTAGCAAATATGGCTTAACTGCATAGCCTTTGTCACCAACCAACCAGTATCCATTGAATTCGCCATCTTCCAGTCTGCCCTAAAATTAAAAACAAAGCATTTTTAAATTTCGACCCTGGTAGGTAATGTATGGTAAGTATGTATTAATAAATAAATGTTTTTACCTTGATGACACTGGAGTTAAATATATGGCTGTCATGGCTGCTGCCAGGCCAACGTGCAACAATATTAGTAATGTACATTTTTGCATCGCAAATAACTTGAACATTCATAGAAAAAGTCAATTTTCTATTTCTGTAATTTTCTGCATCTGGGCCACCTGCAAATAAAGTAATTATGTGTCATCTCTTCTAATTGATTCCTCATCAATATATGCCTCATGGACTAGGTTGTTAATGTGTTAATAATATACCTGGAAACTTTATCGGTATATGAGTGCAATCAATTGCTCCAATTACTTTCGGAAAAGCACTTAAATCATAGCATTCTGTCGCTGTCCTCTCCATCTCCTCCACTGTCTGTGGCATGGATATCCACTCTGCTCGCATGCTTGCAATTGCCCGGCTCACCCTATATATTATGCGTGATACTGTAGATTTATGAACATCAGCTGTATCGCCAACGCATCTTTGGAATGAACCACAGGCATAGTATTCTAATGCGGTGAGTACTTGCTGTACAGGAGTTACTGCTTTATTTCTGAAAAATAAAGATACCATAAAGTAATTAATAAACGTAGGTAATTGAGAGCATTTCAAAAATATGATAACAATCGCCCATAGGTAGTACCTACAAGGAACTAAAATAGACAGTCACTAAATAATTAAGTAAAAAGTAAATACTATGCTAGAAAAGGAAACTTACTTCATTGTAGGATGCTCTAACCAGCGGTGCAATCGTAAACTCAGCCACCTAGCTACGTTTTTAGAGACTCGAAATCTCGCCAAGAAACATTCGTTGTCCCATGTGGAAAAACGATCGGGTCTAGGTAAGTACACTTTTCTTTTTCTATTTACAATCACAAGATCATCGATTTCGTCTTCAGAACTGGTTTCCGCGAGTATTTCTTGGAGTAGGGACATGATGTTTAGAGGTTATATTCAACGCGTTTGACAACTGACGGATAATTTAACACAAACAATAGCACTAGCCAGCGAAAAGTGAGCGGTTACCGTTACGGTTAAAGTTATGACGTCATTTAACTATTTTTCAAATGGTGCAACTCATTTTTGGCCTAACCGTTACTTTAACTGAAGTTTCGATGTTTGTTAATGTTAAAGTAAGATGGTGCAACCCAGCCTAAGTACCTACCTACTTACAGAAAATCGTAATTCAAAATAAGTATGTACGAGTACCTAATTGACTAAAAGTAAATCAAATACATATAAAACAAAGTTCGAATCATAACAACAAATTCGATTATAGTCTAAGAGACAGTCGTTAGTTTTTAATGTTGTTTTTATTTCTTTTAATGATAATATTTCATTCACTTTATTCATTTTTTATTATAGATACCTAATGTATATTAAATGTGCTTTTTATTTCAGACGCTTTCAGTGGCTGCGCTTAATTGGCCGCGAGGATTTGATAAATAAATCCCAACCCAAGCATGTTGTTTGTGAAGCCCATTTCCACCCAGAAGACATAATGAAAAACAGCGTTAGAAAATTACTAAAAAAAAATTGTTTGCCGAGTTTAAATTTGCCAAATCTTAAAAAAATTGACAAATCTACACAAGTGGAAATAAAAACTTCATATAATAATTCAAGTCAAACAGAAACCACTAGTGCTTCAGGGTCAAATGAAATTGATTTAACTATTGCCACTTCATCATGCCAAACGGATATTAACACCACGGATAATCTAACTCAAACTTCTGCTGGTCTTTCTGCAAGTACTCCACGCAAGAGGAAACTAAAATCGGAGTTATTAGAATGTCAAAAGCGTTTACGAGCAAATGAATCAGCAAATTCTTCACAAGATATGTTTTATAAATTATGTGATCGTTTGTTATCTAAGGACTGAGCCGAACTTGTTAAAGCTCAAACATACTTAAAATGTGCTAACAAAGGAAACAGATACACTACCGCTTACAAAATGTTTTGCTTAAACTTGTACTACGTCAGCCCACAAGCTTACCGTTTATTAGAAAAAACTCTTTGTCTGCCCTGTAGAAGCACGTTAAATAAGTTATACATTCCGATGACTACTCAAATAAACGAACAATTAATGACAGCACTAAAATTAAAAGTAAAAAATATGTCAGAGAGAGAAAAATATTGCAGTTTAGTGATGGACGCTATGAGTTTAAAAAC
The DNA here is from genome assembly GCA_948252205.1 of Orthosia incerta. Classification (NCBI taxonomy): domain Eukaryota; kingdom Metazoa; phylum Arthropoda; class Insecta; order Lepidoptera; family Noctuidae; genus Orthosia; species Orthosia incerta. Next base: position 12,398,305 of record OX411758.1, read on the forward strand.
GAACGTCTTTTATGATATAAAAAACGACAGACTAATAGGCTTCCACGAAGTAGATGGCGTTCAATCGCCGACACCAGCAAAATATGCCTTAGTAGTAATAATGAGAGGTATTTTTGTGAAATGGAGCCAGCCAATTGGCTACGCGTTATTATCGGAATGTTCAAGCGATGCTAATATATCTATATGGATTGATAAACTTATAATTAAACTCTTTGAGATCGGATTAAAAATCAGAGTGTGCGTTTCAGATATGGGACCAGATTTGTTAAAAGCTGCTAAAGAAAGAGGGATTTGCGTAAACAAAACTTATTTTACTGTTAATGGTCATAAAATTTATTGTATTTTTGACGCACCACATTTGATAAAGTTGGTTCGTACCAACTAGATGGCGTATGATTTTCATTTCCAAAATGGCGCCGTAGCAAAATTTTGTTACATAAAAAAATTCTATGAGCATGATAAGAAGAAAAGCTGTAGACAAACTCATAAATTGACTAACAGCCATATGTACCCTACGAACTTTGAAAAAATGAAAGTTCGTTACGCGACGCAACTTTTAAGCAGATCTGTAGCAGCGGGTTTGTCAACGTACATAGATTTTAATGTGATAGATGAATCAGCAAGGCACACAGTCGAATTAATAATGTTGATGAACGATCTATTTGACGCATTGAATTCATCGAGTCTTCGTGACAGCTATAAGTACAAAAGAGCGTTTTGTGGGCGTAAAGAATAGATTGATTTTTTCAATAAAATGTTGACTTTTTTCCAAACATTAAAATTACGAGATCCCCGAACTGGAAACGACACTACTCGAAACGTGAAATTTATTCAAGGGTTTCAGATCACAATCAAGTCAATTTTACATCTGTACGAAGATCTTAAGCAAGAAGGATATCAATACATCCTGACAAGACTTCTTAATCAGGACGTGATTGAGAATTTTTTTGGTAAAATTAGATCGAAAAATGGAAATGCTCTAGAACCAACTAGCAGACAATTTATATATGCATATCGTAAAATTTTCTTTGCCAATATTACCCGGGCTCCGAAAGAAGGCAATTGTACGGAAGATTTGACAGAATCCCTCGTTCACTTAAGTAATTACAAAAATACGGATAATGAAACAATAACGTTCCACCCGTTATCAATATTAACCAATCAGAAATATTGCAATCAAATAGTGTATTGCGTGATATTAGTTGTTCAGACTATATAGAATTTGATATCCCCGAAAAAAATGCTTTTTTTTACGTATGCGGAGCCTTGTTGAAAAAATGCATTGAACGTCACGAGGATTGCGAACAACTTAAATCGTATTTAAACGCGAATCAGCAAGTTTGCAATTTAAGTGCAGAAAATTATTCTAGAGACCAAATTTTGTTAGTGATTCCACCCGACGACTTTGTAGAAAATATTAAGAGGATGGAGCAGATATTCCAAAAAGCATTTAAAAATGATCAAATAAACTGCAAAATTGGCATGTCTATTTATGAACAAATAAAAGATTTACATTTTTCACCGCCCTGCCCATTTTTTCCGAAATTGTATTTGCAAAAGTTATTTATAAGGATGCGGATATACATTAAAGTTTAATAACAAGGCGTTTCGTAATAGTCGAAACCGAAGAAAGTATTTTTCTGTAGCTAATTTGTAATTTTGTAATAAATGTGTGATTCAATAGATATGTTTGTATTAATTAAAAATAAATGTGGTCCTTTATGTGTAAAAATACTACATTATACATGATAAAAAAAAAACAAAAAACTGACTTGTATAAAGCACTAAGCAAATAAATTAAACACAAGCTCTTAGACTATGTTGCCGCCTATACCATCTAGCGGCGACATGGCGAGCCGGGACCGCGACTTGACGTTGCCGCTGTTCATGTGGTTGCTAGCGAAGCGCGAACAGCCGCGCCTAATTTTTAGCTAAAAGTGACAACCCTAAGACAGTAGGCAATTATATCGCGGATTGGGCCGGAGATAGCCTACTTCCCCTCTCTTTATACTATGACTGAAGCCTTACCGGTACTTGCTGGCGTACTTCCGGTCGACCTTGAAGTGCAGCGACGTGCTACAATGTACTATTCTGCACGAGAGACCATGGACGCGGACTTTTTAACTCGGTGTGACCGTGAGAAAATCTCTAGATTATTTAAACCACATATTGACGTCTGGGAGGAACTTTTATCCGAATGGCAATGTAGGTGGGATAATTCCATCAAGGGCCGACACCTCCACCAATTCTTCCATCCGTTCGCGTGCGGCTAGCCAGGACGTGGCTGGAGGTGGATCACTGTTTTGCCCAATTTCTCACAGGGCATGGTAATTTTAAAAGTAAATTATTCTCCTTCAAGCTCGTTGCCTCTCCTTTATGTCAGTGTTCTACGTCTGACTGCGAATATGTAAAATCTGCACAGGCTCTTCTTTGGCATAATGAACGCAATTTTATTTTGAATAATGTACAGGCTGCATCAGGAGTTGTTTACTATACGGACCTTGTGGAAACTAGAACAAATTTCCGTACGTTCAAGCGTTTTTGCCATACCTATTATTGGAAACAAATATAGCACAGCTCACAATGTAGGACCTATTAATATTAATGCTAATTTTTATCCGCGGTGCTAGGCAACTGGGCTTATCCCAGTTGTAAACGACCCTTTGTGCCTATTGGCCTTGTTTGTTCTGTCTCCTGCTTGATATGGAGGGAAGTGGAAATTTGTACATTTTCCTACTCCTCCGTTATTCTATTCTGATTAATTTCGTTGCGGGATCCAAGACAGTTAAATTCTTTCTCCGGGTTGATAGGTAGGTGGTAGGTAGATAGATAGCCAGTTGACGGGAGCGAAGCCGTGGGGGTCAACTATGTATTAAATAAAATAAAACTATAACTGATATTGATTTTTATTGAATAATTTGTTAAAATATTATCTTGATCGTTACTGATGAATGTATTATATATCAAAAGTGAATCGAGAAATTCTAGCAGCCCAACGCTCTAAACGTGCACTATCTACTAAGACCTAAAAGCCACTTTAAACTAGCATTATCAGTTATTACAGTAAACTTCATCCCTTCAATATAAGGTCTGAAATTTTCTATTGAAGCTAAAACAGCTAATAATTCACGTTCTGTGGTACTATAATTACGTTCTCATTTATTAAGTGATCTAGAATAGAACGCAATAGGATGTTGATCTTCATTATCATCCTCTTGACTCAAAACACTACCAATGCCAACAGAACTGGCATCACAATGTAAAAAGAAAGGGTTTTTCTAGGATATTTTTTAGAAGTTATTTGGTTTCTTGTATTTGGGATTTATATTTCGTTGTTCCTATTAAAAAAAAATATTTTGCTTTTCTTTATTGTTTTTTTTTTGCATAAATGAAATTGCTTTCTTTTATTTCTTCGGGGAGGGATGTAAGGTAACGAGTTTTTTTAAACTCGTCACATAGTTTTTGGATTTAGTCGATTTCCGAACGACACTACTCAAGATCTGTGCTGTGAGCTGTCATTTTTGACAGAAACACTCTACCATCTTGTTTTAAAATGGCTAGGGCAAAAGTGCAAGGAGGAGCGCGGGAACCTTGAAAAGAACAAGGCGCCAAATCTCTTTAAATTTAAAATTAATTTGTAATAGATTGTTGAATACCTCGAAATTAGTTATAATTATAAAAAGGAGTTGTATATATTTGTAAAAAGTGTAATAAATAATGGGGGGAAGTGTTAATAAAAGAAAAAAAGCGGAGCCCCCTGATTGTCGAGCAGAGTATGGGACATCATGGAGACTTCTTCCGACTCCAATGAGTCAGCAGACAACAGCAGGAAGTATGAAATATTTAAAGTCCCCGGATACTCAAGGAAGTATCCTGAAAACAGCAAGAAAACAGAATACATCGTATTTTTATCGCATTAGACTGAACGCCCTTTTTCTGATAAAGACAGACTGGCTATTTCGCATGCTATATAAGAATATTGCGTCACTGGCATATTACATTTAAAGTCCATAAATAAGTACAAAATAGGTATAACATTTGACCTATCCAACGCCCTTTTTCTGATAAAGACACTGGCTATTTCGCATGCTATATAAAAATATTGCGTCACTGGCATATTACATTTAAAGTCCATAAATAAGTACAAAATAGGTATAACATTTGACCTATCCAACAATGTATTCCTACAAAATAAAAAACTTTTAGACGAATTGGGCTTAACCGCAACAATACCTGCTGTCGACACCGAGGTGACCGGGATACTTACTTCAGTTCCTACGGATTTATGTAATAAAAGAATATCTGCTTTGATTGGAAGTTCCAGAAATGTCATACAGGTGAGGCGCTTCATGCACCGCGTACAAAGTGAAGGTGGCGCGGTCACGTATAACCCCACTCAAACTGTTGCGGTTACTTTCGCCTCTACTGAATTAGCGCAATACGTGTACCTTGACTCCTGGAGGCACGAGGTAAGCTGTTACGTTCCTCCTGTCAAACAGTGTTTGCAATGTATAGTTTGGACATATTGTAAGAATGAAGTTGTATGCTCCATATGTACAGACAAGCATTGTTTTAAAATTTGTAAAGAAGACCCCAAAAACGCTAAATGTGTAAATTGTGGTGGTTACCATGTTTCCATCTCAAACACTTGCCCACAGAAAAAAATGAAAATAGAAGAAAATAAAGTCAAGTCCAGAGCCGCTAAGTATTAAGTAAGTATTATTAAGTATTCTGATTTATTTATTGTACATTATTTTCCAAAATTAACACAGAAAAACATAGAAACACAGATTATTAATTTGACTAAATCAGATTTTTTATGAATACTTTAACATTTTATATTTTATGAATACTTTACCGTTTTAGTTATTATTTTAGTTACTTTAACTATTACTAAAATTATGTTAAATCAAAAAGATAATCCCATTAATTCAACTTCCATAAAATAAATTGTGCAACAAACTTTCCGTACCATGTTACCATGAGCATAACATACATGTTGCAATTATATTATAAACCTGGTTAACACCCCTTAAACATTTTAAAATTAGAGGATACAAAATAGAAAGACATGATATTGGAAATAAACATAGTGGTGTAGCTATTTTAATTCGCAATAATATAAATTACAGGAAAATAATTACATATTCTGATAATTCCCTACAAAATATTTGTGTAAGAATTACTGTAAATAATACAGAAATAAGTATTGTAAGTTTCTATTGTCCAACAAATTGCACTCCACCTTTTGCCAAAAATAAATTTGAATCTTTAGTAAAATCTGTGCCTGAACCAATGATATTTGTTTTTCTTCGTAATAAGTCAACCAATGACGCAGTACACGAACTGGTAAACTCCATTATATCTAACTTGGACCAAAGGAACAAATGAAAGAAAAAAGAAAAGAAATAAAAATTGTTTACTCTGCACAAACTAAACACACAATACAAAATAAAGATATTTGGCATTCACCATAGGTACAAATTAGCCAAAAGCCTCGTATTTAAAACGAAAAAAAAAATGCATTACTGTCTTCCTCGATCTGGCTAAAGCCTTTGACATGGTCTCTATCCCGCACCTACTCAAAAAGCTAGAAGAGTTTGGTGTTAGGGGTGTACCTTTAAAGCTATTGCAGGACTATCTCACCGAAAGAAAACAAAGGGTTCGAATAGGCCAGGTGCTGAGCGATGAGGCTTGTGTCGATTTCGGTGTGCCCCAAAGCAGCATACTTGGCCCAACTTTGTTTTTGGTCTATATCAACGACCTCTGCCGTCTTCAGCTTCGCTCTGGACATATTATTACTTTCGCAGACGATACTGCCCTCTTTTTCAGTGGGCAGACATGGGATGGAGGTTTTTAACACTGCCCAGAGTGGTTTTAGCAGAGTCTGCAAATGGTTGCGAGCGAATATTTTAACACTAAATGTTAACAAAATCAAATACATTGCTTTTGCACATAGGTTAAATCTACTGCCTCCATCCTATTTTAGCATAGCCTACCATGTATGTGTCCCAGGCGCTTCCTCGTGCTCCTGTCCTAATCTTCAGCGAGTCGATGACATCAAATATCTTGGTATCATAATAGATCAATGCTTAAGATTCAAGCCACATCTTAAAGTCCTTGTAACCCGCTTGCGTAAACTCATTTATATATTTAAAACACTGAGACATGTAGCGGACCGACGGGTTACCAAGTTGGTCTACGATGCTTTGTGCCATTCCCTTATAGATTATTGCATTATATCCTGGGGAGGCGCCGCAAAGACTCATCTGATTGAAGTCGAAAGAGCACAGCGTGCTATTCTCAAAGTTGACGCTGGTGTCCCCTACCGATATCCTACTGTCAAACTTTTCAGGGATTGGGATGTCCTTACGGTTAGGCAAACTTTTGTGTTGCGTACGGTGCTCAAAGAGCATTCCTTATTGCAATTCGACCCAAAACTCCAATTGGATAAGCGCCAGAAAGGTAGGGTATGCCAAACCCAAATTGCAAAATCTGCACATTCACGTCAATTCTTTTTCTTCTTCGGACCTTATTTATACAATAAATTGAATGATATCCTCAACATCTATTCCCGGACTAAATATAAATGTAAAGCATTACTAACTACATATCTTAAGTCTTTGGACTACGAGGGAACTGAGAAATTGCTGACCTGAATAAATGCTAAGGCTTGTCAAGCGAAACATCCCCTCAGCTGCTTTGCTCCTTTAACCATTGCGCATCTCATACTCAGATCATTACCACATCACACAACCTCAAGCTCTCAAACTACATCACACACAAACACAAACTTACTTTCTTCATGCTAACTCTGTTACTAAAAACTAATGACTAAACCTTTAGAACTAATTGTTTAATATTTTATCTTTTTCATCGTCTTTTCTTGTATTTCCTTAATGTAGGTAATTTGTACTTTAAACTGTTATCATATTTCTCTATCATCCAAGTCTATGAAGCTAAACTTTCTTGTAAATTATTTTCTTGTATCCAAGCTGTCAATCAGTATGTCATGATGGGCCTTTAGCCGCGGGAGGACCTGGTGACCTGTAATACAGGTTCTTATTGAAACCCATCACAGGCACCAGTCTCTCACAAAGTGAAGGAACTTTGTGAAGAGAAAATAAACATTTTATATTATATTATTGTTACAAGATAGGGCAACGCCATCTAGTGATGAGTAGAAGAACTAAGTAGTTACTAGTTGCGCCATCTAGTATCGAATAGCGGAACTAATCTGCTCGTGTCGAATGGAATTATCCAGAATGTTCGAAACGAACATTTTGGAAGTTTCTAGTCGCTTCGGGAACAGTGAATTCGGAAGTCGATTGTTCTGGAAGTTTCTCGAATTATCTAGAACAGTATGGAACGTTCTAGAAACATTTTCGGTGCTATATAAAGAGCGGTCGGGTTCGTCGTGAGTCAGTTTCGATTCGGAAGCGACACAGAGCGATCAGAAAAGGAAAATAGTGCGAAGTAATAGAATTGTTTAAGAAGTGTTTTTCTAATAAAGTGTGATTAATTGAAGTCTGCTGTTTAAATAATTTATCCCTGAGCCCCAGCTCGTAACATTATATTATATTTGTGGTTGCATAATGACATTCCTCACTCATGGAAGTCTGATTGTTTGGTGCCCATTTTAAAGCCAGATAAGCCTCGGTCTAATCCAGATTCCTATCGTCCTATTGCTCTAACATCATGTGTTGGTAAAATTTTTGAACAGTTATTAAAACAAAGGTTGGAATTTTATACAGAACAAAACTATATTTTACCTGCTAATCAATTTGGTTTTCGTAGGGGTATATCAGCTCGTGAAAGTATTTGTCAGTTACAGCTTGATATCCAAAATAGTTTAAGTAACAAGGATTGTTTAATGTCAGTATTCTTTGATGTTGCTGGAGCTTTTAACAGTGTAAATATTGATGTTCTTTGTTCTGAATTATTTCTTATTGGAATTCCAAACAAAATTGTCCACTGGGTCCATGAATTCTTAACTGAAAGGAAAGTTTATGTTAAATATAATGATAAATTACATGGGCCAAGATTTGCTTCGGTAGGAGTTTGTCAAGGAGGAATTCTGTCTCCATTAATATTCATTTTGTACATACGTCGTTTAAATTTGATTCTGTGTTCCAAAGTCAAAAATCTTCAGTTTAATGATGATTTAGTTGTGTATTTGTCCGGCAAAATTTTCAAAAATAGACACAGTGCCTTAATAGGGCATTGGAAGGATTGTGCAAATACTTTTCTTATTTAAATCTAGATATAAATGCACTTAAATCTAAACTAGTAGTATTTGGTAGAACTAGCAATTTCAGTCCTTCTGTTTGTTACAATCAAGTTTCTATACCAATTTCTCACGAAGCTAAGTTTTTAGGCGTGACCTTCACTCATAATTTGGCTTGGAAAAAATATTTTGAATTTATAAGTTCTAGAGCTAACAGAGTTTTTAATATTTTGAAGACATTGTGTAGAACCCCCTGGGGAGCTGACCCAAAAACATTGTTGTTATTATATAAATCTTTGATTCGTAGTCATTTTGAATATGGTTTTCTTTGTTTTGCTGGTGATAGAAGATTAGTAGATCACACACACACATCATCAGCCTATTAATGTTGCCACTGCTGGGACACATGCCTTTTATCTGTGAGAGGGAATGGGCCGTAATCCACCACGCGGGCCCAGTGCGGGTTGGTGGATGTGTGGTTCTAGGATATGCCGGTTTCCTCACGATGTTTTCCTTCACCGTTTTTAGAGCAGTTGTGATGAAATAATTTACACAAAGTAAAGCGCCTGCCTGGGCTCGAACCCACGACCTACAACTTGTAAGTCGCGGCCGATACCACTGCTCTCAAGGTTAGTAGATATTCTTGATAAAATACAAAATAAAAGTTTGAGACTCATTACCGGGGCATTTAAAAGTACTCCAATCAATGCAATGCAAGTTGAGTGTAAACTTCCTCCATTAAGTATAAGATTCTCTTATTTGAAGGAAAGGTTCCTATTAAAACATTATAGTAAAAATAATAATTACTTTTTTTTCCAATTTGAATCAATCATGCACATCATCCTTTTGTAACCCAACATATATACTTAAGGGCTTACCTCATTATATAAATTTTCTTGAAACTCTGCTAATACATAAGTCATCTATTATTTTATGTTATCATGGGGATTTTGACAGCAAATTTCCTGCAATTGACATCATTATTGATCACAATTTATCCACTAAATAAGATGTATATAGTAAATTTCATGAGTTTACCGATCATAGATTTGTGTATACTGATGGGTCTAAAACTGAGTTAGCTGTGTCATTTGCTATTTTTGATGAGCTATTGAATTCTAATATTGGTTATAAAATAAACTTAACACAAGTATATTCACGCCCTAAAGTATATTAGGCATACAAATGATGCATGTTGTCAATGGGTAATAGCTAGTGACAGCATGAGTATTTTTTTTTATTTTTTATTTGTGATGGGTTTGCTCTTGACTCTAGTCTAGGTCAAAGGTGACAGAGACAGAGTCGACGATGGAGTGAGCTTACCCAGAAGAAGCCTTTTCACTCTAACTTTGAAGAGATTCGGGTTGAATGCGTTCGGAAACACTGACGCAGGTAGCGAGTTCCATTCATTCGCAGTGCGCATTATGAAGGATGTTTGGAAGCGTTTGGTGCGAATTGGTGGAATGGCAACAAGGTAAGGATGATAACTTGCAGTACGTCTAGATGTCCGATGGTAGAAGGGGGCTGGTGGGATGAGGTCGTGGAGTTCTTCAGCACACTCACCGAAGTACAGTCTGTAGAAGACCGACAAGCAGGCAACCTTGCGGCGATGAGCCAAGCTGTGAAGCCTGGCACCCGCCAGCTCAACGTCGCCAATGAGCCTCCTGGCTCTGCGTTTCACCGAGTCAAGCGCGGCAAGCTGATATTTAGCAGAGCCATCCCAAAGGTGGCTGCAATTTTCCATGCAGGATCGGACTTGCGCTTTGTATAGGGTTAAAAGCTGTCCAGGCGTAAAGTATCGCTTCACTTTATTTAGGATGCCTAGTTTTTTGGTCGCAATTTCGGCTTTGTACTCAATGGAGGCGCCAAAGTTGAGACTGGATGTCAACTCCATGCCTAGGAGCTCGAGCCGATCAGTCACAGGAACAGACGCACCCCGAAAAGTAGGAGTTTGATCGAAAAGACTCCTTTTAGCGGTAAAAAGACACGCCTGTGTTTTGGTGGCGTTAAAGAAGACCAGATTGTCATCACCCCACTGGGAGACAAGGCTTAAGGTCAAATCTGTACGCTCCACCATAGCCTCTCTCAAGGTTTGATTGCTAACACAAACTATTTTATATCATTAATAAAAGAATATTGGTTGCATTTGTCTTTGCATGACATTAAGGTTTTGTTCATGTGGGTCCCTTCGCACATTGGTGTGATGGTCAACGAAAGGGTTGATTGTTAACAAGAGCTATAACAAATTCTGAAGATGTCCCAGATTCAAGTAGTTTCCTCAACATATCTGTTCCTTATACAGACATAGTTCCTCTGTTGAAAAAAAGGTCCTATGATATAAGGAAAAGGCACTGGAATCATACAGTTCAAATTGAAAATAAAGGTATGTGGTATGCAGTATACAATATTCCCATAGGAACCATGCCTTGGTTCTGTAAAACTAATACTTACATGAACAGGATGTTTTACTCCACCATACTTAGACTTCGTTTTGGTCATTGTCGACTAAATTATCATTTGTCTCGTCTGAAAATTGTACACAGTCCTCTCTGTGATCATTGTAACTCTCAAGCAGAGCAATCTCTTGCTCATATTTACTTTGAATGCTCATTTTTTGGCATCCAGCGCCTTGTTCTGACGGATGAGCTAATTGAAATTTATGGTAGCCCTGATTTGGTACCACGCTCTATTCAGGCTCTTCTTTTAAATAGCTCGACGTATATGTATGTATTTACCTTTGTTTAATTTTATTATTAACTAGCTTTCCGCCGCAGCTTCGCCTGCGTGGACTACACGAATTTGGCTGTTTCGTTTTTTGCATTTCTGGCGGGCTATTGCAAATTGTTATCCACACATAGCTTTCCGCCCGTGTCTTTGTTCGCGTAGACTACAAAATTTGCTCAACTTTATTATTTTCTCGGACTATAAAAATTACATGTAAATTGATATAAAATGAGCATAAACTGAATTGCCGTCGTGTTCTAATAGCTAGAGCGTTGGACTTTCATTCACAAATAGTGAAATTCTTTGCTTTCAATTTGTGAATTCGTCGTTGCGGAGGCGTGGATTTGCTAATTCGTTATCCAAATTAATCATTTTAATTGTCAATTAACAACTCGATATCTGAGATATCGCTAGAACTATTTCAATGTCTATTTAAGTTGGTTTTTGGGTTCAACGCTATCACATATGGCTTATTGTGGATTTAGTTATTGATTTGTTTGAATGAAGATCATTAGATAAGCTAATTTCAATGTTTCATTAATATGAGATGTTTAAATCGAACGGGAACACTTATTGTAGGACTTGTAGATTTGTTCTCATTTTAATTATTGCACATTTGACGAAGTAAATATGTTTGATTATGACCTAATGTTATTCTTATTACGCAAAGTTGTCAACAATGGCGGATGATTATATATATTATGATAATTTTAATGACCAATAACTAGATTTAATAATTTAATACGAGAACTAAACAAATTTGAGTAATTGATTAAATAAACACATCAACACGGTCTAGGGATATTTCATACTCAATTAAATAACTCGAATAGTACTGGCCGCATTGGAATCTTTTATACACCGATTTGTTTGTAATTTCTCTCAGACTAATTCCAAATTCAAATTTTTGAAAATTCTTTTATTTCAGTGGCATAAAAATGTCTTGATGTGTAGGAGAGGGAATTTTCATTTGTGCGAAATTTAGAAAACAATACGAATTACGTTTAGTTACAGTTTTTTTTCATTTTTAAACGAAAGATAAAGTTAAAATTGAGGTATTGTAGCCATGCAACGCCAACATTTGACGAGGGCGGAGATGTTACGAGCTGTGGGAATGCTGGAAGCTGGGTCTGTACAGCGTAATGTTGCTGAGGCCATAGGGACCCACCAAAATGTAATTTCAAGATTGTGGACACGCTATCGTGCCACAGGTGAAATAGCGGAGAGGCACCGGGGGCCAAGTCGCATCACTACCCCCAGTCAAGACCGATTTTTGCAAATTACTGCGCGAGCTCAACCAAATGCAACGGCGACTCAATTGGTCCAAAGGCTGCGAGTGGAACACCAAGTGCTTGTGAGTGACCAAACTGTAAGAAGGCGACTGCATGAAAGCAATCTACGCTCTCGTAGACCACTCCGGGTCCCACCTTTACGGAGAGGCAATCGTGGACGACGATTAGAATGGGTTCGGAACCACGTGGGCTGGGGCCGTGAGCAATGGTCCAATGTGCTGTTCACGGATGAATCCAGGTTCGGCTTCCATCCAGATTCACGAAGGACGCGTGTTTGGCGAGTTCCTGGACGATGGAGCCGTCTTCAGAACCCTCAGGAAGTTCACCCATACCAAGGAGGAACAATTATGGTTTGGGCAGGAATACGTCTTGGAGGACGGACGGATCTCGTTTGGGTGCGGGGCAATATGACGGCAGAACGATACGTCCAACAGGTGCTGGGGCCCGTAATCTTGCCCCATAGAACACAAATGGGGCAAGATTTTCTGCTCATGCACGACAATGCCCGGGCACACACGGCGAGAACGGTAGCAGCTTGGTTACATACACACAATGTTAGGGCCTTAGACTGGCCTGCTCAATCGCCAGATCTAAATCCCATTGAGCATGCGTGGGATATGCTGCAAAGAAGAGCTCTGAAGGAAGTTCCTGAAAATCTGGCTACAGAAGATCAACTTTTTGCGCACCTCAGAAGGACATGGGACAATATTCCGCAGCAAGACATTGACAACCTTGTTCTGAGCATGCCGAATCGTTGCCGATGTGTTATGAACATCATGGGCGCTTTCTCAGACTACTAACTTCAAGTGTATAAACACAAATTAAATGATTTTTCTATTTTTCAGTTTTACTCATAAATTAAAAGTTAATTCATATACATCGGTAGACATCGGTAGACAACATAGGACTATCGGTAGACAACAATGATAAGGTTGTCTCTAAAATAGTGGTGAGTGATCAGAGTAATAATGAGTGGAAATTAGTGCAAAATAAACGTTCACGTTCGAAACCATATACATTTGCTAGTCAAAAAGGTCGAGCTTCTATTGTGCCAGACAGTAAATTCCGTGCGGCTGACATTAAAGTCCCGTTATTAATATCAAACTTGAATACGGAGGCCTCTGAAGATGACATTATTAGATACATTAAAAATAAGACTAATGAAAGTGTTTCCTTAAAAAAGCTTAACATCAAGTCTTATAAAAAGTATAACGCTTATAAACTATATGTATCTAAACACAAGGTAGACGTATTTTTAAATGATCAGCTATGGCCTGATGGGATTACTTTTAGACGTTTCGTGCATTTTATGTACCGAACGAATAGAGAGGCTCCTGAAGCTAGTAAAAAAGATGTAATATAATTCAGCATGGATTGTCAAAATAACTATTGTCAAGTAAAGTTAACTAGTTTTAATTGTAAATCTGCGAAAAGATCATCTGATAATATAAAAGAATTATGTAAGGGGTCCGATTTGATCTGTCTACAGGAGACTTGGCTGTTACCACATGATATCCCAATGTTGGGAACGATAAGTCCGGAATTTGAATTCACTGGTAAGTCTGCTGTAGACACTTCAGAAGGGCTCTTAAGGGGACGGCCGTACGGAGGTGTGGCTATCCTCTGGAGAAAGGGTGTTTTTGAGTCAGTATCGGTAATAACGTGTAATAGCTCTCGGTTAGTGGCCATTAAAGCAGTATCGGGTAGTCGCACTATTGTTGTGTTTTCCGTTTATATGCCTACAAACTCACCGGAGAACCTGCCTTTGTTTACCGAGGTTTTAGGTGAGATAAGTGCAATAATTGCGACCTATGATGTTGAAAACATATATATAATGGGTGATTTTAACGCTCACCCGCATGAATTATTTTATGTTGAACTGTTAAGTTTTTGTAACGATCAAGACTGGGTTTGTGCTGATACGAAGAAGTTAGGATGTGATCTAAATTACTACACCTTCATTAGCGAAGCTCACGGCTGTAGGAGGTGGTTAGATCATTGTGTGGTCTCTTCGTCAGCCTGGCAGACAATTGTCAGTGTAGGTATTGATGAAGATGTTTATGTGTCTGATCATTTACCTATATATGTTACTTTTAACTTGGAAGTAATAAAGCCAAAGTTGTTGACCGGGGCTGCACCCCGCAATGCTGTTGTGTGGGGCGTCAGGAATAGGTCTGAGATTGAGAGGTACCATGACCTGTGTTCTAATAAACTGCGGGAGGTAGACTTCCCACAGGAGTTTGTGGTGTGCAGTCATAGGTCGTGCAACTTGGATGATCACAAACTTGTTCTTGATAAGTTGTATAAGAATATTATAGAAATCCTCTGTGACGCGGCGAGGGAATCTAGTGAAGCACACAAGAGACCCAAGCGGGGTAGTCCGTTATGTGGGTGGAACAAACATGTTCGAGACGCTCACCGGGAGGCCAGGATTAGATTCCAGCTTTGGGTTTTGGCCGATCGACCTACTTCTGGAACTGTTTATGATCTAATGTACAAAGCGCGTAAAATTTTCAAGGGCCGGCTTAGGTACTGTCAAAATAGGCAGGATCAAATTAAAATGGACGTATTAGCAGAACAACGAGCTACGAAAAATTTGGAAGCATTTTGGAAGTCCACAGGTAGGATGGAGGCTAGGCCTGGTCTTGCGGCTGAGGTAGGGGGTGTTACTGAGCATGAGGACATTGCTAACTTATTTAGGGACCATTTCAAAGTAAAGTCTCCACTTGGCCCCTCGGTGTCGGGAATCAGCTTTGTTTCTCATGTCCAGAGGCAGGAGCCGCTACTACGCTTCACCACGAAGCAAGTAAGATCGGTGATAAATAGTATGAGTAGGGGCAAATAACCTGGGCATGATGGGCTTAGCATTGAACATTTAAAATATGCAGGCTTGCATATGCCGAGGGTACTGTCCTTATTCTATACGATGTGTCTCAGCCACTCGTATCTACCGGCAGATTTAATTAAGACCATTGTTGTGCCCATCGTGAAGAGTAGGACTGGAGACATCTCGGACATGAGCAACTACCGCCCAATCTCTCTTGCAACTGTTATGGCCAAAGTGCTCGACAGCATGCTTGACTCTTGGTTGGCGCAATATATTAAGTTGCACGATGCACAGTTTGGGTTTCGTCCTGGACTGTCGACCGAAAGTGCTATCCTGGGTGTCAAGCATGCTGTCAAATACTACACTGACCGTAAGACTCCGGTGTACGCGTGCTTCCTTGACCTCTCCAAGGCTTTTGATCTCGTTTCTTACGACTTGCTTTGGAGCAAGTTGAGGGGTAGGGGTATACCGGAGGAACTGCTCAGTGTGCTGCAGTATTGGTACCGTAGCCAAACTAGCCGTGTTAAATGGTGTAATGCGCTCTCGGAATCATATGGGTTGGAGTGCGGGGTGAGGCAGGGTGGTCTGTCGTCTCCCCGGCTCTTCAATCTATATGTTAATGACCTCATTGCCGAACTTAGCAGCATGCGTGTCGGATGCTGGGTAAATGGTGTTAGTTGCAACAACATCAGCTATGCAGATGACATGGTGCTGCTGGGGCCGTCGCCGGGAGCGATCGTAGAGCTGCTTAATGTATGTGAGACCTTCGCTGCTACACATGGACTTTTATATGTCGCCGCGGAGGCGTGGATTTGCTAATTCGTAATCCAAATTAATAATTTTAATTGTCAATTAACACAAACTCTATAATCCTGTCATCTCTGAGATTTCGCTAGAACTATTAAATGTCTGTTTATGTTGGTTTATGGTTCAGCGCCATCTACTGGCTTATTGTGGAATTAGTTATTGGTTTGTTTGAATGAAGATCATTTGATAAGCTAATTTTCAATATTTCATTAATACGAGATGTTTAAATAAAACGGGAACACTTATTGTAGGACTTTTAGATTTGTTCTCATTTTAACTATTGCACATTTGACGAAGTAAATATGTTTGATTATGACTTTACGAAAAGTTGTCAACAATGGCGGATGTTATAATTTTAATGACCAATAACTAGATTTAATAATTTAATACGAGAACTAAACAAATTTGAGTAATTGATTAAATACTATAAAGTAATAAGACTATTTTACACAGCCATGTAATAATGAGAAACCTTCTGGTTAGTAAAAACCTTTGTGTTGAGGTGATTTTTTAGTAATAATCTACGAACAACTTTGTATTTGTGAGTATTGAGATTGTTTAATGTTAAAATAATTAACTAAGCAGCATTTTAGTATTGTTTATTAGCTTTATTCAACTATCCAAGTAATTAGTGTCTAAACAAAAACAATATGGAAGTCCCACCCAACACTACAACAGGCATCGCGCGTATGGCGTGTGTAAAATAATAACTGTTTAATAAATCTGATTGATTAGATGTTTGAAAACCTAATAAACATGTAACACCAATTGTCTTAAAGTGATTGTGTAAACTATAAAAAGATTTAAAAGAGTATCCTAGAGTTTCTTGCTAGGTCTTCTCTAGAGATCGACGAGGGATTGCGACCTAGCGAGCCACCATGTGGTTTTAACTTCAAGTTCGAATGAAAACTCAAAGTGCCTGTAACAAAGTCAAATAAATACTTTCGAGTTTCAATCCAGTGATGTGTGTTATTGAAGTTTACCCGTTCCTATGAAGAATGAAGGAATTGCCTCTAGAATTGGAGTTGATGATGGTGATCCTATAATTCATAGGTACCTCGACGTGACATATATAATGCCAAAAAGTGTGAATACATGGTCTTTGGGGTCGCTGGTAAGCGCAGGGATAGTACACTCGAACTTACCATAAACGGAACACCAATACGTAGAGTGAAAAAGTTCAAATATCTTGGGCACTTTCTTACCGACGACTTCAGTGACCATGTTGACATTGAACGGGAGCGTAGAGCTCTGGCGGTCAGGGGTAACATGTTGGCACGAAGATTTGCTCGGTGTACTGACCAAGTAAAGATAACGCTTTTTAAAGCATATTGTCAGAGTTTTTACACCGGTAATCTTTGGGTCAGCTATTCGAAAAGATCGCTGGACGTTCTACGCGTCCAATACAACAATGTTTTTAGGATGCTGTTGCGATTGCCTCGTTTTTGTAGTGCCTCAGAAATGTTTGCGGTAGCTCATACGGATGGGTTTCATGCCATCATCCGCAAGAAAACAGCCTCACTCCTAAAAAGAATAAGTGGCAGTCATAATAGCATCCTGAAAGCTGTGGCGGCCGATACTTCGTCCACCATAATAAGGCAATTGGTGAGAAGAATTATACAGTAATATTTGGTTTAGCTAAGTTACTAACAATAGTGTTTAAGTGAAAACCTGTTACTAACAATTTATGGATCTCATAGTTGTCCGAAATAAAATGATTTTGATTTGATTTGATTTGATATACGGTTTCCGTCTATGCTTCATTTTTTTTCCATAAAATCCTGAAATTTTAATCGAAGTATCTTAACCATTATTAAAAAATGGTAGAATATTAAATAACGTATCTTTTAAATAGTCATATAAATAATTAACACATTGATAGTAATTCGCTTTTTTAAAAATATCCCTAGACCGTGTTGATGTGTGTACTATAAAGTAATAAGACTATTTTACACAGCTATGTCATAATGAGAAACCTTCTGATTAGTAAGATTTGCAGATCACCGGAAACTTGGAGAGTTGAGGTGATTATTTTAATAATAGGGTAGAGTGGTAGCTAATAAACCGCGTGTACCGTATGAACCATACTACCTACAGGCATTACGCTATGTTGTTAGCTCGTGCAAAAAACATATAACGACTCGTTTCCCTTGCCATGCATTTTGATCTAGTTCCCGGCCGCCAGACGCCATAAACGCATATTTGCGACTCGTCCTTGCAGTTTATTTTTCAAAAAAGGACGAAAGATCGTGAGTTTATTTTGTAATTACTTTATTAGTTTGACTCTTATTAAACTATGAGTGAATTGTATGTGTATTGTGGGTCCTTGCGCTTGTATGAGACTACTTTTTGGAATTACTTCTCAACCGTTATTGTGTAAAACATAACCTAAATTTCCTAAGAGGGGATGGGTACGCAGTGAGCCAAAAAGACTGGGTGAGCAATGAACCACGGTTCTACTATAGCTTTGCCTAATGCTATTGTGTACGTAACACTGATTGTATAGATATGGATTTGTCAAATTGTCACATATAAACAGGTGGGGAGTATTATTCCAGTCAACCTCTGATTGTTGATGTGAGTATCATTAAGTACTACTTCTTTATTTCAGCATGGGTCGAAGCACATTAGGGCGGCAAGCCCGTAAAAAGGGTTATCACACAGTAGCACCTATTCAAAAAGGAATAGACAAACATTTGTCGAGGCTGAGTATTAGAAAAGCAGCCAATCTTCACTATCCAACATTGCGAAGATACATTGAAAAATACCGCAACAATCCGTCATGGAGCCACATTACGAATTACGATGCAAGCAAAACTTTAATGATGAAGAAGAAGACAGCATCAAGGGGTATTTATTGGATTGTGCACATAAATTCTATGGCCAAACTTCTAAAGACTGTCGCAGAATTGCCTACCAAATGGCAGTGACTAACAAAATTGAAATGCCGCAATCGTGGAAAGTCCATGACATGCCAGGCCAAGATTGGATGAGGAGGTTTAGGGCAATACATCCTGAATTGTCAGTGATAAAACCGGAGGCTTGTAGTATGACAAAAGCAAGAGCATTTAATCAAATGACCTTGCAAAAACATTATGACAACCTGAAAGAAGTTTTAAGTCGCCCTCCATCTTTTGCTAATGGAAGCCGAATATATAATCTTGACGAAACCTTTACCACAACTGTGCAACGACCCCATAAAGTTCTGGCAGCTATAGGACGCAGTGTCTGTAAAGTCACAAGTGGGGAACGTGGAATCTTGGTTACAACTTGCTGTATTGTATATGCGATTGGCCAGGCATTACCTCCAGTTATGATGTTTCCAATAAAAAAACTATAAGGCGGCACAGGTGCTGTATGGGCCGTATGGGGCACCCCCAGGGACACTTGGGTTAGCCGCACCTAGCGGCTGGATGAATACGTTATCATTTGTTATTTATTTTCAACTTAAAAAACAAACAATTATCGTTTCATATTATTTTTACGAGGGGGTGGGATAATTTAGTCCCACCCTCTCGGTTCATCGCGTACCGTTGCTGGTAAACTATGAACCATTTACCTTGTTTAAAAAAAACCTGTATTAATCAGGCAATAGGAAATATTTTGTGGTATGTGGTAGCTTATTAAATTACCTATGTGGTGTGATAAACATATTTTCTTAGACTGCAATAACCACTGTGCTAGAGCTCTTCAAACTTTTGGAGGTTCATTCGCTACCACTCTACAATAATCTACGAACAACTTTGTATTTGTGAGTATTGAGATTGTTTAATGTTAAAATAATTAACTGAGCAGCATTTTAGTATTGTTCGCTAGCTTTATTCAACTATCCAAGTAATTAGTGGCTAAACAAAAACAATATGGAAGTCCCGCTCACTTAGAACACGAATCGCGCGTACTGTGTGAGAAAAATAATAAATTAATAAAACTAATTGAGTAGACGTTAGAAAATCTAATACAAATGTAACGCTAATTGTCATAAAGTGATTGTGTAAACCATAAAAAGATTTAAAAGAGAATCCTGGAGTTGCCTGCTGCATCTTCTCCAGAGACCGACGAGGACCTTGCGATGCAGCGAGCCACAGAATGTGGTTTTAGCTTCAAGTTCGCCTAAAAGCTCAAAGTGTCTGTAACTAAATCAAATAAACAATTTGAGTTTCAATCCAGTGTTGTGTGTTATTGAAGTGCGCCCGCTCCTATCAAGAATTGCCTTTAGGCATTGGAGTTGATGATGGTGATCCTATAATTCATAGTTACTTCGAACTGACATATATGTCTTATGCGCTATGCCTAACGTGACCAGCCATGCTATTCTCTAAGAGACAGTTTCTTGGCTGTGCTCGTCGACGAGCTCGTATTCGAGACAGTCTCGAGATCGACCGATCGTGCAGCGCTGATTCAAACGGTATTCTCTAGCGCGGTTATGGTCGTCGACGAAATCTAGACTGACATCTTTCGTCACAATTTCGTAGACGAATTAGGGCTTGAAACAAATTCTTTAAATTGCAATCGATAAATCTAGACTGAGAGTTTTATGGGCTTAAAATGTATAATATAGGTATATTTTTAAGTATTTTAAGTAATAGAGTGAAACTACAAACGATTTCATAGTTATAATAGTTTAACTAATGTATTTTTATTATTGCATCTTAAGGCTGAATGACAATTTCTTTGCCTATTTCGTAAGTAAAAGCAACGCGCTGTGACGGTGCAACAACACGCAAAATCGCAACCGACTCTTTTTGTTAGATAATTTGTTGTTTGTTTTTATTTAAAACTATTCACAAGTTTTAAAAAAATTAAGTGCTTTTACAGCGATTGATTTTAACATAGTTGTGTGACTGTGTGAAATGTAAGTATTTTAATATACTTAGGTACAGTGATAATATTATTGTTCTCCAAAAAAGTGAAGTGAAGTATAATATGTTTATCTTTAGATAAAATATAATAGTATTGCGTTGAAATAAATTTGCAGGATGTAAAACCAGGGCTATCTTGGCGTAAGAACAATATGACAATGGAAAACCAGCCGAACACAAAACAAGTGATGAAAGTAGTGATTTATTGGGCATTCTATTCCACCGAAAGCGACGAAGGCGAACGAAGTGAGCCGTAGGAAGCGACAGACACATATAAATGAAATCTTACATAGTGCAGTAATGCAGCAAAATACTGGTTCGACGCCTGTTCCACAACGTTTGTGGTTTGGGCGCTACTCCACTTTGTAAAACTCGTTTGGTTACGAATGGAACGATAAGTTTATCGATGGCTTACCTCAAATTCAATGCTCGGATTATTTGATTATACTCACCAGCTTAAAACAACTATAAAACTTTATACGTTAACATAATCAGGTCTATATAGGAATGAACCAGTAACCTAAAATTCAGGACAGATTGTCTCATTTCTCTCCACATACTTAGGGATGGTGCAATTCCGCTTAGGATAACACACATACCCGTTTCGTGACCAGATTGGCTCAAGGAAATCTGAACTTTAGGATACCGCATACATTAAACTAAAATTTAGGACAGATTGTCTCATGTCTCTCCACAAAAGTAAAATAGCGCACACCCTTAGGTCCACACATATTTTTTTCTGTGACCAGTTTGGTTCGAGGACATCAAAATTTTAATTTAACACATTACAGACGATACAACCTTTTACATCAACACGTAACAATCAAGTGGTAAGCGTGGTCATACGGATAGTCGATCCTTGCCATGCATGCATAAAGCTATGGCGCGGATACACTTGTCAACGGCAGCCGGATTAGAAACGTATCTCACATTATTCATTCTTCTTCTGACGGTAACCGTACCCGGTGCGCGGTGGTTGCTACGTAGATGTAAATTAGCTTTATATAAAAGTGTGCTTTGTTAGTTCGAATCAGCAAAGTTCAATGGCAATGTAATGCACGCTTTCCACGTGTACGAAAATTGCATTCCATGCATTTATATTGAATAGTAACATGACTATCATGTTGTAAACACTAAATATTATTTTCGTATTTAGTTCTAAAAGTTTGTAATCGGTTCTAGTTTTAACGTGTTTCATTCATCTAGGTACTAAGATTATAATTTTTTTCATATGATATATTTTGTATCAAATACGCTATCTGTCACTTGTTATCGAGTGCGAATTAAACTGTTATAAGTAAGATGAACTTGTAAAAAGAGAACACTGTGTACAATAAGATTATTTGGGATGATAGGAGGATGCCAGTTATTATTGACAAATTGGACAACTATGTTACCATAAATCAGACACGTGCGATTGATTCCCACACGTTACAGTGCATTGGATTCTTTCATTGCAGGTTTAGGTGATTATTTAATAGTACGAATGAAAATGTTATTAGTTTGTCGAATGTCGAAATGTCAAGTTTAACTGCAACTTAACGTTATCGAACACATGGATTGGTTTGTATGTATTACAAAATAGTATGTTTTTTCAAAATAGTTATGATTAATTATTAACTACTTCTGCTTAACTGATTTTAGTGAGACAACTATGCTCACAAGTTTATTTTCAACGCCGAGAGAATTTAAAAATCTATAATATGCACAGAAGACCTATACGAATATATGCCTACAAGAATTAATTTGACTGTTGTTAGTTTCACCTCTCACATAAACGTAATTGTGAAGTAAAAAAAATCTCAACAAACATACATCAATTATTAAATTAATTATGCATAGTAATGAATCGGGTTCACTTTGTCGGCTTTATTTTTCAGTTCTCATGAACAAATTGCAATTTAGCAGAAATGGTATATAAACAATACGGTTGAATATGACGTAAACGTCATATTTGTTTTTAACAACTGTAAGACAAGTACTTAGAGTTTAAAATTGAAATAACCTATTTTCATGCTGAATTAGTATTTTTTTGTGTATATAAACGAATTAATTTCAATAAATAAATTACATTCGCTCCAGAATCTTCAAAGTGACAAGTAGTACTAGCGGTGCTTTAAAATCGACTTTCTAACATGTAAGTAAGTAATTCATAATTTTAAATATGTACCTAGTCATAATGCTCACCTACGGACCTGGTTTTTGCCTGCCGGCTGATATCACTGTTATCATGCCCTACCTACCCATAGTGACTGCTACCCAGCTACGGACCTGGTTTCTGCGTGCCAGCTGGTGTATCGATAGCCTTAATTAAGTCACAGTTGTTAGTTACAAAATTAATTTTTATGTGTTCCATTTTAGGTCTGACTCCGATTCAGAATTCCATACACCAACCGCAGCTGTAGCCGAGGTTGCGAAGGTGCAGCCAAAGAAAAAGGTGGCGAAGCGCAAAGCTTCCGAGAGCACCACGCCATCAGAATCGAAATCAAGGTAATTTTGTGTTAGTGCTTGTACCTT
The DNA here is from genome assembly GCA_948252205.1 of Orthosia incerta. Classification (NCBI taxonomy): domain Eukaryota; kingdom Metazoa; phylum Arthropoda; class Insecta; order Lepidoptera; family Noctuidae; genus Orthosia; species Orthosia incerta. Next base: position 12,421,558 of record OX411758.1, read on the forward strand.
TAGGTGCTTGTTGGTGATGTTATATCAATTAAATGTTATACACAGATATACGTTAAATTATAGCTGCAGAAAGCGTTGAAATCAATTGCCGATTATATTCCTTGCAGGAATGTTTACAGTTAGTTCATGAGGTATTGTTATTGAAATTATTATAACATGACATAATGCTGTCTGTCCTCGTAGATTCTATCCCCATAGACAGATGATTATAATACACCCTCAATTTTCCATTAACAAATAAATGTACTGTAATGTGTGAATTGTGTTGTGAATGTAATAAAATGTTAAATTGTTTACAGTAAACGACGCAGCTCGGGCTCGGACCTCTTTGGCATCGAGGACTACATTCCCTCGTTGACCTCAGTTGGAGACTTCGGTTCAACCCTCATCAGCCGTGTAGCCGACGGGAAAGTGCGGCGAACGGTGGACTTAACCGGAGACTTCTATGTGGAGGTAAAGGTCTACAACAAAGCCGATGTGGCCTCCACCCCTAAAGAGGATCGGTGGAAGAAAGCCTCGGTGACCCTAAAAGTGCAGCTAAACCGCAACACGCCGCAGTGGGATGGTCTACAAGTTTTTATGAGACGGACTCATGAATTATTTAACAATTCTGAGCCCGTCTTTTATAGTGATAGTATAAATAGAAAATAAATATTTAAGTTGTTGGGGCACCAGGTCTATATTCTATTTAGCGAACGTCTATCATAATCGCAATAATAATAATATATAGCAACAACTAATAGTAAGTCTAAAACTGTTTTAATCTAAAATGCCTTTCTGTACTGTTTGTAATGCATCTGTTGAGCGCAGTCACTGGACAGGTCACCTACGTAGTACTAATCATAAAAACAAAAGTATTTCGCCTTTTTGCGAAGGTGTTGAAATAATACATTCTGCATTTCGTAATCGTATAGCTTCATATAGAATTGTCGATCCGTCTGAGAATTGTTCGCTAGAAACATTTCTCAATAATATTTGCGACAAAATAAAAACGGTTATTGACATGTCTCTTAAAGAACACACTTGTCTAAAAGTTAATTTCGAATATTTTGCTTTTGTTTTTAATGTTCAAAAATGATTCTCAGGAGATTAAATCATTTGCCACAAAAAACGTTACTCTGCATCAGAATTATGAATTTAATTCATGAATGTCCCAAGTCAAAAACACTTTAACAAAAAAGATAGAAGAAATTCAGGACCGAGATAGTGGATGGACGTTCTTGAGCAGTTCTCATTTGGAAGTCAATGTTAACAAATATCAACCTTTGCGCGGTTCAGGCTTTATCGAATTGCCTTCTTCAATAAAATCGAAAAAAGCATGTATTACTATCCGCAATAATGATGAGTATTGTTTTTTTTCGGTCTGTTGTTGCTGCTTTATATCCAGCTAAAACTCATCCCGATAGAGTATCGTCTTATCCTGATTTTTGTAACGTGTTAAATGTTAAGAACATATCATTTCCAATGAATTTCTCAGATATTGCGCGGTTCGAAGTAAATAACCCCGAAATTAGCATTTACATTTATGGTTTAAAAAATAATACCGTCATAGGACCGCTTTACAAACCAAAAGCCTTGAACGGAAAGGTGATTCATTTACTTTATTTAGAAAGAGATGATTTCTCACATTACTGTCTCATTAAAGACTTGCCGCGACTTGTTAAGAATCAATTAACAAAACACCACAGTAAACTGTACTTTTGTGACGTTTGTTTAATGTTTTTTAATTCATGCGATAATCTTAGTTCGCATAGATGTGGAGGTGTTGCCACTGAACTACCTCCAAAGGGTTCGTTCATACATTTTGAAAATTATACTAGAAAGCAATTTGTACCATTTGTCATATACGCAGATTTTGAAACAATGCTAGAGCGGTATCAATCTTGTGCCCTTGACCCGTCTAAGGCAGGTACTGTAACGCGACAGCGACACGTGCCTGTAGCTTTCGCTTATCATATTCCGTGTACGCTAGACGAAAGCCACAATCGTTTTGTTTCTTATCGCGGTTCGGATTGTGTATCAAATTTTGTAAAGTCTATTTATAAAGATGCACAAAAAAAATTATGATATGTTAAAAAATAATGTTCCTATGTGTTCGCGCCACCTCTAGGCGCGCTTATTGTTTAGTTACCCACATTTCTCTTAATATTTTATCTACCCTTTTCTTGTCAATTTTCGCTGCACTAAACTACATGTTCGACTTTCGAACAGTCTACGTTCGGCCCTCGTCGAGGGTAGCCTCACCGCTCGTGGAAGTCAACCGCCTGGCTATTCACCCTGGATTCCTCACCCGCTGTGAGATCCCACCGCTTTATTAAACCGCATCGTCTGCGATCGACTCTCGTCGTCGTCGGATTCGTGGTGATCACCTCTGATCATCACCTTGAGCCAGCGTCACGTGGCTCGCCGTTCTACCGCGCCGCATACAGTCCACTCTCGCGTCAGCAAATTGTGCCAGTACCCAGGGAGCTTCAAACCAAGACGTCCAGTGGAACAGAGAAGGAGCGCTGCCAGAGTTAACCAGAACGAGCACGAGGAAACCCGCCTCTGAGGTTAGTCGTAGCTTTGTTTAATGCAGCATCTCTCTCAGCATACCGACCCGTCTGTTTTCCCTAGGTCTAGCCTATCTACTTCTTGAACCTAGCGCACCGCGCGTGTTTGGCGTGCTCAGTGCTATTACTGCACTGCCGCGCCGATACATTTATTTCTGGTCTCTTCGAGCCGGATATTAGTTCTGGTTCCTAATCTTATACCTAGTCACTTTGACCTAGGTATATGTAAATATTCCCGCTTCACTCTAATATTGAATTATATTGCCTATTCCATATCGTACACTCGTACGTCTGCTTATCCTATAAGTGTATACTTACGCTTTGTAATATTAAGTAAGATTCTATTCCATTTCGTATGAGATATCTACGTAGTTAAATAACTTAACTAGTAAAACTATAAAACTTATTAATATTTTCTTAGTGAGGGTGTTAGTAAAATTCATCGTTCTGTGAACATTCTCGAACCGGTCACTTTATTGTATGTGCCGTGTATGTCACAGGTATTATCGCGAATTCAGTCTTTTATAATATTTTGCGCTTGAGTTGATTGCCGCTCGTTTTGCAAAATGTCTACGTCTCGTACAAAGGCTAAAGAACATTTTGAAGATGCAACATCACTAGATGTTTTACAAATTAAACGTATTAAATTAACAGGTAAACGTGATGTAATCTTTGCTCGATTACAAATAGTTTACGATCAATCTTTAAAGGCGTTCGATGACGATATTTCTAAAGATTTGTTTTTATGTAGTATGACATCTTTAGAAAGTTTACGTTCTGAATATAAAGAAATTATTGATGATTTAGTTGATGTTGAATTAAATATTGACGCATCTTGTAAAGTAAATTATCAATCTATTAACGCCTTTGAAGACTTGTATTGTCGTTGTAAGTTTACTTTTGATAAATTGGTTAACTCGAAGAATGTCCAACACTCTCATGTTTTACCGCAACATAAGTCTATTCGTTTACCAGAACTCGACATAATGAGTTTCTGTGGCGATCCTATTAAGTGGCCTATATTTTTTGAATCGTATAAGCGGACTATTCACGAAAATCCTGATCTAACGGATCACGATCGCGTTCAATATTTGATAAGTAAACTGTCGGGTAGGGCACTGTCAGTATGTTCGGGTATCCTGCCCAACGGTGACAATTACCATGTTATATGGCAGTCACTTCTCGATAAATATGATGATAAGCGTAGTTTAGCTTCTGCTTATTTAGATCAAATATTAGAATTTAAGCCATTTAATATCGCATCGTATAAAAACTTCGACACATTCATAGATATATTTGGTTCCGCAGTGTCAAGTTTAAACCAATTAAGATTAGATAATCTTTTGGATTTCGTTCTTCTGCACCTTGCATTAAAAAAGATCGATCCTAGTACCGCACGATCTTTCGAATTATATAAGCGTGGCTCATCTATGCCTACCTATGATCAATTAATTATGTTCTTACGTGAAAAAACTAAAATATTAGAACGTACTGCTTCTCCCGCGAATAGACGAAGTGTTATCGATTCCGCAAATAGTTATAACAACAATAAGTTAACTAAAGCCACTCATTCATTTGTAACCTCCTCTAACGTGAATAAAAACTGTACGCTTTGTAAACAAAACAATCACTTAGTTTTGTATAAATGTTCTCAGTTTCACAAGTTATCGGTTGATGAAAGATTTAATTTAATTAAACAGCATAACGCATGCACTAATTGTTTGAGTATCACTCATAATAATCGTGAATGTAAATCTAACTCGAAATGTAGATTTTGTCAATTGCGTCATCATTCATTATTATGTCGTAAACAAACGACTGACAACAGCCATCACTCCCGGGAGCCTCAGTCTTCGAGTAACGGAACGCCTGCTCCTGTGCAGCAGTTGTCGCCGCGCTTCCCCACTGCTATGATTGCTACGTCACATAACCAGCTGTCCGGTTGCACTACTACGCACATTGATGATGTATCGTTATGTAATACTCAATCTATGTTACCGCGTAATAATACCTGTCTATTAGGGACCGTGCAAGTTTATGCGACTGATTCTAATGGTCATAAACAATGCGTTCGTGCACTAATAGATCCGGGTTCTCAAAATAACTTTATAACTTCGGCGTGTTGTCAAAAATTAGGTTTACATTTTAATAAACTATCTCACTATGTAGTTAAGGGCATAGGTTCTGCGCCTAACCCTATTAAGGGGGATACTTCTCTCAACTTATCTTCGCGACTAAATAATACTTCTGTATTGCTTAATGCTTACGTCATCGATCGTATTACTGATAACTTGCCTACGGTAGAAGTTGATGTTTCCGCTCTTTCTTATTTAAATAATCTGCCCCTTGCAGATAACGATTTCTTTTCACCATCAGAAATAGATATTCTGATTGGTGCCCCGCTATTCTCTGAAATCTTGTTGTCAGGTCGTGTCACTGGATCGCATGATACACCTACAGCCTTTGAAACAATTTTCGGTTACTTGATAATCGGTAATGCTCCGATTAATATCTTTGAATACGCATGTATTTCTTTATGTTCCGCCGTGGAACCACCGCACTTATACTCAGTTCTTCAAAAATTCTGGCACCTCGAGGAGATTGAATATAAACCTACGTTGAGTCCAGCCGCTCTCGAATGTGAAACCTTTTTCACTAATAATGTTTCCCGTGACAATACGGGCCGCTACACGGTATCTCTGCCGTTCTCCCGCGATCCTAACTCTCTTGGTGAGTCATTTGCCACTGCTAAGAAGCGCTTCATGTTTCTTGAGCGTAAATTAAATTGTTCCTCTCAACTACGAGTTGAATACAACGCTATTATCAATGAATATATAGGTAAGGGTTATATTTCAGTCATTAGAAATGATAACCATATGTCTGGCTACTATATACCTCATCATGCTGTGGCTCGGTTAGATAAAACCACCACCAAATGGCGCATGGTGATGGATGCTAGTTCTAAAACCAGTTCAGGTCTGTCTCTCAATGACGTTTTGCATACGGGTGAAAATCTGCAAAATGATTTATTCTTAATTCTTCTAGATTTCCGTTTATATAAAATCGCCTTTATCTCAGACATCAAACAGATGTATTTGCAGATTTTAACTCATGCAAATGACCGCAAATATCAAAAGTTTTTATTTCGTTTTAACGCTTGCGACCAGCTAATTACTTATCAATTTAATCGCGTCTGCTTCGGCCTTCGAAGCAGCCCTTTCTTGGCAATGAGAGTACTCAGACAACTCTGCAATGACGAGTGTACCCGTTTCCCGCTTGCTTCTTCTGTCATAAAACATAATACTTATATGGATGACGTTTGTTACTCTGCACCAAACCTGTCAATGGGTTTGCAGCTCAGAGACGACCTTCGGGGTTTGCTCAAAGCCGGGGGCTTTGAGCTCGTCAAGTGGGCAAGTAACTCGTGTGAGTTGCTTGAATCGCTTTCCAACTCTGAGCTTCACACTGATAGTATTAACTTTGAAGAACAGGACCCTAATTTAAAGGTTCTGGGTTTAAAATGGTCACCCACATGTGACGAATTTATGTTCACTGTACATTTAGAAAATCGTCCAATCACAAAACGTAACATTTTATCTGTAATCGCTCGTCAGTTTGATGTACTCGGGCTCATTGCTCCAGTTATTTTATACGCTAAACTTGTGTTGCAAAAACTTTATATACTACAACTTGGTTGGGATGAACAACCACCGCTAGAGATTATAAACATTTGGAAAAACTATTTAAATGAGTTACCTACTATTCAAAGTTTACGTTTTAAACGTCATTTAGATGTTTATGAAAATACAAAAATTTCCATTATTGCATTTTCTGATGCCAGTGAAAAGGCTTATGGTTGCGTTGTTTACCTTCTTATTATAAATGATTCTAATTCGTCGCCAGTCACTCGATTGGTTTGCGCAAAATCTAAAGTTGCTCCACTGAAAACTGTATCTGTGGCCCGGCTAGAGCTATGCGCTTGCTTGCTGATGGCAAAACTAGTTCGCCGCGTTATTGATACATACGAAAAACGGCATTATATTAATAATGTCTACTGTTTTACAGACTCTATGGTCGCACTTCAGTGGCTTAGCGCCTCACCGCATCGATTCAAAACATTCGTAGCAACGCGCATTACAAAAACAGTAGCCGCCATTCCCGCTAATAAGTTTTATCACATTCCTGGTGATCAGAACCCGAGTGACTGTTTGTCACGAGGATTAACTCCTGCTCAAATCATAAACCACCCACTGTGGTTTACTGGGCCTCATTGGCTATGCCAACCTACGAATGAGTGGCCCGCCAAATTCATTGGTGATGATAATGCAATTCATAATAATTTACCGGAGATTAAGAAAGTTCTAACTCTTACCGCTGTAACTAATATAAGTGACAATGGTCACCCGCTTCTTAACTTATCAAACCGCATTTCAAAATGGCTGGTACTCCTACGTACAGTCACAAACATTTATCGATTTATAAAAATATTACCGCCTTCTAATCATATAACCCCAGACGCGCTTAATTACGCTGAAGCAAAGGTTTTACTCGCGTTACAGTATTCTTATTTTTCTGACGAAATCAAAAATCTAAAGTCTAATAAAAGCTGTTCTCGTGCTATTCAGAAGCTTATGCCGTTTCTCGACGCTAACGGTTTAATACGAGTCGGTGGGCGGTTACGCAACTCCGATCTCAGCTATGACCAACAGCACCCAGTACTGTTGCCTCGTAAACATCATATCGCTGAAATGATTATCTCTCATTATCATCGTCAGAACTGTCATACTGGACCGCTCACTCTGATGTCCATTTTACGCCAAAGGTATTGGATACTTTCATGCCGTAATATAGTTCGTCATGTTATACATAACTGTTATTTTTGCTTTAGAGCAAAACCTAATCAAGTATTCCCATTAATGGGTGACTTACCCGCTTGTAGAGTGAATGAAGCCAAGGCATTCACTCATACCGCTGTGGACTACGCTGGTCCAATAAATATTATCCCGTATCGCAAACGGGGCGTTCGCTCTATTAAATCGTATCTTTGTATTTTCGTTTGTCTGGTCGTGCGCGCAGTTCACGTAGAACTCGTAACTGACCTGAGCACTTGCTCGTTTCTGTCCGCGTTCAAACGCTTCTTATCACGTAGAGGCGCTGTGTCTGTCATATACTCTGACAACGCTACCAATTTTATAGGTGCAAAAAATGCGCTATCTGATATTTATACGCTCATTAATTCTAAAGATCATATAGAATATTTAAGAAATAAATTAACTGCTAATAAAATTACTTGGAAATTTAATCCTCCGCGTAGCCCTCACTTTGGGGGTCACTATGAAATCTATGTTAAAGCCTTTAAAACGCATCTTCATAGGGTCGTTGGTTCGCAATTGCTAACATACGAGGAAATGACGACTGTGCTCACGCAGATAGAGTGTGTAATCAACTCACGGCCGCTAACCCTACTAAGTGAAGATCCATCGGAACCTACCGCTTTAACTCCATCACATTTTTTAATGTCAACACCACTTAACCATTTACCTGCTAGTGAGGCATCTAATGAAGCGCCAAGCTTACTAAAACGTTATGCTTTGCTAGACCAAATGGTACAATCGTTCGCAAAACGATGGAAACTAGAATATCTGCATTTACTTCAATATCGTAAGAAATGGAATACGTTTTCTAATCCCATTACTATAGGTTCTATTGTTGTTATTGTCACTGACAATGTGTCTCCGCTTTCATGGCCTCTCGGCGTCGTTACTGCCACCTATCCTGGTAAGGACGGCGTTGTAAGAGTCGCTTCAGTCAGGACGACGACGGGTGTCTATAAGAGACCCGTTGTTCGCCTCTGTACTCTACCGTCTCAATAACTTACTCTGCCCCCTGAATTCCTTCATTGTTTTCCACCGCTTTTCTCTTACTTTAGTAATTTTTTATGAAAACCGAAGGTTTTCAAGCCGGGGGCATGTTCGCGCCACCTCTAGGCGCGCTTATTGTTTAGTTACCCACATTTCTCTTAATATTTTATCTACCCTTTTCTTGTCAATTTTCGCTGCACTAAACTACATGTTCGACTTTCGAACAGTCTACGTTCGGCCCTCGTCGAGGGTAGCCTCACCGCTCGTGGAAGTCAACCGCCTGGCTATTCACCCTGGATTCCTCACCCGCTGTGAGATCCCACCGCTTTATTAAACCGCATCGTCTGCGATCGACTCTCGTCGTCGTCGGATTCGTGGTGATCACCTCTGATCATCACCTTGAGCCAGCGTCACGTGGCTCGCCGTTCTACCGCGCCGCAGACGTCCAGTGGAACAGAGAAGGAGCGCTGCCAGAGTTAACCAGAACGAGCACGAGGAAACCCGCCTCTGAGGTTAGTCGTAGCTTTGTTTAATGCAGCATCTCTCTCAGCATACCGACCCGTCTGTTTTCCCTAGGTCTAGCCTATCTACTTCTTGAACCTAGCGCACCGCGCGTGTTTGGCGTGCTCAGTGCTATTACTGCACTGCCGCGCCGATACACTATGCTTTACTCAAATGATAATGCTCGCTACTTTGAAAACGCGCAAACATGTCATATTTGTGAGCACTTCTTGTTCGGCGATAGGGTTCGCGATCATTGTCACTTGACTGGTAAATATCGTGGCGCAGCTCATAGTTATTGTAACATACAATACAAACAACCAACATTTTTGCCAGTATTTTTTCATAATTTGTCCGGATATGATTGCCACCTTTTCATAAAAGAATTAGGCGAAGCTCCTGGATCTATTAAAGTGATACCTAAAACAAAAGAAAACTATATTTCATTCACGAAGTATATTCCGATTTCCGATAGTGAAAGCATACAGGTACGGTTTGTAGATTCTTTCAAGTTTTTAGGAACAAGCTTAGAAAAGTTGGTTAGTTCAATGAAAAAACAAGAGTTTAAACAATTACAATCTTATTTTTCTAATAAAAAACAATTTAACCTACTCACCCGTAAAGGAGTGTATCCATATGACTATATGTCTCAATGGGAACGTTATGAAGATACGTGTTTACCCGCTAAAAAATATTTTTTAAACTCCTTATCCAATGAGATAATTACCGATGAAGATTATGAACACGCTCGGTCTGTTTGGTCAGTATTTAATATTCAAAACATGGGTATGTACACAGACTTATATCTCAAAACAGATGTTTTTGAAAATTTTCGAAAAACTTGTAAATTACATTACAATCTCGATCCCGCGTTCTATCTTACAGCACCAAGCCTATCTTTTGATGCAATGCTTTTAAAAACAGGAGTTAAATTAGAATTAATTAGTGATGTTGAAATTTTTAGAATGATACAAAAAGGTATTCGAGGTGGTGTATGTATGTGTTCCAAAAGACATGTCAAAGCCAATCATAAATATTTAGATACTTACGATCCAACCCGTCCAAATTCATTTATCATTTATTTAGATTGTAACAATTTATATGGTTATAGCATGTGTCAATCCCTACCCTATTCCGATTTTAGATTTATGAATAGACATGAAATAGATTTTTTACAATTGAACTTAGCAGACATCAGTGATACCGCGGATAACGGATATATTCTTGAAGTTGATTTAATATATCCGGTGAATTTGCACATGGAACACAATGAATTTCCATTTTGTCCAGAAAAATGCTAACCACCGGGTGGTAAGAACAAAAAGTTAATACCAAACTTGTACGATAAATATCACTATGTTATTCATTACGTACATTTAAAAAAATGTTTACAGCACGGTTTAGTATTGAGAAGGATCCATCGCGCTATTATATTTAAGCAAAGTTGTTATTTAAAGCAATATATTGATATTAACACTCAGTTACGTCAAAAAGCAGAATCAACGTTTGAACAAGATTTTTTCAAATTATTGAACAATAGTATTTTCGGAAAAACCTTGGAAAATAATGAAAATCGAATAGAAGTAAAATTAGTTAACAAATGGTGTGATTCAAACAATAAAACGAAAAAGACCACTTGTGCTGAGAAATTGATAGCTAGTCCATATTTTCATAGCGCATCTGTTTTTTCAGATGATCTAGTGGCAATCCAAATGAAACCTGTGCGTATAATACTTAATAAACCAATATACATAGGTTTCGCAGTATTAGAATTATCTAAGACTCATATGTACGACTTCCACTACTCTATCATAAAACCTTTTTATGGTAACCGAATTGAATTGTGCTATACTGACACAGATAGTCTTGTTTATGATGTACAATGTGATGACGTTTATAAAGACCTCAAGCACCATTTTCTAAAATATTTTGATACCAGCAATTATGCCTGTAACAATGACTATAACTTACCAATTATTAATAAGAAGGTTCCAGGACTTTTTAAAGATGAAATGGGTGGTAACATTATCAAAGAATTCGTAGGACTGCGCTCAAAGCTTTATTGTATTAAAATGTTAAACAAAACAATTAAAAAGGCAAAAGGTACAAAAAAATGTATCACTAAAAATTTAAACATGTTTGATTATAAAAATGTTTTGTACAATTGCAATGTTATTCGCAAAAAAAATGTATTGTTTAGATCAATAAAACATGAAATATTCACTCAGAACGTAAATAAAATAGCGCTTTCAAGCAATGATGATAAACGATTGCTATCGTTTGATAAAGTTTCTACTTTAGCCTGGGGTAACGCAACTATATTTATGTAATGCATTACCATAATTTAAACGTAATTACAGTAGGTACATTTTTACATGTATCTTATTAATTGTAAATGGTAAATAAAACTTGTGAAGTTTAAATGCAGAGTTAGGTAATGTTATGCAAGTACTAGGCACCTATTAATTTTACAGTACATTCACATTACATGTGTCTGGACCCTGCTTAATAAGCATGTAAAATATGTATTTCCTTAGTGTCTCAAATATATTTTGTTGTAAACTTACATTTAATTAGTAAATAGTTTAAGTAATATCAATATTATAAATTAAAATAATCATCGGAGGTCGGAATAGGCAGAGTATGTTTATTATCTGGAATTTCAGAAAGAGACACCATACATCTAGAAGTTTAGGAAAATATTCTCTGCCAATTCAGACCTGATAATTATTTACAGGTTACTATGGTTACTATAGTTTTCTTTTATTTGTATTAATTAAATAAATACTTAAATAAATCTTATTTTACTATCATAATTAGATCTGTTTAATTTCCATTCCTGATGACAATGCGCATCGCGCTGCCTGGTATGAAATATAATACCAATCAGGTGCTCGCTCACGGCGCTTCATGATGCAAACGACATACCAGTTCGGACTTTTTGAAACATGAAATTGATTAAATACCATAGGTACATGCTTGTATTATTTAAAACATTAGTTTCATGTCCATTCCTGATTGATGAAAAAGAAACAGGTTCCAACTTGATAAAACATGTAATGTTCATTTTTGATGACAAAGCACTCATGGCTCGAAGTTCGCACGCGCGGTGTAGAATTTGACGCCGACCAGGTGCGCCTGCACGAGCTTGAACATGTTGAAACATGAAATTGAATCACAGCGCGGCGTAATGCTTTATGGAGTCTAATTACATATTAGCCGCGTTCCACAGTAATATTATTGTGTAGAACATCCATCAGTAAACAGTCAGCCGGAACGGTCATATCACGTCAAATAAAAACGAAACGAATTGTAAGTATTGTACAAGTACCTATCTACTTATAACTTTATTTCATCATGTTGTTTTATGAAATTATAATTAATTATTATTTCGTTTGTTTCAGATCATTGATAATGTGTGATTTACCAGATGTTATCGACTTCTCACAATACGCTCAAGGTTTTCCGACTCCGAGTTTAAGCTGGCATATCCCAGATTTCCCAGAACAACAAATACCTGTCAACAAGGAGCCTAGAGCAAGACAAGACTGCGGACCTGTCAACAAGAAGCCTATAACAAGACGGGAGTGTCTAAAGCAGAAATCATCTATGTCTACGTGCCAATCCTTCGTCATAAACAATGAGAAGAAAAAAGGTTTACGACTAATCCAGGTACAAGTGTTGTATATCAGTGAACAACCAGAACCTGCAAGTGACAATCAGGACGTGGTAGTGTTAAGTGCGCAGTATGTAGTGACTGAATCGGTGGACCATGTTATGGAGGAGACGCAATCGTTAATTAATAAAATATCAAAAAAACTTGGTGGGGACAGTTGTTATTATTAACTGGTATCATTATTCTGAAGGTATCTACTTTATAAGTTATTGTATAAGATTTTTAGTAATGATCAATAATAAATTAAGTTGTATACTTTTTACATTTTATCTTGTGCATAGTCTATAAATATTATAATGTAGTTAATATTAATTTCTTTGTTTAATCTAGTTGCGATAATGTTCATGCATCTCAAGTTTGTACTTAAACTATGTAGGATGGTTATCATTAGTTTGTAATAATTGGAAATAATGTAAATAAATTTATTTAACCATTAATGTACACACACATAATACATAGACAAAAAGAAGGAACAGAAAATAGGTACAAAGGTATGCTTATTTCTAACGAAATCTCTTTCAGCATACCTGCGAGAGGAGAGTTGCAAAAAAAAAGATATGTAGACAACGTGTGTAGAGGGGAATAAAAAGAAAATATGTTAAACAATTCACAATAAAGAAGATTAATACTGTATAGATAATTAATATATACTCTTATATACATGCTTATCAATAGAATAAATATTACAATAATAAATACTAGTTAATATCATAAATAACAATACATAAATTATATGCAACTAAGACGGAATGGAAAGATAATGCTCTTTCACTCTCTTTTTAAAAACTGCAAGAGTTTGGCTGTCCCTAATATCAGGCGGTAACGAGTTCCACAACCGCACCGCGTGCACAGTAAAGGAGTAGGAGTAAAAGTCTGTAGTGTGGGAAGGTGTTTCAAGGAGATGCTTAAGATGCGACCTGCAAAGTGCATCGGAAGGACGGGAGTAGGAGAAGCGTTCGCGGAGGTAGGAAGGCGTTTTAGGGTTGTGAAGGACGTTAAATAGCAGACACAAAATCCGAGAGTTCCTGCGAAGTCGAATAGGGAGCCACTTGAGCATTTTGCGAAAGCCTGAAACTTGATCATACTTTTTGAGGTTGAAAACAAAACGAATACATATATTTTGCAAGCGCTCAAGCTTATTTAAAAGCTCCTCGGTGGCATCCAAATAACAGGCGTCGGCGTAGTCGATGATGGGCTGAATAAGAGTTTGGGCAAGGGAAATTTTGGTGTTCAAGGGCAAAAAGCTCTGGAGGCACTTCAGCGAGTGGAAAGTGTAGTGCACCTTGCGACTGACTTCAGCGACATGTGCAGTCCATGATAAATAGGAGTCCATGATCACCCCCAAGTTTTTAGCCGTTCTGGCGTATTCAATTTTAACTCCATTCAAACTGAGAGGAGATAGCACCGCAACATCAAGCCTGTTTCGCATATGCCTACCGCCGATAACCATGGCCTGAGACTTCTTAGGGTTGATTTGCAGCCCAAATGACCGCGACCACTCCCCAATCAATTCCAGTTCACTGTTAATGGCGGACACAGCGGCTTCCGCATCTTGAATTGGAAAATGATGGTAAAGCTGCAAGTCGTCAGCATAGAGATGGAAGTTACACGAGATGACTCTAGTGACAGAGTTAATAAAAATAGAAAAGAGAACAGGAGAGAGAACGCCACCCTGTGGCACACCCGCAGTAAGAGAGCACCAATCCGAAAAAGTCTCGTCGAGGTGCACCCGCTGCGAGCGGCCTCCAAGATAGGAGTTGAACCAATCAATAGTGGAAGAGGAGAAATTGAAAGATTTAAGGATACCAAGAAGGATATCGAAGACAACAGAGTTGAAAGCGCTGCTGAAATCGAGAAGTACAAGTAAAGTAAGAGATTTTTGGTCCATAGCCCGGCGGATATCGTCAGTAACCTTTAACAGAGCTCGAGAGAGAGGGCCGGAAACCAGATTGAAAAGGACTAAGAAGATCATTACTAGAGAGAAACAGAGATAATTGCTGATGGACAATGTGCTCAAGAACTTTGGAAAGATAAGGAAGGATGGATATGGGTCTGAAATCGGTCAGTGTGACCGGGTTAGGGGTTTTGGGTAGTGGAATAATATGGGCTAGCTTCCAAGCATCGGGCACAGTGCAAGAAAACAATGAGAAGTTAAAAATATGGGTTAAAACGGGCAGTAATGTGGACAGGATAGGAAAAATCATTCTTGAGCAAAGCCCGTCATTACCAACAGCGGAGGAGGAGATAGCACAAATAGATTTTTTGACATGACATCACTTTCACCCACAGGACTGAAATCGAAAGACGAACACCGCGGCACTGGCAAAACGGAAAGTTTATTTAATGTAGATAATTTGACGTGTGGATCCAACGTAACGGGTGGGAGTGAAAAATGTTTGTTTAGAGCACACACGTCAATGCCTTTGCTAGAAGCGGCAGGGGACTTTCCAATGCCGACAGTTTTCAAGAACTTCCAGACTTCAGAGGAGTTCCGGTTGTCAAGAGAATTATGGAAGTAGCGTCTCTTTGCATCTCTACACATACGACTACAGCGATTACGCATCTCTCTATACGAACTCCGGTTGTGCTCGGAAGGACGGCGCTTTAGCCTCCTTTTGGCTCGGTCTCTAATTGCCATTGCATCCTTAATAGCAGGAGTGAGCCAGGGTGCCGGCATATATTTTACTCTGACTCTACGGATAGGAGCATGACGTTCGTAAAGGCTTAATATTTGTGAGTTGAAAATATGAACCATCTCGTTGATACTTGAACGCTCAAAAACATCCGTCCAATCGATGACACCAGCATCCCGCAGCAGTGCCTCCTGATCTATGCCCTTGTAGTTCCGAAGGAAAAAGAATGATGGCTTGCGCTTAGGAGGACGAATCTTGTAAGACATGAAAATTAAATCGTGATAGGAAAAACAAGCCGTGAGCTGACCGTGGATCGACACATTATTAGGTTTTGAAACAATCATGAGATCCAAAAGAGAAGGGGTGCAATTAGGGAAATGATCTAAATAAATCTATATTCTTTATAATTTAAATTGTGTTTTATTTTGTATTCTCGTACTCTAAAATAATAGGTTATTTGCTGTCAGTTTTTTAATAGATTAATTAATTTTTCATCATGGTAAGTATATGTATTTGAAATTTTTATATTTTGCTACAGCTAATTTGTAGGTCGTTATGTAGGTTACCTTGACTATTAAATAAAACACTCTAAGGTAGATAAACATTTTTTATTAACTATTCAACACAATAATATTTAAAATAAATTAAATACAGACATATTATTATCAACATACATTTTTTAATACACACTGCATTATTTAATGCACAATTAGCTGTATGGTTCACACAATTAAAATCAGTTTTATTTTCACAAAACTTTTTTTTTAATGTAGCAAAATTAGGACACCCTTTCTCGCCTATGTCAATCACTTCACAGTTTACGCATAAATCTTTAATCCAATTAATCTTTTCAGAACCCTTTGTTATAATTCTTTTATTTTTTAAATATGGTAAGATAACGTGTTGAAACTCTCTGTAGTCTATGAAGCCCTCACGCCAGAAAATTCCTCGATTTTTTTCTAACCATCGCACTTGCTTCTTTTCTTCTTTTGTTAAGTAATAAAAGGAATACGGTGGTTTCACCAAGAAAGTTTGAGTATGATTCTGACTTACGATGGCCACTTCTTTCACAATGAAATTATTAAATAAATCTTTAAATCCTTGGAGTTCGACAATGATGATGTCCGCGTTCATGATATCTTCTTCACAATGTTGCTTAATGGTTTGTATTCAACAATACAATCGTTGAGAATGAGACAGTATGCTGAAGTTTGATCTGGTATTTCCGAATCGGTCTCAATTTCTACCCGCACATCCACAACAGGTCCAGTCTTTAGATTATCAGCTTGTCTAGAGCAATCGATTACAAACAGCGGTGCTAAATCTCTAAATTGTTTCTCGCTTAGTATGGGCTCCGAGCGACGTCCGTAATACGACTGTTGAAATCTGGTGTATTGCTCGTATAATAAAGCGATTCTGTTATTAGCAAAATTCACATTTAAGTTTTCATATGGAAAATAGGTTGAATTGAGATACACTCTAACGTCTCGAATATGGCAGTGATCGAATTGAGACATGTCAGAATGTGCATTGTTTTTTCTCTTTGTCTGTAGACCAATAATAATGTATCTTGGTTTTTCTATTTGAGATGAAGTTTTGATAGACCAGGTATGTTTTGTAGTTTTAGGCAAAGCTGGATATTCGTACAGATCCCAATTTCTGTATATCATTTGAAGTGGGCGATCTTTTTCTAATACTTTTAACAAACCAATTTTTTCTTTGTCCGATACTTTAACATGCGGTACGCGCCATATGATTTTGTTGATCTGAACATCATCTACTACTTCGCCAGTTTTAAGCTTTACAGCGTTCAAATTAGTGTTACTTCGTAACAATATCAGTTCATGTCTACTATTTATTACGACTTTTTTTAAAATCTTCTGCGAAACCGAGGATATTCCGAAGTGGTATAGACGCAGAAAATCTTCCTCCATCGATATTTTTTATACCATCAATATTCCAGCCCCAGGCATTAGACATTTTTGACTCACTTTCGTTCATCGAAATGAGTGATTTCATAGTTGTTGTTATACCTGCATTTTTTATTTTATCAATCTCCACTCCATTTAGCTCATACCTAATGTCTTGGAACAAATAGAGTAGAGCATTGTTCGTGAAATTGACACTAGTAGCTTTGTCCTTCGTATCTTTTTTGCTAACGATAATAGTTCCTTCCAAATATAGGGTGCTAGCTGATGGTAATATGTATAAGTCCTGTTGGTTGATAGGTATGCGAATTTCATCGTTCCTGTTGAAACTTGTTACATAGGGCTTGTAGGAATGAAATTCGATTTCTTCTAAAGTGTTATCGTAAGTCGGAGCGGATATAACGTCTAAGATGTTCATTTTAGCAATCCGATCGCTCTAAGGAATGCTTTATTGTCTTTAGTTAATTTTATTTTCTTCTTAGAGATAGGTCTTATTTGATAGGTAGCTCGAGCAGAACTGATATTTTTTAGTTGTTGAGACACATTTTTATTGTAGTCAATATTTTTTTTCTTCTAAGATGCAGATATACCTGCACTTCTTCACCGCGTAAATTGATTAATCGTTTGTTTATATCTAACAGTCTAATATGTATGCAGCTTATGTTGTTTTGATTGATTGGAAAGTATATTGCGTTCTTCGGGATTTCTATGATCCTGTATCCAGGTGGCACATTAAGTGCAAATTCGTGAATAATATGACTTGGTTCACCATTTACATATGAACCGCTTACAATATCACTTTTATCCTGACAACGGTCGTAGGTAGAATGTTGACTGGAGACTGTGACACATGGCATTTATTTGCTTTCAAGATTTGTTTGTTAAATCCTAATAGTTTGCCAAAAGAGTCTTCTTTGATAAAATTAATGTCTTTTGTACAGAATATTGTAGTTTTTAAAGTATTATTATTGCACCGTAGTTTGATTGCTGCATCTTTTATTTCAGATTTTAAATAATCGCCGATATCTTGCAATTCATAAGTGCCTTCCGGTATTTCAATAATTTCATTAAAACCATAATAGAACTTATTATTACTTTTATCAATGTTTGGAATAGAATTAAATGTTGAAAAGTGTAATAAAGCACACTCATACTCTCCATCAAGTTGCAATGTATTAGGATAGTTCGTAGTTAACACCGACGAGTCTCCAGTTATCGACAAAGTGAGTGACATCTTGCAAATTATTGAAATGAAAGAAAAGCATATATTTTATAATACATCTTTATTCCAAAAAGTCCACAAATAATTTAGACACAAATGACCACAATTGACTGCGTTAAATTTTTGATATCTTGTTGTATGTTATAAAATTCTGTTCCCATATCAGTTTGTAAATTAACTGGTTTACGATGACTGTTAATCAATATTCGTTTAAATGCATGAGTAACATCAAGTTTATTTTTTGATTTTAACGGCTCTGTCCAAGCATACTTTGAGAAGCAGTCAATTACAACTAAAATGTAATTATAACCTTTATTATATTTCCTAAGGTTCTGCATGTCCATTAGATCAGCTTGCCACAAGTCATCGATCCCCTTTAGAATGACAGTACGACTAAGGAAATTTCTTCGTGCAGCTTTGTGTATTTCATTTACTATTTGTTGTTTTGTCATTACTGAGATTTTCAAGTAATTTATCTACCTCTGCTTTAGTATAAAACTTATCTTGCAAATGAGTTGAAACCTCAAGTACCCTTGCTTTTAAAGTAGCTTGAACTATACCCTTTGCATCTTTTATCATTTGAGAACGCAATGTATCAATCAGATTATTAAATTCTTTATGCATATTAGCATTCATAAAATCTACATAATCCTTGTTCACAGACAGATTATTTAATTCTTTTAACGTGTTAGCATTCAATCGATCTACATAATCCTTGTTCACAGCATCGTCTGCTTCTACTGGAGATCTAATTCCTCTCAGTTTTGATGTTTTTAAATCAAAGTCTCCGTTTTCTGATTTTAATAATGCATTTTCATTAAACTCAAATAACTCTGATAAACGCATTCTTTTGTGAATGTAGTGTCCGAATTTGTCTACGTTCATGTTTAAGGTGTATTGTATCGAGAGGTTGATAGTAAAATAAACACATTTTAAAATATTTATTTATTTATAACTTTACATTTACGCAATTCTTCAATGATAGAAATAATTTCCATATCTAATCCTGTGTTGCCAGCATCTCTAGATGCAATTAAAATTTTCAACCTTTCCACTAATTCATTAGGATCATCCCAGTACACTAAATCGACGTTTTTTCGCCACTTTTTTATTAACGGTAGACCCTTTCCCTGAACTGTATTCTTCAGTTGAAAAAGAGGTTTAATAACTTGCAAATATTTTTGTCCTTTATTGCTTTTTATTGGCTTACTTGGCTCATAGTCTCGACGATGTGCATTTGTGTCAAGTAACATCAACTTATAATTTTGCATATCACTATCTGTAACCAAGCTTAAGTCTACATCTTTCTTAAGGTGGAAGATACGGTCTGTTCCCGGCACTTTGCCTGCTAGATGGCGCTGAAATCATTATTTTCAGTTTATTTCGTTTTATGTGAAATCGGAGCATTAATAAGTCGTAGAAGTAGTGTTAGCGGCACCCGGTCATTACCTTTTAATGAACTTGATTATAACAATGCCTCAAAATCCACCCAATTTGACACAGAATCTCAAAATAACATCTGTCATTGAATATACAGTCTTTTACACACACATAGACGTATTTCCTACGTTTACAAAGTTTACCACTAGATGGCGTGTATTTAAAAAGGGGCTAAAATATTTTGTAGAAATTTTCTACATATCCATAGGGGTAGGCAGAACGCCACCTACTACGATACATTAAAATTAGTACTATTTTAGGAAAATAAAAGTTATATTTTAAGGCGTAAACCATTTAATTGATTAATAAAAAAAGGAAATAAATAATGTCAATACAGTAAAATATAGTTTTATTTTATTACCCTAAAATAAAAATCTAAAGAGCAGCTTATTGAGTTCAATAAAGTATTATTTCACCTTTTATAGTAAATACAAATAAAAAGTTATATACAATGATTATGTAGATTCTAAACAAACTACTACAAAAAAAATACAATTGAATAAAAATCATTTCTTCTTGTCTTGAAACCACTGCTTCACAGGTGCTGCAAAGATAAATAACTTTACTTAGTATATTTGTTAGTTTTTGATGGATATTATTTTTATTCATTTCAATCTGTTATTTACCATCAATCTCCAAAGCTGCTCCAAAATGAAACTTTATAACACAACGCTACGCGTCACACTGGCCGTCGACTCGCCGCGCGCGCTCGCCCCGCCACGCGCCGCTCGCCAAAGGCAAAGCGACTAGGCGCTTTATCCGCACGCACTTGATGCTAGGTTCACTGGAACACCAAAGCAACGGGCTCGTGTTTGCGAGCCCCGGTATGGCCTCTGCGCCCAACAAACATTTTGGCGCTAAGGGCAACCTTTTTTTAGATCTCGTAGTATTATAAATGATATATAAGAGCACCGATTGTAACAATCGATTCTACTATGGTTAGACCAGGGTCGATAATTTTTAAAACCAAAAAAAAAAATTGTTGGATGAAACCCATTAGAAAAGGAGGGGAATATTATAAAAATGAATGGAAAAATAATTTACGGGCCATCTGAGGTCGGGAAGGGGATGGGGGTGAGTTTTTAAGGGTAAAAAACGGTTTTTCTCGATTTCCGGCAAAACTAAAAGTCGTATCGAAAAAAGTCAAATGGCAAAGTTGTAGGTAATAAAAAGATCTAAAATGTGAAAAATCCAAAAAACCAAGTTTTTGGTTTTTTATTTTTATCTTTTACAAAAATTTTTTTTTTTTAACGAAATTTGTTGAAAACTTACCTTTTTATGTTCCAAATACGCTGTAATTTATTTGATTAAAAATATTTATTTTTTCACCTTATTTTGAATTAATATCAAAAAAACACCCTAATTTTCAATCGAAAATTCACCCGTCAAAATATCAGCTTTTTTCAAAAAGTTGGTATGGTTTCTGTTCGTTGAAATCTCTTCTTTCCGATGGTGAAAAAAAAATATATGTTACTACAGTAAATCTTCTCAGAAAATGCAAAAAATCAAAAAAAACTTGAATTCGATTTTTTTTTTTAATTATTATAAATAATTTTGAGCTATTTATTAAAATTTACACTTTAATTACTCGAAAAACGTTAGATTACATGTGACATTGATAACAAAAAAATTGCAAATAAAAATATACTACTATAATTAACAAACAAATAAGTTAATAAAATTAATATTTAATAAGACATCTACAATATTTGGAGAAAGTTGTCGAATCTTCTTTAAATTATATGCGTAGATGCCTATTTATAACTATTTTAAGATAAATTATATATACCTTAGTAGATATACCTGAGTGACCTACGAAAAATTGTAGCCCATCAAAAGGTATTTCGTGGAGAAGTGGGGAAGGGGCTAGGCGGGTCTGGGTCTTACTACATACATACCTACTATTATATACTATATATTTCGTAGCAGCTGTTACAACCGTTAGCCTAACCAGTATTCGAAATACAGTACAGTATACAACATCGTTTATAAAAATACACGTGCACGCTGAGTTTCTTGAAGATAATTGTGACAAGTTTACTTAAAAAAACAAAAAAACTTTTCGAAAAGAAATGCCATCAAAAAGACAAAAACTAATGGATAAGTGATTAGAATTGAAGATAAGGTATTTATGAATGATAAGATTAATGTGTTTAAAAATATTGTAATGAATAACGTAATCAGAATAAAGCATCTACATTTAATAGTACGATTTACATTTATATTTATATGTCGCCGCGGAGGCGTGGATTTGCTAATTCGTTATCCAAATTAATAATTTCAATTGTCAATTAACACAAACTCTATAATCCTGTCATCTCTGAGATTTCGCTAGAACTATTAAATGTCTGTTTATGTTGGTTTATGGTTCAGCGCCATCTATTGGCTTATTGTGGAATTAGTTATTGGTTTGTTTGAATGAAGATCATTTGATAAGCTAATTTTCAATGTTTAATTAATACGAGATGTTTAAATAAAACGGGAACACTTATTGTAGGACTTTTAGATTTGTTCTCATTTTAACTATTGCACATTTGACGAAGTAAATATGTTTGATTATGACCTTACGAAAAGTTGTCAACAATGGCGGATGTTATAATTTTAATGACCAATAACTAGATTTAATAATTTAATACGAGAACTAAACAAATTTGAGTAATTGATTAAATACTATAAAGTAATAAGACTATTTTACACAGCCATGTAATAATGAGAAACCTTCTGGTGTAAAAATAATAACTGTTTAATAAATCTGATTGATTAGATGTTTGAAAACCTAATAAACATGTAACACCAATTGTCTTAAAGTGATTGTGTAAACTATAAAAAGATTTAAAAGAGTATCCTAGAGTTTCTTGCTAGGTCTTCTCTAGAGATCGACGAGGGATTGCGACCTAGCGAGCCACCATGTGGTTTTAACTTCAAGTTCGAATGAAAACTCAAAGTGCCTGTAACAAAGTCAAATAAATACTTTCGAGTTTCAATCCAGTGATGTGTGTTATTGAAGTTTACCCGTTCCTATGAAGAACGAAGGAATTGCCTCTAGAATTGGAGTTGATGATGGTGGTCCTATAATTCATAGGTACCTCGACGTGACATATATATGTCGTGGATTGGTGGCGCCATAGTGTAACAAGCAGCGCCATCTAACAATTAGTCTTGTACATTAATAATATTGTGTTATCGGAAACGCAAGCGCGCCCTACCGCTTGAACACGATCGTCGGTAGAGGGGATGCAGTGAGGACTGGAGAGGGGACTGAGTGTTGCGGCAGTCGAACTCGGACAGTCTTGGCAAGCGCTCAATACCAACGCACGTGTTTGTTTCATGTAAATTCGTTATTTCCAATAAAGTGATTTTGATTTAAAATTATCTTTCGTTCGAGTGCCCACATTCACTTAAACACTATGTCGGATCGTGAAGAAGACCCGATGCTTTGCATCTCGGCCACCCATGATGCGACATCAGAACTGGAACCCACTCAAGCTGAAGAAAATATGGAGAATGGAGCGATGACATCACGGTGCGATGAGAATTTACTTCGTACGCTGCTGGCTGCTCAAAATCAGAATATGATGTCCTTGATAGAAGCCATCAAGGGCCCGGCAGGTACTAAGCATATTTCTTTGCCTGAATTTGACCCGGATAAGCCGGATGTAGACGCACGTTCCTGGTGTACTACAGCGGATCTCTGCTTATCGGAAGTACCGCTTCAAGGAAGTGCTCTAATCATTACCTTAAGCAAGGCTCTGAAAGGAAGTGCTTCACGTTGGCTTGCGCAAGTATCGTTTGCGGGTATAAAATGGTGTGAATTCAAAAGCCTCTTTTTATCCCGTTACGATTGTGTGGACACACCAGCCGCTGCTCTTGTTAAAATTATGAGTAGCAAGCCTAAGGAAGGTGAATGTTATGCTGCGTACGCCGCCCGCTTATTGTCTACGCTCGCAGCACGCTGGCAATACATGAGCGCTGAGCAAATAGCCATATCCACGGTGCTTGCTCATATGACACAATTTGATGGGCGTATACAAAGGTTGGCATTTACTACTGAAGTTAACAACAGAAACAAGCTACAGTGTGAACTTCAAGCGTTCTCGTTTTTGAAAAGGAAAGCTTCGATGGGTAACTCAACCGACGCCGTTCCAGAGTTCAAGCGATCCAAGTTTCAGTCGACAACACTGAAATGTCACAACTGCGGTAAAGCAGGTCACCGAGCATCTGACTGCCGATCAAGAAGTGACTTGAAAAGCAAGGCACCCAATGCTATAATTTCGGCGTCAAGTTCTGCAGGACACAAGCAGCGCTCGGACATCATCTGTTTCCGATGCGGCAACGCCGGACATTTTGCTTCAAAATGTCCACGAAGCAATGGTGGAGGCACCGGCGCGGCAGGCGGACCAAGCAACGCCGGGGCAGCACCTGTAGCAGGGGCAAGCAGTGAGCGACGCGTTGACGTTTGCTATGTCAGCAATCCCAGCGGTGTGCTGATGAATACTGGTGAGTCTTACCCATTTTATTACGATTCTGGTGCCGAATGCTCTCTCATCAAAGATTGTGTTGCGTCAAAGTTTAGTGGGAAGCGTGTAAATCACATTGTAAATTTAACCGGGATCGGTCATGGTAGTGTGCAAAGTACCCTACAAATTTTATCTGAGGTTATGATTAACGATTTACGATTAGAAATATTATTTCATGTTGTACCGGGTAGTTGTCTTAAAAATGATATTTTAATTGGCCGTGAGATTTTAGATCAGGGATTTAATGTTAGTATGACATCTGATAGTGTTATTTTGTGTCGTGATAAGGTTATTAGGTTATGTGATGTTTCAAATAAGCCCAAGAACGATTCCAAATGTCAAATTTATTTCGATAAAGTTGACACAGACGTTCCGGCAGAATTTCGTTCCCAATTAATTGATCTTTTGTCAGAATACGCATCTTCGTTTTCTAGTGGTGTATCTAGATCCCGTGTCACAACAGGACAGTTGCAAATCAGGCTTGTAGATCCTGGTCGCACGGTTAATCGTCGCCCTTATAGGCTTAGTGCTAGTGAACGTGAAGTTGTTACTGCTAAAGTTCGTGAGTTAGAGGAAGCAGGTATTATAAGGCCCAGTTGTTCGCCGTTTTCTAGTCCAGTATTACTGGTTAAGAAGAAGGATGGTTCAGATCGCATGTGTGTCGACTTCAGGGAACTGAACGACAACACTGTGGCGGATAGGTTTCCATTGCCTTTGATAGAGGACCTTGTATCCAGGTTAGGTGGTGCTACATGGTTCACATGTCTTGATATGTTATCAGGGTATCATCAGATTCCAGTGCATCCTGAATCAATAGAGCGTACTGCGTTCGTGACACCTGACGGTCAGTGGGAATATTTGACCACGCCGTTCGGTTTGAAAAATGCAAGCTCGGTTTATCAGCGTGCAGTGATGAAAGCATTAGGTGATCTTGCGTATAGCTATGCTGTTACATACGTCGATGACATTTTAGTGATAGGATCATCTGTAAAGGAGAGTTTGGTTCGTCTTCGCACTATTCTCGATAAATTAACAAAATCTGGGTTTTCTTTGAATTTGGCTAAGTGTTCGTTTCTCAAGCGACGGGTTGAATATTTAGGCTTTGTTGTTGAGAACGGCCAAATCAGACCCAACCCAAATAAAATTGTAGCTTTGTCCAGACTTCCCCCACCCAAAACCATCACTCAGCTAAGACAGTTCATAGGGCTGGCCACTTATTTCAGACAGTTTGTGCCACAGTTTTCGAAAACGATGGCTCCTCTGTTTCGTTTAACGAGTGGAAAGAATAGGTCCATTGGTTGGGAACCGAGCCATGAGGCTATTCGGCAGAAAATAATTTCTTACTTAACCAGTGAGCCAGTTCTAACAATATTTGACCCTGCGCATTCAATTGAGTTACATACCGATGCCAGTGCTGAAGGATACGGTGCCATTTTTATTCAAAAGATTGATGGGAAACAACAAGTGGTTGCTTATTATAGTCGTCGTACGTCCCCAGCCGAATCGAAGTTTCATTCATTTGAATTAGAAACGTTAGCGGTCTTTAACGCCATAAAGCATTTTCGGCATTATTTGCTAGGTCGTAAGTTTACCGTAGTGACCGACTGCAACTCTGTTAAAGCTTCTAAAAACAAAACTGACTTGTCTCCACGAGTTCACCGTTGGTGGGCCTACATGCAGTCATTTGAGTTTGACATTGTTTATCGTGAAGGCAGTAGGATGAGCCATGTAGACTTTCTTTCTAGAAATCCTCTACCTACACCTAAAGCAGCTTTCATTCATGTAGAACAAAAGCGTGTTGATTTAGCTGAGCTGTCTAGTAACTGGTTGCAAGCTGAACAGGAAAAGGACGAGGAGATCAGTAAGATTGTATCTGATCTTCGTAACGAAGTTCTTCCTGAGGAAACTCGCAAAACTTACGAAATTCGAAAAAACATTCTGTACCGCAAAATTCAGCGTAACGGTCGCACTCGATGTCTGCCTATTGTACCTAGATCGCTTAGGTGGTCAGTAATCAATAACGTCCATGAGTCCGTCATGCATTTGGGATGGGAGAAAACTCTTGAAAAGATTTACGAGTACTATTGGTTTGAAAGAATGTCAAAATATGTGAGAAAATTTGTAGACAATTGTATCACTTGTAAAGTAGCAAAGCCCCACTCGGGTAAAGTTCAAGCAGAACTTCACCCAATTCCCAAGTTCAATATCCCATGGCACACTATTCATATTGACGCTTCTGGTAAACTGTCGGGCAAGAACGACATCAAGGAGTACGTGTTTGTCATCATAGACGCGTTTACCAAATTTGTGCTACTTCGTCATTCTCTTAACATCGACTCTAACAGTAGTATTTATGCCATTAAGTTCGGTATAGCTTTGTTCGGTGCACCGAAACGCATAATTGCAGATCAAGGTCGTTGTTTCGCTAGCAAAGATTTTTCTAGTTTCTGTACTTCTAATAACATAGAGTTGCACTTGATAGCTACTGGAGGCAGTCGCGCAAATGGTCAGGTCGAAAGGGTAATGAGTACACTCAAGAGTATGTTGACAGCTGTAGAGACAAGTCGTGATCGGTCATGGCAAGACGCATTGGGAGAGGTTCAGTTAGCTATGAATTCTACTATGAATAGGGTGACTCAATCTAGCCCTCTCGAGTTGATGATAGGAAAAGTAGCAAGACCGCTTAGTTTAGTGACCGCTAATGATGATGTGACTGACGTTAATTTAAACGAGATTAGAGAGCACGCGACACAGAATATTGAAAAGAATGCTAATTACGATAAAAATCGATTTGACCAAAATAAGGCTCAGGTTTCTAAGTTAGCTATTAATGATTATGTTTTAATTGAAAATGAGGAAAGGAACCAAACAAAATTAGATCCTAAATTCAAAGGCCCATTTAAAATTATGGATGTATTAGACGGGGATAGATACCTTCTAAAGGCGCTTGACTCTAAGCGAACTTACAAATACCCCCATGATCGTGTGAGGAAGATCCCCGATCAACAAGTGCCTCAAGAATAGGACGTCATTGATTGATGGCAGTGGTAGTGAGACCAAATCCGATTAAAAATGGCTTGTATACTCATACTCGAAACTTTAGACCGCACCTCATGAGTAACATGTGGCGATGGGTCTACAAGGAATCGTTGGTGCGATTTCTGTCTGTGTTGGTGCACAGAGCGCTTCATGTGTTGTAGCACATATTGCGCTAGATTTTTGAGAATCGTTGGTACGATTTCTGTCTGTGTTGGTGCACAGAGCGCTTCATGTGTTGTAGCACATATTGCGCTAGATTTTTGAGAATCGTTGGTGCGATTCTTGTCTGTGTTGGTGCACAGAGCCCCTCATATGTTGTAGCATATGTGGCGGCAGATATGTAAAGAATCGTTGGTAGATGCGATTCTGGCTTGTGTTGGTGCACAAGTCACAATGAAAGTTTCATGAGTTGAGTATACATTGCTTATGGATAATGGTTGGTGGTAACTTGTTGATCGGACCTTCTCCAATGGTTATATTGTGCAGGGAGCACTTAGTACGAAACCTTAATGACAGGGCATTGTCAATCATGATAGTTGATTATTGTACTTAGATTTAGAAGAAATAAAGTACCATTTAGAATAAACCTTTGTTTCGATGGGCAGGATAGCCGAGCTAGATTACTCTCTGAGTTCATTTTGTCCACAGGTACTACACCCGAGGACGGGTGCTAGTCAGGGATGGCCGTGTCGTGGATTGGTGGCGCCATAGTGTAACAAGCAGCGCCATCTAACAATTAGTCTTGTACATTAATAATATTGTGTTATCGGAAACGCAAGCGCGCCCTACCGCTTGAACACGATCGTCGGTAGAGGGGATGCAGTGAGGACTGGAGAGGGGACTGAGTGTTGCGGCAGTCGAACTCGGACAGTCTTGGCAAGCGCTCAATACCAACGCACGTGTTTGTTTCATGTAAATTCGTTATTTCCAATAAAGTGATTTTGATTTAAAATTATCTTTCGTTCGAGTGCCCACATTCACTTAAACACTATGTCGGATCGTGAAGAAGACCCGATGCTTTGCATCTCGGCCACCCATGATGCGACATATATAATGAGATTTTCTATGACATAAATGTAATAAGCATTAAATAAATCAACTTTTTAATTGAAACAAATTGCAGCAATCACATTTTTAGATGAAATTATTTATAATAATTAAAAAAAAAAAATCGAATTCAAGTTTTTTTTGATTTTTTGCATTTTCTGAGAAGATTTACTGTAGTAAAATTTTTTTTTTTTTTCACCATCGGAAAGTAGAGATTTCAACGAACAGAAACCATACCAACTTTTTGAAAAAAGCTGATATTTTGACGGGTGAATTTTCGATTGAAAATTAGGGTGTTTTTTTGATATTAATTCAAAATAAGGTGAAAAAATAAATATTTTTAATCAAATAAATTACAGCGTATTTGGGACATAAAAAGGTAAGTTTTCACCAAATTTCGTTAAAAAAAAAAATTTTGTAAAAGATAAAAATAATAAACCAAAAACTTGGTTTTTTGGATTTTCACATAAATTTTGAGGTTATGTGAAAAAAGTGTAAATACAAAAGTTTTAGATCTTTTTATTACCTACAACTTTGCCATTTGACTTTTTTCGATACGACTTTTAGTTTTGCCGGAAATCGAGAAAAACCGTTTTTTACCCTTAAAAACTCACCCCCATCCCCTTCCCGACCTCAGATCGCCCGTAAATTATTTTTCCTTTCATTTTTATAATATTCCCCTCCTTTTCTAATGGGTTTCATCCTACTATTATTTTTTTTCACTTTTTATTATTTTTCAAGGCTTCTACCCTGGTCTAGGTGTTAAGGATAAATAATTAAACCTTCAAGGGGGATAATAGTTACAAAGAAAAATTGTATTACTTAAGGCGGTAGCATAGATTTGGTGGGAACCTTTATATAGCTGACTCTTATAACTTTAAGAAGCTTAAAAAACTGTAAGCAATTGTAAGGTGTCTCTACTAACACTTACTAACGGCTGATGGCTTAAAACAGAGTTAGTTAGAGTTAGTTAGATGCTTTGTAACACCTTAATGCTTACTGTAATAGCTTTAAGAAGCGTAAAAAACTGTAAGTAAATGTAAGGTGTCTGCTAACACTTATTAACAGCTGATGTCATTAAATAGAGTTAGAAAATACTTTGTACCACTTAACGAGTTATATCCAACCCTAAGAGTTACCAAGAAAGCTATTAGTATCACAAAAGTGTTAATTATAAATCTTATAGAGCTGGATGCCGCAAGGGTTAGAAACCACCTTTAAACCATTAATGATTGTATAAAGGGATTACTCGGTCAACCTTAGGTAATACAGTGGTTTTTTAAATACTTCTATACGACCATAAACAATATGTGCAAACATTATTACTCTTAATTATTATATCTGTTGAAGAGCCTATTTTAGCCGGGTACCCATTGGACCTTATCTGTTGCGGAGGCTAAAATAGCCGATGTTGCCGCGCTTCAGTTTTGACGGTTTTTTTCTGTGGGATGATATTCTCGTCACATGGGAGTGTGTTTCCACGGCGTGGCCGTAGACGAGGATGGTATAAATGCATTCAAATAACCGGCAACACCGATCCACGCTCCTTGATGATTTTTTTTTTGCTTCGGAGCTGTCAGAGCGCGTTCCGACCGCCTGTCGGCCGGTCGGCGATGGTTATATTTTCGGGTTTATGGTGAATTTAGTGCTGTGGGTGTTAAAAAATCATGGAATAATAAGTGATGAAGTGTTTTTACTAGCGTGATTGTGTATGTGTTGTGAATTCCAGCAGAAATACGTATTTCAACGAACAAAGTCCTCTATTGTTCCAGCCATGACGACCGTTTTGCCGTATTTATTGATTGATTTATGTGAAATAGGGTATTCTTTTGTAAATAAAAAAATACTTATTGAAATAATGATTTATTTTTTAATTTCTTACTACCTCTGTACAAAAACTGGGCAAAATATTCCCTTTCGCTGACTTTACACAATTTTTGCAAATACAAAACAAATCCAAACATGAAAAATCCATTTGAAATCTGATAGCTTAGTTCATTGACATTACAACAACATAAGTTTCATGTATGGCTCCCATACAAAACTTTCGTGATAAAGTGATAAAGGCCGCTCAAAAGGCGCGCCGTAATACGGGCCGAATGACCCGCCACAGTTAAGCCATTCGGGCGGTTTTGGGCTCAACAGTGCAGTGGGTTGAGTTATAGAATTTTATATCACCTAAATGCATCTTAGTATAACCTAACCTCAAAAATTATATTTTGGTACAATACAAGTTTACACTGTGCAACGGGTTTATTCGGTAACATTTTTGTTTCCACCACGCAACATAGAAAGTTAAAAAAATAACTGGTGGAGATAAAAGAACAACATCTAAAGAATTCAAGAATATAAATGGATCATCGCAAAAACGGAGTCTCCGAGCGTATGAATCGAACTTTAGTTGAAAAAGCTAAGTGTCTATTACTTAATGCAAATCTTAGTAAGCAATATTGGGCTGAAGCGATTCACACATCAGCTTATCTCAATAACAGATCTCCAACACAATTATTGGATTATAAAAGTCCAGAAGAAATGTGGTCCAAGAAGAAACCAAATTTAAGTAACCTCAAAATATTTGGCTGTGAAGCAATGATACATCTTCCGAAACAGAAAAGGAAAAAATGGGACTATAAATCGCTGAAAGCTATTTTTATTGGATACTGTGAGACCACAAAAGGTTACCGATTTATTATACCCAAGTCCAAAACTGTGATTAAAAGTAGAGATGCTATTTTCCTTGAGACCACAGTAAAACGGAATTATGTTCCCGTAAATCTGACTGAGAAGGAATCTCTGAATAGTTCGCCATTGGAACTAAATGACAATAATACGTCTCTGAGTTCCAATGACACAACTGATACCTTAAATACTAGTGAATATCTCTCAGATCAAGGAGATATGTCAGATCCTGATTATATTCCAAGTGCAAGTGCTAGAAATAAAGAATTAACAAAATTAAATAATAATGAAGATAATACTTACCTGTGCTGCAGTAACAATGAGATACACTCTACTCCACAGAATTATAATGAAGCTATAACCTCTGATGACTCCGAAAAATGGAAAGTTTCAATTAATGAAGAACTGACATCACATGATAAGAATAAAACTTGGACATTGGTAGAAAATACTAAAAACATCAAACCTATAGGGTGTAAATGGGTGTTCCGCATTAAAAATGATCCAACAGGTCCTCGTTACAAGTCCAGACTCTGTGCAAAAGGATATGCACAGACAGAGGGTATTGATTTTGATGAAACCTTTGCACCAACTGTAAGGTATGACTCAATTCGTATATTATTATCTATTGCAGCTCAAAAACATCAAGAAATAATTCAATTTGACATTACCACTGCTTTCCTGTATGGTGACCTGCAAGAAACCATCTTTATGAAACCACCTGAGGGACTCGACTGCGATCCAAGAATGACTAGATACATAGAACAATTATTAAGAAAATTTAACATGACTGAAGCAAACTCGAACAGTGCGCCAGCTGACCCACATGTTAAACTTATGAAGACTGATGTACTGCCTGACAAAAAGTACCCCTACAGAGAAGCCGTGGGATCACTTATAGATGCAGCAACAGTAAGTCGGCCAGATATTGTGTTTGCTGTCAGTCAGGTGAGTAGATTTTTGCACTGCTATAATGAATCTCACTGGAACGCTGTTAAAAGAATACTGAAATACTTAAAAGACACCAAAGACTATGGTTTATGTTACACACCAAAACCAGACAGCACTGATTTAGTTGGCTATAGTGATGCTGACTTTGCCAACGATATTGAAAAAAGGCGTTCAACAACTGGTTATGTTTTTGTCAAACATGGTGCTGCTGTTACTTGGTCATCCCAAAGGCAACAAACAGTGGCCTTATCTACGACTGAGGCCGAGTTTATGGCGGCTTGTGCAGCCACAAAAGAGGCCATGTGGTTGAAGCAACTATTACAAGACTTAAGTGAATTCAAACAGGGATCAGTGACTATAAACATTGACAATCAAAGTGCAATTAATGTAGTCAAAAATAGTGATTTTCACAAACGTTGCAAGCATATTGATATAAAATACAACTTTATTAAGGAAAAATATTATGAAAATGTTATAAGACTCAACTATGTAAACACAAACAATCAATATGCAGACATCTTTACTAAAGCGTTGCCTAAAGAGAAATTCAAATCTATGAGTGATAATATTGAATTGTGTAAACCTAATAATGACAAGTAGTTTCTTTTGTGATTGTTTAAAATTGTCATGACAATATTTTTGTATTTTTGTTTATCTTTATATTTGCAAAGAAGGCTCTAATTTGAAGGGAGTGTAGTAATATTTAAATTTCGCGCCTTCTAAATGTCACTCTTAGGTATTTATTATCTATGGCTCTCTCTCTGCTCTGCATATCAGTTGAATCGCGACTTGTTCGAATTTGGATATAGACGCATTTTGAGCTGCCAGCGTTTTAAGACTTTACAGTTAACAAAATCTACGACTGGAAGTATAGCACAGCAACTCGTATGGAAGCCGAATGTTGCTATTTTTAATAGGAACCGTCAAGCAATATCAGGGACTGGAAAAATTATGTCCCGCACGATAGTGCCTACAAGAATAGTTTACACATTTTGCAAAGGTACAACTCCCAAATCAGATTTAAAATAGTTAATAAAAAATACTATAATTGAGTTGCAAGAATGCGGCTTAAACATTCTTGCAACAGTCTGTGACCAAGGCACAACAAATGTCAGTGCCATAAACGGATTTATAGAAGAAACTCGGGTTAATTACATAAGAAGAAATGAAAATTACAAACAAAACATATTTGAAGTTAATGGAAAAGAAATTATACCCCTATTTGATCCTCCACATCTAATTAAAGGTATTAGGAACAATTTAATCACGAAAGATATGAAATGCATAATAGAAAAAGAAGTAAAAGTTGCAAAATGGGAACACTTAATAAAACTCCATGAAGAGAATCCTTCTTATAAAGGAATAAGACTAATGAAAAATTTAACAGACGCCCACGTTGACCCAAAGAATATCCCTAAAATGAAGGTTAAGATGGCAACCCAAATATTCAGCAGAACTGTTGCTACTAGTATGGGATACCTAGCTGGTGAGTAGAAATAAATTATAATCAGAAAATCAGATACACATTCCGGATTCTATAGTATTTGCCTACAATCTATAATTTCTTATGGTTATAATGGAAGATTATCTATCAAATAGGCAGATATTTCAAATTCTTCTCACTCAAATAATAAGTTGATAGAAACTTCGAAAGTAAGCTAACTACAATATATATTATTTATTTAATACTTTAAGCACATAAACGTTCAGAGGCGGACTTAATGCCCTAGGCATTTTCTACCAGTCAACCTTTGGGTGATGGAGATACAAATAGTGGTAGGTGCAATTACGATAGAAAAATGGATTTGAATACAAGGCCTAAATATAAGCTATAAATAAATAAAATTTAATTATACAATAAATACTAAAACAAATAGTTAACTATTAGTTGAGATAGACAATAGGGAAAAAATTAGCGCTGTGCCGATACTGCTGCCAACTTCTTACAAATGTGTTCGCGAACTTTGACTTTGAAGGTCAATCGGTTGGTTGCCATCCTGATTGTATATATACTTGCTATAAGCTTACTTTTAAAGTTATTTTAAAACACCGATTATCTGATCAATAGTATTAATTCATTTTGATTTGCTGATGTTTGATAATCTTCAAAGAATATCTTAAATTCATATTTCTACAATTTTATTTCTTATTTTTCAGACAAAAATATACTTGCAGTAGAGTGCAAAGATACCGCCGACGTCTTACTGTTTTTCGATGAACTCTTCGACTCAATGAATGGCAGTCATGACAACCCAAAAAAAAGGAGCGGAAAATTACTTTTAAAAGCAGTCACACCAAATTCTGAACACAGTAAAGTATGGGCAAAAAGAATATTAAAATCGATTAAATTTGTCTCTAAAGAAGGAAGGGAAGGTAGTGTGCCATCGGTAACTAACTGGTTACGAACGCTGGAAGGTATTGAAGTTCTGAGAGATAAATTATTCCAAGAGCAAAATCATAAAGTAAAATCATTCTGGATGCGACACTTAAACCAAGATCCATTAGAAAATTTTTTTGGATGTATACGTTCCCATGGTTACAGAAATGTATCTCCAACACCATCAGGCTTTGAATCAGCATTTGCTAGCTTATTGATAAATAATTTATCTAGTCATTCAGTAGCGTCAAACTGTGAATAAGATGACTGTAAAATGTTTCAGTCTATGGAGTGCTTACTAAATAAAGATTTAAAAGTAGTAACAGAAATCAATGATATAGATTTCGATGACATTAATTGTGAAATTATTGATTTTAACGACAAAAGGAGTAATCCAAGAAGCATTAGCCAATTAAGCTACGTAACCGGTTATGTATTGAGAAAGACAAAACAAAAAGTATTTAAAAGTTGCAAGAAATGTAAAGAAATTTTATTTAAGCATGATGCAACAGATCTAAATGAATATATAAGAATAAGAGAATTATCTTCATTCAAAATTATTTTCTGCCATACAAGATGTGCTTACATTTATTTAAAAAAAAAAGAGTGATTTGCCTTTAATTAAAAGTTACACAAAAACAGTTTTATACACGGCAGTGGATTTTAACTTTTTGACTTGCCCAGACCACAGAGAAGAATTGATTGACTTTTTATTTGAATTCTGTTCTCGATTTTTTATTAATATCTGGTGTCGTGATGTGAATTTATTATTAAATGGCACCAGGACAGAAAATGCAGACAATGATACTATCAAAGAGTTGGCTAGCGATTATTATAAGAAAAGACATAAATAAAATATGTTGGTTTACCTTATTATGCAATGAGTATTATTTTTATCCCCATAATCTCTGAATTACTGTATTCATCAACGTTTTCTCTGTACCTACTGTTATTTGTCCGTACTTTCATAATCATCAGTTAAGAGGAAACAGTTAGATGAATACAGCATAATATAATTATGATGTTCTGCAAAGGACCCAGCTATAGAAGCGTTATACTCGTAATATAGCTATAGTTATATACATAGCCGGATGTAGTTCCAAAAATTATCAATAGATGGCGCCTTACTGCCAAAGTGACTGACTACTCTATTCTCATATATAATAATGTACCTACTCTGTGTTGGCGATGGTGATTCGAGCATAATGAAAAAGTTGTTACTGAACAAGCCGTAAGGCTCTGATTTTGTAATAACAAAAATTTACTGTAAGAATCATTTGCTGCGAAATTACTGCAACAAAATTAAAGCACATGGAAAAAAAACAAATAACCACAAAGGATTTGTACCAGTGCAGCTTCGAAAAAAAGTTGAACAAAACGTTTTGCGTTTAAGGAAGGCGGTAGTTGGAGCAGTAAATTATAGAAAATCAGAAGAGGATTCAAATCAAGATGAAAGGATTAAACGTCTGAAGAAAGACATAAAAAATGCAGCAAACCACGTATTTGGAGACCACAGTAATTGCGATGCTTACTTTTGTAACCCAGAAAAATACAAAAGCGACTCGAATTTGGTACCTGATCTTCAAAGTAGCGGTTTATGGACTGATGTCCAGAACCACTCGATGCATTTAGCATCAAATGCAGAAAGCCTCATACTGGACACTCACCGTGACAAACAATACGGTTGAGCAATTCAACAATGTTATTGCAAAATTTAGAGGTGGGAAACGAGTTAATTATACGACCAGAGGGTCCTACCAAGCCCGATGCTTTGGCGCGGTCACATCGTGGAACAGCGACTCTTGGCTATACATTCACGTCTGTCAAAAAAAATTCAAGGTTGCAGTCCTGGAGAATATGCTAAGAAATTTATTGAAAGGAAAAGACGATCAAAAGAGAAAAAAGAAGACTCCCGAAAGAAAAAACTTTCGTTTGTCCAAGATCAAACTAGAAAAAGACGAAAAGTTACTGGACCTGACGAAAATTACGGTCGGCTAGAGTTGGAACCAGATATGCCTGCAGAAATATTTGAGGACAAAAAAAATATGTTTGTTTCTGATTTAAAACTTTCAGAGGCTAGTGCCAAAGAGGTCGAACAAAATACAATTGGCCAGAGTGAGAATGAGTTGTGGGCAATCGAAAGGCGCAAGCGTATCACGGCGTCAAATTTTGGTAAAATATCTAAGCTTCGGCGAAAAACCTCGGTTGCAGGACTATTAAAATCATTATTGTATTCGCAATGTAAAGGCACTCCTGCGACTAATTATGGAAAGGAGAAAGAAGACGAAGCCATTAAACAATTTTCAGAAGAGACTGGATTGTCCGTTGTCAAGTGCGGGTTGTTCGTTGACAATACTAAAAGCTTTCTGGCTGCAAGTCCAGATGGACTTATAAATGAGGATTCAATTATAGAGATAAAATGCCCATATAAGATCGCGGAGATGACACTACAAGAAGGAGTAGAAAATAAAAAAATTGATAGCTGTATACTTCAGAATAACGGCTTAAAATTAAAAAGAAACCACAACTATTATTATCAAGTCTAAGGCCAATTACATGTAACACGTCGAAAATTTTGTTATTTTATTTTGTGGAGCCCTAAGGGATTACTTTACGAAAATATTGAAAGAGACGATAATTTTTTGAGAAATATCGAACCAACATTAGAATCCTTTTACTTTGAATGCCTTCTGCCAGAAATAATTAATGGTCGCATACCACGAAATTTACCTGTAAGGAAAAGGACTGAAATTACGACAGAATAAATAAACATTTTTGCTGTTATAAATTCTATGTTTTAATTTAAATACCTACAAAGCCCACATCTCCAAAAAACAAACATTTTTAAAAGTACCTTCTTATAAGATGTTAAAATTGAGTTCGCATGATACTGGCTATAGACCAACCGAAAGAACGCAAATAAGCAGACAGGACGTAAGGTAAACAAACGATTCACTACATCAGAGCCATCGTCATCATCAAGGAATCGCTTCTTTTCACCAATATTTGTGTGTTCCTTCGGTTGGTTTGTTTTTTCTCATCTTTGGGACGGATTTGCCAAATACCAGCTTTATGCACTAGATTTGATCGAAAAACGGGCAAAGAGGCTCATCGGAAATGAAGCACTGGTCGAGTCAAAGCTCCAGAGCCTTGAACATCATCATAGAGTTGCCATCTTGTCGGTTTTTTATCGGTTCCATTTCAGGGAGTTTGCGATGGAATTGCATGATCTAATTCCGTCTAGCCCGTTCCATAATCGGACTACAAGACGTACGGCGATGCGCCATCGGTACAAGGTGGACATCCCGCCAATACTTACTCGTACTTTCATTATGCGTACAGCTAAGGAGTGGAATTCCCTGCCGGAGTCTGTGTTTCCCGATAGCTACAACCTCGGTAAGTCAAGAGTGAAGTTACTACTAGGCAAGTGTGCTTCACCGTCAACCACATCATCGCTTACCATCAGGTGAGATAGTGGTCAAGCGCGAACATCTATAATAACAAAAATCAGCGATTTCATTTCAACAACATTCGTTAGTTCGTTCGATTGGTCTGTACCTAGCATTATTCTGGACCCTGGCTTAATTTTCCTAACAACCTGTGATAGTGCAATCGCAACTGCACTTTCCAGTTCTCATGCATGCTTAGGATAATCATTCGACAAGTGCCTTCAACAATAAAAAGTAAAACTTACAATCATACTATTTAATAAATACAATCATTGTATAGTGTTAGCTGCGTCACCAACGTACACCCCAGAAAGCCCGGAGCATGTCATCGAGCCTATATAAGTCAACGCGTACCGTGGCCAAGGGCTCATTCCCGCATCCGGCGGCTCGCACTTAGCTAATTGTTCCCCTTGATTCCGTTCTCTTGATTTATTTTGTAACGTACCTAAATTTGTTAACTTTGTATTTTATTAATTTGATTAGATTACTTTTGTCAACTTCGGATCGTTATTTTATTTTATTCCTAAAAATAGTGTAAATATCAACATCGGTGTATATCACTAGAGTATCGATAAAAATATCGATAATTGCCACTTCCCTATTAGTGTACGTGTATGCCTTACCCTCCCTCACCGCCAACCTGCCCCCGTAAAGTGCGAAAGGGACAACTGCAGCTCAGGCTGATTTTACCTCCAAAATCTTAACCAAAAGACGTTTCGTATTCCGCTGTTTTCTTCTTCAAAATTCGACCGATCTAAAAAAATCTTGTATCAAAATTTAGATGAAAAGTATATCTATGCTTCTATCATTTTTTTTTTGTTAAAACCTTATCAATTTTGTCTGAAAGTCGTCTGAACATGGCGGTAAAAACTGGCATTTTTTTCGGGTTTTTGGATGGTCATATTTCTTTTAGTGAGTATGTTTTGGAAAAAAGGAAATGATAGGGGCACGTACTAATTAGACCT
Source organism: Orthosia incerta (assembly GCA_948252205.1). Classification (NCBI taxonomy): domain Eukaryota; kingdom Metazoa; phylum Arthropoda; class Insecta; order Lepidoptera; family Noctuidae; genus Orthosia; species Orthosia incerta. The sequence continues at coordinate 12,460,395 of OX411758.1, forward strand.
TGATTTTATGGAAAAAAATAATTGCCCTACAGGCATTATCCACGAAGAAAACAGCGGAATGTTTTTGTATGGGGAAAAGCCCAATAGAGACCCCTCTTAACGGTGAAACGCAGTACCACCATCTGTTAGCACAATATGTCGACATTACTCGCCTTGATGGGACTATGCAGAAAACGGTCAAACACAATACTCAACACCACATAATTGTTACACCTGGTCAACCAGTTGCGCAGAAGCCTAGGCGTCTAGCTCCGGACCGCCTGATTGCAGCGAAGAAAGAGTTCGAGTCGATGTTAAAATTAGGCATCGCTCAACCGTCGAAAAGTTCGTGGGCTTCGCCGCTACATATGGTTCCAAAGTGTGAAGACGAGTGGAGGCCGTGCGGTGATTATCGTGGTTTGAATGAAAGAACAGTTCCCGACCAATACCCAGTGCGACATATTGAAGACTTCGCCCAGTGCTTAAGTGAAAAAAAAGTGTTTTCAAAACTAGATCTAGTGCGTGCGTTTAACCAAATACCTATCGCCGAGGAGGACATTCCAAAGACAGCAATAACTACGCCCTTCGGTTTATTCGAGTTTAAGTTTATGACTTTTGGCTTGCGTAACGCAGCACAAACTTTTCAACGATTTATGGACGAAGTGTTATGTGAACTTGATTTTGTGTACTGCTACATAGACGATATTTTAATCGCGTCGACGAAACGGAACATTTAAAACACTTAGAGACTGTATTTGATAGGTTAAGGAAATACGGAGTAGTAATAAACCCCGCAAAGTGTGTGTTCGGGAAGTCTGAAGTTGATTTCCTAGGTTACCAAGTGACATCAGCAGGTACACGTCCACTCCCCGAAAAGGTTGAAGCAATACGTACCTACCCCTTGCCAACCACCGCTAAGCAGCTACGCCAATTCCTAGGTATGTTGAACTTTTACAGAAGGTGCATACCTAATGCAGCGAGTAGCCAAGCTAGTTTACATGAATTACTGTGCAGCAACAAAAAAGGAAAAACACCTATTACTTGGAACGATCAAGCTAAGCGTGACTTTAAGACTTGCAAAGACAGCTTAGCTGCAGCAACGTTGTTAGTGCACCCAAAGCCCGAAGCCGAACTTGCTATTTTCAGTGACGATTCCAACATGTCCATAGGCGCAGCTTTACAACAGAAAATCGATAATGAATGGCAACCAATTGCTTTCTTTTCTAAGAAACTTACGTCCCCTGAACAGAAATATTCAGCCTATGACCGCGAATTACTCTCAATATACGCTGCGGTCAAACATTTCAGACATTATGTTGAGGCGCGAAGTTTTACAATTTTACAGACCACAAACCAATAACTTACGCTTTTAGGAAGAAAAATCAGCAATGTTCCCCTAGGCAATTTCGATATCTAGACTTTATTGGACAATTTACTACAGACATACGTCACGTCAAAGGAGAGGACAACATTACGGCCGACCTACTATCTCGCATAGACTCAGTATGTACTGAGATAGACTGGAAAGCTCTTGCATCTTCGCAACACAATGACGCGGAGCTTAAAAGCTTAATTGACAATAGAAACTCGTCCCTTAAATTAAGACTTGTTCATTTGTCAGAGTCAGACAAACCAATTTTTTGTGACTTCACTACGCTAACAGCAAGGCCTTTTATTACGGAACCATTCAGAAAGTCCGTTTTCGATATGCTTCATAATACCTCCCATCCAAGTAGCAGGGCAACGACTAAGCTTATCACTAAACGATTTGTTTGGCCCTCGATAAATTCTGATTGTAAGTTATGGGCCAGAGCATGTGTTGATTGTCAACGGTCAAAAGTGTCTCGTCACGTCATTACAACACCGGGAACATTTACACTTCCGTCATCTCGATTTGAGCATGTACATATTGACATCGTAGTAATGCCCTATTCTGAGGGATACCGTTATTGTCTTACTTGTGTAGACCGATTTACTAGATGGCCGGAAGCGATTCCCATTGTTAATCAAGAAGCTGACACAGTAGCCCGTGCATATTATTCCAATTGGATTGCTCGTTTTGGCATACCACTTAGAATCACAACAGATAGAGGAAGACAATTTGAGTCACACCTATTCAGAGATCTCAATACCCTGACCGGTACGGCTCATTTTCGAACGACGGCTTATCACCCTGCAGCTAACGGCATGGTCGAGCGTTGCCACCGTCAACTAAAGAGTGCACTAAAGTGTCACAATGCAGCAACCAGTAGTTGGACGCGAATTCTCCCTACCATTTTGCTAGGAATTAGGTCGTCTTGGAAGGAGGACTTGAAAAGCACACCCGCAGAATTAGTTTACGGACAGAGCTTACGCCTCCCCGGAGAATTTGACAATCTATGACAATCCTACTAACAAAACTACGCAGGCTGAATTTGCTAAAGAGCTTCGATCGCATTTATATAAGCTCAAGCCTGTCGCTAGTACCCAACACGGAAAGAAAAGCACTTTCATTTTCAAGGACCTTAATACTGACTCTACTCACGTGTTGGTGCGGAACGATGCAGTCAAAGTTCCATTACAGCAACCTTATGACGGCCCTTACAGAGTAATTTCTAGGCAGGATAAAACATTCGTATTAGATATACGTGGAAGCGAGGTTACGGTATCAATCGATAGACTAACCTTATTTCTTAAGGGATTCTAATTGTCATCCGGACAGCGCTACTAATATTGTCGTAGATCTCGCTCCCGAAATCACTTCACGTTCTCAAACCCCATCTGAATCAGTTTCTCAATGTTCACCATCTGTACCTCTGGTTCCTGAACCACAGGGGCCGCGAAAGTCTGGTAGACGTGTACGATTTCCTGATTATTACCAGGCCAATTTTTCGTGATCTCGATCACTGGCAGGGGAGTACTGTAGCGACTCCATTAATTGTTTATAACATAATAGGTATTACTTTAGAGAACTTAGTTAACTGTAAATTACCGCTATTTTAAGGATTCTCACGGCCTGCACACAGATGTTATGTTGTCTTTTATTGTAATGTGCAAGGGAGGGTTCCTTTGGAACAATTAGTTTATTATCTTAGTTTTAAGAATTTAGCGTAGGGTTTCTGTTGTGATGCCGACGGTTCTTTTTGTAAATGTTAACTTTTTATATTTATTGTGCAACCCATTATAGCTATAAAAACCTTTGTATTGTAGTTTGTAACGTGCCGACCCGACCGTTATCCCAGTTTTCAACAATTGTGTAGAAGCATTCATTCAGTCTTATTCGGTCTAGAGGAGCGGTCGGTCGGCACTCCTACTCTTTGCTATAATAAACTAACTCCAACACGAAGTAAACCAAGTACTCATTTCGCGATTCCCGTAACGCCGATATAGCTAAGTAACTATACGTTCCCGAAAAATGTTTCCTTTTTATTTAACTAAAATTGGTAATATTAAAGTGTTTAATACAAGTAAACTCGTCGTCATTATTATAAACCAACAAAACATAACCAAAAACTGTAATTTCAAAACTGACAATGAGTTGAGAAAATATGGATGTGGTTCTTCAGACCAACTCGTTCGGAGTGATGGAAATGTGGCATATCTGAAGTGGCTTGATAACAAACCAGTAATAATGGCGTTATCTGTTAATTCAAAACAACCCATCAACAAATGCAGACGTTCGTGCGAAAAAACAAGACAATATATCGAAATTAACAGACAATTTGCAATTGATCAATATAATATAATGATGGGAGGGGTGGATATGTTGGACAGGGTCATCAGTTTTTACAGAATTAAATAAGCACTTTCGAAACAACGGACAGTTGGATGATTTTCCATCTCTTTGATTTTGCAGCAACTGCAGATTAGCTCGTGCACAGAAACTAAGCAAAAATATTAGAAAGACAAAAAAAAATATTCTGGACTATTTAGATTTCAAGGTGTAAATAGCAAATTCTATGCTTTTCTTCACACCAGCGAGGGAACAGATACAAAAGACCCATCAACAGAAGCGCAACCTGGTAGTAAAAGAAAATATATGTGCCTCAACCTCCAGTTCAAGAGGATCTAGTGCTGGTGCCGAATGCCAGGCAGTAAAAGAAAGAAACCTAGTTTATGTGTGTGTGTGCTCTACATGTAACATGCATTTATGCCTTGTAGTGGAAACAGATTGCTAGAAACGCTTTTATGAATAGTGAATAGTCCCGGGAAATCCCGGAACTGAAAGTACCGGGAAATCCCGGGAATTGGCGTCGTTTTAGGTACCGGGATTTATAAAACCAAATCCCGGTTCATTCGGGAAAAGATAGTTTGCGTTTAGAATATTTCTAATTTTGTTGCCTAAAGCCCGACCACTTAAATAGTAGAATACACTTGTTACCTAGTAATACACAAGAGCATGCTGCGCGGGGGTGCGGAGGCTTGGGCATGTTGTGGACGTGCGCCCCGCACAATCAGATTGTGATCGCGTCTTCGGAATGTGGTGCTAGTGACGTTTTGGTGGACAGTGCTTTGCAAAAAAGACTCAAACAAGACTACTTCTTTTGGAAAGTGAGTATTCATTTTTCATAAAAAAATTAATTAAACGGCTTTATACCATTATTTAGTTATTATAGCCACCATTCTCATTCTCCATCGATTTTGAACAAATGCTGTTTGTTTACCAACCTATATAGGTTTGGCAAGTTTATTTCATTAGTAGACTAATAATATTAGCTGAACTAATTTTTTTGAATCAGTTTTTATGTTACTCATGGTACAATAAAACTACAATGCATGAATGCACTGTATTAATTAAACAGGAAGTAGTTTAGGTATCTACGGTTGTCGTTTAACTTAAATATTGTTATTTTAATCATTGCTCTACATTTGTTACAGACGATGGATTTTGAGACGGTCCTTAACAAAGCTAACGATAAAACGTCAGTATGGCATTATTGCCTTAGATCTGTAGAAAAAAATAACGCCAAATGTAAAACGTGTAAAAGAATTATGAAGTGCACTGGAGGTAGTACAAGTGGTCTCCAAAAGCATTTGAAAAATGTACATCAGATCAGCATGAACGCAGCTGATAGTCAAGTGCCTCAAAGCGTCGATTCTCCTTCAACATCGACAAATACTGAAATAATACCGACGAAAAAAGCGAAATTAACTGATTACTACGAATCTGACGCAAATCCTTCCATGGAACTTATGGTTTCTCGAATGTCAGCTATGTATGGATATCCTTTCCGGACATTTGTGCAGTCTGAAGATCTGCGAATGCATTTTCGAAAATCTGGACATAAATTACCAATGGCTGCAAATTCCATTCAAAACATTTTAATAAAACAAGCAGATAAAAGAAAACAACAACTGATCGACGAAATCCATAAACTATTAACAGAAGGCCATAAATTTTCTATCTCTTTTGACGAGTGGACGTCCATTCGCAATAGCCTGAATTTGCACTCACAGCGTTTTTCCGAAAATTTCAAAAATCTAGGACTAATAAGATATACGGTTCATTATCAGCGAAAAGATGCATCGAAGAAATAAAGTTGAAATTGACAGAGTTTGGAGTGACTCTAGAAAATCGTAGCTTGTAACGAGTTAATTTAACCTCGTCACATGGTTTTTGAATTTAGTCAATTTCCGAACGACAGTACTCTAGATCTGTGCTGTGAGCTGTCATTTTTGACACTCCACGATCTTGATATAAAAATGGCGAGTCGTTAATTTTAAACCTTTCGCCAATTGTATATTTTATCCGTAGTTATCTCGGATATTTTTGCCTTCTTAATGGAGTAAACTTGCAAACTCCATTAGAACGATGTTTTGAGAAGGATTGACCTTAATTTTCGGTAAGTTGGAATTGTAATGTCTGAGTTTATCTCGTGTTGGAATTTCAATGGACGGATTGTTAATTTCAGATTTTGATGATTTTCGCTTGAAAACAGTTGATGTTATTGGCTGCGTAGCGCATCAATATTAATTTGAAGAAGAAAAACGGCAAGTTTTCTTGTTCAAACGCACGCTTCCACGTGTAAATTATATTGAGTTTTCCTAACATTTTAAATTTTTGTTCCAGCCCATTGTTGGCGGTTTTCTTCTTTAGTTATTTATTTACTTAAAATTTGGATTTTTCTTTCATATCCAAAATTATTATCTTTTTATTGGACTGCACTACGGGAATCCTTCAGCAATCATCGCTTCTATGGCTATGTTAAACTTATTCTTAAAGCCAGCAATCTGGTAGGAAGTTTATATTTTTTTACTTTTTAAAACTTCAATTAGTGCAAGATGCAGTAATAACCCTTACGTAATAATATAGCCATTAATTTAGCAAAGTTAATAAGTATAAGAATTGTTGTATTTTAACTATACTGGTTAGTGATGTGAAGCTACGGGCAATTAAATGGAGAAAAGATAAACATCTTGTTATAGTTTTCTTTATTTAGCCTCCCACCGGCAGATTAAAAGTCTGACTCTTCCGATTAATTCTTTTCGGCAACCTTTATTTCTGACGTCCTACCAGCAAACTTGTATTGCCCATGCCCTTCAACTTGCGATCGTTGATGTATTTTACAAGAAAAGTATTGCAATAATTGAAGAACCAATGCAAACAATAATCGGGTTCGCTAACGCTGAATCAAGTGATGACGACGACGATGTCCCGTTATCGGAATTAGCTCAGAAAAACAGCACCAATGAATATGTCGCTTCTGACAACAGTTCTGACGACGACTCGGATGCCGTGGAGGTTGTGGAATCAAACAATTCATCACTCGTCGAACGAGAGTTTGCATACCACAATCTAATTTCAAAGGTAAAAACCGTTGTCAAGTTATTCAGGAAATCACCAACAAAAAACGACGACATACTGCAAAAATATGTCATCGCTGATTTTAAAAAAGAATTTGAACTGACCAGTGACTCTAAAACGCGATGGGGCAGTCTAGCAAATACTCTGCAGCGGTTTCTGAAACTTCGAACGTGCATAGTGAAGGCATTAATTGATGTGAAGTCAGATATATGTTTTACAGAAGAAGACTGGCAAAATATGACAGAACTTTACGAGGTACTTGACAATATCAGAACAATTTTGGAAGCGTTATACCGGCGTACTATTGACTGCTGATATAGCTGTAAAATTGGCATTAAAGAAATTATCCACCATAAATAACAATATAGCCGCAAAAATGTTGACGATGCTGAAAAACAGATACAGACAACGTCGACTGCCGGAAACATCAATATTAACATATTTGCAAAACCCTGAAATGTACTTTTCTAACGAGCATGAAGAAACAACAGCTAAGTATATATCTCATTGCATCTGGGCTTAACGATGAAAAGGAGCAAAGAAAAATTGCAATTTTGCTAAATGTCATTGGCGAGGAAGGACTACGAATTTATAATAATTTTGGTTTCGACAAGCTTACTGATGCCAGCGGAGAAAAGAAGGTGGCGACATTTGATAACGTATTGAAGTCGAGAGCGGTGGCCCAGTGGTATCGGCCGTGACTTACTAGTTGTAGGTCGTGAGTTCGAGCCCAAGCAGGCGCTTTACTTTGTGTAAATTATTTCATCACCACTGCTCTCTAAACGGTGATGGAAAACATCGTGAGGAAACCGGCATGTCCTAGAACCAATAATTCGAAGACATGTGACATCCACCAACCCGCACTGGGCCCGCGTGGTGGATAACGGCCCATTCCCTCTCACAGAGAGGAGGTCTGTGTCCTAGCAGTGGGAATATTAATAGGCTGATGATGTGATGTGATGTGATTGAAGTCGTTCGATGAATATTGTGAACCCAAGAAGAATATACTGTTTTCAAGATTTTTATTTTACTAGCGCTCTCCAGGCTCGACCAGGTGAGCCGTTTGATGTCTATTTTACAGACTTGAAAAGTCTTGTTAGAAATTGTGAGTTCACAAATGAAGGGATTATTTCACATGAAGTTGATTGAAGTAAAAGTCACACAGTTTGGTCAACTAATTTAATTCTTCGAGCATACAGTCCGTTATCACAATTTGTAGATGTTCCAAAATATAGGTATAAACAACTCACTTTCAGAAGAAACACATTTTACCATCAATTCACAATACTGGAGATATGATTTCTCAAACAGTACCGTTATCCTGTGTAGCTGTCTTCAAACTTTGGTAAATTATATCATCAGGAGTGTTCGAAACCTTGCTGTAGCTATCTGCTAGTTGACCATTATTTTTCTTAAGGTAATAACTTATAGGTAAAATACTCCTAAGGAGACATTTGGAGCCCTGCCAAGGAAAATAAAATTGCATGATAAAATCAAATGCACATGTGTCACGAATATGGAAATTCAGACAAATTCAAACTAATACTCACAGCGCCTACTAAACCATTGGTCCTTTCATTTTGACGATAGCCAGCCTTGTCCTTCATCAAGGATATTTATCTATCGGTTTCTTAGGTTATAAAGTTCACCGGTCCAGTGACCTCAAGTGCCTCAAGGCCTTGGTTAATACGTCAGCTAACATAAGGTTGGTCGACAAGTATACCAACTGAATGTTTCTATTCTCCTTCAAGACACTCCGTATAAAATGGTGTCTTATATCTATGTGTTTGCTCCGGGAATGGAATACCGAGTCGTTTGCTAATTTAATTGCTCCAGTATTATCTACATGTAAGGTAATTGATGCAAACTTACGTAATCCGATTTCAGTCAACAAGCTGTTCAGGTATAAAGCTTCCTTCATCGCTGATGATAAACTGATGTACTCGGACTCACACGTCGAGGTACTGACACACTTCAGCTTCTGTGATTTCCATGACATACATGCACCACCTAATACAAAGGCATACCCTGAATAAGAACGCCTGTCTAGCAAACAACCACCCCAATCCGAATCAGAATAGCCTCGAATTTCTTTACCTGTTTTAGTGAACACTAGTCCGTACTCTTTTGTTCGCTTCAGATAACGTAATATTCTTTTCGCAGCTGCCCAGGACTCTTTACTAGGACAGTTAACTACCTGCGCCAATTTCGAAACACTATTAGAGATATCTGGTCTCGTCCCCACGGATAAATACATCAAACTTCCAATTAATTCGCGATACGGGTATCGCTCTTCTTCGAGTTTTGTATAGGGCTCAGGTAATTTAAGCTTTAAATTCACTTCCATTGGGGTTGAAACCGTTTCTTTACACATATTCAGACCATATTTAAATAATAAATCTTCAATGTATTTTTGTTGTGACAGTTTGATTTTATCACTGTCAACTCGCTCAATGCCAATTCCTAACATATATTTCGCGATGCCATAATCCTTTATGTCGAATTCACTGGCCAGTTCCTTTTTAAAATTTTCAATGCATACTCTTTTCTGCGATGCCACTAAAATATCGTCGACATAGACTGCAACAAAAAGTTTTGTACCATCACCTATGTCTCGGAAGTATAGACATGGCTCATTTAATGATGATCGCATCCGCATTTTTTGCAATTGTGTATCAAGCCTTGCATTCCACTGGCGTCCAGCTTGTTTCAAGCCGTAAAGTGATCTCTTAAGTCTACATGTATCACCACCCGTCTGCATGTCTGCTAACATTTTCTTAGATCGTTCATATATATTAGAACCTTTTTGTTCCATCTGAAGTAGCTTCTGCAGACATTCTATTAATATGTCGGGGATTTCCATGTAAATTTCTTCATCCAATGTACCGTTCAAATAAGCGGTATTTATGTCTAATTGATGAATTTCCATACCAAGTTCAACCGCAAGTGCAGTCAGTAATCTGATGGTGTCTAGTCTGACAACAGGGCTGAATGTCTGGTGGTAATCAATCCCGTACCGTTGGCTATATCCTTTGGCAACAAGTCTAGCCTTTTTCTTTACGGTTTTATCAACATTTAGCTTCGTTGTTAAGATGTAACGACAACCAACAACAGCGCGTCCCATGGGTTTCTTCGCTATATCCCAGGTATCATTTTTAATCATGCTTCGTATCTCCGAGAGAATGGCCGTCTCCCATTCATCTTTTTCTGAACCAGATAAAGCTTGCCTCAATGATACCTCTGCATTACCCACGAAGTCTTGGCAATCAGAGAACTCTTCTTGTAGTTCAGGTTCCACTTCAACCATACGATACATTTTCTTTGGGCGTCCCACATGTCCTCTGTCTAGTCGCGGTCTTCCTGGGGCTCGTTTTAAGATCTTTTCTTCATGATTGTGTTGGACATCATCTGAGCTAACATGACGAGATGGACCACCTTCTGACTCCATATTATCCTGGACATTTTCTACATGTGCGTTCCTCTCAGGTTCAGGAACAAATCTACGTGGACTCGTCACTACCTCTCTTGTGTTGTCAACTGCCCTTCCTGCCTGGAAATCTTTCTCTACATAATTTGGTTCTGGTCTTCGGCAGATATCAGCCTGTAGCTTTTGATTCCCAAATTCCAGTGGATCAGTTATAGAAGAAATATTCTCATCGCATCGAGTCTCGCTTATGTGAAATTTTACATCTCGCGATACGACATACTTTCGTTCTTGTGGCAACCAAATCTTGTAGCCTTTTCGGTCTTTTGGATAGCCTACAAAGATTCCTTCTCTACTGCGAGGTGCAAATTTATCTTTCCCTTCCTCTTTATCCAAAACGTGTATCTTAGTTCCAAAAACTTGCATATAGTTTATGTTCTCAGGCCGCTCGTACCATTTTTCATACGGCGTTCCACCTTCAAGACTACTCGTTGGACATCGATTTCGAACATGACATGCCGTCATAACGGCGTCACCCCAAAAACCAGGTGTAAGGTTGGATGAAATTATCATACACCTTGCCATCTCTACAAGAGTTCTGTTCATCCTTTCTGCGACCCCGTTCTGTTGAGGAGTGTTAGGAATAGTTAATCTTCTCCCTATTCTTTCAGTCTGTAAATATTCATCAAAATCTTTATTACAAAATTCTCCTCCATTATCCGTCTGGATGTATTTTATTCGTTTGCCAGTCAAATTTTCAACATAACTTTTGTATATCTTGAAATATTTGAGAGCTTCACTCTTCTTGGATAGCAGATATATTTCACACCACCTCGATGAGTCTTGATGAGACTTTATTACGTTTATAGACATAAACGTAATAAAGTATTTCGCTCCACCTATGGCTTCATGCCGCATCGGGCCTACGACATCGGAATAAATAATCTGTAATTTTTCATCACATGGCCCATCCGTCCTCGAAAATGATGTTGCATTCATTTTCCCACTAGCACAGATACCACAATTATACAATGTACTCACATCCGTCATCTTAATATTCATTGCGGATTTGTTCAAGAGTTTGACAAGATCTCTTCCATTCAGATGTCTTAATCGTTCATGCCACAGTCTTACCTTATCAACTGTTTCTGAAATAATGGAAACTGTTCCCATTTGTTCCTCAACGTAATATAGATTACCCCTACGATTTGCTTCTAGTATAGTGTTACCATAGCTGTCCCTAACATAAGCTATATTCTTATCGAATTTAACACTATACCCTTTATTCGTAATTCTTGCGACCGAAATCAGATTACATCGCAAGTTTGGAACAAATAAGGTATCTGGCAACTCCACGATTGTTTTGCAATTATTTTTACTTGTAAATAATTTAACGGTACCCTTACCTTTAACATCTGTGCTCGAGTTTATTGCTAGATTTAGCTTACCCGACAAAGGTATCAAAGAATTGCCAAATTTACTAGGATCGTTGCATAAATGCGATGTGCAACCGCTGTCAATGACCCAGCATCCATTCCCGTTGCAAGCTGCCTTATCACCTGCAATACAATTAAAGGTTACAAGATTGAAATTATCTTTTTGCAAATCACATTCTAAAGCATACTTTGCACTATCACGACACTGATCCTTGTCTTTCTTCATATCACATTCAGAAGCTTTGTGGCCATGTTTGTGACATTTAAAACACTTGTATTTAAAATTTGTCTTGTTAGCACCACTCTTTGGTTTGAAGGGTTTCTTAATTTTGGACTTTGCAAGGAGAGCTTTTTCTTCGCTTCCTTTCTGACGTCTCGAACTAAAACAAAATAAACAAAATAATTGAAGAGGTATTTCAATTATTTTGACCTTCAAAGTCTCAGGGTCTGGTAATGTGTCTCTGGATTCGATCGCGCATCGAAAATTCTCGAAGCTTGACGGTAAGCTATAAAGAAGCATTATGGATACTAAATCACCATGCATCTGAATCTCCATATCAGCTAGTTTACTTTTTACTTCGAAGAAATGCATGACATGTTCACGAACGTCACCACCTTCCTCCATCTTGTGTAGCAACAACTCCTTTAGCAGCGTTGCCTTCTTGGCAGGTCCCTTAGATGCGTGTATGCTCTCAAGTTTTTGCCAAACATTTCGTGACGTTTTACATCCGCGTAGGTGTCTCAGTTCACTTGGACTAATAGCTAGGATTAGATCGGAATTAGCTTTTGCGTCTCCGATTTCCCATTTCTTGGCTTCTTCCGGCTCTGTAGGCTTGCTTACGCTTCCGTCTACATAGCTCCAAGCGTCGTTCTTTATAAGGACCGCTTCAGCCTGAATCTTCCAAGTTTCGTAATTTTCTTGAGTAAGCGGTTCTATTTTAACAGTACTCATATCGTTGACTCTTTTACGTCAACCTTGTTTATTTCATCAGCTGTTCGTACTTAATCAAACGTACCTTAAATATTTGCTGATCTTGCATAAATTTGCACGAAATCTCATTCCTGGCCCCATAACCACTGTGGGGGACTACCCTACAGAGTGCATGTGTGCAAGGAAACTCAAGAGTAAATTAAAATAGCATACAAAATTTATTTTGAGTACTTCTAAAAAGTAACACGTAAAACAACAAAATTATGTCATCAAGACAAGCTTCAACAGAACGTTGAATTTTCATATTTCAATCAAATATAGACTAGGCTCTAGCAGCCAGCTATATTATGCACATTAAAACCTAATAAGAACTACCTACATTAAGTTTTATAAAATTAAAGTTCAAATCTTATTTATCAAATTTTTAAGATTTTAATTAGGTACAAAATGTACTAAACATTACAAAAAAAAAGGACAGTCCATCGAACTGACAGAGAGAAACTTTAATTGTTCTTATCCAAAGCCATTTATACATACTCAGCAATTGTCACAAAACAGATGGTAACAAATAACATGCATCTATCTCAACACAATTGCCAAGCAGTCTTAGTCTAAGTTTACTAAAATCAATGTATGATTCATTGTGTAATTAAGTCTTTTAAATGTTTAAAAGTCGGGTTATAATCTAAAAGATTAACCCATATTTTGTTTAAGTGTAGACAAATGTCTAACAAGTTAAGTTTTTTACAACAACAGGGGACACTGCCATTAAAACAAAGCAAGTGCTATATTAAGTACCAAGTTGTTGATCAAATGTAAACAAACAAATGTAGGCAAGTACCACATCAAGTTAAGATTCATAACGAAGAGCAACGTTGCTTTTTAAAATAGCAAACGTCACATTAAGTACCCATCCATTGTATAGATATAGGCTAATACCCAATCAAGTTAAGATTCGCAACAGAAAGTAATATCCCCCATAACAATATGGAAAGCAATACATTGAGCACCCATTCATTGTATAGATGTGGGTAAATGTCTACTTAAGTTGAAATTTATAAAAAGAAAACTACCAAGTTTTTGATCATATGTGACAAATACCTAATCAAGTTAAGATTCATAGCAAAAAGTAACATTGCTTTCTAAAATAGCAAATGTTACATTAAGTACCCATCCGTTGTATGGATATAGGCTAATACCCAATCAAGTTAAGATTCGCAACAGAAAGTAATAACTCCCATAACAATATAGAAAGCATTACATTGAGCACCTATTCGCTGTATAGATTTCGGTAAATGTCTATTTAAGTTAAGATTATAATGAGAATACTACTAAGTTTTTGCATCATTGTGTTACCTTTCATCCTTCCATATACATACATACAACTATTAAATGATTGATGTTGAATAAATTAAAAAAAAATCCTTATACCCTACAAGCATTCATTCATCCCTTTCTTAATTAAATATTTGCACCTCCATTATTGAATTGGTGCAAATATTAAACCATTAACACAACAATGATTATTATTATTATTAGAAACACTAATATTTCATTATAGCATTGTTTGTTGCATTCCGTATAGGAAACAACATAACATATCTACCATAGTGATCAGAGTATAATACCACCTTGTGTTTCTTTTAATTGACACAGTAAAAACATCCTAATAAGTCACTACAAATTGTTTGAAATATTTTATTTTATTTATTTTAAGATAGGGCGCCAGTGAGATCATCATTAATTAGATATATAGATGTCCCACAACTTCTCTTAGCATCAATATCTTCCAAGAGAATTTAGAAATTTAGTTATATTTATTTTTAGTATAAATACTTTATTTTGAAAATAATCATGTGAGAAATTCTCATTAAGTAATTTTAAGAGCGAGCTTCGATACGTATAATTGTAACAGTACCTCCTGAATTTAATTCTTTATTTAAATACAACAGCTCAGCAACAGGTTTCCGAACACACATGTGTACCTCATCCGACAACGTATGTGCGGGTTAATCCATTAGTTTGATGCTTCAAATCCAATACAGACTACACAGGAGACGACACTGCTTGCAATACACGTCTCCAGTTGCTTTAAGATCTGTTGACATATATAAAAACATTTAAGTACATGTTTACTAAGTTCTTCTTTATGAAGATAGTCAAACATAGTTGCTTTATGCATGTTGAACAAAAAAACACTTTTTGTTCTCAATATTCAAAACTAATTATCAGTTAAACAAAACATTAATTGGTGAAAAGGTACATAGTTTTAAATAAAAACATGTGACTATGACTTTTAAATTTTTTATATTTATTTATTTATTTAATACTTCATGCACACATACGTACAGAGGCGGACTTAATGCCATAGGCATTTTCTACCAGTCAACCTTTCATATAATGTTAGTGTTTTGTTTTTTTTTTTTTAGTTTAAAGAAATGCTTTATGCATGTTTAACAAAACAATTGTTTGTTCCATATATATATATCTAATTAACAGTTATAATAACTATGTTAAATTAGAGTAATTTATATTAAGTTTAACAAAACATTTATTAGTGAAAAGGTTTATAGTTTTTAAGTAAAAAATGTGACTAGAACCGCACTTTAAAATTTTATATTAAGTTAATGTTTTGTTATTTTAAGATTTAAATTAAACAATACTAAAGTTAACCTATAGTTTGGTTAAGTTCTAAGTATTAAAGCCATTCAAGACACAAAATAAGTAGTTAAGTACTTCAATCAAACTTCATGCTACACGTTGGGCGTACAATTGTAAGGTATAATTTTTACCCTTACTCACCAGCGTGCTCAGGGGTAGGTATTCTGCATGAGACTATAGCAGGGATTATTTCACATGAAGTTGATTGAAGTAAAAGTCATACAGTTTGGTCAACTAATTTAATTCTTCGAGCATACAGTCCGTTATCACAATTTGTAGATGTTCTAAAATATAGGTATAAACAACTCACTTTCAGAAGGAACATATTTTACCATCAATTCACAATACTGGAGATGTGATTTCTCAAACAGTACCGTTATCCTGTGTAGCTGTCTTCAAACTTTGGTAAATTATATCATCAGGAGTGTTCGAAACCTTGCTGTAGCTATATCTGCTAGTTGACCATTATTTTTCTTAAGGTAATAACTTATAGGTAAAATACTCCTAGGGAGACATTTGGAGCCCTGCCAAGGAAAATAAAATTGCATGATAAAATCAAATGCACATGTGTCACGAATATGGAAATTCAGACAAATTCAAACTAATACTCACAGCGCCTACTAAACCTTTGGTCCTTTCATTTTGACGATAGCCAGCCTTGTCCTTCCCATCATCAAGGATATTTATCTATCGGTTTCTTAGGTTATAAAGTTCACCGGTCCAGTGACCTCAAGTGCACCCATAAAAAGAATTGACAATCATGTCAACCACAGACCTTGAACGTTTTATTTCAAACCATAGACGCATTTTCTAAAGTATCCTTTATGTAACTAATTTGAAAAGAATTTAATATCTTATTATTTTGTATGTTGAATTTGTGTGTTTATTGAATTAAATGATTTCACACAAATAGGATATATTTTTATTGATACGTTTATCAATGCCATACGTATGTCAGCGCCATCTAGCACCTAAGTGACCAAACAATCAAGTAGTGATACAAATAATCGAACTCGTTTGGCAAAAGGAAACCAGATGTCGCTAACATAATTATGCCATTTATAATTGTTACAAACCTAACCATTGAAAATGTTATAAATTGTACCTTCAAACTGGATACTGGTTCTGATGTTAACCTAATACCTATCTCATTGCTAGAGGATATTCAAAATAAAATTCCAAAGAATAAACTTAATAATATTATACTTAGTAAATCAAGTCACGTTACAGGCATACAACAGATCAAAAATAATAACTTATGGTACTATTTTACTGGAAACAAAGTTAAAGTCAAAAGTTTATTTATTGGATTTTATTGTTACTAGTTCTGGATATCAGCCAACATTAGGGAAGGATTCATGTTTATTATTAGGCATTGTTGAAAGAAAGTTTATAAACAGTATTAAAAATAATAAATCAAATAAACAGATTCTGATGGATAAATATGAAGATGTTTTCTCAGGTACAGGTCAATTTCCTAAAAAATATAGAATTTGATTAAAAGAAAACTCTATTCCAGTGTCCAAACCTCCACATAGAGTTCCTTTAAAATTAAAAGATAAATTAAAAGATGAGCTTAACAGACTCTGTAAACTAAATGTGATATCTAAAGTTGAGGAGGCTACAAAATGGGTAAATAGAATTGTGATAGTGGAAAAAAAATGATGGTTCTTTCCGTTTATGTTTAGACCCCAGAGCTCTCAATGAGTGCATTATCAAAAGATATTTAGGTGTTCGAGCCTATGCTTGAACCACATTTGAGATTAATGTTCCAATATTCGTGAACAACATCTCTTGTCTCGCTCTATCACTACGTAAATTCGTGGTGTCACAACTATACCTGTCCTTGTCTCGCACTTGACGGGCAGCGTGCGGCGGCCATCTTGTTCAGTACGCTTTCAATATTCGTGAAGTCAACACGTCTCTACTCGAAGTAAGTATTTTAAATGCATTATCCATTCGGCGCTTTCGAGCCCAGCGTCGATATCTTACCGCTCGGCGCCATGAGGCCCAGCGACGAACGAGTCGACACTCGTGAACATATTTAAAAAAGTATGATGCATACTCGAGCTGCGGGCGGTACATGTCGCCTCAACTTGAGACGACCGTTGCATCAAGTGGGAACGCGTCGCCCCGACTGAAACGACGACTGTCGTGCCAACTGAGGCGTAATTTCTTTTAGTGTGCCGACTATTGTCCCACGATTAAGCGAGATTGTCTTACGAAAAGACACATTTACTTCCAGAACAATGGTGGAGCTAACCTCAATGGGAGCCCTTGCTGCAATACATTGCGGAGATGACGAAGAATGTTTATCGGCAGTTATTACTTCGTTAGACGAAAACTACCCAAGTAATTGGAGGGATTGGAAGGTCTACAATTATACCTTTGAGGATTTGTTTGAGAGCAGCCAAGTTCCATCAGGAATAAAAGCAAAGCTTAGATTTGCTATCCCCACAGTATATCTAGCTCGAGTTTTCAAACCATCTTTAACATCCTTGTCGGACCGATCATACAGGGCAATAAGAGCATCTATTCTAAAATGGCCACTTGGAAGAGCTCTTCTCTACGCATCGCACAACATAATGGAGAAGATACATTCTCCATCCTATGATGTCTTTATGAACACCGTAAGGGAGCTTAAACCGGAACTCGCAAAAAGGCGAGAGGCGTCGCGGGCATTAGAGCGTTCCAGTCCGTCATCAGGGGTGCCCTCTATGGGTACAAAACGAACGATCGAATGTTCTGCTGAAGTGCATAGTGAAGCAAAACGTTCCTCATATACTATTCCCTCAAGTTCGCCCATTCGTTCAGAAAGAGCCGCACCTACACAAGGTAGTAGCGAACATTTACTTGCTTCTGTGCTAAACCAACAAATGTTACTATTTAACAAAATGCTAAGCATGCAGTCAGAGCAAAATGAGAACATAAAGACAGTTATACAAAACCAGCAGCGAAGTGTGGCGCTGAACATACACCAGTCGTGTGAAGAAGACCTCAATAAGTCGTACGACTCCCTCCCAGACAGTACACTATCTGAGGAGGAGAAGGACGACCAGGTCCAAGAAAGTGCACCCTCTCTCCAACGGTCCGACCCCCGAGAATCCAAAGAAAGTGATCTACGGAAAAAGATTGCCGACGCACAAAGAGAACTAGCAAGTTTGACTGAAGGAGAAAAACATACAAATATCACCGCTTTTGATTTTACACCAACCACCATAGAACAAGAACCTAAGATTGCACGGGCAGAGCCCCGGGCTGTAAAGCATGGTTTGAGCTGCCAAAGGTTGGGTGAGAATAGTTGGTGTAATGTGAGATACGCTGATATTCAGAAACAGTTTCAGGCAACGCCGGTGTTTACTTCTCTCAAAGCAAACAATCTTCTGGCAGAAATAACTCCAAACTGGAAATCAGCAGTAGTTTTGGAGAAATCCGATTTGACCTTAAGTGCCATAACAAACGGGCTTATCCAGCAGAGGATGATATTTCAAAACCTTTTGGAGAGTCTACCAGCAGACATTAAAAATATTGTGGGTCGGGATTTCGTAGCTGCAAATGCCGAATTTAGAAAGCATTCTGATGCCCTACTACAATACGTGTGTGGTCGGCGTGCGGAAGTAATAAAACAAAGAAGGGAGGTCTACAAACCTCCTAATAAGGCTTTCCGGAATATCCTTCACGATATTCCGCCATCAGGGACGCACCTATTTGAAGACAAATCCCTTACAGAGGTGGTAAAAGAGCTGGGCGGCGTGCACAAATTGTTTCCTAATAGGATAAAGCCATACACGAACAGGAAACCGATAATTCAAGCGGTGAATCCTAAAACCGCTCAAACCAACAGCCACCGCTTTCGCAATTCACGACACCCCGCAAAAAGAAATCCACCGTATAATAGAGGAGGAAATGGAAAATGGCACCATCAAAAACCGTTTCCCGCCAAAACACAGCAGGGGTAAAAGGACGGAGGGGGTCGAAAATGACTTCTTCACTGCAGGGTGCCTTGCCATTGACAATTTTGTAAATCAATGGGAAGGAGCGCCAGTAAATCTTGTAAAAATATTGAATGGCTACAAAATTCCATTCAAGAGCATTCCCCCAATCACAAAATTTTCCCAACTAAACGCCCAAAGGTATCGAACACGGACATCTGCAGAAATGTCATCAGAAATAAGGAAAATGCTAAAATCTCGAGCTTTACAAACCAGTACACATCAATCAGGTTTCCTATCATCAATGTTTTTGAGGGGAAAGGCAGACGGAGGGAATCGACCTATATTCAATTTAAAAAGACAACGATTACGTCCTTACCCCAAAGTTTCGTTTAATAAACCACCAACAGATTCCATCACATCTGAGGGAAAGGGACTATATGTCAGTCAGAACCATCGTCGGTACTTGACACTTTCGTACCAAGGGAAAATGTACGAGATGACATGTCTACCTTTCGGGTTGGCAAGCGCCCCTTCAGCTTTTGCAAAAATTACGAACTGGGTGGCAAAACAACTTCGTCAGAAAGGCTTTCGGGTATCTTTGTATATCTAGACGATTTTTTGTTCATGCACGAAAACCCAACAATTCTAGAGCAACAAATGGCATTTGGTACAGAGTACGTACAGAGCCTGGGATGGCAGATCAATCAAGCGAAATCATCAGCCATGGCGTCAACCACCATAGAATATCTGGGCATTACCTGGAACACAAGTCGAAACACCAAGGGTTTATCGACAACGAAAATCCAACAATTGCAGAAGTGTATTCAGGAACTCCAGAGGAAAGCCCGATGGAGTTGGCACGATGCCAAAGTAATATTGGGAAGATTAAACTTCGCATCGTTCACAGTCCCTATAGGCAGACTTCATTGCCGTTCAATTCAGAAAGCCTGTCGCCTTCTCCCACAAACTCGGCCTCATCAGAAATATCCTATTCCCGACGCTGTTCGAGAACAACTGAAATGGTGGCTAAAAAGTCTATACAAGACGTCACCGATCCATTACCCAAATCCATCAATCTTCGTTACTATCGACGCAGCAGAGAGAGGCTGGGGTGCCATAGCAAACAGTCTTCACCTGTGGGGCAAATGGACGCCCCTTCTCAAAGAAAATGGCACAGCAACCTAAAGGAATTATGGGCTGTGTACGAAGTCCTTCAACGACTGGGGCCCGAAATTTCCCAGAAGACCACAATGGTACAGTCGGACAATCGAACAGCCGTGGCCTATATAAACAAATAAGGAGGCACCAGATCAACAGCGTTATTAAATGCCACGACACAAACTCTAGAACTATGCAATCGGATGAATTGTCACTTGATAGCTCGATACATTCCGGGCATATACAACGGAATAGCGGACAGGCTGTCGAGGGAGAAGGCT
Source organism: Orthosia incerta (assembly GCA_948252205.1). NCBI lineage: Eukaryota > Metazoa > Arthropoda > Insecta > Lepidoptera > Noctuidae > Orthosia > Orthosia incerta. Next base: position 12,480,984 of record OX411758.1, read on the forward strand.
TTGCCAGAATGGCAACTGAACAAAAAAGTCCTGGCTTGGATATTTCAGAAGTACGGAAAACCGGAGATAGATCTTTTTGCCTCGAGGGAATCAGCAGTTCTTCCAAAGTATGTCAGCGAAGATGCAACCGATACGGAGAGCCAATTTTGCGATGCTTTCAGCAGGCAGTGGAAATACAATCTGCGGTGGACTTTTCAACCACCAGCATTAATCCCAAGAGTACTACGGCACTTACAAAAGTCGGAGGGTCAGTATATTCTAATAGCGCCCAATTGGAACAGAGTCTTCTGGAAAGCAGAACTGGACCAAATGAAAGAAAAACCACCCCTTTTGATTCCGAACCTCCGGGAGAACCTAATAGATCTCCGCACGAATCATGCTCCTCAAGGAGTAGAACACTTGGAATTGGCGGCTTGGTTGGTACGGGCTGGTCCAAGCAGGTAGCAAACTGGTCCGAGGATGAAATTAAACTATTGGAGTCATCTTGGAGGCGATCGTCTCTAAAAACTTACAGACCGATTTGGTTAAGATGGTGCAGTTGGGCTAAAACAAGGGGCATTCCCATCGATAACCCCAATCCTCAAGATTTAGCTAGGTACCTGTGCTACCTTCATACAGTTATAAAGCTAGCGCCCAGGACCATAGCAGTTCACAAGTCGGTTGTGTCAAACTTTGGGAATCCTGTAAGATCCTGCGAGCTCAGTTCTCATCCTATAGTTAAGCATGTGTTACTTCTATCGATAGGAAATAGTGATTTCGAAGATATGGGAAACGAAATAATATTCTGGCCAAAGTTTGGTTCTAAAACTGATTTTCGGCATCATATAGACAATCAGGCTGGTTGTTGAAAAAAGGAGAAACAAATTCAGATGTTCGATTGGATCTAATCTTTTGGGTAGGGGAAACCATTTCCATTTCAAAAATACGCCGTAAGTCTGTTCATTACTACAAGAGGAATAGTCAAGAACGCCTCACGAACTGTGATCGCAGGATGGATAAAAACATTATTCAAAGAAGCAGGCATATCTGGATCAGCAGGTAGCTTTAGAGCAGTAGTTGCCACTAACAACTGGATGGGTAATAAGTGCAATATTGACGAAATTCTAAAAAGAGGAAATTGGCGATCCAAAAACACTTTCTTTCGGCACTATTTTAAAGGAATAAAACCAAAACCTAGTTGCAATCCAAATATTGTTAGCAAAAACTTTACACCTATGGTGTAGATAAATAATCGTAACATGATTTATTATTATTCAATTATGTTGATTTTGTGAAAAGTTTATTTTGAGTTTGTGAATGATTTACATTTTTGAGTTTGTCTTTGTTTACAATTTTACATAGTTTATGTAAATTGTTATAATTCATTTATTATGCCTTTTCTTTAAAAGTTCAATAAATAATTATTGTATTAAATATGTCTTGTTTCTTTATCAAAAAACAAACAGTCACAGTACGCTTAGCACTAGTCTCACTAATCAGATCTCAGGCATTAAGACTAGTCAGGCAGCGCAGGCAGATAATAAACACATCTCAAATGTGGTTCAAGCATAGGCTCGAACACCTAAATAGAACTGTTTTTCTCCCGAAGGGTAAAAAACGGATATGTAGGTTTCAGCAGTAGTAGATTGTCTATGTACTGAACAATATGGCCGCCGCGCGCTGCCCGTCAAGTGCGAGACAAGGACAGGTATAGTTGTGACACCACGAATTTACGTAGTGATAGAGCGAGACAAGAGATGTTGTTGACGAATATTGGAACGTTAATCTCAAATGTGGTTCAAGCTACGGCTGAAACCTAAATATCCGTTTTTTACCCTTCGGGGGAAAAACGGTTCTATTATGAAATTCCAACTATCAATGATTTAAAGTCACAAATAGGTCACTCAAAATTCTTCTCTGTTTTAGATCTGAAGGAATAATTTTGGCAGATTCGGTTGACTGATGACAGTAAAAAGTACTGTACATTCTCTACAATTTATGGATCTTATTGTTTTAACGTCTTACCATTTGAACTTGGAATCTCGGCTGAAGTTTTTCAAGAAAACTGGAGAAATTGCTTTAATGGCATTGAAGGTTTGTTTTACCTACATCGAAGATATCTTAATTCATGCAGATTCTAAAGAAAAACATGATGAGATACTCGAAAAAGTCCTCAACAGAGCGCGTGAGTTGAATATCAAGTTTAATGCAATCTACAATTTCATGTCCAATATTTTGGACATGAAATTGTAGATGGAAATTTAGTACCAGACAAAGATAAGATTAAAGCTGTTTTAGAATATGACATGCCAAGTGATAAGCAAAGTCTTCAAAGATTTTTAGGTTTTGTTAATTATTATAGGGAATACATCCCCAACATGTCTGAAGTAACCAGTCCACTTAGGCAACTGTTAAAGAAAAACGTAGAATTTGTATGGAATATTTGTTATACAACATGTGTCAATAATATTAAGAATCTTTTAATAAGTCCACCAGTACTTGTAAATTTTGATCCCAAAAAACAAATTGTAATTCAGACTGACAGTTCTAAGGATGCAATTGGTTGTGTTTTAATGCAAAATGGTCATCCAATTTCTTATGCCTCAAAAAGTTTATCTACTTGTGAATTTGAATATGGGCAGATTGACAAGGAATTTTTGGCATTTATTTTTGCCTGCAAAAAGTTTAAATACTATATATATGGAAGGCATGTAATACTGCAAACTGATCATCAGCCATTGGTGGCAATTATGAAAAAGGAAATTAATTCCATTGGTTCTCAACGTTTAAGAAAAATTTAAATGAAGTTAAACATTTATGATTTGGATGTTCAATACACTCCAGGTTCTAAGATGCATGTAGCTGATGCCTTAAGTCGTGCTTCAAGCAATGCTGACAAGATAGAATTGGATAGTTCTCTTACTAAAACCGTACACACTATCAATGACAGTGAAGAAGTACAAAATCTCATTATGTTAAAAACTAAAAATGATTCAGTCCTTCAGCAATTAATTTTTTACTATAATATAAAACTGCATTACCACTCACTCACTCACTGACATAATTGTTCTCCCAGATGGTGAAGGGGGAGGTGGGTATATTTTGACAGATTCGTAAACAAGTGACTCTCGCGAGTTTGGGAAAAGTTCCAAACCTCCCCTTTTCCTCCCCCCTCCTCCCCCCCTCTATCGTATCTCGGAAACTAAGGTACCCGTAGTATGTTTTTTTTACGGATTCGTTTAGAGGAGGCTCGGAAAAGTAAAAACCATTTTTCAAAGTTGACCCCCTCGCCCCCCTTCTCCCCCCCTTTAAGCGGATCTCGGAAGTTGAGAGACTTGGCACATTTCTTTTTTCAGATTCATATAAAGGGGCAATGCTATAGTCACAAACGAACCAGTTTTCAGAGTTGACCCCCTTGCCCGCCTTCTCCCCCCTCCCCCCCCGTTTTGGCTAATCTTTTTTTTTTGTTTTTTTTACCGTATCGTTTAGAGGAGGCTCGGAAAAGTAAAAACCATTTTTCAAAGTTGACCCCTTCGCCCCCCTTCTCCCCCCCTTTAAGCGGATCTCGAAAGTTGGAACATTTGGAACATTTCTTTTTTCAGATTCATATAAAGGGGCAATGCTATAGTCACAAACGAACCAGTTTTCAAAGTTGACCCCCTTGCCCCCCTTCTCCCCCCTCCCTCCCCCCGTTTTAGCGAATCTTTTTTTTTTTGTTTTTTTTACGGATTCAGCGTAGGGATCCCGAGTGGAGCGAACCTACGAGACCGAGTGCAGCGCAGGGGGGAGGTGGCGAGCGGAGCGAGCCGGCGACCTCCGTAGCGTAACGAAGGTTGAGTGGGTGAAGCGAAACTCAGTGCCTGGCGACGACAAGCAAACATTAGGGTTATGTTTTTTGGAACAAAGTTTAGGGTAGGTGTAGGGTAGGTGTAGGGTAGGTGTAGGGTAGGTGTAGGGTAGGTGTAGGGTAGGTGTAGGGTAGGTGTAGGGTAGGTGTAGGGTAGGTGTAGGGTAGGTGTAGGGTAGGTGTAGGGTAGGTGTAGGGTAGGTGTAGGGTAGGTGTAGGGTAGGTGTAGGGTAGGTGTTGGGTAGGTGTAGGGTAGGTGTAGGGTAGGTGTAGGGTAGGTGTAGGGTAGGTGTAGGGTAGGTGTAGGGTAGGTGTAGGGTAGGTGTAGGGTAGGTGTAGGGTAGGTGTAGGGTAGGTGTAGGGTAGGTGTAGGGTAGGTGTAGGGTAGGTGTAGGGTAGGTGTAGGGTAGGTGTAGGGTAGGTGTAGGGTAGGTGTAGGGTAGGTGTAGGGTAGGTGTAGGGTAGGTGTAGGGTAGGTGTAGGGTAGGTGTAGGGTAGGTGTAGGGTAGGTGTAGGGTAGGTGTAGGGTAGGTGTAGGGTAGGTGTAGGGTAGGTGTAGGGTAGGTGTAGGGTAGGTGTAGGGTAGGTGTAGGGTAGGTGTAGGGTAGGTGTAGGGTAGGTGTAGGGTAGGTGTAGGGTAGGTGTAGGTTAGGTGTAGGGTAGGTGTAGGGTAGGTGTAGGGTAGGTGTAGGGTAGGTGTAGGGTAGGTGTAGGGTAGGTGTAGGGTAGGTGTAGGGTAGGTGTAGGGTAGGTGTAGGGTAGGTGTAGGGTAGGTGTAGGGTAGGTGTAGGGTAGGTGTAGGGTAGGTGTAGGGTAGGTGTAGGGTAGGTGTAGGGTAGGTGTAGGGTAGGTGTAGGGTAGGTGTAGGGTAGGTGTAGGGTAGGTGTAGGGTAGGTGTAGGGTAGGTGTAGGGTAGGTGTAGGGTAGGTGTAGGGTAGGTGTAGGGTAGGTGTAGGGTAGGTGTAGGGTAGGTGTAGGGTAGGTGTAGGGTAGGTGTAGGGTAGGTGTAGGGTAGGTGTAGGGTAGGTGTAGGGTAGGTGTAGGGTAGGTGTAGGGTAGGTGTAGGGTAGGTGTAGGGTAGGTGTAGGGTAGGTGTAGGGTAGGTGTAGGGTAGGTTAAGGAATACTTCTCAAAAACACGACAAACCCGCGAGCTGCTTGCAGCTCGCGCACCAAGCGAATACTAGTTTTTTACTATAAAAATGGATGACCTAAATGCAAAAATAAAGTAGCTGATACTGTGAAATTTTATTATAGATGTAAAGATAACATTACCTATGAAAATGGAATTGTTTATTTAGATTATAAGATTATAGTGCTATTAGCATTAATAGAGTAATTAAAAAAGTTTATTCAAGTCATTTTGGAATAAATAAGACAATTGCTAGAGCAAATCTTTATTTTATTGGCCGAATCTTGTGACTGATTTTATTAATGTTATATCCAAATGTGATATATGTGAAAAATATAGTACGAAAAAATCAAAAGAACCTATGTTGCTTGATGAGATACCAAGTTTACCATTTCAAAAAATTGCTTGTGATTTTCTACAGTGGAATAGCAAAACTTATTTAATTGTAGCTGACTAGTACTCTAAGTGGTTTGACTTAATTAATGTAAATTCATTAACTGCATCTACTGTGATTAATATATTGAAGCATATTTTTTTAATTCATGGTATACTAAGAATCTTGAGGCCTGATAATATGCCATTCAACTCTTTTGAGTTCCAGAATTTTGCAACACTTTGGAATATAAAATTAGTTACTTCAAGCCCAAGATATCCTAGGTCCAATGGTTTTGTTGAAAGATTTGTTGGAATTGCAAAAAAATTGCTAAATAAATCAACTGAGAGTGGGGTTGACTTTCAAGAAGTATTGCTAGTATCGAAATACTCCAGTACTAGGTTCACAATACACACCATCGCATTTGCTATTTAGCAGATTGTCAAGAACCAAACTACCTATTCATGATGTACTTTTAAAACCAAAGTTGGTAACAAGTTTTAGTGACACTCAAAACAAAGTAAATATGTATAATAAAAGAAACTTTGATAAACTGCCAAACGTAACAAACACACTTTTTATTCTGGCCAAGATGTAGTTTATTTAAAGGATAATATTTGGGTAACAGCAAATGTTATAAATATACACTCATCTCCGAGGTCTCTGATTTTAAAAGATGTTAATGGGCAAATATTTAGAAGGAATACATTGCATGTAAAACCATCATTTCATAAAGATGTAAATGCTCGTCAAAAATGTAATTTGGATTTTTTAAACAATGATTAATATTTACAATCAGAACAAAATGTATCCATGGAAAGAAGGAATGGTGATGGTCAAGAAGTAGTTGTAATGGAAAATGCTCAAGAGCAAGTACCAGATTTTCAATTGAGACCTAGGAGAAACATTGTTCCTCCAAAATATTTTCATCAGATTATGTTCGTTGAAATCAATTATAATTATAAGGGGAAGATGTAGTATTTAGATTTAGTAAGTAGGAACTGTACATCCTGACTATTATTTATTATTATTATTTTAGGATGGATGGACAACACGAGCCAACCATTTCAACATACCGAGTTTCCTCCGTGCCTCGGAAAGCACGTTAAGCCGTTGGTCCCGGCTGTCATTTGAAGATCTTTGACAGTCGTTACAGGTAGTCAGAAGCTTGAGATCTGACACCAGTCTTGCCAAGGGGTACCGTGTTACCCAGTTACTGGGTTGTGGAGGTCAGATAGGCAGTCGCTCCATGTAAAACACTGGTACTTAGCTGAATCCGGTAAGACTGGAAGCCGACCCCAATATAGTTGGGAAAAAGGCTAGGCAGATGGATGGATGGACAACACGAGCCAACCAGGCACAATGGCGTCGGACACTGATTGAATGTAAAGTTGAACATTGATCTAATAAAAAGTACTTCTGCATTAGTCACATAGTGATAAAGACATTGTTTTATTAAAAAACATAATACAGAAGAAATGCTTGCAGTCAATATTTGTGATATATTTATATCCTGAAGAGAATCAAGAGTTGCTTGATTCTCTCCAGTTCTTATCTGATCTGCCCTATGCTCCTGAAGATCTCGACTCTGATGATGATGATGAAGAAGATGATCCCGAAGATATTCTTGACTGTGAATTGGTTGATGAATTGGATGATGAAATGTGTGATGAATCTAATGAAGATAATGGCCCTGAACCTGGAAAAAAACATTAATAAGATCAGAAGAAAAAACCGGTTTACAAGTCCCTTTTATCTTTTATTTACTAATAATATTTTTTTTAAACATGAGATTAGTGTGATTAGTATGCTACGGTTGTTAAACTAATGTGATGTTTTCTTGTAGTCAGTAATTATAGTTGCTTAACGTTAATTATTAAAAAAAAATAAGGGCATCAAGTCATACCGTTGAAATTCAACTCCAACGAGTATAGACAACAGTTAAAGGTTAAATGCCTTGAAAATTCATTAGACGTTTCAGATCTGTGTCTCGTATGTGGACATAAAAACATAAACTAAAACCCATTTTTTTTCTTCTAAATACTCCTTGTATTTAGAAAAAAAAAAATGGGTTTTATGTGAAAGCTGTCAGAGGTGGTAACATATCAGTTGTCTCAAACATTTGAAGAAAACTTGAATCGATGGGCTACGCCAGGGCTGCCAGCTCACCTGTGCGTCGCGGTGACCTGTGAGCGCACGGGCGCCATTACAAAAGAAATATCGGATGTGGTCATTAGGGCGATCCAGAAAAGCATAATTGACGAGGCCCTATCCCCCACTATGGAGACACCCGAGCGCCAGACGCCGTCCTTCACCGCCAAGCCGCAATTCGGCAGTGGGGCGCTCAAGCTTTGGTGTAGTAATGACGACGCCTTAGCTTGGCTGAAGAGGACGGTGCCCGACTTCGACATCGCGGCTGGCACCACGCTGACCGTAAAGGGCCAATCAGACCTGCAAAAACTAGTGCGCTGCGGGATAGTCATACCGGATGACAGTGGAATGTATGAGGACCTCAACAGCAGCGAGGACACTTTGGTATCAAAACCCATGGATTGATATCAACAGGTGGGTCATTATCCGCTCCGAGAGGCAGAAGGCGTGCTGGTTTGTTGTGCTGGGCGTTCCCGAGGAGCAGATTCCGACCTTGATGTGCGCCGAGCGCAGGCTGTCATTTGGCCTGGGCTCGGTGTACATCAAGTTCCAGGCGACCAGCGGCAGATTTGTGTGTGTCCCTCGGGGATGGGACCCGGCCACAAAGCAGCTCGTCAATGCAGGGGAGAGCAAACCCCCGACTATCAAACCGGAAGCATCCGCGGCCGACCCTGCTGCAGTGCTGGCCACCCCCAGTAACGCCACGACCACCGTTCCTCTGTCGGGCGGGGAGCCGGACGACATCACAGTGTCGCCGGCTTCCGGCCCGGTGGAGGATGACTTCATCGAGGGGGACGCTTTCGCCGGTCTGCAATTAGAGGAAGACGAGGAGGGCCCCACCCAAGATGGCGACCCCTTCGTCAACCTGTAGCATAGTGCAGGCAAACCTCCACCACAGCCAGACAGCGACGGCCCAATTGCGCAAGTGGTTGGAGGTTCAACACACGGCCATTGCCCTGATTCAGGAGCCGTGGATTAGGGGCGGCCAAATCAGAGGACTATCAAACCTAGGTGGTAAGCTCCTTGTTACCTCTAACCATGATCACCCGAGAGCGTGTATTTTTGTTACAGGTAACCTCAAAGCACAGCCTCTAAATGATTTCTGTTGCAGAGATATCTCTGCAGCTAGGCTGACAATGCAGCGTGGTGACGCTATGATGTCGATCGTCTTCGCCTCGGTCTATATGCCTGAGGCGGAGACCCCACCTCCGCACGATCTTGTCCGCCTTGTAACCCAATGCGAGACCAGCGCGGTTGAAATCGTGATTGGGACTGACGCAAACGCACATCACCCTCTGTGGGGAATGAAAACGCAAAATGAAAGGGGTAAGGCATTAGTAGATTACTTGTTTACAACTAACCTATCCCTACTAAACACAGGCGCGGAACCGACGTTTGTTACTAGACGTAGCCGCACAATTATCGACCTGGCTCTGGCGACAGAAGGCGCAGCGGAAATCACCACTGGGTGGCAGGTCTCCTAAGAGACCTCCTGCTCCGATCACAGATGGATCCGCTTTGAAATGCAGGCCTGTGTAGCACCTGTACCGCCACGGCGCAATCCGCGCAACACGGATAGAGCCGTCTACACTCGCATCCTTGATTCAAAGCTAGCGCCCGTATACGAGGCACTGACTACGGCGAGCACATCGCAGATAGACTTGCAGGTAAGCGAACTTACCGAAACAATGATAAGCAGCTACCATACCGCCTGCCCGGAAACAGCTCCACGGAAAACACCGGGAAAACAACCCTGGTGAGGCGCGGAGCTGGAACGAAAACGCGGGAAGGTAAGAAAGGCCCTAAATGGAGCTATGAACACATGCGCGGATGAGGACTGGGACGCCTATTACGAGGCCAAATCCAGCTATACAGAATGCATCAGATTCAGGCGTACCGCCGGTTGGCGTAAATACTGTGGTAGCATTGAATCTTCATCAAGCCAGCAAGCAAACAGGGTAAAGAAAGTACTAGCACAACAGAATACACCCGAGCTCGCCACACTCCGCAAACCCGACAACACACTCACCACGTCACCTGAAGAAGCTAGACGCGTCCTAGTAGAAACACACTTCCCAGGAAGCGTCTTTGTCCAGGTAATAGACTGGCAAGATACTACTCAGATACCAACTAACGATGCTCTACGCACACAGGGTGATTACACTGGAAAAACTCCAGTGGGCCATCAAAAGCTTCCATCCTTTCAAAGCGCCAGATCCAGATGGAGTGTTCCCTGCGCTACTGCAGTGGGGAGGTAAGTCTGTGGCAGAAAGACTTGTGCCACTGATGAGGGCATGCCTGGCCTTTAGACACGTCCCAATAGGATGGAGGGAAGTGAAAGCTATATTCATCCCAAAGCCAGGAAAGGGGGACTATACAAACGCCAAATCCTACAGACCAATCAGCCTGACCTCGTTTCTACTCAAGACCATGGAAAGGTTGTGCGAGAGGGAACTACGAGATGGCGCCTTGTTATCATTACCTCTACACGGTAACCAACACGCATACAGCTCGGGTAAGTCTACTGAATCCGCTCTTCACTTGGTGGTTAACTGGGCACCTTCATAGACTTCGAAGGAGCCTTCGACAAGACAAAATTCTCCAGCATCGGTGCTGCACTCCAAGCACGTAGTAAATCAGGTACTAATTGACTGGATAACCAACATGCTAAGCAAACGAGCAGTTCGTCTGGAGGGAGAACAGCAGCTGGCCTTAATAGCCAGGGGCTGCCCGCAGGGAGGGGTGCTTTCCCCCCTACTATGGAATCTGGTAATTAACGATCTCATCACCAGACTCAACGAACACCGTTACTACACAATAGGGTATGCAGACGATCTAGCAATCCTCGTATCTGGGAAGGTGACTGGTACTATCTGCAATCTCACTCAGCAAGCTCTACGTATAGTGGAACGGTGGTGCAGGGAGTATGACCTGTCGGTAAACCCCACTAAGACTGAGCTAGTCATGTTTACTCAGAAAAGAGCACTAGACCCTTTCCGCCTACCTAAGCTGTTCAACACGGAACTACAGTTGTCCAACGAGGTCAAGTATCTGGGAGTCATACTTGACAGCAAGTTAAACTGGAGTAGTCACTTGGGACAGCAAACTGAACAAGGCATGTATCACCTTTTGGCAATGCAAGAAAATGATAGGCAAAAAGTGGGGACTCTCCCCCAAAATCATACTCTGGCTGTACAGCGCGGTGATTCGGCCCATGATCACCTATGGGGCCGTGGTGTGGTGGCCTCGTACTAAACTCAGCACAGCCGTGAGTAGACTACAACGCATGCAAAGACTGGCCTGCATGGCAATAACGGGCTGCATGAGGACCACCCCGACTGCTGCGCTCGAGGCCATGCTTGGACTCCCCCCACTCCACCTGTTTATACAGCAGGAGGCAACGATGGCGGCTGTACGTCTCAAGGCACTGGACCTATGGGGTAAGAAAGAGACACAACACACCGCTCTGCTTGAGGAACTCAACATCGAACTCCCTCTAACAAAAGCAATCAACGATCGGATACCTGAGCAATTCATATTTGACAAGAAATACAGGATCCAACTTCACGAGGACCACCGATGCGAAGGGCTACGCCCTGACGAGCTACGGATCTTCACAGACGGATCCAAAACAGGTACTGGCACAGGTGCGGGGGTGTTCTCGGAGGACCTCAACATCCACCTAGCCGCGCCACTTGGGGTTCATAACACGGTGTTCCAAGCTGAGTGCGTGGGCATCACCCTGGCAGCCTCAGCCATCCTAGCCAGGCAGGTCAAGGATTTCCCTATAAGCATTCTCTCGGATAGCATGGCCGTCCTGCAGGCACTGAGCAGTCACACGGTCAGCTCAGGGCTGATACACGAATGTCACCAACGCCTGAACCATGTCGGTACACATAATAAAGTAACCATTCAATGGATCAAGGGGCACAGCGATTCTCGAGGCAATGATGCAGCGGACGAGCTGGCCCGTAGGGGCTCCAGTATGGCGGCGATGGGACCAGAACCCATCGTACCACTACCCTTCGGTTACCTCCGCAATCTGGTAAGGAAGCGTACCAGAGAACAGCACCACAAATTGTGGAATGACCACAGCGAGTGCAGGCAGGCCAAGGAGGCACTTCCCTCTTTAGACAGCCGGTTTACGCAGAAAGCCCTGAGACTGACTAAAACACAGCTACGTGCAGTCACAGCTGTAACAACTAGCCATGGGACTTTTAATAAGCATCTTTTTGTCTTAGGGATCACGGACAGCCCACTGTGCAGAGCATGCATGGAGGAGGACGAGACAGCAGCACACCTGCTCCTAAGCTACTGTAACGGACGCATGGCTTTGTACGTTGCGTGGTGATTTTTTAGCATAAGGGCTTCCCACGTAGACCTATAACGGTGTTTATGGCGACCATGTGTTTGGGTCTTTTTAACGAATCTTTGAATGAAGCAATAACCCTGACCGTTGTCGGCATTTTGTAAAAATAAAGAAACAATCCATGTTTAATGGCTCCGTAACGGTGAACGCCTCGTTTGTCAAAGGTTTACCGCTTTGAAAAATAAATAACTATAAATGCTTATTGTCTGCAGACCCGTACGCCGCCTTAATAAAACATTGAATGGACTATTGTCGTTATCCCAAAACACATTAAGTAATTACCGGGATCGGCGTGAGAAAATAAGATATCCCGTTAGTTAGTTATTATTTGTAAATTTCTCTTTTCGTGGTACTAAAAATAACACGTGAATGTTAAAATATAATTGATGTAGGTTCCATGTGAGTTTTAAAGTATGAGTACAAAACATATGAGAACTACTGTAATATACGAGAACTAGAGGAAAGGTAGACAATTAGGTAAGATTATGCATGTTTTGATAGCTCATAAGTAGGGAGGAATCTAGGTTAGATAAGATTTCTGTGTTAACCTTTTTACAGTTTATATGTTTCCTAGGTAGAATTAAGTATGTAGATTAAGGAAATGTATAATTTGTGTAGATTTAAGTAAGATAATATTGATGATTACGGCATTTCTATGACGCCATACCCGAGCGCCATTGAGAGAGAGGGGCGCCATTGTTCGCGCCTAGCGGTTCTTGTATAAATAACGGACCGTTTGGAGGCTGAGACACAGTCGGACACAGTCAGTCTTCAGCTCTACAATTGTAATAACATACAGTTGTAATAACAATAAGGAATAAAATTGAAGATACGAATCACGACAGTATTTTCATTCTTCCAACGAACAACCAAATACAGTCCACTTCAGTCTGGTCCTACGAGCTCGGATAAAGAACCAAGAACCAGCGGCAACCAGGTCCACTTCAGTCTGGTCCTACGAGCTCGGATAAAGAACCAAGAACCAGCGGCAACCAGGCCCACTACAGTCTGGTCCATCAAGCAGCGGATACAAGAACGAAGAACCCGCTGCAACCAGAACCACTGAGCTGCAGACGAAGTACGAAGATCTGCGGCAAGAGCGAAGAAAGGAACCCGGCTGTCACTGAGCCGCAGACGAAGTAAGAAGATCTGCGGTAAGAACAAAGCTGTACGGAACAGGACCGGTTTTGAACCTAACCGGTCTTGAACCTGACCGGCTTAAACACAACTGAACCCGACCGGCTTACCGAACCGAGCCGACCGGTTTCACCTGAAGTACCGAACCGAAGAGGTACTAACCCGCCTTGCCAAACCGAACGTGCGGCTATACTCAAGATGGTGTTCACAAGGAGCCAGGGAGACGCAACCGAGATAGAAGAACAGCTACGCATCCAAGAACAGGAAGCGCGACGCGTCCAAGAAGAGGAGGCGCGCCGCCAGGAAGCGGAGCTGATCGAACGGGAGCGAAGAAGAAGACTCTCACCGGACCCACCAGCATCACCATTTCCGAGAATGGCACACAACAGCGCAGCGGGGCCTTCCAGTGCACAGACGACAAACACCGCGATCCGACAGCGAATGACGTCACCGACCAGGACAATGAGGTCGCAACGGTCGACGACAAGCGTCACAACAAGGCTACGGATAGCGGAACTGGAGGCTGCAGAGAAGCTAGCAGCCATCCGGACCCAGCAACTGGCACTGGAAGAAGAGCTAGTCAAGAAGAGACTAGCAGTGGAGGTGTCAGCGATCAATGATGAAGAAAGCGTACAAGAGGAACAAGAGCCCTCTCGTCCACGCGAAGAGCCTCATCAAATGGTGGATGAATGGCTGAGGACGAACCCCCTCAACTCACGGGGGGAGGAGGGACCAAGAGAATCCAAACAGATACGCTTCGTGTCTAGAACGAGATCGCCGACCCCCATAAGAGCAAAGGACAGCTTTGAGCACTTGGCAGCAACACTAGAAAAAATGGCCCGACCTAGGCCTAGGCACACGGAGCTACCTACATTCTCCGGAGCGGCCAACGAGTGGCTGCCATTCAAGGCGGCTGTACGAGATTCGACAGATATGTACCAGGTTACAGCAGCCGAGAACGTACAAAGGCTGAGAAGCTGCCTCAAAGGAGAAGCAAGAGACGCCGTGGCCGCCCTTCTACATACGGCCACTGATCCAGGCGTCATTATGAAGACTCTTGAGCAGTGCTTCGGACGACCGGAAGTCATCATCGACCGGGCACTGGATGACCTCAAGAAGCTTCCAAAACCTGGTACATCGGCCACAGAACTCAACAGTTTCGCTGTCAAGCTACAGAACATAATTTGCGTACTGCAAACAATCGATCGAAGAGGTTACTTGTTCAACCCTTTTATGACCCGGGAAGTACTGGACAAGCTCAGCCCGCATCTCCGATCCCGCTGGTGTGACTACGCCTACGATCAAGAAGGGACAACGGATCCGGAAATCGTCGTGCTGTCACGGTTTCTAATGCGAGAGGCGGACCGAGCGTTACGATATACGTACGCTCCGTCTACAAGCGCCGCCGCACCGAGAAAGGAAACTCGACCCATCGTGACACTCAAGAAGAAGGCGAGCGTGTTCACTACGACCGAGGGAAGGGAAGAAGAAAAGGACAAGTGCCCTAAGTGCGAGCAAGCCCACCTGTTGACGCGGTGTCCGCAGTACAAGGCGCTAACAGTAGAGCAGCGATGGAGCTTTCTTAAATCTAATAAGATTTGCTTCAAATGCGCCCAGAAGCAACACAGGCGCATAAGTTGCAAGGCGCAGCTGTGCGGCGTGGATCAATGTCGCCGCCCGCATCACGCGACGCTCCATCAAGCGGTACGCGAAGCGCAGACGGAAGACATGGGGAAGGGTGAACCACGGAAGGAGGAAGCGGTCCTGTCTGTGGCTACCCAACCCGCTACCGGGCCACGGGCAGTCTTGCTCAAGATGTGCCCTGTCATCGTGTCCGGACCACGGGGGGAGGTCAAGACCTACGCACTCCTAGACGAAGGGGCCACGATCACCCTAGTGGACGAAGCACTGGCGGCGAGCGTCGGGGCAGAAGGGCCATCACGGCCGCTCCACCTGAGCGGGGTCAACATGTCGCAGCGAGATATGGGCAGCCAAGAAGTGAATATCAACGTGAAGGGACTGAAGAGTGACGAAAGCTACAGGGTCAGAGCGAGGACCATGAAGGATCTCCGGCTTCACCAACAGTCCATTCCCGACACGCTGCTGGATTACGAGCACCTGAGGGACCTGACCCCAGAAGAGGTGTGCTACGAACTGGCGCGCCCCGGGCTTCTAGTGGGTACAGACCACTGGGAGTGCATCGTGTCCCGTGAGCTCCGAATCGGCGGCCCTAACCAACCGGCAGCATCAAGAACGCAACTCGGATGGGTGGTACACGGAACCGCACCACGCAAGACCATCATCAAAGAAGGGAACGTGCTGCATGTATACGAGCCCAACCGAACTACGGGTGCGTGCAGCCAGGAACTCCACGACTTAGTCGAAGCCCACTTCAGGATCGACGCGCTCGGCATACAAGGAAGGCCGAGAGTCAAGGCGAGCGATCAACGGGCCATCGACATAGTCGGAAGGACAATCAGGAAGATTGACACCGGGTACGAGGTTGGGCTGCCATGGCGACGAGACGAGGTCACTATGCCGCCTAGCTACAATCAAGCGTTCCGCCGGCTGAAGAAGATCGAGCAGAAGATGGACGCCAACCCACAGTTCGCGGCTGAGTACTCCAAGCAGGTTAACAACCTATTGGACAAAGGGTACGCGACGCCATGCGACGGGTCGGAGCGAGCGAGTGCCATCTGTTGGTATCTGCCACATTTCGCCGTGCAGAACCCGAACAAGCCCGGCAAACATAGGCTAGTGTTCGACGCAGCAGCGAAGAGCAACGGCGTCTGCCTAAACGACGAACTGTTGGAGGGACCCGACCTACTGCTGTCGCTGCCAGGAATCCTATTTAGGTTCCGAGAGAAGGTGGTAGCGATTACAGCAGACGTGCAGGAGATGTTCCTGAGAATCAGGATAAGGCCGGAGGACCAACCAGCGCAACAGTTCCTGTGGAGAGGTGACGACCGACAAGAGCCACCGAGGAAATACAAGATGACCAGTATGCTATTCGGCGCCGCGAGCTCCCCGTACATGGCCCATTACGTTCGCAACCACAACGCAGACGTACATGGGCAGGAGTACCCGCGGGCGCTGGAGGCCATCAAAGGAAGTCACTACATGGACGATTTGGTGGCCAGCTATGAAGACGCTGAAGAAGCACGGAAGGCAGTAGAGGAAACGAGAGCAGTGCACGCGCACGCAGGGTTCACGCTGCGAGGTTGGAGCTCCAGCAACAAGACGGTGCTACGCGACGTGCCCACCGAGCTGCACGCCACCTCTCCTACACAATTGGGGGGTGAGCAGCCTGAGAGCAAGATTCTGGGGCTGCATTGGGACGCGGAGCGCGATGAGCTGGGGTTCAACACATCTATGAACCGAGTCCCGGCTGAAGTACGAGCGAGAACGCGCGCCCCGACTAAGCGTGAAGCCCTCAGCGCCGTGATGTCCATATACGACCCGCTTGGGTTGCTGAGCCACTACACAATACGATCGAAGATCATACTGCAGAGCTTGTGGCGCCTTCAGACGACGTGGGACGAGCAAATCCCCGAGGAAGAGAACGAGCTCTTCGCCTCCTGGCTCGCTCGCCTGACTGAACTCGCTCAGCTGCGACTACCGCGCTGTTACGTGACGCAAAAGTATGAACGCGTCGACTTACACATACTGTGCGACGCCAGCGAGCAAGCCTACGCAGCTGTGGCCTATTGGCGAATAAGAAACGTCGATGGGAGCCTGAACGTCGTGTTGGTGGCCGCCAAAGCTAAGGTGGCGCCTCGTCGGGCGCAAACTATACCGCGCCTGGAGCTACAAGCCGCAGTGATTGGAGCAAGACTCGCTGAGACGATAAGAAGGGAGCACCGAGTCATCATCGGCCAGACGACCTACTGGACCGATTCATCTACCGTGGTGCACTGGATCCATCACGACGTGCGACGCTACACGCCATTCGTTGCGCATCGGCTGGGAGAGATCGCAGAGTTGACCCAGAAAGAAGAGTGGCGTTGGCTGCCTACTGCAAGCAACGTAGCGGACGACGCCACTCGGCTCATCGACACGCCCATCTGCGCCACGGATAGATGGTTTCAAGGACCGGACTTCTTGCTCCTGCCAGAAGAGCAGTGGCCCACGACGTCGACGGATGACAAGGAGGACGAGGAGGTCCTTCACACGAGAGAAGAAACGGAGCGAGATAGCTGGCTACCGAACCCGGCCCGCTTCTCAAAGTATGAGGTATTGGTGAGAGCCGTCGCTCGAGCGATCGCTTTCACTGATATCTGCAGACGAAGAGCAACAAGGATGGAGTATCATCATATCCAGCGCGCCGAGGCTGAACTAATCAAACAAGCACAAGAGGACAGCTTCGGGGAAGATATGAAGAAGATCCAGTCTGCTCGCCCGCTCACGAGGGCGAGTCGATTGTACAGGCTGGATCCAGTGCTGGAAAACGGCGTCCTAAGAGTGAGGGGCCGGATCGAGGCCTCTCCCGCCCCGACCGAGATGAAGCGGCCTATTATACTCGACGGCCGTCATCAGCTGACTAAGCTCCTCGTGCTGCGGGAGCACTGCGCTGCAGGCCACGCCAATAGGGAGCGTGTGACGAACGACCTGCGACAGCGGTACTGGGTCATTCACTTGCGACCCACGGTACGCGCTGTCGAGAGGAGCTGCGCCTTCTGCAAAACGAGGCGGGCGAGGCCGCAAACCCCAGCTACAGGAGACCTGCCACACGCCCGCCTTGACCCTTTTCACCGCCCGTTCACCAACTGTGGGGTGGACTATTTTGGGCCAATAATGGTCAAGGTAGGACGCCGCCGAGAGAAGAGGTGGGGCGCACTCTTTACGTGCCTCACCTCCCGCGCCGTGCACATCGAGCTTGTCGCTTCACTCTCCACCGACTCAGCAATCATGGCGCTGAGACGAATGGCCGCGCGCAGAGGCTGGCCGAGAGTGATGTACTCCGACAACGCGACTAACTTTCGCGGGGCCGACCAGGAGCTACGCCACGCCTACGCCGAGTGGATGCTTGCCCTGCGAGATGAGGGGCTACTGCATCGCTTGGAGTGGCGCTTCATCCCTCCCGGCGCGCCCAACCAAGGTGGCGCGTGGGAACGTATGGTGCGCTCCGTGAAGACGGCGCTCAGCGTGACCCTGCGAGAGAAGGCGCCGGCGGAAGAAGTACTGAGGACTCTGCTCACTGAGGCTGAGTTCTCGATCAATGCGCGACCGCTGACACACGTCAGTGTGGATCCCAGCGACCCCGAGGCCCTAACCCCCAACCACTTCTTGTTGGGGTCGTCTAAGGGGCTGCCGACGACAGGACCCTGCGAAGAGGACGACCGGAGGACATGGCGAGCTAGTCAGGCGCTCGCTGACCACTTCTGGCGACGATGGCTACGCGAGTACCTGCCCACGTTGGTACCTCGCGGCGAGCCACGGAACGACGTGCGACCCATTCAAGCCGGTGACGTGGTCCTCGTGGTCGACAACACGCTGCCACGGAACACATGGCCGATGGGAATCGTCGAGCGCACGCATCGCGGACAGGATGGCGGCATCAGAGTCGTCGAGGTGCGCACCAGGACTGGCACCTTCCGACGCCCCGTGAGCAAGCTCGTCGTCGTGTCAACAAAGGAGGCTACGCGAGCTGCGCCGGGGGGAGAACTGTAACGGACGCATGGCTTTGTACGTTGCGTGGTGATTTTTTAGCATAAGGGCTTCCCACGTAGACCTATAACGGTGTTTATGGCGACCATGTGTTTGGGTCTTTTTAACGAATCTTTGAATGAAGCAATAACCCTGACCGTTGTCGGCATTTTGTAAAAATAAAGAAACAATCCATGTTTAATGGCTCCGTAACGGTGAACGCCTCGTTTGTCAAAGGTTTACCGCTTTGAAAAATAAATAACTATAAATGCTTATTGTCTGCAGACCCGTACGCCGCCTTAATAAAACATTGAATGGACTATTGTCGTTATCCCAAAACACATTAAGTAATTACCGGGATCGGCGTGAGAAAATAAGATATCCCGTTAGTTAGTTATTATTTGTAAATTTCTCTTTTCGTGGTACTAAAAATAACACGTGAATGTTAAAATATAATTGATGTAGGTTCCATGTGAGTTTTAAAGTATGAGTACAAAACATATGAGAACTACTGTAATATACGAGAACTAGAGGAAAGGTAGACAATTAGGTAAGATTATGCATGTTTTGATAGCTCATAAGTAGGGAGGAATCTAGGTTAGATAAGATTTCTGTGTTAACCTTTTTACAGTTTATATGTTTCCTAGGTAGAATTAAGTATGTAGATTAAGGAAATGTATAATTTGTGTAGATTTAAGTAAGATAATATTGATGATTACGGCATTTCTATGACGCCATACCCGAGCGCCATTGAGAGAGAGGGGCGCCATTGTTCGCGCCTAGCGGTTCTTGTATAAATAACGGACCGTTTGGAGGCTGAGACACAGTCGGACACAGTCAGTCTTCAGCTCTACAATTGTAATAACATACAGTTGTAATAACAATAAGGAATAAAATTGAAGATACGAATCACGACAGTATTTTCATTCTTCCAACGAACAACCAAATACAGTCCACTTCAGCTACCCTGTAATCGCTTGTTACAGGGCCAAATTCCTCGGTGACCCAGGTACCGTGCAGGGGATAGTTGGCAACACCAAGGCGCTGCTGGCTTTCCTCGAGGAGCTGGGGTGGATCGAGTGACAAAGACGAATCCCACCCGTACGCAAAATACGCGCTTAGTCGTGGAGTTGCGGACACCAGCCCATCTTAACTTAACTTAACTTGAAGAAAACTTACGAGGAGATTCAAAGTGATAATTATAAATACAACTGTGATTTATGTAAAAAATGGTTTAAATCATCTTTACATTTTTGAAAAATTAAGACATGATTTTTTTTTTGATTTTGATTATTATTAACTTTGATATCCGGCATCAAAATTTAAAAAAAAAACATAAATTAAGGATATCTAACGATACGACTAACAAATCAACAAATCTTTATGACTTTTTTTTATAAAATCATTTTACTTGCATCCCAGAATGCCCTAAGCCAAAATTAAAAAAAGCAACTGAAATCACCTTTATAAAATCCAAAAAAAAAAAAAATTTGAAAGTTTCAGATTTATGAAACGATGGGAAACAGTGACAGTTTCCCAAAATTTAATTTTTAATGAAAAAAAAATTATAAAAGCGCCTGTAGGTAAATCAACCACAAACAATTTCCAATTTGGTAAACTTGAAAAACTTAATTTCTCTTGTAGATATCCCTATCTGAAATTTTATTTTGTCTGCTATCCGCTAACTTCAGGGTCATGTACCTACACTTTTTATTTCTGCCAAACTGCAGCGATACCTAGCGGTTTTTATGTTTCATTAAACATTTTGCTTTACATTTCCAGAGAACTCTCTGGATTCATACAAACTACAGGAACTTTGGTATGCGATCAAGTTACAAAGGAACAAACAATGAAACAAAACAACACAGTCGACAAAATAAGACACCAAGATGAAACCCAAGACACAAAAATACTCGAAGGAAGATGCCACCATGAAGATGACTCTGGCCAATTATTTATAATCCGATCAATGATTTTAGTAGTGATAAAATAAAGCTAAGATCACAGACGACTTAGATCTCTAGTCGTCGTCAGTCGTCTGTGATCTTAGCCATATCTATGGCTAAGATCCGGCAGAAATCATAACTCCATTTTCAAATCGATGATTTTTACTCTCGAGAGCACTTGAGTTTGGAACTGGCATCGGAATAGAAAGTCGAACAGCCTCAAACCAATACCTACTCAAAAAGAAAAAGACGTATAGAATCACTACATTAATTTTATTTTAGGCATAATTTCAAAATATAGTCACAAAATATAATGCATGATGACTTTTAATATTGTCTAATGTTTATCTATTTACCACTACAATCTACAAATTACAATTGTATGTCATTCTGCAATGAACATTACGTGACAGCGTCTCGAATCTCGAGCGAGAGGGAAATATGTTGACATTCATGAATATTGTGAGGCACGCATTGAAGCGACTGTTTTGAATATCCTAATCGTTTCATATTACTTTGCCTGTTTAAGTCATCAATCAGAATTTAGACTATTAAGTCCGTCAGTTAGATTACCTAAAAATATGGAACACGTATTTTTCTTTTACCAGGTAAACTACAAAATACGACGATACAGTGCGTTGAAATATCGTGATGTCACGGTGTGCTACACTTTATACTGACAAAGTGACGTCACAAGCCTCCACTCCTGAATTTTGCTGCGCTTTATCTTTGTAATTGTTTAATTTATTTGATAAAGCAAAAATACGGGCCTAATGTTATTTGTATTTGATAATCTCACTGACAGACTAAATATATATTATAATTTTTCTAGCCAGGCAACATCCCTATTGTACTGCAATAACATCCATTTTCATATTTGTACTCACGAAGTCATAGCTTTGTAACTAAAGGCCGAGCTTCAGTACGCCTCGCCTCATTTGAAGTAGGACATTGTACTGGCTCTGCTGGCTCAGTACAAAAAAGAGGCTACTCTTAAAGTGTTAACACACGCTCGAATTTGGTACGGCCGGACCGACTCCGCCCACAAATGCTTTCTCGCTTACACACGCTTGTTTGGACAGAGACGGAATCAATTTAATAATCATAATGTCCGCGGACCACTCTACACACGCTCGGATATGGTCGGGGCCGGACTAACCCCGCCCACAAATCCGTGGTCGGGCCGTACCAAATCCGGACGTGTGTTAACACTATTACAAACTCTTTTTCATGTCGTGTCCTACCCATAAGTCAAGTCAACACAACAAAGAAAATTTCGGAAAACAGGAAAACTATCAACAACCTATCTACCATAGACAATACACCTCTCTACACTCTCCTACAGTCTCTAGTGTATAGTAGTAGTCTATGATTATAATATTGAACGCTACTGGCTACGGCAATGCCATGAACATTTTTTAGCACGCACTGCAATTTTAATTCACGCGTTTTTATTCCGCACAATCTTCGACATGGAAATATATAAAGCTGCAGGTCTTGCGGTAAAAAATCGCGCAACAATAATACCATTAATACCGCAACAAAGCCGTGTTTTACCACAGAATACACCGCACCGCGGCGCGAATTAAATTCGCGCGAATATTTTGAACTCTATGAACAGGAAAACAATAAATATTTTAACAACATAAAAACAATAAATATTTTTACCATCGAAAAAATTACACACCTTATCAAAAACATACATGCTATATAATAAATAACCCAAATTATATTAACCGAAAACACTTATTTGTTCACTTTAGCCCGCACTTATCACTAAGACACAAGTTTCCGCTGACAGCGTTCAAATTTCACATGTGGTAAACATTTTGTGAGTATATCAGCTATTTGTGATCTCGTTGGACAATATTTAATCGATATATTATTTGTATCAATTGCATCTTTAAGATAATAATATTTCACATCTATGTTTTTACTCCTTTTATTTATAATTCCCTTTCTCATTAGCCAAATTGCTGATTGATTATCGACTCTCATCTCAAGGTCTAATTTTTCATTACCTTCAACATTTTGTATATTATTATCAAAACTTAAACACCTACCAAGATTATCATTATTATTTTCAATATTTATTATTTCTTCATTTATTCTTTCCGCTTCTCTTATTTCGTTTTCATTTATTTCACCTTCATTTCTTGCAACATCATTTGTTTCATCAATGAATATGACACAATTTTCACCTTCTCGATTATTATCCACATTGATGCTTCTTCTCAAATTTTCCCCTGCTCGACATTCTTCAATACCACGCGTCTCTCTTATTACAACTTCTTGTTCGTCTTCATTTGTCTCCCACAGCCCATTTATTCTTACTATGTTTTCTTCTGGATCAATATATATGCCTTGTTCGTCTTCATTAATCTCTTTTCCATCATGGCATTCTAGAAATAATTTCGTAATCTGTTTCCAATATTTGTAATTCGTTTTTTTTTTTTTTCCCCTTAGTTTATTTAACGAATCCATTTCTATACAATTGTAAAAATACTTACAAAGACTCCAGTTATTTTTGACAAACCTTTTTCCGTTGCTACGGTTATAAAATCAACATCTGGTTGACAGGCATATTATTGGCGACTGAAAAATACTAAATTAGAAAATTATTTTCCTGTCTGGGCCCATAACCTGTTAAAGAAAAACCAGGTGGGCTATGGAAGACGTGTAATGAAATCTACAGACTCTGCGTGGTGCTTTACATAATTATATAATGCTTTTAGGTTGAATACACGGATCGATCTAAACACTAAGAGACCTGACACAACATCAGCAGTCATCACCTATATTTTAAATTTAACATGACATGTGCCATTGATTGAAAATAATCTGTCCAGCCAGGACACAAATGAGGTTTGATAAACAAACCCCATTCCAACAAAAAATACACACGAATGAAATTCGCGCGGCTAAAAACCGCAATGCGTGCTAAGGCTTAGCACACACTGCGATTTTTAGGTCGCAGAGTGAGCGGAAAAATTTGCGCGAATAAAAATCGCAGTGCGTGCTAAGCCTAAATGGGGTATTAAAGTGTTAACACACGTCCGGATTTGGTACGGCCCGACCACGGATATGTGGGCGGGGTTAGTCCGGCCCCGACCATATCCGAGCGTGTGTAGAGTGGTCCGCGGACATTATTATTATTAATTGAGTCCGTCTCGGTCCGCTTGTTTTCCCATCGGATATGGTCTGCTCCGTACCAAATCGGGACGTGTGTAGGGTTGTTGGCTGGTTTGGCCGGACCAACTACGACTAGTCGTCGGTGTTGCCGATGTCCATGGTCTGGATTACCCAAAAATTTGACTGAAAATCCCCAATAAAATTATATTATATAAAATAAAATCAATATTTCGAACATCTGCCCACAATTTTTTTCTCGACTGCCGAAGGAGGGTAATGTGTTTATCAGTCTATGTATGTATGTATGTTTCAATGTGGCGTTCGAGAGACCAAACGCGTTGGCCGATTTTGATGGTTCTTACGTCAATCGATTCGTCTTAACCCTTCGAGTGTCACTGGCTACTTTAAAAATGGATAAAAGAAAAATGGCGAATATTGGGCGCCATATTGTGCCCCAATTTTTTTTTGTTCCATACCCATCGTGTGGGGTATCAAAATAAAGGGTTTTAAGAGGTGATTTTAAAAATATAAAACACTTTTTAAATATACCTTATTCGAAAAAAAATACAACTAAAAAATTAATTCAATTCGACTGCACAGCATGATTTTCTCCTTGTTTACGTGTTTTTAGTTCGCCTTTCAAGCAGTCGGGGTTTTTGATTTTTTGAATTAACTTTTTTTATCAAATATATAAAAGTATTAATACTCAAAAGACGTTAAATAAGTAAATCTACTTTTTGCAACTTTCATTACATATTACGCCATTTTTTTGGTGGACTTATCATTTGAAGGATCAAAGAACAATGGCGAAATCTTAGCTGACTTAAATTTGAGCGTCTGAAAGTGAGTTATATACGAAAGAATTTCTATTAATTGACTACGTTTTTTCAAAGTATAACATTTACTGGTTTACCACGGTTAAAATGAAACATTATAAATGAAAGTTATTTGAGTTTTTTGTCAACTCGCATTAGCTTAGTGTTGCCATTTTAGACTTATTCTGCCAAGTGACCAGTAATGACTGTAGTAAGTATATCATTATTGTATTTGTTATTTTAATAAAACGGAGTAAATGAATTAACAATACAGTTTATGTCTAAGTGTGGGTGTCCTTGCAGGTAGGTAAGAATACTGTAATGTAGTAGAAATAAATGAATTATTTACTTTCATTTTATTAATGATAGGCAAAATGACTAGTATCCAAGTCTAAATAAAAATAGCTTGGTTGTTGACGAAGACCTTTTGATTCACGTCAAAGTCGCTTAAATAAATAAATATACTCTGTCCAAAGAGTACATTTTACATTTCATGCTGAAATAACTAAGAAAGGGAAATACTAATGCGATAGAGCCCTTTTACTGTCACAAAATTGATATTACCTATTAAACACATTATTTGCAGTTACCCAGACATAACCTACGAAAGTTCAGGTCTGCCTATCGATTATTCTCGGCGTACTTGAATCAAAATTCTTGCACGAACTTGTTCAGAACATGACCCTGAATTAAACCGGATATTTTTCATTTAGAGTCGTAGGAATTTAATCCCAGCTAAAACAATGTATGGGCTTCTGCCATTGTCCTTTTAAGCTCCCTCCTTTCGTCTACCTTCTCTAGTGGCCATAAGCGCTACTACAGTGTCAATGTGGAATGTGGACGCTAAATTTTCTTTCGAAAGATGCATAGGTATATTTTTAGCTTTTGGTGGTCATGAATTTTGCTATAAAATAATCTCTAAAACCTTCCTGCCGGATAAGTCGAGTCACGCTTGAATTAAATATAAATGTAAATACTACTTTTATTACATCTAAGTTCAGATCTCGTGTAAATGACTAAATTCCTCGCGTTTTACCCACATAATCACTCTGCCCACTAATTACCCAAACGGATGAAAATCCCCGCAGTTTGGGGAATTCCCCCCAGATTGGCATTGTTGCTAGTCGTGTTCGGAACGCCAAGAAGGGTATATTTATGTTTTGTGGCCAAGAAGGGTGATTGATATGAAATTTCGAATGACGTTATTGCGACGCACGCTATTTCGAAATACTTTACGAGTGGAACGCAAGTTCCACTCGTACACATTGAGTCGAAGACCGCTATATCGAATGACGTTGTCGCGAACCCGCATACCGAAAAACTGTTTGACTAGTTAGCTAGTATAAAAGTCTTGGTATCGAAATTCATTGTTTCGAATACCATAATCCAATCTTTGCAATTTATTTCTATACGAGTGATTATTTTGTACGAACATTGTAGAATGTTGAATAAAGTTGTCATCATCATCATTTCAGCCGAAAGACGTTCACGGCTGGACATACGCCTCCCCCAAGGGTCGCCACAATGATCGGTCCTGTGCGTTTCGCATCCACCGAATAAAGTTATAAATATCGTTAAACAATTATTAACATTTAAGTTTCCGCTTTTTATTACATGCTTTACTTGTTTCTTTATGTGATATAATTATACATGCAATATTTTTTTTTTTTTTTAGAAACATCTTAATGCTTGTAAAATGACAGGAAAGGAATTGAGCATTTACGTACAGATTCAAAAAAAAAAAAACTTTACGATTCCTATGTAAACTGTTAGATTATGTCACAAAGTTTATAAAATTATTAGAAAGAAATATTTCAAGCCAACGCAATTTTACTGTCTCTGTAGAATGACAGTCTGTTGGTAGTCAACTTAAAGAACTGCCAAACTCTCAACGTTGGTTAGCAGAGTAATATATTGGAGATATATTGTACTACACAAAACCAGGCGAATTAAATAGGAACACTGCAATTAATTTGAACTCACAACAACTATACCAACATCAACCACAATCCCATTCACAAAGGCGACTTTCATCATCACGTTATCGAACCGAATGGTCAAATTCACCATCACCAAATTCATTCTCATATTCACCTCAGCATCAGGTTCAATCACCTCATTCACCATCACCTCAGTATCATATTCAATCATCATATCCACTCTCAGATTCACCATCGCCTCAGCATCAGATTCAATCACCACATCCACCATCACCTCAGAATCAGATTCAATCACCACATTCACCATCACCTCAGCATCAGGTTCAATCATCATATTCACCACCATCTCAATACCAGAAGCAATCATCATATTCATCACCATCTCAATACCAGAAGCAATCATCACATTCACTATCATCTCAATACCAGATTCAATCATCACATTCACCATCACCTCAGTATCAGGTTCAATTATCACATCCACCATCACGTGATGGTGCCCACGTGGGCATAAGATTAAATCATCACATTCACCATCACCTCAGAATCAGATTCAATCATCACATTCACCATCACCTCAGCATCAGATTCAATTATCACATCCACCATCACGTGGGCATAAGATTAAATCATCACATTCACCATTACCTCAGGATCAGGTTCAATCATCACATTCACCATCATCTCAGCATCAGATTCAATCGTCACTTTCACCGTCACCTCAGATTCAATCGTCACATTCACCTTCACTAGAGATTAAATCATCACAGTTACTTTTTTCACAATCATCTCACATTTCACATTTTATTACTAACGAAATGCAATCAACACAACAAATACACAACCCATCCTTGCCACAAGATCAGTCACTGCTTTTAGGGAATGTATCGGATTTCTCAAACGAGACTCTAGACGGATCTGGAGAAAACAGTGTAATAAGAGGGAAAATCAAAGGTTTAAGTAAATTTTTGATTTTTAAGAAACCAAAATAATTTTACTAATCATTTATCACTTAAATCATTAATTATCAAAACATTGTTATTTCATAAAAAAATAATAAGCGCTACAATATATTGATTATTTCAATTTGTACCATTGTTTTATTATATTTCCTAGTCTAAATAATGTACTGTTGAGTATTCCTAGTTAGACAGGAGAATGCACCCTTCAGTATGGGTACCGTCCTATGGACGAAATTATCCTGCAAGGTTTCGTTTTGATATAAAAATAAAAGAAATATACATACCTTAATATAATCCATGAGCGCTTCGTAGATAGCATCACATGTTTCAGGTATTATTGCGGAGAGTAATTGTGACGATATACTTGTACTATACTTCTGTAAACTCTCTTCCTGATGCTAGATACTGCAACGTGGCCATAAGTCGCTCTTCCGCAGAAACAGACTTTCTCATTACAGTATCTTTTTTTTATAACAGGTTTGATTAAATTTAATAACTCTGTAAAGGTTTCGCGGTTCATTCGCAGATATATTTGAAAATCATCTTCGTCTAAAATTGCTCGCGTTCTCTTAAATACAATTTTGCCCATTCTCTTCTGTTTTGCCGCTTTTTACGTGGTGGCTGTAAGGTTGCTGCTATTGTTGCCGCTACCACCATAATTTTTTGATCCAACGACATGATGACAAAGGTATACAATACACTTGAAGGTTTTGAAGCAAGAGCAACTGCCATGACAGGGTTACCAACTCCTAAAAATAAATAATCTTAAGATCAAGATGAAATTCCCCTAACTAGCCCTAAATGCAATATTCAAAAACCCCAAAAAAACCTTGTATTGGGTACCTATTCAACAAGCATATTGTTTAAATGAGTAATAAAATATTACTTAGTTTTAATTACTTTTTATTATAACGAATTAAAGAATTAATAATAATTGTAAATAAATCGTTTAAGTTTCGACTTGGCGTTTTATTTGAGCTTTCGGAGTTCTTGAAGTCATATATGTTTACAATAAACAAACTGAACCATATTGGAAATGGGGTACAGAATGATCTAAAATCTCCTTTTAAAATTAATCTTGACATCATTAAACTTTGCAACATTTCAAGGAACAATCGGTTTCGTTAGTAGTGCATAAAATATTATTTATGCCCCTAAAAATAGCCCTAAATTTTTTGGGCCATATAAAAAGCCCAACGTGGGAAATTTTACCCTAAATTCGTAGCAAAAAGCCCTAAGTTGGCAAGCCTGTGCCGTCCGGTCGGTCCAGCGAACCAGGTTCGAGCGTGTGTAAGCGAGAACGGATTTGTGGGCGGAGTCGGTCGGGCCGTACCAAATTCGGACGTGTGTTAACACTATTACACTAAACGATAATCAGGGCTCTGTGGCTAGGGTGGGCGTGGCCCCTAGTTATGGAGCCGCTTATTAGTGTTAATAGTGTTAACACACGCTCGAATTTGGTACGGCCGGACCACAGATTTGTGGGTGGGGTTAGTCCGGCCCCGACCATTTCCGAGCGTGTGTAGAGTGGTCCGCGGATATTATTATTATTAAATTGATTCCGTCTCGGTCCAAACAAGCGTGTGTAAGCGAGAAAGCATTTGTGGGCGGAATCGGTCCGGCCGTACCAAATCCGTACGTGTGTTAACACTATAACACACGTTCGAATTTGGTACGGCCTGACCACGGATATGTGGGCGGGGTTAGTCCGGCCCAGACCATATCCAAGCGTGTGTATAGTGTTAACACACGTTTGAATTTGGTACGGCCGGACCACGGATTTGTGGGCGGGGTTAATCCAGCCCTGACCATATCCGAGCGTGTGTAGAGTGGTCCGCGGACATTATTACTAATAAATTTATTCCATCTCGGTCCAAACAAGCGTGTGTAAGCGAGAAAGCATTTGTGGGCGGAGTCGGTCCGGCCGTACCAAATCCGTACGTGTGTTAACACTAGTAGAGTGGTCCGCGGATATTATTATTATTAAATTGATTCCGTCTCGGTCCAAACAAGCGTGTGTAACCGAGAAAGCATTTGTGGGTGGAGTCGGTCCGGCCGTACCAAATCCAAACGTGTGTTAGCACTATTACACTACTCTGTCTATTTGGCCCTAACTCAGTTGTGAAGTGACCGCACAGAGTACTATTATATACGGAAAGAGTGTGAGTGAGTGACCGTCACAAGTGTTGCACGCCCGCTATAATGTAATAATTATATAATTAAACCGCTAGAATGCGCGCAAGATAAGTCTGCGCGCGGCCAAAATCGTAACTAATCGTTTGTAATTTATGTCAGGTGACAATCGTCGGTTCCATCAGTATTTATACGGTGTCGCAAATCCGTTTATATTACGCACGGATCACAAGCCACTTATGTTTATATTTCATCCCGACAAAGGCATACCAGAGGTGTCCGCTAACCGGTTGCAACGTTACGCCTTATTTTTGACTAGCTATAATTGTGAAATACAAGCGCTAGTAACTGTGCAGATTACTTTAGTCGAGCCGAACACTGCTGAACACACGCTACTGCTGACTGCTGGGATGGAGTACCAGCAGTGTTCGGCTGAATTCCGAGAACGGTGATGACGGGTCAAATTCAATAGTAGGTGTGTCGTCACGGATGACTCATTTGTTTACACGTTAGAAGACAAGGCGTTTTACATTAATTTCGTTGCAGATCGGCATTTACCTTTATCTATAAATGAAGTATTGTTAGAGACTAGCAAAGATATAATTTTACTGAAAGTTTTACAGTATGTTCAGCATGGATGACTAAAACCGAAGTTAAATGACAATGACTTGACTAACAGTCATTCTATAAATGTCGTTTTGATTTAGCAAAGGCACGTGATTGTCTAATTAGAGGACATAAATTAATTATACTGAAGTCGTGGCGTAACAAAATATTAGACGAATTACATAGACCACATTTAGGTATAATAAAAACTAAGTTTGAGATGAGAGAAACTAAGGTCTAGATTCTGGTGGCCTAACATAGATAAGGATATAGAAGACAAGATAGGCAACTGTAGTGTATGTTTAAGTTTACGGCCCACTCCCCCACGGGCTCCTTTTACGCCATGGCCTTTTCCAGAGCGCCCCTGGAACCGAGTACATTTAGTTTTTTTCCCGTGGCAAGTTGAAATGTACCTTATCACTATCGACGCGTTCACTAAGTGGGTAGAATGTTTTTCCATTAGTAGTGGTTATTCAACCACCTCAGTAATAGCGAAATTACAAGAAACAATGGCTAGATTTGGTGTAATGCATACGAAAGTTACTGATAATGGAACTTAGTTCACAAGTAATTCTTTTAAGGATTTTTGTCGCCTTAATGGAATAAATCATATTAATTCGCCAACCTATTCGCCATCCAGTAATGGGCAAGCAGAAGTGTACGTTAAAATAGTTAATAGTACATTATGGTACAAGTGTGCAATGTTGGTGATTACCGTTGAGGCGCCATTGAGACCCGAGCCGTAGGTGAGGGTCTTAAGAGAGCCGAGGACGGTAATCATCAATACACACGTGTATCATACGACGTTTTTCAACACACTTGTGAAGAAAATAATACTAAAAAATCATTTTCAACAGTAAAAACGAGTTGTGAATTTTTTTCACAATGGCGGGCAAAATTAATCAGTTTCCCTATGCATTTAGCAATGGCGATCGGCCATAGACTAAAAGAATGAGGTTTAATTTTTTTGCCTTTTCGTGGATAGTGTTTTAGGCACGTACAAAATAGGGAATTTAAATTTTTCTTAATTACAGAGCAAATAAAAATTAGATTGAGTGAAAGTTTTATTTATTAAGAATGTACAAGTTGAAATTATCTATTTAAATACGAAGTTGCATGAAATGAGCAAGCAATAGCTGGTACATTAATTTATTTGTACTATTGAGCACGATCTTTTTTGTATCGAAACGTTTTTAAGAACAAAGCAACTCAACCAATAAATTAAAAAAAAACTCTATAACTCACTTGTGAATAATAGCAATGAAAAAGTCACAGTTTGATAACAGGTATCATTATGTACCTAATTGCGGTGAAATTAGAGCCACGTTATGAGCAAGTGTGTTGAAAAAAGTTTTTATATGGGTTAGTAGCACAGGGCACGCCTAGAACAAGTTCAAGGCACACCTATCAGAATTTTTATTTAGATATAGGAACTCGAAACATACGACGACAGACAGCTCACCAGCTGAACTCATGCTAGTATGTAAATTGCGTTGTAGGTATGAATTATTAGACATCTCGAGTGCGGTGCCCGCGCTTGAGGCGTCGCCGTCGTCATCATTATCGTCACAAGAATTACAAACAAAAGCGATAAACAAACCATATATTATAAAGTTATACAAGCCAAATATTATATAGGTAATAGAAACATTGACTTTGCGATAAATGATACAGTGCTCATAAAAGGAACTAACAATAACAAATGGATACAAGGCGTAGTTAAGAATAAAATTGGCAAAAGTTTATTCGAAATTTTTATACCAGAAACAAACATTACAATAAAAAAACACAAACATCAAATTTATAAAATAATATCTCCCGAAATGCGTTAAAATTGTGACAGCGCTCATTCCTCAAATCAATCAATATACAGCGGGGTAAGAGGAGGAGTGGAATGAGGCAAGCTCAGAGCTCCAAGAAGAAAGTAATCTGCAAGTATCTCAGTAAACCGCTGAGCAAGTACCTGTGCCAACAGCTGAGAGGCCTGATATCCGTTTTTTTTTTTTTTGAATGGGTTTGCTCTTGACTCTAGTCTAGGTATAGGTGACAGAGACAGAGTCTGCGATGGAGTGAGCTTACCCAGAAGAAGCCTGTTCACTCTAACTTTGAAGAGATTCGGGTTGAATGCGTTCGGAAACACAGACGCAGGTAGTGAGTTCCATTCATTCGCTGTGCGCATTATAAAGGATGTTTGGAAGCGCTTGGTTCGAATTGGTGGAATGGCAACAAGGTAAGGATGATAACTTGCAGTGCGTCTAGATATCCGATGGTAGAAGGGGACTGGTGGGATGAGGTCGTGGAGTTCTTGAGCACACTCACCGAAGTACAGTCTGTAAGACCGACAAGCAGGCAACTTTGCGGCGATGAGCCAAGCTGTGAAGCTTGGCGTCCACCAGTTCAACGTCGCCAATGAGCCTCTTGGCTCTGCGTTCCACTGAGTCAAGCGCGGCAAGCTGATACTTAGCTGAACCATCCCAAAGGTGGCTGCAATACTCCATGCAGGTAGTGTAGTGTAGTAGGTGTAAAGTATCGCTTCACTTTATTTAGAATGCCCAGTTTTTTGGCCGCGATTTGGGCTTTGTTCTCAATGGAGGAGCTGAAGTTGAGACTGGATGTCAACTCCATGCCTAGGAGCTCGAGCCGATCAGTCACAGGAACAGACGTACCCCGAAAAGTAGGAGTTTGATCGAAAATACTCCTTTTTGCGGTAAAAAGACACGCCTGTGTTTTGGTGGCGTTAAAGGAGACCAGATTGTCATCACCCCACTGGGAGACAAGGCTTAAGGTCAAATCTGTCCTCTCCACCATAGCCTCTCTCAAGGAAAGAACTTCATCCACGCGGGCTTTTGCGCTGGACAAGTATCTCTCTGAAACAGTACTATCATCTGCGTACCCAACAATACCAGGCTGAAGTAGGTCATTGATGTGCAGCAGGAAAAGAGTTGCAGAGAGAAAAGACCCCTGAGGAACTCCGGCATCAATAGCCATAAGGTCTGAGGAGCAGCCGTCAATGACTACTCGGATCGACCGTTCGCTAAGGAAGTCTGATATCCAGCTACAAAAACCAGCGGGGATGCCATAAGCAGGAAGCTTACTGAGCAGACTCGCGTGCCAGACCCTGTCGAAGGCCTTCGAGATATCAAGCGATACAGCAAGTGCTTCGCCGTGTCTCTCGATGGCTTCGCCCCAGCAGTGCGTGACATACACAAGAAGATCGCCAGTTGACCGTCCCCGGCGAAAGCCATATTGACGGTCACTGAGGAGATTGTTGTCTTCAAGGAAGGCCAGCAACTTTCTGTTCAGTACCCTTTTTGGGCACTGGTTGCACATTTGCAAGCTTCCAGGATTTCGGCACCGTCCCTTTTACAAGAGAGAGGCGGAACAAGCGATTCGACACAGGAGACAGTTCTGGCGCACACTACCTCAGCACTCTCGCTGGAATGCCGTCAGGTCCGCTGGCCTTGTTCACGTCTAGACTGCACAGTACTCTCCGGACCTCTTTAGTGTGCACAGCGATCTCCGGCATCGAAGAGTCACAATGAGGTACAGTAGGTGGTTGCTTGGAGCCAGCGTCCAGACGTGAATTGCTAGCAAAAAGAGATGCAAATAAATTTGCTTTATCACTCGCTGAGTGAGCCAGCGACCCATCAGGTTTCAGCATCGGAGGTAAAGTGGGCCGACAGAAATTCGTTTCAACCGCTTTAGACAGGGACCAAAACTGTTTACTACCCGGAGGGTGCGATGCCATCTTGGCCCCAATACGTCCAATATGGTCAAAACGTGCCCGACGCAGAACCCGCTTGCAGAACTTGGCGGCAGAATTAAAGGCTCTATACGCAAGATACAATAGATACGGAAGTACGTCCAAATTTAAGGGATATTGCTCGAGCTGATTACAGGAACTTCTTCTCTAGGTTTAGAATATAGAGTGGAGGGATGTTAGGTTAGTAAGTAGTTATAGCTATTGATTTGCGACCTGCGAGTCGCGGGTTGACGCGTGAGTGTGTCAGTCACAGAGTACATTATACATGGTGTCAGTGGAATAAACAGCTTGTTACCGAACGGCCGTGTCTTTTATTTAACACATGGACATCTCCATAACCATGAGGCTCCGAGCGGTGGGGATGGTACAGGGGGGTAGCCAAACCCCTCCCCCACCCTACCCGCGCCAAAAATGAATGACCCATAACGGACATTTTATCCGAACTCTTCAATATATGACAGCAAACTCGGGATTGCTGCAATAGCATGTCCGTCATTTATTTAAGAGTTCCATTGTATATCTCCGAAGTTCTATATCAGATCTTCACCAAATCATAATGGGAGCAATTTGGGGACATACTCTTTCAAACAAAAAAAAAATTCGGAGAAATCGGTGAACAAACACAAAAAAAAACAAATAAAGTCGAACATAGAACCGCCTCCTTTTTAGGAAGTCGGTTAAATAGGTTTCACAGTTTTATTATAGCGGTTTAATTATATATTTATTCCATTATAGCACTTTTACAAAAAAATATAAAACTGACTGCCAAATAAAAACACTACAAAGTGAAAAATAACTTCTTTTTTGGACGTCAGTGTCAAAAAACTAAGAAAATAAAACAGGAACACCGACTTCTGAAAAATAATTAAGCTTCACTTTGTAATGTTTTTATTTGGCAGTCGGTTGTATTTTTATAGTGTTTGTGTTCTTTCTGCCATACGAACGGCATTTCTTTATAAATTTAAATGTCATGGGTTAAAATCTCCTCTTTACTACGTGACAACGCCAACTAGTAACACTGACTCACGTGTTCGAAACGTTCGTTCACTCCGCTCGTTTTGCAACGACGCCGACGACTGAGGCCTTAAGGCGAGTTTTTACTCACGCTCAATCGCGTTAACGTAAACGTGAATGGGGATGTGAACTGACTTTTTTTCACGACAGGTGGCGCATCGTCGCTATGGCTATTGAAAGTTGTCAAATCCATACATTTTATAACTTATCATTCAGTAAATTTTAATTTTCTCGAAATATACCTCTGTGTGCTGTACCAGAATGTACCAACCCCAGTGTTTATTTATTGCCCACAGATACAATGCTAAAAAATACTGGGAAAAGGATTTCCATATTTATAGGTTATGTTATGTACCTGTTAAAGTAACTCTGATTATATTTCTTGATAATCTTCGGCGATATAGTGGAACTATTAACGTAATGATAAAGTTCTACAGCAGGAATGTCATTTGCTTGGCCTTCAGAAGTTTGAGAGCTTTGATTGCCGAAAATAAAATAATACTTCTAACCTAAAACGTAAACAATACCAACACATTAAAGTATTGTTCGCTCATTTGATGTAAATTTTCCTACCATGAGTCAAGTAAGAATCATTACAACTAAAAAAATATCCAAATCTAGAACATATCACCGATGAAAAATATTTTATTATATAATAGTATGCCTCTCAATAAGATCTGTTTTTTTCCAGTTATCCTTGCTCCTCATTTTTTTAGTTCGTTTTTCAATGCCTTAAGCTTCCGTGGACAATACATATTATCAATAACGATGGTAGACCAGTTTAAACACAAAAAATAACAATAAAACGTGATGTAAACAAAGCAAAAACTATTTGACAGCAGCCATTGCGCCGCACAGTGACATCTGCGCTAAGGTTTGCGTTCACATCCCCATTTGTATTGAAATTGGTCAAGCGCCGTCTGGTGACGGTAAGGAGAAACCTCTTATTTTGTTTATATTTTGACATAAGAGATCGTTTACGTTACCACGAGTGAGTACGTTAAAAAACTCTCATTAAGGCGTCTGAAGCTCCCTAGCGTCCTTACCTTTATTACACTGTCCGGTAGTAAGAAGTCAGGGAGGTAGGAAGCCCGGGTCGCTCCGCTCACACTGTTTTGGGACTCTAAGTACCTACCTAACTTTTTTTACACCACCCTAAATCAGGGTTAAAGCGCTTATTACACTACACGGTATTCAGGGCCCTGAATTCCGGGTCATTTCATTATTCCGAGTCGCTAAGGCGATTTATTGGGAACCTTAAATTCCTTACATTTTTTACACAACTCTAAATTAGAATTTAGGGCCGTACGGCCCTAAACTCTAATTTAGAGTTGTGAGTTTACCGTGTAGTGTAATAAACACTTTAGCGCCATGAATTCAGTGTAGTGTAATACATAGATTCTAGCATCGCTACATAGTAGTTACAATTATAAAGTTCTATAATTTTTTAGTTTTGTCACACTGTGTGAACTGTGAAGTCTACTGGTCTGTCAGTGTCAAAGTCAATCAATTTGTCAAATTTGGTGCCGTCGCCGTCGCTCTCGCCCGCTGGCCGTTGGAAATAAAATTTGTCCTTCGTCACATTGTTGTCAAAAATTCCATTTTATTTAAAGATTAATACTTCTCACTAAATACAATCATGGAGGTTACTGATGAAAACTTGGCTACACTAGCGAATTATCTCCAACAGACCCTGAACCCAGACACCAATATAAGAAGACCGGGTATGTATAATTTTCTTTGTTTTTTTTTTAAGCAAACATTATTTGTTGTTGTTAATATTTTAATTTGCTCTTGATTTTATTTTAATAATTATTACTGGTCTAGTTAACATCTGGGAATATTTAATATTTATTTTATTAAATTACCAATAAGATAACCTAAAAGCTGGGTTCGAAATCATTGCTCACGACTTCTAGTGAATGAATACAAAGAAATATAGACGCATAATTTTATTATTGAGTGCCTTAAAATTAGTTATTTCTTAGTTTTTCATTCTAGTAGAAGAAATGAGTGTTTAAAACAACCAGAAACACAACATTTTGATGTTTTCTCTTGTCTTGTTGTGTGTGCAACATACAGTCAGCTCTAATAATTATGTAGCCAACAACACAGTCTGAACCATGTCTTGCTCAATTGTATTAATTCTCTTTGCAGCTGAAAAGTTTTTGGAGAGTGTTGAAGTAAATCAGAATTACGCTATCTTGCTGTTGCATCTCATAGACAAGGAGTCAGTGGACCTTACAATCAGAGTGGCGGCCGCAATTGCTTTTAAAAACTTCATCAAGCGAAACTGGCCTGTTGTAAGTATAAGGCAATAATATTGCACAGTATTATTCAATGTGTAGGGGTACTATTGAAACATTATGCTTAAATTTTGGAGCAGTCTGATTGGTCAGTCACGGTGTAGCATAGGATTGTGTATTAAAATCTAGCAAAATGGCAAGCAAGAATAATGTGTTTGAGTAACCCATATTTGATTTCGTTTTTTTT
The DNA here is from genome assembly GCA_948252205.1 of Orthosia incerta. Taxonomy (NCBI): domain Eukaryota; kingdom Metazoa; phylum Arthropoda; class Insecta; order Lepidoptera; family Noctuidae; genus Orthosia; species Orthosia incerta. The sequence continues at coordinate 12,518,421 of OX411758.1, forward strand.
TCTTTATTCATCGAAATCACCAGTATGGCTTTTAAGAGATGATTTCAAAAATGTTAAAATGTAACTGATTCAAAAAATATCTTAGGAAGAGAAAAACAAAAAATGCTGTGCAGTCGGAGGATACATCTGGTCTTGGGTCAGCCAGCTCGCGTATATGTTTTCGATTTAGGTACATTTAAACATACAAGTGTTTTATATTTTTGAAATCACCTCTCAAAATCCTATATTTTGATACCCCAAACGATAGGTTTGGATGAAAAAAAATATTGGGCACCCACAATATGGCGCCCAAAAGCCGCAATTTTTTATTTTCCAATTTTAATGTAGCCAGAAACACTCACAAGGTTAAGAAGTTATCGACTGACATAAGAATCATCAAAATTGGCCAACATGTTTGGTCTCTAGAACGCCACATAGGAACAAACATACATACATATCCTGATAAACATATTACCCTCCTTCAGCAGTTGGGTAAATAGGTAGCGTTAAAATTGGAACTCTCAACTTGTTTTTTTTTATTAATCCACCTTTTATGTCATCCATCCCCATTGTTTAAGTTATGTTTCTAACAAATACATTGTGTTTTAAACATTGTTGTATTAAAAGGTGGAAGATATGTTACGCGCTAACATCACAATCAGTACACCTGGGCTCGGCGCACAACTACATTTTACTACATGCAACCTCGGTCTAGTACACCCACATTACCACCCACCTGTACTCGTCGCGTATGAGTCTCGCAACTCGCGCGTTATGTGTCTCGCAAGTCGCGCGTTATGCGAGATACACACGCATGTTTGTAATATCTATCTCGCTCCCACAAATATGTCGAAGCAAACATTAAATATTATTGTAATTTTCAACAAATTAACATTTTTGACTATACTTATGAGTGGTAAGTGATCCCGTATGTCTTATTTTTCTTCCTGATATTATTTAAACACTGTTTAGCTACACTAGAAGTCATTTTGATGCGAATTTATTGCAAAAAACACTGAAATTATTGAGCTGTGTGATCAACGATGTGCCGTGCGCGACTGAGTGCCAACTACGGGCAATCACTTAGTTTAATAGGACCAAGCGCTGTGACCAGTCCCGTATCTACCTCCTTTTAATACATCAATAAATCACTGAATACGGTTAGAAGTTCGAACTTAGATGATGATTGCAAAAATTAAAAATAATTTGTGGTCTTTGCAGGGTGAAGATGGAGTGGACCGCATCCATGGATCAGATAGAGCCACCATCAAGACTCTAATTGTGTCGTTGATGCTGAAGTCTCCTGAAGCCATCCAGAGGCAGTTCAGTGATGCGGTCTCCATCATCGGCAAATGCGATTTCCCTGAAAAGTGGCCAAGCCTTATACCAGAAATGGTTGAGAAGTTTGGTACTGGTAAGTATCGTTTTTGCGCAGATGCCACTGGCAATCAAATATGACCTTGTGGAATAAAAGAAAGAATAACATTTATCATACAATATGAGGCACACACAAATAACTATAAAAAGTATCAATCTATAAAAATAACAATATGCACACTGTGACTCACGGTTTTGGTGTTATTAGTTTAAAAAAAGAAGATCATTAATTAATCGAATATTTTGAACACGTGATAACCGTTTTACTCGCATACATAGTGAAAATATTTATTTATCTTAAAAATACATTATGTATGTTTTTTGACTGGCACGTAAAGTGCCAGTCAAAAACTACGCTTACTAAGGGGTATTGTATAATCCAGTTACTGGGGTTTCTGATAGGGCGTTACACCTCCTTCTCACAGTAAGGCTGGAAGCTGACCTCAATACAGTTTTGATAAAACCGGCAAAGTGCGATTCGGACTCGCACACGAAGGGTTGGAAACCCCACTTAAATATTTATTTTATTCTGTTTTAGTATTTTTTGTTATAGCGGCAACAGAAATACATAATCTGTGAAAATTTCAACTGTCTAGCTATCACGGTTCATGAGATACAGCCTGGTGACAGACAGATGGACCGTGGAGTCTTAGTAATAGGGTCCCGTTCTTACCGTTTGGGTACGGAACCCTAAAAACTAGGCAGGCATCTTGGTGTGAGCTGACCATTACATTATATTAAATGCTTCTGGTCATTAACTTCCTTTAAATATTGTTGTTACAGGTGATTTCCACATAATCAATGGAGTTTTGAGAACGGCCCATTCATTGTTCAAGCGCTACCGGTATGAGTTTAAATCACAAAAGCTTTGGGAAGAGATCAAGTATGTACTTGAGAATTTTGCAAAACCAGTTACCGATTTGTTTGTGGTAAGTATACTATTTTTTAATTTTACTAGTGACCCGCCCCGAGCAATGGCGGCAAATTTTAAGCACAAGCTTTCCTCGTTTATTGCTTTTCTGTTATTGAATACTGTATCAAAATCGTTGAGTGGTTTAGAAGACGTAAGCGGAGAAACAGACTTGCTGACACCGATTTTTTTATACTATTTAGTATAATTAAAGTACTCACTACTGCAACTCTTGCGGTAGTAGTTTTTTGAATAATAATTTTAAACAATGCACCTGCCATGTTGGCTCTTCGTCACCCTTGGTTGACAGGTAAAGAAAGCCTGAGGCATGAAGTCCGCCTTTGTTGCCTTTTTGTGCATGAAGTTTAAATAAATAAATAATAATAGGTATATTTATAAAGTAACTAGGGTCCGCACGGCCCGCCAGACTTTGCACGGGAGTAGATTTTAATTAATTAGATTTAATTTCGGTGGATTTACCAAAAATTACCTGTCCTGACAATTACAAACCCAAAAAAAAAACAATACATACATACTTAGAAACATAGTTATTTATACAAATACATATAGTTGTTATGTTTACATTATTATTTTTAAATTACAGGCCACAATCGACCTGACGTCGAAACACGCCGACAACCCGCAAGCACTGCGCGTGATCTATAGCTCCCTAGTACTCATATGCAAGGTTTTCTACTCTCTAAACTATCAAGAATTGCCGGAATTCTTCGAAGACAACATGCCTATCTGGATGCCGAATCTGCTCAATCTATTACAAGTCAAAGTACCCTGCTTAGAGACGGACGTGAGTTTAAAATCTATTTTATTCTGCTTCTTACCGTGGCCACGAGGTCCCAGCGCCAAAAAAGAAAATTCGGTTCAAATAAATGTCACTAGATGGCGCGATATGCATCGATTTGTTATTGAATTGTGTGTATAATTAAGATTTTCTAGAATGGATCATAAAAATTGTATGTTCTTCTCTTTTTAATCAACTCTCTTATATTGTGATTTTTAATTTCGTAGACTAAACTGACAGCTGCCAATGACCTAATTTTTTTAAATGTTGTAAGCATAGAGCATAGTGTTGTAGGTAAGGCTCAATCATAAGTGATTCATCGAATCGGTGTGACGTAACTCCTCAATTTATTTTTACTAATTGGTGTAAATAAATGTTTTATGAATATAAACGTAATATATTTAAATAAAACAGTAATCATACACATAGTACATCAACTTTCATTGTGTTAAGAAATCAACAATAAAATAAATGCGATCGATAAAATGAAGTCTGACATAAATGAGTAGAAACTAAATAAGGGCCGCTAGTTTCTAAACACATTTATTTTTTGGTCGAGAAATAGTTTCATTTTCGATCTACTTCGATTTTAGATTAACTTTCGATCACTCAGGATAGTTGGGGTACGACACTATTTTTATGTAACGATAAAGTGACAACCCCCCACAATATGTCAGTTTAGTCTACGAAATTAAAATCACATTAAAAGCACAAAATTAAGGAATATTGGGCTCTTAATTCAAATTTCAAAGATTATTTGAACAGATCATTTAAAATTGGATCTAATTTAATGTTCAGTGGCTTGTATAAATACGTATTTTTTCAGGATGACGAGGAAAAGCCTGGCGTTATGGAGCAACTCCGAACAGAAGTGTGTGAATGCGCGGCGCTGTACGCTCTTAAGTACGAGGAGGAGTTCGGACCCCACGCGCCCGCGTTCGTCACGTGCGTCTGGACCGTACTGCTGGCCACCGGGCCGCAGCCCAAGTATGACGCGGTCAGTATACAATCAAATATCATAGCCGCTAAGATGCAGAGCAGCACGACCTAACACACACACAAATCTAACTAGATAACGCGAGTCCCTCCATCTGTATGAAAACCAAGTGTACCACTTTTTCCACGGAGCACACAACCAGTGGAGAGAGCGTGCGGAGGCTAACGCGGGCGCCAAACGTATGCAATATCAATCTCATGCGGCGGAATTTTGGTCAGTCGCAGCATTTGTAGGCTTAACGTCACGCGCTTCCGTCTTTAAAACAAATAAAACGAAAAGTAATGGCTAGTTGTGCAATTAAATGGTGTGAAAAGTGTACTACTCCAAGATACACAAAAGATTGGATAACATTTCACAGTTATGTGGTTTTCTAGTCCATTTAATCAATTTCATTAAGTAAAATCAAATATATTTATTTCTGGATGGTTCGCTTTGCTGTCTCTTTCTCGTAGACTGATTTGCACATTAGCAGTTGTCTCTTTTTTTCTCGATAGTGCTGTTTACAGCATCACGACGATTTTATCGATAATGCTTATAATAAATAATAAGAACTGCAGCTGTGTACGTCCTTTTGTTTGTTATTGTCTAGCCCGTATTTACCTTATCATAAATGTTTATTATACGTACCAAAGATCTAAGAAATTCGTTCTTTTGTTTGTCTGTATCCCAAAGAAATCCTTATAGACTAATAATAAGTTAAAAAAATAAGTATAACTTATTGTTTAACTTCTTAGTACTAACTATAAAATAAAAAAATAAAATAAAAACAATACCGATAAAAAAATTATCTATATCGATTTTGTTTTTATTACTTTTTTGGAATCCCTAGAGAATCAGTTGTCATTTGGCTGTCAATCTGTCACCCAATCAGAGCGGAGGAAACTTACCTCTGCCCCCGCTGTTTCTTGGTGACTTCGATTTAGAACAAAAACGTGCCGATGCTCTCTCCACTGGTTGTGTGCTCCGTGACTTTTTCACACACAATTTAAGAACAAATTTACTTACCAATTAAAGAATATAATAAGAATAGTCTTTTAATAATTATATATATTAAGACCACAATAGATCCCAATGGGTCGAAGTATTTCTCGGCCCCTCCACAAGATAAGATACCAATTAAAGAAAATATTTCCATTGCTTCGGCCAACTTTTTTCTGTACATTTTTTACTGCTCAATATTAAGCATTTTTCTAAATTTCGGTGGATGTCCGTTGCCGATAATGCTAAATGAAACATGTCAAAGTACGATCATTGCTCGAATTTTTATTTCCTTTATGACACGCGAAGTACATACAATAGCGTCATCTACTTAAATTTATATCTGTGGGCACGACACTAGAAATTGGCTGAAAGAAAGTCTTAAGCGCCGTGAAATACCGTCGCACTGATCATGACTTAATGTAATGTTTCCACATATTTTCAGTTGGTGTCGAACGCGCTGACTTTCCTCGCGAAAATAGCGGAGAAGAATAAGTACAAGAGTTTGTTTGAGGACCCAGCAACTCTTAGCAGCATATGTGAGAAAGTTGTCATACCCAACATGGAATTTAGAGGTGATTTAAAATCGTTGTTTAAAAGCTATTACTCGAGTTTGATAAATTTATAGTCATGGACATTAATTGTTTACTGTTGTAAGTTGGAAACTGAATCTGCTCGAGGCATCTGGTAGGAGTGGGTGAAAAATAAGTCTATACATTGCAGTGGGTAGCACATCACTTGCAGAACGGATGGTCGATCCATCGATGAAAGACCTCTAGGTGGACAGATGACCTGGTTATGGTTGCGAGAATCGGCTGGTTACGACACGCACAGGACCGGACGATGTGATGACATGTGGGAGCCCTATGTTCAGAAGTGCATCTCTCGGCTGAAATGATACATCGCTTGAAGGAAAACTAAAAGCAATAATATTTATGAGTAAACTTCCGAAAAAATTTATACAGGTTTTGTTACACCTATGTCAAAAAAAGTAAGATAAATTCGTCACAATCTAAGAAGTCAGTTGACGTTTCTCATTTTACATACCGCGATAACTTTCTACGTATTCATAATCCTAATTAATTACTATATTACCCATACACTATAACAACGAGTATCATTCGCAAGCATCAAGTTTAATTTTATTATTATTAAGTATTTTTATAACTGTCAAAACGGGCCTTTTATTTTTTGACAACTTTATTTCACATTCCTATCAGGGGGTCTACTCCCTAATCACGAAGTCCGTAGTTTCGGCCTTCGTTACGGGCATTTCCTACTCCGTATCACCAAGCAACGCACGGATGATTCGTTCGGGGCCCGAACTAAGAATGAATGACAACACAATATGACAGATGTCCCGACGTTTTTTTACCCGTCCGAAAAATTGAACTTGACATTTGTTTTAACGGATCTACGAATACGGATAACTTTCGGACGGGCCCGTTATTTTTAGACGGAGTAAGGGAGTATGCCCCCTGGCCTGGGTCACAGATATTCCTTTTCTAAGACGTTATTTATTTATTTTAGAATCCGACATGGAGTTATTTGAAGACAACCCAGAAGAGTACGTTCGTCGCGACATCGAAGGCTCAGACGTGGACACGCGCCGGCGCGCCGCCTGCGACCTCGTGCGCACCCTGGCCGTGCACTACGAGGACAAGATGATGAATATCTTCGGCCAGTACGTGCAGGTACGAGATATGTGTCTTTGGTCCCGCCCGTTAGGTTGCTTGCTTTGCATGGGAAGCTGCTGTTGATTTTTAGCCTGAATATTGGAAAAATACTGTCAGATTTTATCGAGACTTTGGTAGATACGTAAAGGCGGCTATTGTCTCGGCTGTAGCCGGTTCGTCTCTCTCACGTGGACAAGCAGCGCCGCCGCATGACTAAGGCTGCCTATACAGTTGGCGCCGAGCGGAGAAAAGAGGAGCAGAGCCAACCAATTGAATTGCATAAAAACTCCGCTCCGACGGTATCACCAAAATTAAATAAAGAAAGTAACAAAGAATATAGAATTATTTGGCACAAACCCGAAGCAAATTTTATGAATAAAGAAACCAAAAAAAAAAATTAAAAACATGAGAGAGTGTACCTCACGGCATCAATTACTCTCTGCACTAACAGTTTAAATCAACACGAACTTAAAATTAAATTTATTGATATTACACTAACACAATACAAATATATTGTTTACAGCTGATGCTAGCGAAGTACGGAGAGATCGGCGCAGCGGCGTGGCGCGGGAAAGACGCGGCGATGTACCTCGTGACGTCATTGGCGTCTCGCGGCAGCACGCAGGCGGCCGGCGTGACGCGCGCGTCTCCGCTCGTGGACCTGGCGCAGTTCGCACTAGCACAAGTACTGCCCGAGCTGCAGAGAGCGGACGGTGAGCATATCATACTGTCTTTACCTGTGACGTCACTGGCGCCGCGCGGCAGCACTCAGACGGCCCTAAACTCTAGGGTGTGTGGATAATTTTCCACTCAGTAATCGGCATTTCGTTTAATTTGTGATTATTTTATTTGTTTTCATTTGGTAATGTCGAAAAATATTACGCAAGTAAATTGTCTTTGGCCTCTCACCCACAGATAACTGTGTATTGCTCTCATCAAGCAATAGACAAACATTGTCAAACTTTTATAATTTTTCGTTTTAAATACGAGGCTTTTGGCTAATTTGTACCTTTAGTGAATGCCACTCTTTATTTTGTATTGTGCGTTTAGTTTGTGCAGAATAAACAATTTTTCTTTCTTTATTTCTTTTTTCTTATAACCGTGTACTTATTGTTCCAGTAAACGAGTTGCCTGTACTAAAGGCAGATGCTCTCAAGTACTTGATGACATTCCGTTCGCTGTTGCCCAAGGATCTTATCGTCTCCGCCGTACCTCTGCTGGTAAGTGACACAATAAATAAATTATTAATAAAAAAAACGGATCAGTGCGAGTCGGACTCGCGCACGAAGGGTTCCGTACCATTATCGCAAAAAACGGCAAGAAAATCACGTTTTTAGTATTTGTTGTTATAGCGGCAACAGAAATACATCATCTGTGAAAATGTCAGCTGTCTAGCTATCACGGTTCATGAGATACAGCCTGGTGACAGACGGACAGACAGACGGATTGCGGAGTCTTAGTAATAGGGTCCCGTTTTTACCCTTTGGGTACGGAACCCTAAACATCTTAAAAAAGTCAAGCTGCTATTCATTATTAGTTTTAACTGGCTTGCTTTGCCAAGCCACGTAATAATGCGTGCATGCACATGCGTGTACCGTGTGCATTTCTTCGGCATGCCCGTTTCCTTCATGTACCTAAAGTTGAAACTACTTACAGACAGAATTCGTAGTAAATCCAATGATGCAGTTTTAGTTTTCATCAAAACCGGCCTCGTGACTCTATTACTATTACCTCTGCCTAATCATTCGGTGGATACAGGCGTGATGTTCTGTTATAACTTCCCCGAGCAGATCGCTCACATCCGCGGCCGAGGCGTGGTGTGCACGTACGGCGCATGCGCCATAGAGAAGCTCATCGCGGGCGGCATGGTGGAGCGAGCCTCGCTGCAGCCGCACGCCGCCACACTGCTCAGTGCGCTGTTCGCGGCGCTGGGCGAGCAGAACTCGCCGCTCGACCACAACGAGTACGTGATGAAGGGTGCGTGCGTGTTACATTACATACTAGATTATAGTGCTCGACTAACTTCTGGGCCGCCCTGAAGCTGGCTTTCCGCTGTGCAAGGCACGAAACGGTGCTGTTTTTGTATGAGATTTATTACTGCGTAGCCAAGAAGTTTGGCGAGACATTCCTCCAATTTATCGTTGTTATACAAATACCAACGATACATTGAAGGTATTAATAATTAAAACTAAAAAAAGAAATTTTAAGTTGTATAGGTAAACATGCATGAAGAGCAGTAGTGGCCCCACAGATTACCTCCCAATAGATAACGCTTGCCTACTGTTTTGTTTGATTCCGATTTCACCAAATTTTGCGGAAGGCACGGGTTGCGCGGGGAGTGACAAGTGCGCCGTGATTGGCTATTCAAGGTCACGGTACCTGTCGTAGTGATGGGACATACGCATTAAATGTCGATAGAAATATCGATATTTTTCAAACAGAATGGTATTTTGTGTAAAATTTCTGAGGCGGCGATTTTATAATTACTTTTATAATAATAAAGAAAAAACATTGATCGAGAAAAGATTTGTTTTTTTTTTATTTAAGAGTTAATTTAATTTTAATCCTATGTAAACAGGGTCGCACTGAGCTCTTGTTATGAATAGAGCACAATTAGTTTAAAATAAACTAAATTGTTAATTTTTAAATAATCAATTTTAACAAAATTATTTTATTCTCCTATATACCTAATTAAATATTGATCATCGATACTTTTCGAAAAACAAAAAACGTATTTTTCTCAACATTTTTACTTCTTGGGGAAAAACATAGCCATATTATAATAATTCCGTATGAGTGAAAGGGACTTTCACAAAAGACATCAACGAGCCCTACTGTAAAGTATGCAATTTTGATTTGCTTACCATTATAACTTGACCTTTTTTAGATTGTTCAATATTTATTAATTTGCCTACCGGTGGATTGCTATCCCATCTTTTTTTGAACTTGAAGGGCTGGTTGATTTAACACACCTGTAACGGACGCATGGCTTTGTACGTTGCGTGGTGATTTTTTAGCATAAGGGCTTCCCACGTAGACCTATAACGGTGTTTATGGCGAACATGTGTTTGGGTCTTTTTAACGAATCTTTGAATGAAGCAATAACCCTGACCGTTGTCGGCATTTTGTAAAAATAAAGAAACAATCCATGTTTAATGGCTCCGTAACGGTGAACGCCTTGTTTGTCAAAGGTTTACCGCTTTGAAAAATAAATAACTATAAATGCTTATTGTCTGCAGACCCGTACGCCGCCTTAATAAAACATTGAATGGACTATTGCTGTTATCCCAAAACACATTAAGTAATTACCGGGATCTGCGTGAGAAAATATGATATCCCGTTAGTTAGTGTAAATTTCTCTTTTCGTGGTACTAAAAATAACACGTGAATGTTAAAATATAATTGATGTAGGTTCCATGTGAGTTTTAAAGTATGAGTACAAAACATATGAGAACTACTGTAATACATATAAGAACTAGAGAAAACGTAGATAATTAGGTAAGATTATGCATGTTTTGATAGCTCATAAGTAGGGAGGAATCTAGGTTAGATAAGATTTTTGTGTTGACCTTTTTACAGCTTTATATGTTTCCTAGGTAGAATTAAGTATGTAGATTAAGGAAATGTATAATTTGTGTAGATTTAAGTAAGATAATATTGATAATTACGGCATTTCTATGACGCCATACCCGAGCGCCATTGAGAGAGAGGGGCGCCATTGTTCGCGCCTAGCGGTTTGAGTATAAAGGTCGGACCGTTTGGAGGCAGAGACACAGTCGGACACAGTCAGTCTTCAGCTCTACAATTGTAATAACATACAGTTGTAATAACAATAAGGAATAAAATTGAAGATACGAATCACGACAGTATTTTCATTCTTCCAACGAACAACCAAATACAGTCCACTTCAGTCTGGTCCTACGAGCTCGGATAAAGAACCAAGAACCAGCGGCAACCAGGTCCACTACAGTCTGGTCCTACGAGCCCAGATAAAGAACCAAGAACCAGCGGCAACCAGGCCCACTACAGTCTGGTCCATCAAGCAGCGGATACAAGAACGAAGAAGACGCTGCAACCAGAACCACTGAGCTGCAGACGAAGTACGAAGATCTGCGGCAAGAGCGAAGAAAGGAACCCGGCTGTCACCGAGCCGCAGACGAAGTAAGAAGATCTGCGGTAAGAACAAAGCTGTACGGAACAGGACCGGTTTCGAACCTAACTGGTCTTGAACCTGACCGGCTTAAACACAACTGAACCCGACCGGCTTACCGAACCGAGCCGACCGGTTTCACCTGAAGTACCGAACCGAAGAGGTACTAACCCGCCTTGCCAAACCGAACGTGCGGCTATACTCAAGATGGTGTTCACAAGGAGCCAGGGAGACGCAACCGAGATAGAAGAACAGCTACGCATCCAAGAACAGGAAGCGCGACGCGTCCAAGAAGAGGAGGCGCGCCGCCAGGAAGCGGAGCTGATCGAACGGGAGCGAAGAAGAAGACTCTCACCGGACCCACCAGCATCACCATTTCCGAGAATGGCACACAACAGCGCAGCGGGGCCTTCCAGTGCACAGACGACAAACACCGCGATCCGACAGCGAATGACGTCACCGACCAGGACAATGAGGTCGCAACGGTCGACGACAAGCGTCACAACAAGGCTACGGATAGCGGAACTGGAGGCTGCAGAGAAGCTAGCAGCCATCCGGACCCAGAAACTGGCACTGGAAGAAGAGCTAGTCAAGAAGAGACTAGCAGTGGAGGTGTCAGCGATCAACGATGAAGAAAGCGTACAAGAGGAACAAGAGCCCTCTCGTCCACGCGAAGAGCCTCATCAAATGGTGGATGAATGGCTGAGGACGAACCCCCTCAACTCACGGGGGGAGGAGGGACCAAGAGAATCCAAACAGATACGCTTCGTGTCTAGAACGAGATCGCCGACCCCCATAAGAGCAAAGGACAGCATTGAGCACTTGGCAGCAACACTAGAAAAAATGGCCCGACCTAGGCCTAGGCACACGGAGCTACCTACATTCTCCGGAGCGGCCAACGAGTGGCTGCCATTCAAGGCGGCTGTACGAGATTCGACAGATATGTACCAGGTTACAGCAGCCGAGAACGTACAAAGGCTGAGAAGCTGCCTCAAAGGAGAAGCAAGAGACGCCGTGGCCGCCCTTCTACATACGGCCACTGATCCAGGCGTCATTATGAAGACTCTTGAGCAGTGCTTCGGACGACCGGAAGTCATCATCGACCGGGCACTGGATGACCTCAAGAAGCTTCCAAAACCTGGTACATCGGCCACAGAACTCAACAGTTTCGCTGTCAAGCTACAGAACATAATTTGCGTACTGAAAACAATCGATCGAAGAGGTTACTTGTTCAACCCTTTTATGACCCGGGAAGTACTGGACAAGCTCAGCCCGCATCTCCGATCCCGCTGGTGTGACTACGCCTACGATCAAGAAGGGACAACGGATCCGGAAATCGTCGTGCTGTCACGGTTTCTAATGCGAGAGGCGGACCGAGCGTTACGATATACGTACGCTCCGTCTACAAGCGCCGCCGCACCGAGAAAGGAAACTCGACCCATCGTGACACTCAAGAAGAAGGCGAGCGTGTTCACTACGACCGAGGGAAGGGAAGAAGAAAAGGACAAGTGCCCTAAGTGCGAGCAAGCCCACCTGTTGACGCGGTGTCCGCAGTACAAGGCGCTAACGGTAGAGCAGCGATGGAGCTTTCTTAAATCTAATAAGATTTGCTTCAAATGCGCCCAGAAGCAACACAGGCGCATAAGTTGCAAGGCGCAGCTGTGCGGCGTGGATCAATGTCGCCGCCCGCATCACGCGACGCTCCATCAAGCGGTACGCGAAGCGCAGACGGAAGACATGGGGAAGGGTGAACCACGGAAGGAGGAAGCGGTCCTGTCTGTGGCTACCCAACCCGCTACCGGGCCACGGGCAGTCTTGCTCAAGATGTGCCCTGTCATCGTGTCCGGACCACGGGGGGAGGTCAAGACCTACGCACTCCTAGACGAAGGGGCCACGATCACCCTAGTGGACGAAGCACTGGCGGCGAGCGTCGGGGCAGAAGGGCCATCACGGCCGCTCCACCTGAGCGGGGTCAACATGTCGCAGCGAGATATGGGCAGCCAAGTAGTGAATATCAACGTGAAGGGACTGAAGAGTGACGAAAGCTACAGGGTCAGAGCGAGGACCATGAAGGATCTCCGGCTTCACCAACAGTCCATTCCCGACACGCTGCTGGATTACGAGCACCTGAGGGACCTGACCCCAGAAGAGGTGTGCTACGAACTGGCGCGCCCCGGGCTTCTAGTGGGTACAGACCACTGGGAGTGCATCGTGTCCCGCGAGCTCCGAATCGGCGGCCCTAACCAACCGGCAGCATCAAGAACGCAACTCGGATGGGTGGTGCACGGAACCGCACCACGCAAGACCATCATCAAAGAAGGGAACGTGCTGCATGTATACGAGCCCAACCGAACTACGGGTGCATGCAGCCAGGAACTCCACGACTTAGTCGAAGCCCACTTCAGGATCGACGCGCTCGGCATACAAGGAAGGCCGAGAGTCAAGGCGAGCGACCAACGGGCCATCGACATAGTCGGAAGGACAATCAGGAAGATTGACACCGGGTACGAGGTTGGGCTGCCATGGCGACGAGACGATGTCACTATGCCGCCTAGCTACAATCAAGCGTTCCGCCGGCTGAAGAAGATCGAGCAGAAGATGGACGCCAACCCACAGTTCGCGGCTGAGTACTCCAAGCAGGTTAACAACCTATTGGACAAAGGGTACGCGACGCCATGCGACGGGTCGGAGCGAGCGAGTGCCATCTGTTGGTATCTGCCACATTTCGCCGTGCAGAACCCGAACAAGCCCGGCAAACATAGGCTAGTGTTCGACGCAGCAGCGAAGAGCAACGGCGTCTGCCTAAACGACGAACTGTTGGAGGGACCCGACCTACTGCTGTCGCTGCCAGGAATCCTATTTAGGTTCCGAGAGAAGGTGGTAGCGATTACAGCAGACGTGCAGGAGATGTTCCTGAGAATCAGGATAAGGCCGGAGGACCAACCAGCGCAACAGTTCCTGTGGAGAGGTGACGACCGACAAGAGCCACCGAGGAAATACAAGATGACCAGTATGCTATTCGGCGCCGCGAGCTCCCCGTACATGGCCCATTACGTTCGCAACCACAACGCAGACGTACATGGGCAGGAGTACCCGCGGGCGCTGGAGGCCATCAAAGGAAGTCACTATATGGACGATTTGGTGGCCAGCTATGAAGACGCTGAAGAAGCACGGAAAGCAGTAGAGGAAACGAGAGCAGTGCACGCGCACGCAGGGTTCACGCTGCGAGGTTGGAGCTCCAGCAACAAGACGGTGCTACGCGACGTGCCCACCGAGCTGCACGCCACCTCTCCTACACAATTGGGGGGTGAGCAGCCTGAGAGCAAGATTCTGGGGCTGCATTGGGACGCGGAGCGCGATGAGCTGGGGTTCAACACATCTATGAACCGAGTCCCGGCTGAAGTACGAGCGAGAACGCGCGCCCCGACTAAGCGTGAAGCCCTCAGCGCCGTGATGTCCATATACGACCCGCTTGGGTTGCTGAGCCACTACACAATACGATCGAAGATCATACTGCAGAGCTTGTGGCGCCTTCAGACGACATGGGACGAGCAAATCCCCGAGGAAGAGAACGAGCTCTTCGCCTCCTGGCTCGCTCGCCTGACTGAACTCGCTCAGCTGCGACTACCGCGCTGTTACGTGACGCAAAAGTATGAACGCGTCGACTTACACATACTGTGCGACGCCAGCGAGCAAGCCTACGCAGCTGTGGCCTATTGGCGAATAAGAAACGTCGATGGGAGCCTGAACGTCGTGTTGGTGGCCGCCAAAGCTAAGGTGGCGCCTCGTCGGGCGCAAACTATACCGCGCCTGGAGCTACAAGCCGCAGTGATTGGAGCAAGACTCGCTGAGACGATAAGAAGGGAGCACCGAGTCATCATCGGCCAGACGACCTACTGGACCGATTCATCTACCGTGGTGCACTGGATCCATCACGACGTGCGACGCTACACGCCATTCGTTGCGCATCGGCTGGGAGAGATCGCAGAGTTGACCCAGAAAGAAGAGTGGCGTTGGCTGCCTACTGCAAGCAACGTAGCGGACGACGCCACTCGGCTCATCGACACGCCCATCTGCGCCACGGATAGATGGTTTCAAGGACCGGACTTCTTGCTCCTGCCAGAAGAGCAGTGGCCCACGACGTCGACGGATGACAAGGAGGACGAGGAGGTCCTTCACACGAGAGAAGAAACGGAGCGAGATAGCTGGCTACCGAACCCGGCCCGCTTCTCAAAGTATGAGGTATTGGTGAGAGCCGTCGCTCGAGCGATCGCTTTCACTGATATCTGCAGACGAAGAGCAACAAGGATGGAGTATCATCATATCCAGCGCGCCGAGGCTGAACTAATCAAACAAGCACAAGAGGACAGCTTCGGGGAAGATATGAAGAAGATCCAGTCTGCTCGCCCGCTCACGAGGGCGAGTCGATTGTACAGGCTGGATCCAGTGCTGGAAAACGGCGTCCTAAGAGTGAGGGGCCGGATCGAGGCCTCTCCCGCCCCGACCGAGATGAAGCGGCCTATTATACTCGACGGCCGACATCAGCTGACTAAGCTCCTCGTGCTGCGGGAGCACTGCGCTGCAGGCCACGCCAATAGGGAGCGTGTGACGAACGACCTGCGACAGCGGTACTGGGTCATTCACTTGCGACCCACGGTACGCGCTGTCGAGAGGAGCTGCGCCTTCTGCAAAACGAGGCGGGCGAGGCCGCAAACCCCAGCTACAGGAGACCTGCCACACGCCCGCCTTGACCCTTTTCACCGCCCGTTCACCAACTGTGGGGTGGACTATTTTGGGCCAATAATGGTCAAGGTAGGACGCCGCCGAGAAAAGAGGTGGGGCGCACTCTTTACGTGCCTCACCTCCCGCGCCGTGCACATCGAGCTTGTCGCTTCACTCTCCACCGACTCAGCAATCATGGCGCTGAGACGAATGGCCGCGCGCAGAGGCTGGCCGAGAGTGATGTACTCCGACAACGCGACTAACTTTCGCGGGGCCGACCAGGAGCTACGCCACGCCTACGCCGAGTGGATGCTTGCCCTGCGAGATGAGGGGCTACTGCATCGCTTGGAGTGGCGCTTCATCCCTCCCGGCGCGCCCAACCAAGGTGGCGCGTGGGAACGTATGGTGCGCTCCGTGAAGACGGCGATCAGCGTGACCCTGCGAGAGAAGGCGCCGGCGGAAGAAGTACTGAGGACTCTGCTCACTGAGGCTGAGTTCTCGATCAATGCGCGACCGCTGACACACGTCAGTGTGGATCCCAGCGACCCCGAGGCCCTAACCCCCAACCACTTCTTGTTGGGGTCGTCTAAGGGGCTGCCGACGACAGGACCCTGCGAAGAGGACGACCGGAGGACATGGCGAGCTAGTCAGGCGCTCGCTGACCACTTCTGGCGACGATGGCTACGCGAGTACCTGCCCACGTTGGTACCTCGCGGCGAGCCACGGAACGACGTGCGACCCATTCAAGCCGGTGACGTGGTCCTCGTGGTCGACAACACGCTGCCACGGAACACATGGCCGATGGGAATCGTCGAGCGCACGCATCGCGGACCGGATGGCGGCATCAGAGTCGTCGAGGTGCGCACCAGGACTGGCACCTTCCGACGCCCCGTGAGCAAGCTCGTCGTCGTGTCAACAAAGGAGGCTACGCGAGCTGCGCCGGGGGGAGAACTGTAACGGACGCATGGCTTTGTACGTTGCGTGGTGATTTTTTAGCATAAGGGCTTCCCACGTAGACCTATAACGGTGTTTATGGCGAACATGTGTTTGGGTCTTTTTAACGAATCTTTGAATGAAGCAATAACCCTGACCGTTGTCGGCATTTTGTAAAAATAAAGAAACAATCCATGTTTAATGGCTCCGTAACGGTGAACGCCTTGTTTGTCAAAGGTTTACCGCTTTGAAAAATAAATAACTATAAATGCTTATTGTCTGCAGACCCGTACGCCGCCTTAATAAAACATTGAATGGACTATTGCTGTTATCCCAAAACACATTAAGTAATTACCGGGATCTGCGTGAGAAAATATGATATCCCGTTAGTTAGTGTAAATTTCTCTTTTCGTGGTACTAAAAATAACACGTGAATGTTAAAATATAATTGATGTAGGTTCCATGTGAGTTTTAAAGTATGAGTACAAAACATATGAGAACTACTGTAATACATATAAGAACTAGAGAAAACGTAGATAATTAGGTAAGATTATGCATGTTTTGATAGCTCATAAGTAGGGAGGAATCTAGGTTAGATAAGATTTTTGTGTTGACCTTTTTACAGCTTTATATGTTTCCTAGGTAGAATTAAGTATGTAGATTAAGGAAATGTATAATTTGTGTAGATTTAAGTAAGATAATATTGATAATTACGGCATTTCTATGACGCCATACCCGAGCGCCATTGAGAGAGAGGGGCGCCATTGTTCGCGCCTAGCGGTTTGAGTATAAAGGTCGGACCGTTTGGAGGCAGAGACACAGTCGGACACAGTCAGTCTTCAGCTCTACAATTGTAATAACATACAGTTGTAATAACAATAAGGAATAAAATTGAAGATACGAATCACGACAGTATTTTCATTCTTCCAACGAACAACCAAATACAGTCCACTTCAACACCATTTTACTGCACAATTCGTCTTTTTTTGTAAGGCAAACCGTTGATAACTATTTTTAACACGCTTTTATTAGCTTGGTATGTATGTATCTATGTATCAATGTAACAATGTATCAATGTAACGGAATCTTTGAACGTGATTTTCACCCACTTCAAAACGTTGGATTGATTTGAAACTTTGCACACTTATCAAGGACCGATGACAATGCAATAATTTAAACAGTTTGTCCCATTATCCTTACCAATAAAGCGTGTTTTTTAGTTTTTAGAACTACAATTTATTTAAACAGAATATAATCTAGAAATCGCTTGCGTCCCTACAGCTCTAATGTCTGGTCGGCACTAAAGAGATCATACCGTGCACTGAGTTATATCAGCCTAAACAAACTGATGTGTGGTGCGCGTAAGTTGTCTTCTATGCGGAATCTATT
This sequence comes from Orthosia incerta, assembly GCA_948252205.1. NCBI lineage: Eukaryota > Metazoa > Arthropoda > Insecta > Lepidoptera > Noctuidae > Orthosia > Orthosia incerta. The sequence continues at coordinate 12,536,331 of OX411758.1, forward strand.
GGGAGGTAATCTGTGGGTGGCCCAGTGGTATTGGCCGCGACTTACAAGTTGTAGGTCGTGGGTTCGAACCCAGGCAGGCGCTTCACATTGTATAAATTATTTTCATCACCAGTTCTCTCAAAAACGGTGAAGGAAAACATCGTGAGGAAACCGGCATGTCCAAGAACCAAAAATTCGAAGACATGTGACATCCACCAACCCGCACTGGGCCCGCGTGGTAGATTACGGTCCATTCCCTCTCACAGAGAGGAGGCCTGTGTTCCAGCAGTGGGAACATTAATAGGATGATGATGATGATAGATAAACATTAAAACACAGTTTTTAAATTAGTATATAAGATACAAAGCTCTGTGAAATATCTAAAGGGAAAATAAAAAGTGTTTTTAGTTTTGTAATTTTACTAGCTTCTGCCAGCGACTTCGCCCACGTGAAAGTCGTAAATTATCCCAAAGGAATATATTCCCAGGATAAAAAGTACCCTATGTGCTATACCTGACTATAATCTATCTCTGTGCCAAATTTCATCCAGTTCCATTCATCCGTTCTGGCGTGATTGAGCAACAAACGCACATCCACGTACACATCTATCCATCCAACCTTTCATATTTGTAAAATTAAAGTAAGATTTATTTGACAGCGGTTCTCCGCACGTTGTCTTGTCTACAAGACGCGTCGCTGGCGTACCTGGGCGACGCGCTACCGAAGCTAGCTCATATGCTCTCCGTGGTAGCCAAGAACCCTTGCAAGCCGCACTTCAACCACTATCTGTTCGAAACCCTGTCGCTAGCTGTGTCGTGAGTATATTTTATTATTTACTAGCTAACGCCCGCAGTTTCGCCCGCGTAAAATGTGTTTTGTCATCCTAAGGGAACGCACTACCGGGATAAAAACATCCTATGTCCTTCCGAGAGTCACAAACTATCTCCATACCAAATTTCATCTAAATCGGTTCAGCGGTTTAAGCGTGAAAAGGTAACAGACAGACAGACGAGTTACTTTCGTATAGACTCACCCCCGAATGACTACTTCTCCCAATATTTTTATATATAACTAGCTGCCCTACTCTGCCGAGACGTTGTTCTACCCGTTTTCAGCGCTACTTATCGGGCCCAATTGTACATCTAACCCATCGAGTAGCCCATTAGAATATCCATAGATCAATTTCATCAAAATCGGTCTAGTCGTTCTCAAGTTAAGATGTGACCAACGGGAAAAAGGGATTCATTTTTATGTATATATAGGTAGCCTATGTGTTATTCTCTTGAATCTATATAAAAAGAAAGTATGTATGTATGTTCCTTATAGACTCCGAAACGGCTGGACCGATTTTGATGAAATTTTCAGACAATCTTTAGATTGACCCAGCGGATAATCCTGCAAATATTTTTTTAGGTTTTTTTTTTAACTTTGAACGCGGGCGCAGCCGCGGGCAGAAGCTAGTAAGGTATATAACTGTAGAGTTTCATCAAAATCCGTTCAGTAGTTTTTGTGTGAAAGAGTAACAAAGGTCTATACCTAAAAACGATCACATTTGTGCTATTACTAGGTTCTGCCCGCGACTTCGCCCGCGTGAAAAGTTTTATTATACCAAGAGAATATTATAACAGGATTAAAAAGAATCGTTGAAGGTGAAGGACTTTAATAACGAATAATATTTCGACAAGATGGCAGAAATTAAAACAAGCGTTTATATTATTTACTTTTTTACACAAGTATTAATATAAAAAATTGCATTGTTACGAGAAACAAATGGTGTACAAAATTTTAGCTCAATCAGACACTGGGAACTGGGAAGTGGATCAAAAACTTACAGGTAAATTTAAATAAAATATTGTAATGACTGCGCTTATTTTTGCAGGTTGGTGACGAAATCCAATCCGAATGCCATATCAGCATTCGAAGAAGCTCTGTTCCCGATATTCCAAGATATATTACAGAATGATGTGCAAGGTGAGAATAAGATTTAATTTAATTTAAATGTTTGCATGTGCCGTGTGTGATGTAATTTCCTATCAGCAAACGTAACGAGCTTTTTATAATACAGCGGATCTTTGTGTCTTTGAAGTTGACTGCAAAACACTGCGCATTAACTATTTTTGTGTCAATGTTGAAGGTGAAGATTGCATTGTATAACTGCCTCTTTCACTCGCTTATGTTTTTCGCATCGTCCTATCTCCGTTACTGTATGCAGTTTACTCGATAACCAACTGTTTCTCGCGCAATGGTTGGTAGAGCCAACTTCAGAGACACATATAAAGATCCGCTGTGACTACTATATCCCCTTTATTATCCGTCCAACGGATTATTGATTTTTTGACAGATGGAACTATAGTCTGGCCAAGATGTGCCACAATATTTACTAACAACGCACTGACAGCTCATTCGCTCTAATCTAATCTCCTAGTCCTATGACCTTATTTTACTTATTTTATGGTTCCGTACCCAAAGGGTAAAAACGGGACCCTATTACTAAGACTCCGCTGTCCGTCTGTCTGTCTGTCACCAGGCTATCTAATGAACCGTGATAGCTAGACAGTTGAAATTTTCACAGGTGTTGTATTTCTGTTGCCGCTATAACAACAAATACAAAAAAAAATATACAAAAATCCCGACTGCTTGAAAAGCAAATTAAAAAGCCAAAAGAAACAAGAAAAAAGTCGGGATTTTTGTTTTTTTTTTTGATTTAACACTTTTTAGTTAACATTTCGAATTAGGTACATTTAAACATATGTGTTATGTATATTTGAAAGTGCCTCTTAAATCCCTTTATTTTGATACCCCACACGATGGGATTGGAAGAAAAAAAAATTGAGCCCTTACAATATGGCGCCCAAAAGCCGCCATTTTTCTATTTTCCAATTTTAATGTAGCCAGTGACACTCGCAAGTGAAATTTTGCACTCTTGTGCAAAATTTCATGACATTGACGATGCATTCTGTGTGTAGGAATTGCAAATGTAGACCTCGATTCCTTAACAGAACTAAACAAATACGTCTACTTATTTCTTTGAGTCTCAACAAAAAAGAAACAACTATAAATAACCGCGGCGCAGTGCTTCAAAATAGGGCAATTGACAAAAAAAAAATGTTTGTCCGTCAGGTTGATTAATAACAAATATTGGACACTTATTTTTTTGTCACGTAAACTCAAAATGACGACTATACTGTGCGATGAAATTTCGCGAGACGTCATGCCTTACCCAAAATTTTAAGTAAGGCATGACATCTCTCGTCGTCCGTAAATTATTTCAGGTGGGATCGGCTCCCTTAATTTTCTCACACCAGGACAATCTATCCTGAGTTGTCGGGTCGGGCAGTTCGGCACAGTAATTTGATATCTATCCTTTTCATTTTTTTAGAATTCATGCCGTACGTGTTCCAAATGCTATCCCTGTTACTGGAACTGCGTGGCGCCAGCAGTGCGCCTGGAGGAGACGCTTACGTAGCCCTGCTGCCGTGCGTGGTGGCGCCCGCGCTGTGGGAGCGAGCCGCCAACGTGCGCCCCCTCGTGCGTCTGCTGTGCGCCTTTGTCGCGCACCGCTCGCAGCAAGTTCTGCAGTCCGGACGACTCGTGAGTCAACACTAATGTTATATACTAGCTGTCACACTGGCCAATTCTAATAAAAAATAAGGCTTTGCCAAAAGCCTAGTTTCCGAAAAAAAAATGTAAAAGAACAACACAAACCATCGTTACTAACAATAAAAATAAACTTAATTTGCTTCCAGAACGCAATGTTGGGAGTGTTCCAGAAATTGATTGCATCCAAAACTAACGACCATGAAGGATTCTACCTGATACAAACTATGCTGTTCAAGTTCGGAGGGTAAGTCATTACGTGCATTAAAATTTACTAGTGGCCGCCCAGTGGTAGAAATTCGAAGGTGATTCATAAAAAAAGCTGTAATCACGAAAAATCATGCTGTGCAGTCGGTGGATCAGGGGGTCAGACAGTTCGCGAATATGTATCCTCCGACTGCACAGCATGATTTTTTCTTGTTTACAGCTTTTTAGTTCGCTTCTTAAGCAGTCGGGTTTTTGATTTTTTTATATGTCAAAGTTAGAGTGGCGATCGTGTACCGGAAGACACTGCGTTGGAAGGCCTCCCACCAGGTGGGCCGATGACTTCGTTAAGGTTGCGGGAATCCGGCGATTTGGGGAGGCCTATGTTCAGTGGAAGTCTTTCTGCTGAAATGATGACGAGAGATGATTTAATTTAATCGATGTCCATTTTATGTTCGCAGCGAGGTGATGTCCCAGTACACGAAGCAGATAATGACGCTGTTGTTCCAGAGGCTCTCCTCGTCTAAGACTACGAAGTACGTACGTGGTCTGATCGCGTTCCTCGGCTTCTACGCAGCGCACTTCGGCGCCGACCCGCTGATAGACCTCGTCGATTCCGTGCAGGCTGGGTGAGGGATATTTCATTCATTCATTCATATTCTTTATTCTACACTAGTTTTTCCCCGCAGCTTCGTTCCCGGGGCCCGTATTTAGCCTGTCACTCATAAATAAACGCAGCTTTCTACTGGTGAAAAATATTTTAAAATCGGTTTAGTAGTTTTTGAGTTTATCCATTACAAACAAACTTACAAAAAATGGAATCTTTCCTCTTTAATATTTACGTTAGTCCAGCTGGGTCGATGATCATAACTTTGGTCGTTGACCTGTTGATTGACAGTCCTACCATCTCGCTCTCACTCTCTATCCTCCCAAAGAGCCCAGCAAGTTCGTGCTCTGAAGATGCAAACAATGTGGTGTCATCTGCATATCGGAAATTGCTGATCTTATTGCCACCTACCGCGATGCCGCCCGTCCACTCTGCCAAGGCTCTTCTCATAATGTATTTGAGAGGGAGATGTCAATGTAACCATATAAACTTGTGTTCTTTTATAATAAAGGGCAGTATAGCAACAGCATTCGTTGTATCACTTACTCCTAATATCAACCATCCGTACATGGCGACCGTGACAGCGTAAACGCTAGCAGCGTACCTATGTTTACATTTCTTTGACCAAAACGGGTGTCGCAATGTATTGCAACGAGACCAATCTCGTACTGGGACTTAGCGTGGTCACTATTCTATTTTGTGAATATTTACCACGACAATCACAAAATGGGTACAACTAATACGAAGGAAGAAGTTATAGTTCCACAAAACGCAGCAGGTGGAAGTAACAGCGCTGACATCACGCAGCTGACGATACATGCCAGCACAACAAACATCATTTTAATCGTGTTACTTCTTATAGCATCGTTGGCGTTTTTGTATGGTATCTTCAGAATCTACAAGAATTGCCATCAGAAATGGATGGGTAATGAGATCAGGAAGGACAGATTACGATGTTCTATATGGAGACGTAGAGCTGACGCAGAGGAAATGCGGACGAATGCCAGAGGCTACAAGAAGGACACTGAGGACGTCATCTGAAGAGTTAAAAACCCAGGGTTTACGAAGAAAAGTGCGCGAAAATTATATTCGTAATGTGTCAGTGCGTGGTTATATATAAGGTGTTGTCTATTCTCTATTAGTAGTAAACGTGTAATAGCATAAAATATACATGACATTATTTTAGTGGACTAAAATAAGTGACAAATGAAAATAAAATGAACGCTGGAGTGTATGCAGTATAAAATAATGGTATGTAATTCAGTACCTACTAAGAAAATAGAAATAAGTATTTATGTTAAATGGCAGAAAACTTAAAAAAATTGTACGACAAGTTATTTGAAATCAGAAAATATTTGATAAAGATAGGTCCAGATAGAAGAAAAGGTAACATTATAGTCGTAAAATTAGCAGAGGCAGACAACTTAGTAAAAGAGTACAACTTATTTTTAGAATATTATTCAAAATCGAAAAGCACCGTATGTGAGAGTGAATGTTCGCATATTCACGAGCTTTGCGCAAATTTTGATCATTTATATGAACAAATATTAGAATTGTGCTCACAGAAACCTAGTACGGCAGATAAAATGGCAACTACTTGTAAATTTGATTTAAAAATTGCTTTAAGTTTATTACCAGTTTGTACAGACGATGAGGCTAGCGTAAAGCAACTAATAGATGGCATAGAGTATTACAAAACAGAGTTAGACGAAAATTCACAAGGAAAACTGTTAAATTTCGTATTAAAAAATAGACTCTCACAGACCGCAAAAATGAAATTAGCGACTTCATATGTCAATATTGACGACTTTATAGCTGACTTGAAGATTCAGTTATTGCCTAAAAAATCGGCTACAGCAATTCAAAGAAAGCTGCAAAGTCTTAGGCAAAACGATTTATCAATCGATGATTTCGGCAAAAAAATTACGGAATTGTTTGTTGATTTGACGATCTCTCAATCGGGGGCCAACGAGGCCAGTTTGAAAGTTTTAAAGCCAATTAATGAGAAGCAAGCTATCAAATGTTTCTCAGATGGATTGAGAAATCGACGACTTAGTACAATAATTTCAGCCAGAAATTTTACATCATTGAAAGATGCAGTACAGGCGGCCATCGATGAAGATATAACAAGTCCATCAACATCTTCCGATATTTTAACGATGAATTATAGAGGGAGATCGTCTTATAACTGGTCACAGCGGAGAGGCCGCTTCTCATACGCAGGTAGAGGACGCGCACGTGGCAATCAACAGGTTATCCAAAACCAAGACGAACAGCAGGATCAGGTTCGGAGAGGATCGCAGGCAAGCTGGCGCCGGTCCACCCGACCATTTCATGGAAACAGAGGTAGGTCCAATTATAGCACCTCCAGGGATCAACACATACATACATTGGATGACTCAGAAACGCAGGAAAATACAGAAACAGAACAGCGGAATGAGGACCAGTTTTTTCGGGACTAAAAATATAATTTTATCATGCAATAACGTAGGCTACGTAAATATAAAATCGCATAACCATTATTCATACCAATTATTAGTAGACACCGGTGCATCCATATCTGTCATAAAGTATAAACAAATTCTCGACCAAAACATTCCAATCCATATCGAGAAGACACTTGTAAACGGCATCGGGGGCAAAGTACAGGCTATAGGATATGCTTATTTGCGCCTAGTTATTGGAAATCAGACCATACAACATAAGTTCTATGTTTTTAAAACATTGCCTTGTAAAGGTAGTGGCATACTGGGACAAGACTTTTTAAGCAAGTATAAATCAGTATTAAATTACGGTAACCAAACTTTGTTACTATGGAATAACAACTCAAAGGTATCATTACCATTAATAATGACAAACAATCATTTTAATATACCGGCAAGATCAGAGTCTATTCACTTTATTCGAACGTGTGAGATGGAAGAATGTGTAGTTAATGGAACAGAACTGCGAAAGGGGATCTTTGTTGCAAATACTTTAGTTAAGCCCACGAATGGGAAAATACCAATTAGGATTTTAAACACCACGGAGACAGATTTAGTCTTGACAACAATTAGTCCAACACTTTACAAAGCAAGCGAGTATGATGTATGTTCATTTCAAGAAACCAATAATAATGCTGATCGTGTCAGAAAGGTATTCGCTTCGCTATCGCTGAAACATTTAAATAAAGAGGAGCAATTGTCCATAGAGTCCATTTGCGCAAAATATGCAGATATTTTCTTCCTACCAGGTGATAAATTAGGAACAACTAAATTATATGAACACTCAATAACATTGAAACCAAACGTGGCACCAGTGTACGTTAAGCCCTACAGAATGCCGCATTCACAGAAAGCCGAATTAAAAAAACAAGTGGACAACTTATTGGAACAAGAAATTATTGAACCTTGTTCCAGTGAGTGGTCCAGCCCAGTACTCCTAGTGCCTAAAAAATCAGACGCAAACGGGGAAAAAAAATGGCGGTTAGTAATAGATTACCGTAAGCTCAACACTTGTATTCAGGATGATAAGTTTCCACTGCCAAACATCACGGATATACTAGATTCCTTGTGTGGATGTATTTATTTCACACATTTAGATTTAAACCAAGGATTTTTTAACGTAGCGTTAAACAAACACAGTAGGAAATATACTTCATTTAGTGCAGACGGTGGTCAGTATCAAATGACAAGAATGCCTATGGGACTCAAAACTAGTCCCAGCTCATTTTCGCGTATGATGACCATGGCAATGACCGGGCTATCCTACGACAAGTGCTTAGTGTACCTAGACGATCTTATTTGTATGGGACGGAACTTAACTGACCATAACAAAAATTTAATAGAAGTATTCGAAAAGATGCGCAGTGCCAACTTAAAATTAAATCCCACTAAATGCGATTTCCTTAAGAAAGAGATGCTTTATTTAGGCCACGTGGTGACAGGCAATGGTATATTGCCGGACCCAGATAAGATTAAAATAATTAAAGAGTATCCAGTTCCTAAAAGTACGGACGAAGTGAAACGCTTCGTTGCTTTTGCAAACTACTATAGAAAATTTATAGACCACTTTGCCGACAAAGCCTATCATTTAAACCTTTTAAGTAAGAAAAACACTAAATTCAACTGGGATAGCAACTGTCAAACGTCATTTGAAACTCTAAAACAGAGTATGATGTCACCGCCAATCCTACAGTACCCAGATTTCTCAGAACTAAATCAATTCATAGTACAAACCGATGCATCTGGGTACGCAATTGGGGCAGTACTATCAAATTCAAATGGCAGACCAATAGCTTACGCTAGTAGGAGCCTTAACAAAGCGGAAAAGAACTATCCCACTATAGAGAAAGAACTCTTAGCTGTAGTTTGGGCTGTCAAATATTTCAGACCCTATTTATACGGTCGTACATTTAAAATACTAACCGACCACAAACCCCTTGTATACTTATTTAATTTAAAAGACCCATCTAGCAGGCTCTTTAAATTTAGACTAGCTCTAGAAGAATACAATTACGAAATAGAATACGTAAAAGGGAGTGAGAACTGCGTAGCAGACGCATTATCTAGAATAAAAATTACGTCAAAAGAACTAAAAGAAATGAATGAGAGTCTGTGTGCAGTAATGACTCGCGCTCAAAAACGAAAATTAGATGCTGTCGCCCCGGAAGATGAGTTGCCCACCGACAACTTGCCAGTTCAACCACATGTAGTGGAAACTCATATCAAACCAAGAGGCGCAGTAGAGTTAAGATTTGCACCCAGTAGCAGTCTTAAGAAGCTAAAGAGCGATAGCTCAGTAGTGTTACAAACACACATAATATTATTGTATAATGCCCAAATGAAAACTATATTCATAAACTCGGCATCTCAATCACAAACTACGCGAGCCGAGTTTGCGAGAGAGCTGAGTGATCTATGTAACAAGCTAAATATAGAAGAAGTATACTTCATTAAAAATTCGAATAATAAAATTTTTGTAGAGAAATTAACTAGTGAGATAAGAAAACAAAGCAACTGGAAAGGGCCCAGATTATGTATATTAAAAGATGTCGAAAGAATAGAGGACAAAGATGATAGGAAAGTGATACTCAACGACTTTCATCTTTTGCCCACTAGTGGGCACGCGGGCATGAGAAGAATGCTGACTAATATAAAAAAATACTATTTTTGGCCAGGCTTAGAAAGTGATGTCAAAAATTATGTCAAAAAATGTGTTCAATGTCAGAAGCATAAGTATACAGTTCAGGTGAAAGAGCCAATGGCAATCACCACAACTGCTCATTCGGCTTTCGATAAAATCTTCTTAGACTTGGTAGGACCATTAGACAAAGACAGCAACAATTTTTCATATATATTGACATTGCAATGCGAGCTGTCCAAGTATGTATGTGCGTATCCCCTCGTCACTAAAACCTCTACAGAAGTAGCACGCACCTTCGTGGATAACTTCATACTTCAACATGGCATCCCGAGGGAGATAGCTACCGACAGAGGCACAGAGTTCATGTCCGAGACCGTGACACAGGTTTGTGAATTACTACATATTAAAAAGTTAAACTCAACTGCGTATCATCACCAAAGCATCGGAGCGCTAGAGAACTCGCATAAAAATCTAGGTGCATTTTTGCGAATCCAAGCAGAAGGAAAACCCGAATTATGGAGTACTTGGTTACCATTCTGGTGCTTTGCTTATAATACGACAGTTCACTCGTCAACAAAATTTACACCATTCGAACTCGTATACGGTAGAAAGTGTAACTTGCCCAATAATTTGGAAAAGTGTGTAGAGCCTCTATATAATTACGACAGTTACCCGCTTGAACTTAAGTACCGCCTACAGGTTTCTCAAACCGAAGCGCGGGAAAATTTGATAGCCAATAAAATAGGCAGAAAAAGTAGATACGACCAGCATGTAAATCCAATACGCTACAAGCCAAACTATCAAGTTTTAATTAAAAATGAAACTGGCAATAAACTTCAACAATTATATTCTGGACCTTACAAGGTGATTAGAGATTTGTCACCAAATGTTGAGGTCAATTATAAGGGAAAACCCGACATTATTCACAAAAACAGAACGAAACCGTATCATGTTTAAGATAAAAACAATAAGACAATTAATTACCAATGCTATAAGCACTTAACAATAGCTATTATACAGGTCAGCAGAAAACAGAGACGAATAATAAGCGCCAGCTGTGCGCTCATAGGTACTCAGGGATTGATTGTTATTATAAGTATGTAACCACTTATTATTGTATAACTTTGTATACCAAACATAACGAACATATGTACTACGATTATGTTATAACTATATTTTATACGTGTTAGCCTAAGAGTATCAATGTTTAATTAGTGCTTATATTGTATCCATGCAATAAAATAAAAGTAAACTTTTATTTTATTTTAGTTTTAGGGAGGAGATGAGAGGGAGATGTCAATGTAACCATATAAACTTGTGTTCTTTTATAATAAAGGGCAGTATAGCAACAGCATTCGTTGTATCACTTACTCCTAATATCAACCATCCGTACATATTCGCCGTAAATGTTAAAGATAAGAGGGCACAGAATACATCCTTGGCGTACTCCTTTTTCTGGCTTAAAAGGTCCTGATATCACATTATTGATCCCGACCTTCGACTCTCCATCCTCGTACATGTTCGCGATCAAACTTATCAAGTGCACAGGTACTCCCATTTCCTGAAGTATTCTCTACAGGCAGTCCCACCTCACACAATCAAACGCCTTGGAATAGTCAATAAAGCACAGCTTGCTTTGTCGAATTATGCGTACATAAATATATGGGCAGCTGTTTATTGTCGATGTCAGGGGTCGACTTCCATTCTCACCGGATGCAACTGAATACCAGTATATTAAATGGAGCGACTGCCTATCTGACCTCCACAACCCAGTATCTGGGTAAAACGATTCCTCTTCGGTAAGACCGAAGACAGTCTGTTTTTTTTTACTTTTCGACTTATGTTCAACCGTTTCCATTTAGAATGTTCGCTATGTACGTGGAGCGCGTGCTGATCGCGGACCTGCAGCGAGTGTCGGGCGCACTGGAGCGGAAAGCGGCGGCCGTCGGCTGCGTCAAGCTGCTGACCACCAGCCAGCACTTCCTGCAGGGAGCACTCGCGCCGCTGTGGCCGCGCCTGCTGCAGGTACGTAACATAACGTCGGCTGCGTCAAGCTGCTGACCACCAGCCAGCACTTCCTGCAGGGAGCACTCGCGCCGCTGTGGCCGCGCCTGCTGCAGGTACGTAACATAACGTCGGCTGCGTCAAGCTGCTGACCACCAGCCAGCACTTCCTGCAGGGAGCACTCGCGCCGCTGTGGCCGCGCCTGCTGCAGGTACGTAACATAACGTCGGCTGCGTCAAGCTGCTGACCACCAGCCAGCACTTCCTGCAGGGAGCACTCGCGCCGCTGTGGCCGCGCCTGCTGCAGGTACGTAACATAACGTCGGCTGCGTCAAGCTGCTGACCACCAGCCAGCACTTCCTGCAGGGAGCACTCGCGCCGCTGTGGCCGCGCCTGCTGCAGGTACGTAACATAACGTCGGCTGCGTCAAGCTGCTGACCACCAGCCAGCACTTCCTGCAGGGAGCACTCGCGCCGCTGTGGCCGCGCCTGCTGCAGGTACGTAACATAACGTCGGCTGCGTCAAGCTGCTGACCACCAGCCAGCACTTCCTGCAGGGAGCACTCGCGCCGCTGTGGCCGCGCCTGCTGCAGGTACGTAACATAACGTCGGCTGCGTCAAGCTGCTGACCACCAGCCAGCACTTCCTGCAGGGAGCACTCGCGCCGCTGTGGCCGCGCCTGCTGCAGGTACGTAACATAACGTCGGCTGCGTCAAGCTGCTGACCACCAGCCAGCACTTCCTGCAGGGAGCACTCGCGCCGCTGTGGCCGCGCCTGCTGCAGGTACGTAACATAACGTCGGCTGCGTCAAGCTGCTGACCACCAGCCAGCACTTCCTGCAGGGAGCACTCGCGCCGCTGTGGCCGCGCCTGCTGCAGGTACGTAACATAACGTCGGCTGCGTCAAGCTGCTGACCACCAGCCAGCACTTCCTGCAGGGAGCACTCGCGCCGCTGTGGCCGCGCCTGCTGCAGGTACGTAACATAACGTCGGCTGCGTCAAGCTGCTGACCACCAGCCAGCACTTCCTGCAGGGAGCACTCGCGCCGCTGTGGCTGCGCCTGCTGCAGGTACGTAACATAACGTCGGCTGCGTCAAGCTGCTGACCACCAGCCAGCACTTCCTGCAGGGAGCACTCGCGCCGCTGTGGCCGCGCCTGCTGCAGGTACGTAACATAACGTCGGCTGCGTCAAGCTGCTGACCACCAGCCAGCACTTCCTGCAGGGAGCACTCGCGCCGCTGTGGCCGCGCCTGCTGCAGGTACGTAACATAACGTCGGCTGCGTCAAGCTGCTGACCACCAGCCAGCACTTCCTGCAGGGAGCACTCGCGCCGCTGTGGCCGCGCCTGCTGCAGGTACGTAACATAACGTCGGCTGCGTCAAGCTGCTGACCACCAGCCAGCACTTCCTGCAGGGAGCACTCGCGCCGCTGTGGCCGCGCCTGCTGCAGGTACGTAACATAACGTCGGCTGCGTCAAGCTGCTGACCACCAGCCAGCACTTCCTGCAGGGAGCACTCGCGCCGCTGTGGACGCATTGCCAGGATAAAATCCTATTTCCTTCCCAGAGTCTCAAACTACCTCCATACCTTTGCTTTACCTTAACGGATTATTTAGGGACACTCAATTACAGTGACACAGAGAAACTTCTAGAAATTGTAGTTTGACTATGGTATACCCTCATCTACTTGTACATACTTAAATTGAGTCCATTATGCTAATAAAACAAGTGCAGATTCAATCCAGACCAATAACATCCGGTAAATTAAATAAATTTAACAGCACTTTAATCAGTAAGTTAAGCATCCAGGACCTCACAGTGAATGATGGTAATATTTTGTATGATGAAGTTTTCTCAGTGGTTCAAAAAGAGTTCAATAACACTTTTAAGAAGAAAACTAAAACTACACTTGGGAGCAAATAAATCGAGCCACTACCTTTTTTCACGTAAAATGGTAAATATTTTTGGTAATATGGAACGTATCAATTCGAACTATATATCGCCTAAAAGTTTAGTTAATAACCTTTACAATGAGGGTAAATTATTGAATAATAACCTTATTGAATGATAAATTATTGGCTCTGCAAGAAAAATGGTAATTTTGATAGAAAATTTAGTAGGGCTAAAACAGTCCATAAAAACAATAAAAAACAAAATTATTGCAAAAAAAATATTCTTAATAACTGGTATTACCCCCCCGGGCCCTGATACATTCTTGTAGCCTATTAGTCATCGATCTGATCAGCGGTACGATGACATATTGTGGTATGTTCTCCCACTCTTCAAGCACAGCGACTTTAAGCTCGGGAATGGATGAAACAGCGGAAACCCTGGCTCGGACTCTCCGTTTTAGCTCGTCCCATAGGTGTTCGATCGGGTTCAAATCAGGACTTCGTGCTGGCCATACCATTTGTTGAATCCCGATCGCAGACAAGTAATCCGTAACGATCTGCGCGGTATGAGGTCTCGCATTGTCATGCATAAACAAGAAATTTTCTCCGACAAAACCAGCATACGGCATTACGTGGTTTTCAAGAATGTCAGTTATGTATCGGTCAGCTGTTAATCCACGTCTACCATTGCCATCGTTGGCGGGGTCGACGAAGACAAGTTCCGTTTTTCCGTCTAGAGAAATTCCTCCCCACACCATACAAGAACCACCACCAAAACTCACCGTTTCTCGAATGCAACATTGGGCAAATCTTTCACCAGGACGTCTATACACTCGGTTTCTCCCGTCATTGCTAAAAAGACAGATTCTTGACTCGTCAGAAAACAAAACTGACCTCCAGTCTTCTAACGTCCAATTAATGTGTTCTCGAGCAAACTCCAAGCGAGATCGGCGATGAGCTACAGTCAATTTTGGGCCAGTTGCTGGTTTGTGTGATGTTAAATTTCGTTCTTTTAGTCTTCGTCTCACTGTCCACCTACTGATTGCGACTCCTCGAACGTCACGTAACGCTTGCTGTAGCTGAACAGCATTAAGTCCACGGTCGCGCAACGAATTGGTTGCAATAAAGCGGTCGTCACGTTCTGTTGTTGCCCGTGGTCGGCCAGTTCCAGGTCGCCGAACAAAAGCACCAGTCTCCAGATACCTGCGGTATACCCGCTGTACCTTTGAACGACTCAAATGAAGTCTGCGTGCCACTTCACGTTGTCCGTGTCCAACCTCAAGTAAAGCTACAACTTGGGCAGCTTCCGTCGGTGTAGTATCCATTTTATCAGGTTATTTTGATTACACAGACACAGATAAAGACAACAATAACAAGTAATATGGGTATGATTAACAAAAACCTCAAATTTAATCTTTTCTTAACAGAGTACAATAAAAATGTCATAAGCAAATTAAATGCGATAATTTTATTCTACCCTTTAAACTTTAATAAAAATGAAATTTTGACAACTAACTACCCTCATTGTAAAGGTTATTAAATACCCTTTTAGGCGATATATGTTTCGAATCGATGCGTTCCTTAATACCAAAAATAATTACCATAATGCGTGAAAAAGGAAGTGGCTCGATTTATTTGCTCCCAAGTGTATATGCCCTAAGTTTTTATTCAGTGACTGGGCGACTACAGGACTTAGAAAAAGTAGGGAAAGACTTTACGAGCTATATGGGCTTAAGCCTTGTATTAACACTGAAACGTTTAATAAGTATGTTGCTACTTACTCAAGAATTTTTAAAAATTCCTGCAAGGCAGCTAAGGTCTTGTACATTAGCAATAAGGTTAAATTAGCAGAAAATAAAATCAAGACGGTTTGGAAAATTATAAACAATGAAACGAATAGGAATAAAAGAAATAGTAGTGATTACACGCTTGAGACCACACACGGACTTATTAGAGATAACAAAAAAGTTGCGCAAGAATTTGTTAATTTCTTTACCAACATCCCAATTAAAACTACTGAAACTTTAAATTCTTCGCCCTCGCTTGCTTTTGGATTATTAAACGCGAACGTTTCATCCTGCCCGATTGTATTTAATTTTTCACATATAAACCCCATGACAGTAATAAAAGCTTTTAAGCAAATCAAGATCAAACCGACTGAAGATCTGTGGGGAATGTCCATCAAAGCTTGTACCTCCATTATTCAGACTATAGCGCCGTACTTAGCGTTATTTTTCAATTTGTGTGTGGATCAAGGAGTTTTTTCGGATCTAATGAAATATAGTAAGGTTATACCACTTTTTAAATCCGGGGACAGTAAAGACACAAATAAATAATTATTTGTGTCCAGTATCCGTGTTGCCGGTTTTCAGCAAGGTATTTGAGAGGATAATGCTAAATCAAATGCTCATTCATTTTAATACGAATAACATCTTGCATGATAGACAGTATGGTTTCACCAGAGGACGTTGTACAACTGACGCTGGTGTCGCTCTATTAAAACACATCTTTGATGCGTGGGAAGATTCGCAGGATGCCATAGGTATCTTCTGCGACCTGTCGAAGGCGTTTGATTGCGTTAATCATGAAACATTACTTCTGAAACTTGAGCATTACGGGCTAGGTCAATCAGCGTTAAGTTTAGTTAAATCTTATTTGAATGATAGACAGCAATTAGTTCAAATAAACGGTGTGAATTCGTCCGGGTTAAACGTTAAAATGGGGGTACCCCAGGGCTCAATTTTAGGTCCTTTCTTATTTTTAGTATACATAAACGATTTACCCCGTTTATTGGAAAACAAACTTAACATGGTGTTATTTGCTGATGACACATCTTTAATTTTTAAAATAAATAGACGTACTTGTCAGGTTGACGACGTAAATAACGCGCTACGGCAGGTTCAGGATTGGTTCACTGCCAATAATTTAGTTTTAAATGGTAAAAAAACCAAGTGCGTAAAATTTTCCTTGCCGAATGTCAAAAGTACTGATTGTGACATTATATTAAACAAGGAGAAGCTAGAATTCGTCGATAAAACGGTTTTCCTGGGGATCACGCTGGACTCAAGGTTGCAATGGGGTCCTCATTTGGTATCCCTTGCGGGGCGGCTGAGTTCGGCGGCTTATGCTGTTGGAAAGATTCGTGGGTTGACGGATGTGGATACCGCCAGACTAGTCTATTTTAGTTATTTTCATAGTATAATGTCTTACGGTATCTTACTATGGGGAAGGGCTGCAGACATTGAGTCAATTTTTATTCTGCAAAAACGAGCCATCAGAGCGATATACAATCTTCGCCGGCGCGATTCTCTAAGGGAACTGTTTAAGGACATTAACATCATGACGGTTCCTTGTCAATATATTTATGAAAACATCATGTACGTAAGAAAGAATTTACATCTTTTTAGTAAAAACGGCGACAGACATAATTATGTTACTAGAAATAGGGACCAATTAGTTCAACCAGGTTTCAGACTGGCTAAAGTAGCCTCATCTTTCATGGGGTACTGTACAAAATGTTACAATAAAATTCCTCCCCACACTCTTGAACTGAATGAGACGAAATTTAAAACTTGTATAAAACGCACACTATGCAGGCTGGCATATTATAAGTTGGGGGATTACATCAATGATAAAAATGCTTGGCTAAATGCTAGTCCTGCTCCACAGCCACTAGGGCGCAAAAACAAGTGATATGCAGAACATTATTGTTTTGAATTATTGTTGGACCTTCTGAAGACTGTCTATATATATTTGTATTGTATAAACTCAATTTCATTCATCAAGGTATGTACTTATGTACCTAAATATTGTAAAAAGTTTTTTTTTTAAAAGAGTAAGTATGGAGTTTCTTGTGCATTCTTCTCCATTACAAGCTACTTTCCGAATGCACGGTAGAATCAACTATTATTATTTATAAACTTTAATGTAACGTTCAAAAGTGCCGCTTGGTGGCCTACTTGAAATAAAATATCTTTGTCTTTGTCTTGTCTTGCGCGGTACTAGTTGGCCGCGCCTAAGGTGGCGACAGGGGTGTGGGGGCGGGTTAGGACAATCGACAATGTCAATGGGTCATCAAACCCACTGTCAATGGGTCATCCCGGGTTTTACTGGCGCCCCTGCCTCTCCGTCTCACCGCTCACGTAAGGCGCGGCCAACTAGTTCCGCGCGCACTATACCTACTACTTTTATTTTTATTTTTTGTTTCTTTTTTTGTGTTTTGTACCAATTTATTTTAATTTTTTTATGTTTGTTATTAGACTAATTTTATTTAATTATTTTATTGACTCAATTATTGCTTTATGTAAAGTGATGACCTGAAACACAGGTTTGAAAGAACCTAAATCGGGCAAGTCCATACCAAAAATAGAAATTCTTGTACAAAATCTTGCAGTTGTAATAAAATATTTTAATTGTAATTTACATATAAGCACTATTTATTCCATTGTTTTAGAAATAATACTGCTGCACCTAATGTACATTTTTGTGAATGTACTCACTTTTTAATAAATTTTTCTTATTCTTATAACAAATGTCATTTCATAACAATCTACCTTTGCGAATGGACAGTAGAATCAATTATTATGTAGAATTAAAATTTTCGACTCTCTAAAAGTGCCGCTTACTAGTCTAATTGAAATAAATAGAAATAATATATTTTTTTAAACAGTTTCGCATTTATAATATTTAGTATGGATGTATATTAGATAGAACAGTAAAGTAATTATGTTGTTTTCTACTCCACAGGCTCTCATCTCACTATTCGAGCTCCCTACGGACGACTCAGCACTGCCTGACGACCACTTCATAGAGGTGGACGACACTCCGGGCTACCAGGCGCAGTACGCACAGCTCACGTGTGCTAAGGGAGCCGCAGGGGATCCGCTCGCTGGTAAGAAAGAATGCATAAAAATTATTTATCCACACTCACAACGTAATGTTCCAAATATGAATTCAAAAATTATTGTATAAATACGTATTCTTTTTCGTGGATAGATAAAATAAAAAAAAAATAGCATTAAATTGCAACATTTTCCTTCGATTGTCAAAAAACTGCATCACACAATAACTTTTGCCACTACCTTGTCTATTATGTAACACATTGCCTAAGAAATTCGTTTCGAAATATGAACATTTAGACACAAGATTATAAAATAAAATTAATAAAAACAAAATTACATAATAACAGTTACGAAACGACTTTTGTATGGAGTTTTGATATCATTATGTAACTAGCAGAATGATACTGAACCTGTTACCTCTCGAAAAAGCGCGCGTTGATTGTGTGTATAGTCTGTGTTTTTAGTCTGAACGTTTCTAATAAATTGTTGTTGGAACTTTGCATTTAAGCTAAATGTAAATGTAAACTCATCAGGTAGTGGAAAAAGAATCGTTCGTGCGAGTCACGAACGATTCTTTTTCCACTACCTGATGAGTGCGAGTGTTGCGAGTGTTAAAATAAAGCCTTTGAATACGAGTATTCAAAGGCTTTATTTTAAGACTCGCATGTCGCTCGAATTTGGCTACACCACTCGTATTAAAATCTCGACTTTTTATGCTCGACACGAAATGTACTATTTTATAGATTTTACATTTTAATTTATTGGCGCGTATGAGCTCATTGACTTAATGTAAAAAAAATGTGTGATCGTCTATGGATACGCGCGCTGCGCAGTAATACGCAATGAGAATCTTAATTTCCCGCCATCCCACATATTTTTCCATTTCCACTTTTGTTTTATTTCAACTGTATGTGTGAAGATAAAATAGTGTATGCACGGCATATAATTAGGTATTAAAACACTCGTGTGATACTATTATCCCACACCCGTGTTTTAATAACCCCTACTATATGACCGTTGCGTAAGCTACTATTACGTTTTGGGAATACTTTCATTCTTCAAGGGATGATCTCGTGGCGAAGTAATATCGTGTGGTGTATCAAAATAAAGGGTTTTTTAGTACATTTAAACACATAATTTTTGAAATCATCTCTTTAAACCCAAGAGGTGATTTCAAAAATATATAACACTTATGTGTTTAAATGTACTAAATTCGAAAAAATGTTAATTAGAAAGTTATATATAATAAAGTTACCTAATTCAAAAAATCTAAAATCCCGACTGAACCATATTCGCGAGCTGGCTGATCAAAACCAGATGTATCTTCCGACTGGACAGCATGATTTTCTTCTTGTTTACATCTTTTTAGTTCGCTTCTTAAGCAGTCAGGATTTTTGATTTTTTGAATTAACTTCTTATTTATTGTATATTGGCTTGCACTTTACCACTATCTCACCTGATGGTAAGCGATGATGTGGTCGAAGGTGAAACACGTTGATATCAAAATCTAACAAACAACTATATTTGTCGAGAGAGACTGGATCCTGCGACACAGGGTATCCGTTGTGCAGAATCCAGTGTCACATCTTAATATTGTAACACTGTTTATGAATAATTATTTATGCTACAAGTGCGGAAAGTAGGTGATTTCCGATGAGTGGTATAGACACGAGTCAGAAATCATCTTACGCACGTGTATCATACAACATTTTACTATGCATTCTGCGAGGAAATAAAAAAATATATCTGCACCAAGCAAGAAATTAATAAAATGGCGCTTATTCAAGGGAGCTCAGCATATCCACAGATTAACTAATAGTTCCTTGGGCAGATATGCCCATGTGCCAATAGCTGTCACGTCGTAACGCAAAAAGGCACGAGCAAAATACTTATTCTGCCAAACATATTTAATGAATATTTAAAATTAATTTATTGATCAAAATCTAAATCTAGAGTAATTAAAAACGCCTTATATGAAGTATTATTTTTGTTTTACCTTTTATACGAGGGCGGCACTGAAAATTTCGGGAATCAAGGAAGTGACACAACATTACTATTTAAAAATATATTTATTGCTTTTCGAAGTATTCTCCGCGAAATTTGACACATTTTTCCATACGATGGAACCAATCATTGAAGCAACCATTCCATTCGGAAGTTGGGGTCTCCAAAATGGCCGTTTTGTAGGCGTCCACAGCTTCTTCAGATGATGAAAATCTCTGACCACGCAATTTATTCTTTATTTTAGGGAAAGTATAAAAATCATTAGGGCTTAAGTCGGGGCTGTACGGCGGATGGTCTAATAATTCTATGTTTTCTTGCTCTAAAAACTCTTTTGTTCTGTGCGCGGTGTGAGAACTCGCATTGTCGTGATGGAGGATGATGCGGCGGTTGCAGTTCTCTTTACGGAGTTCAGAAACGACCTGTGGCAAACAAATGCTAGTATACCATTCTGCATTAACCGTTCTTTGTCCCTCAAGAGAAATAGTCGCAACATGGCCGGTTTTGAAGACAAACGTGCCCACCATTTTTTTTTGCAACACTCCGTAAACGAACAATTTTTGTTGGCTTTAACTCATTTTCGATCACCCAAACTTGTGACTGGTTTTTTGTTTCGGGTTCGTACGCGTTTATCCAGGATTTGTCACCTGATACGATGTTGTATACAGCATTTGAGGATCCTGCGTGGAATCTTTCGAGAGTTCTGACGCACCAAGTAACGCGAGCCGCTTTGTGCTCTTCACAGAGCGAATGTGGTATCCATCGGGAAGACAACTTTTTTACACCTAATTGTTCATGCAAGAGTATTTGTATTTGACTCATGCCAATGTCTAAAGTTGCCTGAATTTCTCGGTATGTCACATGTCGATCTTCCTCAATCAGCTTACGCACAGCATCAACGTTTTCTTGGGTGACTGCAGTTTTTGGACGACCTTGACGGGGATCATCACTAAGCTTGACACGTCCACGTTGAAATTCAGCAAACCAGCGATAAATTGTGGTTTTGGATGGGGCTTCATCACCAAATGCAGAAATCATCCGGTCAACACACTGTTTTTGTGTTAAACCACTTCGAAAGTCATAATAAATCATCGCTCTTGAATTTTCTCGAGTCAATTCCATTTTCTCAACGACTAAACAAGTTTGACAATACCTTGTGACAAGACCGAGAATCTTTCTTTAAATAAATAAATAGTATTCGATTTTTAAAACCAAGGAGTTTTCAATTAAAAAGATTTTAATATGACAGAAACAGTGGAAATATTCCATTCCCGATACTTTTAGTGCAGCCCTCGTATGAATCATAATCTGTACTTAATTAATTTTTAAAACTTTTCTCAAATAATAAAAACGCGGCGGGCTGACGTTGGAGCTAAAAAATAAAAAAGTACAGGAAAGTAAAAAATAGTAACAAAAAGTGACACTTTCCGCACAGTTTGGCTGCTTGGAAAACGCTCCTTTCGAGGATATGCATTGTAAACAATATAGTGCATTACTGCAGCGGCCAGCAAAAGAGGCATTGATGGACAAACGTGTAAATGTGGGCCGAGGCGAAGCCGAGGCACACATTCGTAAGTCAATGCCTAGTTGCGGCCAAGGCTTGTATAGTACTTTTCTCGCGCTAATTTTTGCCGCGTTAAAGTGTTCATTTGTTTTTTTTTCAATAAACAGCTTTCTATTTGCAAACCAGTTCGAAATTTAAATAAAACCTTTGATAAGTTACCTCCTTGGTTGCCATGTTTCGGAGTAAGAGATCGTTCCATTTTTAAATTACACGACAGATATGAGTTAACTATGTAATTTATTTGGCCGCTAAACACGACATATATGGATTTTCATACAGCTTTTGCCGGCCGCTGCTCGCATGTATTTGGCCAGTACAGCAATTGCGATTTATCTCGAAGAAGGTTGTCAAAATAATGCTCTAATTTCCAAGCATGTTTGAGAAAATCTTATTATTTGCAGGTATCGAGTCTCCGGTGAACTTCCTCGCCGTGTCTCTGGGCGAGCTGTCGGCGCGCTCTCCTGGTGTGCTGCCCGCGCGACTGGCTGCGCTAGACGAACCGCACCGCCAAGCGTTACAACAATACCTCAACACCTACAGCGTGCAGATCTGCTGATCCCAGCACCAGGGAGACATGAGCATCAACAACCACCAGCAGGCCTAGACAAAAAACGTTTCTGATAGCGGCAACTCCAGACGCTAACCTCTAAATGTATGGCAATCACATTACCTGCGGAAGAACTCGTAATCTCACGCGCCACTGCGATCGAAGTGTTTTTAATCGAACGCGTAAGCGACGCTTATTACACGGCGCTTAAGCCATTCTTCCCGCGAATTTACAGTATCGCCGCTCACTTATACTCCGAAACGTGTGCGGAAAAACGTTTGGATGTATTTTTGTCTAGGCCCGCTGGGGCCTTACTCTGCCGTGTCAAAATTATTTTGGTTCAGCTGTGAGAGAGAGACGGAGCGAAGGACGAAGAGCCCTATCTCTTTTTCACAGTAGACTCATGATGGTGTTGACACGTTTAAGTACGGCTCCTGTACTGGAACTAATCGCTGAGCTTTGGAAGAACACATGTCACATAAAGAAATTATGAAAATCTTCTGAATTGAAAATGTTCGAGTGTCAGTTTTTCACGCTGACGTAGAGATTGATAACAAAAATTTTAAGTCAGAAATTGGAGATTTTACTGTGAAATAAAATAAATTCATGTTATCAAGGGATTCATGTGTCACATAGAGTAGAAAATTTATGAAAGATGAATACTGAGATGACGGCTGATAGAATCTGTATGGAAGAAAAATAGTGAATAAAACATTTTTGCTGTCGGTGACGGCAGAAGCAAATCTGTTGAATGCAGACATTGAAGAAAACCAAATACAAGTTTTAGTCCGTCAAATAGTGATGTGGTTATAATTCCGAAGCAGATAGGTTATGAAGTGAACTTTGAACTTTTGAAATTTGTAAGTGAATAAAGGAAGAATATTGAACAATTGTGTTAACTTAAAGACTGTTGACTAAAGTATGTAAGTAAGGAATGCTTTTCTGGTGATATTTACTATATTAGAATTTAAAATTTGAGATAATTCTGATCTAAAGTTGATTTTTATTAAAAAGCCATAATAATGTTTAGTTTGCAATGGAATTTGAACTTTGTCATGTATGACATACAGTTTGTTGTTTCAAAATTCGGTAATTATCTTGAATTGTGTGTTCTAATATAGCTGACCAAGATAATTAGACAGACGTCAGCTGCAAAGTCAAAGTCAAATATATTTATTTGAATTAGGCCAGTAAGCGTCACTTCATCGTCACAAGTAATAAAAAAAAAGCTGCAAATATATAACCTGATTTGTAAAAAAAACGTTGCCCCACACTAGGAATTTCTCCTGTATCGTGGGTGCGTTTACAAACATATAAACTCACATACACAAACACCCAGAGACGGAACAACTATTTGTAGATCATACAAATAATTGTTCCGTGCGGGAATCGAACCCGCGACACGCAGCGCAGCAGTCAATCGCTCAACCACTGCGCCAACCGTGCAAAAAAAAGTTCTTAGCAGGTGGATAAGTAATATCTGCCTATTATCTTCCCACAGCTGGGACTTCTTCTCCTTATTAGCAAATATAAAAAGTTTTATACTTGCCATCTTTTCTATTCCACTATTGTGTTTAGCCCAGAATTCAGCCACGGCAACACCATTCGGTGACGTAGTCATAAGGGTATTTTTTTCACATCTGGGGCTCAAGACTTTTCGTTGTAAGAGAGAGTGGACCGTATTCCAACACGCATGCCCAGTTTTTCTTACGTCAGTTGCCTGTCTGATTATCTTGGTTATGTGTTAGGGTTTTCACCGGATTTTTGCAAACACCGTTAGTTTAGAATTAATCGCATGAAATTGTGATAGCTTTATTCTCGAGAAGACACAAATGTTTTGTAAACTATCGAATTTGTATGTGCTTTATTGTATTTGAAATGATCTGGTCACAATATATCGAGATTTTATAATCTTGCAAGATTCAGTGCAAACTTACGGTGTTTGCAATAATTCGGTGATTTGGTCAGCTCACACCAAGACGTGCAGTTGTGCACACTTTTTAAGACATCAATAAAATATAGAAATTAATTTGCGACACAAAAAGGTACACATTTGAGTGATAGCATTCTTGTGTCTCGCGCATTCATATACTCTCACCGAAATGTGTACCTTTTTATGTAGTAAATAAAGTTCTATATTGTATTGCTATCTTAAAAAGTACGAGCAGCGTAATAACTTGGTATGTGTTAAACATTATGAGCTGAATTCGTATTGAATAAGAATACTAGAGCTTGAGTAAAACTAATATTAATGTTGGTGACCGACTCACCAAATAGAGAACATGGAGACGAATAAATGATAAAATAAATATGAATAATGAATGTAATTGAGCTGGTTTCTTGTAATTACATTAAAATATTCCATAATATGTGAAATAAATGTCATTTCTTATGCATTTTAATGTTAGATATTTTGTAACTATGTTTACTAATATAGAATATACTAATTTAAGTAACTCATGATCGTTAAACGAAAATTGGCCTCAGAAACTGGGAATATCATAAGTACCAGCCTATAATGTTCTCAATGCTGGGACATACGCCTAGGGAGGGAATGGGCTGTAAACCAACACGCGGGTTCTACCTACGATGTTTCCATTCACCGTTTTGTGAGCAGTGGTGATGAAACAGTTTACACTAAGTAAAATGCCTTTTGGTTTCGAACCTAGCCACAACTTTAAAAGGAGTTACGTTAAAAGCATGAATTCGTTTTTGTTAATTAAATTACCAATTCTTGATCCTTTGAGCCGGTCCACACGGCGCGTCTACATACCCTAGCCTACCCTACCTACCCTACCTACTTCTCTAACCTACCTAGGGGCTTAAATAATAGTTTACGACCGATTCCCAGACCTACCAAATATGCACAAAAAATTTCATAAGAATCGGTCAATCCGTTTCGGAGGGGTTTGCAAACAAACACTGTGACATGAGAATTTTATATATAAGATATAAAACGACGCAACTCACTAATGAAGCCTCAGCCTTAGTATGTAAAAAGACGCAGCGACAGCGCTACGTCGACGCAACGCGCCGTGTGGACCGGCTCTTAGGCCACTTTTTATTTTTTTTATTAAAAATGTCACATGGTTACAATGAAGGTTCGCCATCCACGTACAGGCCATCACAGATCACAAAACCCTGATGTAAGTGGGCCGTATTTTCTTTTGATGATTCCGTAATGGCAATAAACGTTACTCTAAAATGTAGTATATCTTGTTTGTTTCAAGTCTGAACGTATAGACGTATGATTGTTATAACCCAATGTTAGAAATCGGCGCCGAGCGTCGACATTTTGATTGTTTCTAGATGCAGTGATATTTTAATGTATATTTTGTACTGTTTAAGTAACTCTGTAATGTTTGTATAATAAATGCTTCTTTTCAATTACTGTGTTTTTTTTCAATACGCTGCATAAACTTATTATTTAAACATATTTGATATACTTAGGTAATGATAAGAAAATTACACATGTACTTAGGACGTACTAAGTTTTCACATTTGATTTTCCATGAGCTCTAACGATTTTCATATGAATTCATCGATAACATGAGTCATCAAATTGGCGGGACTAATGTTTTTATCACATAACTTTAATTTGACACTTACAATTTAATTGAAAATTGAGTATATAGCTGTACATATGTAGTACTAAGTCTTCGGGTGTGAATTACCTGCCACTGAGTAGAGCTGCCAGAAGGTCCCGCCACATTAACGTCAAAGTGGCGGGACCGGGGACGTCTTGACATACTTCCTTTACCTTTAGAGGTACAAATGTCTTGTTTATGGTACAAATAGTACATAATTAGTACAAACACTTAAATGTGATACATTTTAAACCTGGGGAAATGATCCCGTCATCTTGATGCTTATATAAATTATAGCCTAAGCATGTGTTACTCTGATAAGCTACATGACTGTAAAGTTTTATCCTTTGAGTATATTTTGCGAGAAAAAGTAACAAACATCAAAGATTTCATTTGAAGTATATGGGGTAACCTTAGGTTAGGTTAGGTTAAAACGGGCTGTTTTCCGCAACTCCACGACCAGCGCGTATTTTGCGTATGGGGTAACCTTAATCTTAATTCTGTGCCTTAGTAGACTATAAAATTGTTCTGTGCCTGCACCACGTATATTTGCCAGGGATGCAAGCAGTGGTGATGAAATAATTTACACAAAATTAAGTGCCTATGGGTTCGAACTCACGACCTACAACTTGTAAGTCACGACCACTACCACACTGGGCCACCACTACTCTGTTTCGCAGTACGCTCCGTATTAAAGCGGCGGAGGTCGCTTTTCATGGACTTAGATATCCTTCTATTGAGCTGCCGATACTTGCACGCCTCGAATGCAGACTGCAGGATTATCTCAAGCATCCCCTGGTGGGTTCTCGCATTGTCGAGGCGGGGGGCTCAGTCGCCGTGGCTTGGTCACCCACGGTGAAGCGAAAAGGAACCCGAGGAGACGGTGCCGACGACGCACTAAGGGACCAAACGGTATTTTCCATCTCTTCTTAGATGACCGAGCTATCCGACCTATGAGCAAAAAAAAAAGAAAAATTTATTTATTTTATATTTACTAGATTACTCATTATGGAAGTTCAACTTAAGATATTTTCTATGTTCTTCAAGGTAATATGTAAGTATTTTACATTTTTCGATTGCTCATAATCTCTAGTTTGCAACAGCGTTAAGCTTTTATGAGAAATATATTTTTTATATATTTTTATTTAATTTTTAGGTGTCAAGGCAATTTTCCATCTTTCAATTTGAGGTTTCCTTGGTAACGATGGCTGCCGATGTCGAGTTAATGATATTATTAGATTCCTTAACTATTCAGTAATACAAGAAAATAAAAAAACCTACGTCATTACTGCGCCATTTCGAGCTAGAAGTAAAAATGTCGACCGAAATATTTACAAATAATATTAATAATATTATGACATGAAGACATGAACTGTCATGACTATGATCAACGGGAAAGTTTCTCAAGTGTTAACGCAGAAACCATCGACTGCTTCATGCACTGTTTCTGGAGCAACTCCTAGACAGATGAACGATGAACGAACAATTTAGAATGAGTTTTTGGGGGCTGAGTCACCCACGTCCGTAGGAGTGTACCCCATTCCGATACCCTACACGTGGTCCCCGGGTGGTGCAAATCAGGAGACACCAACTGGTGGTAGGCTTCGGCCGAAGGCTTGCGACCACCCACCGGGCAAAGACGTAGCGCCAAGTGGCTTAGCCGTGTTCCGGTACGATGCTCGGTGTAGCCACAAGAGGAGTTGGGTCGAGATAGCCCTGCACTGCAGGCTGACCAGCCTGACGCGCGCTGTTATGGACGTATCGGGAGACTGGTCGCGGAGGGTAGCGGGATCCGAGGCACGGTGCGCCGCTGGCCGACCGCAGGTAGTCAGGGGCCCAAGTAGTGTGCCAGCCACACACGAAAGGCTGCCCCGCTAACTGTCGAAAAATTCCAGGATGCGCCATCGTGCTGGTTGGCGACCAGATGGGGAGGGCCCGATGGACATTCCGGGGTTTCTCGGGCGTCCCCGCAGTCTCCGGACTAGTACCCCAATGATGCTATCCTTTCAGTGCGTGTCTGAAGGTTAGCAGCGTGGAACCTCGTCTCACTTCCAACTCCTCTCCTCCATTCACTCTTATAAAATATTAATGGCAAGGAAAAGGAATAACAAATTTAAACAGCGGCTGCACTCTCTCCCCCCAAAGTGCAACTCACCAACATTCGAGGTCTGCACTCAAATCTCTCTGCAGTCCACTACCACATGTAGACTGAGAAACCAGCGCTGTTTTTCCTTACGGAGACGCAGATAGCGAGTCCGTCAAACGTGTCGTACTTATCTTACCCAGGGTTTACCCTGGAGCACAATTTTAAACCGCGCGCGGGTGTGTGTATGTACGCCCGTGACGACACTTGCTATCGGCGTCTCCGTAACCTTGAGGACTCCAAATTCACAACTCTGTGGGCACTGGTGGACACAGGTCTAGATAAAATTATCTACACCTGTGTCTACTGTTCGCACAGCGGAGATCAGGGGACAACCAGGCTCACAGAGTACCTCAGTGAGGCGGCTGATGCGGCACAGCAGCGGTACCCTTCCGCCCAATTAGTTTTACTGGGGGACTTTAATGCCCACCATCAGGATTGGCTCTAACCATACCAGTACACTGACCATGCTGGACGGGAGATGCGTAAGCTTTCGCTAGCGCTAAACCTCACCCAGCTGGTCCAGTTTTCTTCTTTAAACTTTTTGTTCTCTGAGGTCGATGTAGTCCACTTTTTAAATCCTAGGTTATAAGAAATATACAGAATCACTTCGATACATCTTATCCACAGTTACATTATCCACATTAGACAGTCCGTATTTAAACGCATCTTCATTTTTTTTTATCTTATATAGGCTCGCGCTTGACCACCATCTCACCTGATGGTAAGCGATTATGTGGTCGACGATGGAGCATGCTTGCCTAGAAGTAACCTATTCACTCTTGACTTAAATACCCCTAGATTGTAGCTATCGGGAAACACAGACTCCGGCAGGGAATTCCACTCCTTAGCTGTACGCATAATAAAAGTATTCTCAAAACGTTTAGTGCGTATGGGTGGGATGTCCGCCATGTACCGATGGCGCATCGCCGTACGTCTGGTAGTCCGATGATGAAACGGGCTGGGCGGAATTAGATTATGCAATTCCATCGCACACTTCCCGAAATGTAATCTATAAAAAACCGACAAGCTGGCAACTCGGCGACGATGTTCAAGGCTCTTGAGCTTTGACTTAACCAATGCCTCATCGCCGATGAGCCTCTTGGCCCGCTTTTCGATCGACTATAGTGCATCAAGTTGGTATTTGGCAGATCCGTCCCAGAGATGAGAACAGTACTCCATGCATGATCGAACTTGCGCTTGATACAAGCTGAGTAGCTGTTCTGGCGTGAAGTACCTTCTCACCTTTGCAAGGATCCCCAGCTTTTTGGCAGCAAGCTGAGCCTTTGCCTCAATGTATGGGCCAAAATTGAGAGTCGATGTCAACGTAACGCGAAGAAGCTCAAGATGGTCAGTTATTAGCACGGTCACATCTCGGAAAGTTGGAGCCGGGTGAAATTGGCTCTTTTTAGCGGAAAAAAGACACGCCTGGGTTTTAGCGGCATTAAACCTGACCAGATTGGCATCGCCCCATTCGGAGACTGCCTGCAAGGGCAGGTTTAAGCGTTCCACCATGGCCTCCCGGAGAGACTGGATCTGAGGCCCGGTAGCACGAGCGTTGGACAAGTATCTCTCAGCAACAGTGCTGTCGACTGCATACCCAAAGGTGCCGGGTTTTTAGCAGATCGTTAATGTGCAGCAAGAATAAAGTTGCTGAGAGTACCGAACCCTGAGGGACCCCGGCATTAATATCCAAGTGGTCCGACGAGCAGCCATCGATAACCACTCAAATGGACCGATCTCTCAGGAAGTCTGCAATCCACTCACACAAACCGAATGAAGGAAGCTTACTAATAAGGCTTTCGTGCCAGACCCTATCAAAAGCCTTCGAGATGTCGAGGGAGACGGCAAGCGCTTCCCCGTGCCTCTCGATGGCCTCACTCCAGATGTGAATGGCATACGCCGACGTAGAGCGATTTCGGCGGAAGCCGTATTGGCGGTCACTTCGGATATCATTAGTTTCTAGGTATGTCAGGACCTTAATATTGAGGTTACAGATATGGGTCTGTAGTTGGCCGGGTCAGCTCGACTGCCTTTCTTGGGCACGGGCTGTACGTTAGCCTGCTTCCAAGCATTCGGCACTTTTCCAGCCTCATACGAAAGGCGGAATAGGCGTGTCAAGATCGGAGACAGTTCAGGCGCACAGGTTCTAAGAACAATTGCTGGTATTCCGTCAGGGCCGCTAGCCTTGTTCACGTCGAGGTTGCGCAGCACCCTACGGACGTCCTTTTGACGGATACGAATGTCTGACACACTCGTCTCGCATCCATCAGGAGAAGGAGGGGGCCGCGCGTCACCAGAATTCAGACGTGAAGATTCCGCAAAAAGAGAGGCAAATGAATTTGCCTTCTCCTCAGCGGAGTGGGCCAGCGACCCGTAGGGTTTCAGCAGTGGTGGTAGTGAGGGACGGCAGAAGTTCGACTCGACCGACTTGGCCAGAGACCAAAACGCTTTACTACCTGCTGGGTAAGAAGCAAGTTTGGTCCCTATTCAGCCAATGTGGTCGAACCGAGCCCTTCGCAACACCATCTTGCAGGACTTTGCAGCCCTGTTGAAGGCCTTCTTTTTCTGACTCACGTCACTTGCCTTACGCGATCGAGCGTCGACCCAAGCCAGGTACGCCCCAAGTTTAAGCGCGTCGGCGCGCTTACATTCGACGCCAAACCATGGCCGGTCTTCGCTAGACATTGATACGTCAGAGAACGGAATGTAGTACTCCATTCCCTGACGCAACACATCCGTCACGGCGTCTGCGCACGACGATGGATCAGTC
This sequence comes from Orthosia incerta, assembly GCA_948252205.1. NCBI lineage: Eukaryota > Metazoa > Arthropoda > Insecta > Lepidoptera > Noctuidae > Orthosia > Orthosia incerta. The sequence continues at coordinate 12,567,189 of OX411758.1, forward strand.
GAAGAAAAGCAAGTAAGCTGCCAAGGATAGCATACGAAGAAAGATCGCATACCATCCCAATCTGCTGACTTGTACCGCCAAACCCGCCGAGTGCCTCTAGGGATGGGATCTGGCGGGGAATAGACGGACACAGACTTCACCAGACAGTGGTCGGAACTACCCAAAGGTGAACCTATCGACAGAGAGTATCTATCTGGATCTGTTGTCAGCAGAAGGTCCAAGCAGTTCGCCGTGTGCGAATCAACATCCGGTACCCTCGTTGTCCCCTGGACCAGCTGGCTGAGGTTTAGCGCTAGCGAAAGCTTACGCATCTCCCGTCCAGCATGGTCAGTGTACTGGTATGGGAAGAGCCACTCCTGATGGTGGGCATTAAAGTCCCCCAGTAATACTAATTGGGCGGAAGGGTACCACTGCTGTGCCGCATCAGCCGCCTCACTGAGGTACTCTGTGAGCCTGGTTGTTCCCTGATCCCCGCTGTGCGAACGGTAGACACAGATAGATAATTTTATCTAGACCTGTGTCCACCAGTGCCCACAGAGTTGTGAATTTGGAGTCCTCAAGGTAACGGAGACGCCGATAGCAAGTGTCGTCACGGGCGTACATACACACACCCACGCGCGGTTTAAAATTGTGGTCCAGGGTAAACCCTGGGTAAGATAAGTACGACACGTTTGACGGACTCGCTATCTGCGTCTCCGTAAGGAAAAACAGCGCTGGTTTCTCAGTCTCCAGGTGGTAGTGGACTGCAGAGAAATTTGAGTGCAGACCTCGAATGTTGGTGAGGTGCACTTTGGGGGGGGAGGGAATGCAGCCGCTGTTTAAATTTCGCCAATAGGCCAATTATCTGAAGATGCTCAAGAAGTTCGTAATAAAGACTATAAAAAATATAGGTTAAATCACGCTCGAAAGTGTTTCAGGTCAGCCACAATGGAAGACGTTCTGCACATCCTGTTGTATACTTCTAATCCTATCCTCTAGCTTAAATAGATCAAGTATTGTGATACCAAAAGAACTACTTGACGAACCTTTTAGTATTGACAAGACATGAATATTATAATGTGTTTCTTTTTCATGAACGGTATGTTTGTTTTTTATTTTAAAATTATGTAATTACGTAGTTATTAACTTATTAATAATTTTAATTTAACCTAATGTAAGCAAATAATTAATTTCAATAATTTAATTTAATTTTTGTATGAAATTTTTCAACATTTTATTTTCGTAGATAATTTTTTAAGTAGCAGTATTTTAATAATCCAATAACATAAGTATTCAGGAATACGTATACAAAATTTCAATTCAAAATGTCTGATAACAAAAAAGTTATAGATTTTTGAGATGGAACGCACCTTTTGGTCCCATAGTGCGACGTGGGCAGCTGTACCACCCGAACCACCAGCGTCCGATCTTCCATCCACTGACGAATTTATTAACGTTGTCAAGCGGTTAATAAATAAATAAAATAAAAAAGCCTTTTATTTCTTCCAGAAAATGCTAGTTTGCGAAGTTAATTAGTTTTGCTAGTATCAAAAGAATTAGTAGTTTATTTTTTTAATAGATAGAGTACGTTCAGATGACAAGCGCTCAACGCGCGTTTACAACTACATACATTTTATTCAGGCCGTAAACATGCTAACGCGCGTTTTAATAAAGCGCGCTTTGAACGCTGCGCTAGCGCTCGACTATTGTCAGTGCGCGTTTCAGTTTGGACCCGCTGTGCGTTTAGTTTCAACCTCCCATCTGTTGCAAGGTCTCCCTTTCTTTCTTTCAAGAGGTTCCCACTCAACAAATCATCAGGTGAAGATAAAATATCTATTTGGATGATTGTAGAAGCGTGTAAAACAGTGATGCGATTTTAACCGATTACAACCGTTGTATTGCGGAGCGCATATTGCCTCGTATATGGCGACGCGGATTTATACGAATCATCCCGAAAAGTGGCGACAAACCCCCGGACGACCCAAAGTCGTACTGGCCCATAAAATTACTTCCATCTTTGGGAAAACTCCTGGAGCGCCTTATCGTTCCACGTTTGCTACCGGACTTTTGATAACGCATGGTGGCCCATGCTATTACCACGAAATTTGTGCGCGCGGTTAAAATGCCTGCTATCTCATCTGACAACGCGTGCGAAAGAGATAGATGCTGTGAAGAGCAGTAAGAAGCTAGTTCGCATACGAATTAGCACTTTTACAAGTTTTTAGCGAAATGGATGATGATTTAGGAAGAAAACGACCGCGCGAAATTTTATGAACAGACCTTTGGGAGTCTAGATATCATGAAAAAACGACTAAATGTATATTATCAAAATCAAATTATTTGCATTGCTGAACTACTAATCTATCCCTGTGTGGTGGTCGTTTTGCAATTTTCCTTTTTCTTATGGTATTTATTACCGCCCAAAATTAGTGTTGAAATATGGAACTTCCGACGCTCATAACTTTCAAATATTTGTCTTTTTTACTTTTTTGTTTCCATACAGGCCTAGGTAAGGATGAGACAAATTGATATCTGTTTTTATTTTGAACGTCTTCAAACAGTAGAGTTATCGTCAGACTACGTTTGTATGGAAGTATGATCGACTAGTGTAACCTTAAAATGAAAACTCGGGGCTGCTGTAGAAATATATATACCTAATCTAGTTTACTGTTTTTAAATGGTTCTGCGAAACTCAAACTCGGCGATCATTCCAAATCGAAGTCTCTCACCATGGAATGTCCTCAGGGTACGGTTATTAAATAAAAAATTAAAAAATTCAAATGTTTTTTTGACACAAGGGAAACACGTAACATGATGATACTAACTCCCAAACTAGGCCTGAGCCTGTATTTTTGGGGTTAGTGACCCATGGTATTAATGTGAAAAAAAGCATAAAATGAGATGTGTTGCTACATTGCCTAGTGATCAATTTAAATATAATCAGAAAAAAACTGGCCAAGTGCGAGTCAGACTCGCGCTCTAAGGGTTCCGCACCATTATCGCAAAAAACGGCACAAAAATCACGTTTGTTGTATGGGACCCCCCCTTAAACATTAATTTTATTCTGTTTTTAGTATTTGTTGTTATAGCGGCAATAGAAATACATCATCTGTGAAAATTTCAACTGTCTAGCTATCATGGTTCATGAGATACAGCCTGGTGACAGACGGACAGACAGACAGACAGACGGATCGTGAAGTCTCAGTAACAGGGTCCCGTTTTTACCCTTTGGGTACGGAACCCTAAAAATACACATTAAATACAAACCAAATTAATTAAATTAACTGAATCAATTAAAATTAGAATAAAAACTGAAACCAAATTAAATCAAGTAAAAATCGAGTTACAATCAAATAAAAAATATTTTCAAAATCAAATTTTAAATAAAATGAAAATCAAATTTTTAAATAAAAATGAAAATCAAATTATAATCAAATTAAAATTAAAATGAAACAAAAGTCAAATTATAATCAAATTAAAATTAAAATGAAACAAAAGTCAAATTAAAATCAAACTATAACTAAAAACCAAACTAAACTCAAATTAAAATCAAACTAAAACTATAACCAAACTAAACTCAAATTAAAATCAAATTAAAATCAATTTTAATCAAATTAAAATCAACCATCAAATTAAGGACAAAATAATAAATCAAATTAAGATAAACGTTAAATCAAATAAAATTCAAGAGGGTAGAGAAAACAACAAACATACCTGGTTGTGGTTTGAGTGTAGTTTAGATGAGTTGAGTGTCAAGCGTGTACTTGTGTAGTGTGAGTGAGTGAAGTTGGGTTCGCACTTCGAAACCTTATTACCCTTATTCTCGTGTATTATGCAGCCGTGACTGTTGAAGTTGTAGTAATAGTTATGTGGTGAAAGTAAATAACCCTTCTGTCTCCTGATAGTCTTGTGATAGGAGCCAGTTTGACAGTTTCTTTTTGGTCTCGGGTCGGGTCAGTCCAGCTAAGTTTAGTTTATTATTTGCAGTATTATACAACTTGCAGCTTATGGTGTTAAACTGAAGTCTAGCAAATGAGGTTCTACAAGAGACTGCAGGGGAGATGGATTTCTTGCGATGTTTGTTTGGATCTGGGAGAGGCGCACTTGGTTGTGTTCTTTGGATGGATTGGATCATGTAGAGTTGCCGCACTGTAAGGACCCCACATTCAGCAAAAAGTTGTGATGTAGGATACCTGTACGGCTTTTTGTTTATGACCTTAAGTACTGCTCTTTGTGGTCTTTCCAGTCCGAGCAGATACGTTTTGGCAGCACCCCCCCATACGGTTATGCAGTATTGTATAATGGACTGACATAAGGCCAAGTAAACCAATCTTAATTTTGCTGGTGTTGTAGAATCCCTTAAGTTTTTGAAAACAAAAATTAAACACCTGGCTCTAGATATAACAGTGTCAATCTGCTTTTCCCATGTCAGTCCACTATCAATCTGCACTCCCAAGTATTTAACAGTGCTCACCCGAGAGACAACCTGACAATTACAGCCTTGCTGGTTATCGCAGGTGTGTGACTTTATGGAGTAATCTTATTTAGGTTAAGTGTCAGTAAATTTTGTCTCAGCCAGGTCATTATCCTAGAAAGAGAATATTCAGCACTTTCCTTGACTGATTACCAGTTTGGTCCCCATACGAAAACTCCGGTGTCGTCTGCGTATGTGAAAATCTTTGTGTTTGGTAGGTTCATTGTGCAGAGGTCATTTACGTAAACTTGAAATAGGGGAGGACCCAAGATGCTCCCTTGTGGGACTCCAAATGAGATTTTGTATAGATTTTGAAGATCTTTCCAATTTAGCTAGGAGAATGGGAACAGAAACTGCGTCAAATGCTTTCTTGGGGGCTGATGATACTTGTTCCCCATTTGTGGAAGCGGATCGCACGCTCGTTCGACCTCCCGAGTCCAGTCACCCTCGGTGTGACTGACAGGCACCGACCAGATATTGCGCCAGAACGAATACATGGCGTCATCATCTGGTAGGCGTATATCAGTCACACCTTGGTCGGGTCGCTCCCAAGCTCTATAAACCCACCTTTCGTTGTTCTGGAATGTACGATTCTGTGTGTATCGCTCCACTAGCCGCTTGTGCCGACGAATACGGCTTGCCCATGCATAGATCTTCTGCTTCGATGCGCTTTGTGACGCGGGACAGATAATCTCGAGAACTGATATCAGTCCACGAGAACGCCCGCCTCACAAAGCGCATAACGCTAGGGCGAGTGTTGCCCTCTCTGAAGCAGATAAGCTTGCCGATGAGTGCTCTAGCCTCACCGATACGACGCACAATCCTGAACCGCCAAGCTGGTACAGCTGGTCGTGTAGTTCTGTCACTTTTTGGGAATTTGACGTTAACTACACGACATGCCGCAGCAGCCGCACAGTACAGTATTGAGTGGGTGTCGGCAAGGTCTTTGCTGCTATCCAAAACATTTGATAGCTGCGAATCTAGAGCACACACCAGCGCCCTATTTTTCTTATGCATGGGCAGACGAGGTAGTCGAGGTCTACAGGCGATGTGGAGCGATACTTGCTGAATGCACATTCCAAAGCGCTCCTTAAACGTGCATTGCATTGGGTACTCACAGATATAGCCCCGCCATCGTCATCCTCACCATCATGAACGGGTTGCGGTAAATCACTGGGTTGCAATTGCACCGCGGCCGGTGGCAACGCAGGCGAGACACGGCTATTCCGTGATTCATTTCGTGGCCTATTTAGTTTTCGAACTAGAGATTCCCACACAATACTTCATTAGAAAAAGGTCCAACGATCAAAAAGTTCAACAAATAACAAAGTTATTGTAAAAATTCTGTTACTCTTTACCATAATTCAAAGGCAATGCACACTCAACTCATGAAACTTCTTCGTTGACCCATCGCGACATGTTACTCATGAGGTGCGGTCCAAAGTTCTGAGTATGACAAGTGTACAAGTCATCAGATTTGGTCTCACTACCACTGTCATCAACTATGACGTCTAATTCTCAAGGAACTTGGTGATCGGAGATCCTTCTCCGGAACATACCGACTGTTAATTTGAGGGGAACATTTATGCCTGATAATATTTGCTGCCTTATACCTCATGTGAAGGAGCTTCACGAATAAACGCTGATCTATTTATTTATTTATTTATTAAAACTTCATGCAACATACAGGTACATAGGCGGACTTAATGCCTGAGGCATTCTCTACCAGTCAACCAAGGATGGTGAAGAGATAACATGGCAGGTGCATTAAAAATAGAAATAATTATTAATGTAAAAATAAAAGAATATATATATTGTTAAAATAAACATAAATATATATTTCCTATAATAAATACATATATAAATCTAAAAAAAAAAAAAAACAAAGTTATAAAAGTAATAGAAAGGTGATTGAGACGACTCTGCTATTGGTGTAGAAAGTAATGTCGTAACTTCCGCTTAAATGCATAATGACTGGTGGCCGTCCTGATATCGAGCGGTAGCGCATTCCAGAGAAGAATGGACTGAATATGAAAGGAAGAGTGAATAAAATCAGAAGTATGAGAGGGACAAAGCAAGAGAAGATTGTTAGATGAACGCAGATTCCTAGCGTGTGAAGTACATAAATATTGAAAGTGAGGTGTGAGATAAGAAGGAGGAGTGGGAGAGTTGAGTAGGGAGAAAAGCGTGGTCAAAGCGCGCAAATTTCGCCTCTGCCTAATGGGCATCCATTTGAGTTCAGATCTGCAACTCGAAACATGGTCATATTTCCTCAGGTTGAATATGAACCGGATGCAGTTGTTTAGGAGCCTATCAAGCTTGTCCAGGAACACCGCGTTCAGGTCAAAGTAGCACACATCACCATAGTCTATTATAGGGAAAATTAAAGTCTGCACAAGCATAGTCTTCGTTTTTGCAGGCAGAAAGTTCCTCAGACGGTACAGGCAACGCAAGGTTCCATTGACTCTTTGACTGACACTAGAAACCTGACTTTGCCAGCCAAGTGTCGAGTCGAGATGCAGACCGAGATCTTTTACACTAGGGCTAATGGGGATTACGGTACCATTAAAAATAATAGGAGGAAGAGAACTAATCCCCACACGACCCATCATACGCGAGCTCCCGATCACAATAGCCTGACATTTTGAGGGGTTTACAGATACCCCAAATCTATCAGACCAATTCTTGACTGCGGCCAAGTCCCGGTTCACATCGCCTATAGCATCCGCCAAACCCTCCACCCGTGCAGCCGCATATAGTTGAAGGTCATCGGCATACAGATGATACGAACACCGAAGACAGTGAGTAATAAAATTTATGAAGATGGAGAATAATAATGGTGAAAGAATACCGCCTTGCGGAACACCAGCAGCCAAGTCACACCAACTCGACGAACTATCGTCAACGCGAACCGACTGCTGACGTCCCCGAAGATAAGAAGAGAACCATTCCAGGGCCTCGGAGGAAACCATAAGATGTGAAAGGATAGAAAGGAGAATATCGTGACTGACGGCATTAAAGGCATTGGAGAAAACAATTAACACCAGAACAGTGACCTTGGTATCCTCCATCGCTTCTCTTATGTCACCAGTCACTTTGAGGAGAGCAGATGCAGTACTGTGCCCCGGCCTGAACCCAGACTGGAATGAGCTAACAAGGTTATTCCGATGAACAAACCCTGAGAGCTGTCTGTGGACGCAGGCCTCCAGCACTTTGGATAAAAAAGGAAGGATAGAAATTGGTCGAAAATGGTTAGATAGAGAGGGATTAGATATTTTAGGAAGTGGACGAACGTAGGCCATACGCCACAAGGAAGGGAATTGTGCGGAATCAAGAGAAAAGTTGATTATGTGGATAATAGGGGGGAGAAGAAAGTCGAGGATTAGGGTGACCATATAACGACTGATGCCGTCAAAATCCAAGGCCTTGGATTTAATAGACAGGATGATTTTCTGATTTCATCCAAGGTGGCCGGAGAAAAATGGAACTGTTCTATAATAGGACCGGGTAGGCCAGTAATGAAATCAACCGTCTGAGATAACATTTGGGAATCCAAATGGCAGGTTGTAGTGAAATGACGGTTGATATCATCCAAGCTGATGGTCTTAGGAAAATCCACATGACGTGACTTACCGATACCAAGAGTTCCAAGGAATTTCCAGATATCAGCCGGAGAAGAAGAAGATATGTTTTCGAGAATATGGCGGCGTTTGGCATTGCGTATCACCTGGTTACACCGATTCCTAGCAGTTTTGAAAAAGTTCCTGTGATCAATACCTTTAAAATCAGATATCAACAGTAACCATTCACTATCGCTCACTAACTCGGTCTTTATGTAAGGAAAACGATCGCGAGATCTACTGCTATCATAATATTACTTTGAAAGTAAGCAAGTGAGAAACCGAAGTGGTCCCTGAAGGACCTTTGTGAGGCAAATGAAAACGCTATTGCCGTGGCTGAATTCTGGTCAAAACGTATTTAATTGAGGAATCATCGATACGACGAAGAAGAAGTAAGCAAGTGAATTCAGATCTGAAGACGGTAGTTGTATTTCGTTATGCAACATAAGATCTGTTTTGAATACACGTAAATGACCAGTACCGTTACTAACTCGAAACAATTGCGTTGGCTAAACGACTTTACTAACTCGCTTTGCCACTGAAAATCACTAGTTGTGCAGTCATTTTGGATATCTCATTTCCCTTCTTATGGGATCCCAAGACGACCCACTAACCGAGATATCTCATCCTTAAGTTGGTACTGAGCCAAATATTGAAACTAGAAAGTATCAACTAGCCAATAGGAAACTCATTAGCTACTTGTTTTTTACTAAGTGTGTCTTAATTACCTAGTGATAGTGCTAGGTATAACCACTACCGATTCAGTGATCATAAATGAACACTCAAAACTTGAACTAGCGTCTCTTCACTAGAGAACCTTCGATCTAACTATCGAAATAACATGGAAGCGACTCACCGAGTATTCCATTCCAAACTTGCGCGCGCTCGTAACGTTCACCTGCGAACTGATAGCCTGCCGTTGTCGGTCTCAACCTCTCAGATGTTGACAGTCGACCTTCGCTTTCAGCATTTGAACCGCTAGCTTGCAGCAGAGGCTCCACTTCGACGCAATATGGTATCTGAAACGTGAAAAACATTACGAGAGTATATGTTCACAGTTATCTTAACAGCTTTGAACACTCTAATAACAAAATGAAAACGACTCACCAGATTGGCATAAAGATCCGTGTGTATGGATCTTTCCACACGTCCACACGCTCCTCCTTGACCTTTCCAGCTCCTTGGTTGATACTAGCCTCCTCACTGCTCCGCTCCAGACTGGTTTTTCATTATAAGTTTTTAAACTGTCATGGTCAATATCCCGCTTTTAATGTTAATGTTAGTGGTTTTTCATTATTAAAGACTGAGGGTAGTCGCAACTGACACCGCGATTTTTTGCAAGAATGTAACCGCCATTTTCACTAGCATTGTTTTTATGTGTGATCTCATTAGCACGATCGAATCCCAATTCTGATGTCGCATCAAGGCTGGCCGATAGATGCAAACCATCGGGAAGTCAGGATGTATTCCCTTAGGTTAAGACATAGTGTGTGGGCAGGTAGGTGGGTCAATCGTGAAAATGAAATCACACAAATTATTCGATACACTGAGTATATTCAAATAGACACAAGTTACATTCCTGCTTAAGGCTGCTCTAAGGCTGGTTTTGGCTTTTAAGTACTCACCGAAGGTCCAAAATTTGAGACACACCATAGAAAAAGAATAACTTTTGCTCGGGAACATCGACTTTGGTCCACGGACTAGTGCATTAAAATATTGTTTAGTGATGAGTATGGAATTAATTTAAATCGAGTAGAGGGAGGTGCTGGGGCCCGTAAACTTGCCCCATAGAACACAAATGGGGCTAATACTACCCGTGCGAAGCCAGGGCGGGTCGCTAGTATTAGGTAAGTACATTCAAACATGCGATCATTGTATTCATAATTAAAATACTTATTTGTAACTCAAGGGGGAACGGCGTTGAAGGTTGAAATACAGGTTATGCCTAGTTCGGCCTCAAATGCTAATATGGCTAATACTTTTGTGTTATATTTACAAATTTCTGTGAATGAAGATAAAGTTAATTTTAACTAACTTTAAGGGTAACTAACTTTTAATTATAAATATATAACATTAGTTTTCGAAGAAAGGAGTTCAAATTCTAATGATAACGTTTGTAACGTAAAACCGTTGCTCAAAGAGAAAGTAAGGTGGAAAATGAACTTTGTATGACGAATAAGATAGTATTGTCGAAAAAGTTGTTAACATGGCATTAACCTTCTTAACTCTACTAGTATCTGCTGACGGTTGATAGGAAAGAATGGACGAAGAAAAAAATGTTTCGCCAACCCATGTAACTTTGAACAAGTTCAGAAATATGATAAGGTTTTTCGGTAGCTCGTAAAACTGCTGAATTTTAACCATCAACGAAAAGGTTGTTGCAAGACTAGAATGGGATGATTACTCAGATGATAATTAAATAAAAAACCGGCAAAGTACTAGTCGAGCTCGCGCACTAAGGGTTCCGTACCATTATCGCAAAAAAAAAACACGTTTGTTGTATGGGAGCCCCACTTAAATATTTATTTTATTCTGTTTTCAGTATTTGGCAACAGAAATACATCTACTTTGAAAATTTCAACTGATTAGCTATCAAGGTTCATGAGAGACAGCCTGGTGACAGACAGACAGATAAACCGACAGTGGAGTCTTAGTGATAGGGTCCCGTTTTTACCCTTTGGGTACGGAACCCTAAAAAACGTATGAAGGAAGAAAACACGCGATTCCAATTAAATGAACAACAAGAAACTGACGATGAAATTGAAGATTTTGGTAATATTGATGATCACAGTTCATTATAACTGGTCATTTGCTGACCATATTCTTAAAGTAATAAAATTGAAGTATCTGTATGTAAAATCATAATAACAGCGGTTTATTGAATGCATGTGATGCCGGGTAATCTCCGAAATCTTCAGCTGGACCGATTTTGACGGAACTTTTTTGGAGATAGCTAATGTTGTAAGAGAAACGAAACACAGGCTACTCGATGATGATGATGATGGAGACTCTCATATCCGCACTTAGACTCTCTTTCAGTCGGTTGTGCGTGGGGTTTGTAGTTAACAAAGCCAGTCAAGCTCCGCCCAAAAGCACAGAAGCTTCCTGTCTAGGGCTATTCGCTAAGGATATAGCCTTGAGCGCAGCGCTGCGCCTTTTACGTAACTACTTGTTTTGTACTAGTTACATCGCCTTAGAGAATAGAACTACTATAAGTAGTGCTGTAACAGTGGTGCGAAACAACACTATACAGCGATGAAACTAGTGTTGGCGCAGCGCTGCGCTCAAGGCTGTATCCTTACAGAATATTACTACTGGGAGCTTCACAGGCTTCGCGGAGCGAGCGACCTCATTGTTCCGAGGATTTCTTCACGTTGAGAAGCCACGGCACGGCAAGGCGGACCCTGCAAAGCGGACTGTCTGTGGCGCCTATATTAAAAAGATGTTTTTTAAGGAAGTTATGGCCCGAAATTTTTCTGATTATTCTTAGGTTATTTCTGCTCAGGCTGAGAATTTTTTTGGTCAATCACTGGTGTGACGCGTATTCGGTATAGCCAATTTTGACTGTCTAGCGTCTGTTGCCCGTGACCATCTGTTGCACAGATCAATTGTTATGAAGTTCGGTCGATCTTTGGCGAAACCACGCACGACTTTGTGAGAAAGGTTGGAGGAGAAGTGGGTACGGGCCTAGCACTAATATATCAGAGTTATCTTCGCAAGTTCATCTGCGGCATCATTTCCTAAGGACCCACTATGCCCTTTGATCCACTGGAGGGTAATACGATTAGACGTCGATATGCTCTCCAGTGCTAGACGGCATTCAAAGATTAGTTTGTTGTTGGTTTGTTTGTTTTTTAAAGCTTTGAACACAGTCAGACTGTCGGATAGGAATTTAATGCCGTAGTTCAATTTGCCTAAGCGCTTTACTATTGTTGCAGATTGTGTTAATGCATTCACATCGAAAGATCGAACTGTGTGTGCCTAGCGGTATGTGAAAAATTATGTTGAGGTCAAGGGAGTGTGCGCCAGCACCTGAACTGTTTTAGTGTTTTTGAGCCATCTTTGTAGATATGCACTTCATTGGCTCCTGACTGATTCCTTTCTTCCTCTGCTGTTTGTATTTGTACGAGCAAACCCGTACATATCAATTGTTTCATTTTTATGCTGACATCGACGCGCAGCGAATAAATAAATATCACAAATTTGAGTAAGCGTTTAGTAGAGGTTGCATAGCATTGTTGTTGGTCATCGGGTCGATAATCTAACAATTTAGGGTGTTTAACTGAATACACAATATCATTTTAAATTTACCTTACCCGTACATTTTTGGGCCTTTAAGCCGGATGTTGCGTGTGTACGTTACAGTGTAGCAACCAAGTATAGTAAAGCGTTTCACTAGTGACGTCAAACGAACTAGCAGTGAAACTAGTACAGTACAGTAGTAGTGTACTGCCAGCAATAGTGCAGTACATAGCAACAGCAATAAGCAGGGATCAACAGGATCCGCATTTCGCGAGCAACAAAGCGCCCACTTGGACGATAAAGTAAGATCGTTTCATTTACTATCATTTCCATGAACAACATGTCTTCAACGGAGGACGTTCTCGCCCAACAACAACAGTTACTCAATCAGATAGAGCAAGTTTACACCAACTTCAAAAATGATGGCTCCGATCGCAAAACCTCGGACTAAATACGCCGAAGGTTAGAAAATTTGGATGTATGCTGGCAAGAGTATCAATCGAATCATATAAGATTGTGTAACAAATCTAACAACAAATAACAAATCAAAGCTTATCACACCATCTAGTGCAATTTATTTAAACTTGCAATTTTTTTCATACTTCGGGTTGGGTGCCCGTGACTAAACGTTTAGTTTCTATTGAAGAGAAGCGTTTGGAAAACCAGCCACTTCGTATTGATAACCAGTGGAAAATGTTGGATATGTATAAAGAAATAAGCGAGTCATGGTCACTTAAGATAGACCCAAGCAAAGCAGGATTTAAGTGCATCCATCAGAAGAGGCAAAAGAATGCCTGGAACATGATTTTAATCTAAATATAGATATTAAGTTTAGTTTATGACAGATTTTATGAAATTTTAATTCAATTTTAAGTGCAAGTACTGCAAAATTTTCCTAGATAAGTTACATACTAGCTTAAATAGTGATAAAAGATTCAAAAAAAATACTTGAGATTAGAAACAACAAATTCAAAAAAAACCGGCCAATTGTGTGTCGGACCTAGGGTGCCAGATCGGAAGACAAAAATATCTGGAGAAAATTTGAAAATATCGGGGTTTTGAGGTTGTTATCGGGCGAAATAAATATCTATATATATATATATATAAATAAAAATGAATTGTTGTTCGTTAGTCTGATTAAAACTCGAGAATGGTTGGGCCGATTTGTATAATTCTTTTTTTGTTTTGTTCGACAGAATACAGGGAAGGTTTAAAAACAAAAAAAAGGGTAGGGTAGGTGTAGGGTAGGTGTAGGGTAGGTGTAGGGTAGGTGTAGGGTAGGTGTAGGGTAGGTGTAGGGTAGGTGTAGGGTAGGTGTAGGGTAGGTGTAGGGTAGGTGTAGGGTAGGTGTAGGGTAGGTGTAGGGTAGGTGTAGGGTAGGTGTAGGGTAGGTGTAGGGTAGGTGTAGGGTAGGTGTAGGGTAGGTGTAGGGTAGGTGTAGGGTAGGTGTAGGGTAGGTGTAGGGTAGGTGTAGGGTAGGTGTAGGGTAGGTGTAGGGTAGGTGTAGGGTAGGTGTAGGGTAGGTGTAGGGTAGGTGTAGGGTAGGTGTAGGGTAGGTGTAGGGTAGGTGTAGGGTAGGTGTAGGGTAGGTGTAGGGTAGGTGTAGGGTAGGTGTAGGGTAGGTGTAGGGTAGGTGTAGGGTAGGTGTAGGGTAGGTGTAGGGTAGGTGTAGGGTAGGTGTAGGGTAGGTGTAGGGTAGGTGTAGGGTAGGTGTAGGGTAGGTGTAGGGTAGGTGTAGGGTAGGTGTAGGGTAGGTGTAGGGTAGGTGTAGGGTAGGTGTAGGGTAGGTGTAGGGTAGGTGTAGGGTAGGTGTAGGGTAGGTGTAGGGTAGGTGTAGGGTAGGTGTAGGGTAGGTGTAGGGTAGGTGTAGGGTAGGTGTAGGGTAGGTGTAGGGTAGGTGTAGGGTAGGTGTAGGGTAGGTGTAGGGTAGGTGTAGGGTAGGTGTAGGGTAGGTGTAGGGTAGGTGTAGGGTAGGTGTAGGGTAGGTGTAGGGTAGGTGTAGGGTAGGTGTAGGGTAGGTGTAGGGTAGGTGTAGGGTAGGTGTAGGGTAGGTGTAGGGTAGGTGTAGGGTAGGTGTAGGGTAGGTGTAGGGTAGGTGTAGGGTAGGTGTAGGGTAGGTGTAGGGTAGGTGTAGGGTAGGTGTAGGGTAGGTGTAGGGTAGGTGTAGGGTAGGTGTAGGGTAGGTGTAGGGTAGGTGTAGGGTAGGTGTAGGGTAGGTGTAGGGTAGGTGTAGGGTAGGTGTAGGGTAGGTGTAGGGTAGGTGTAGGGTAGGTGTAGGGTAGGTGTAGGGTAGGTGTAGGGTAGGTGTAGGGTAGGTGTAGGGTAGGTGTAGGGTAGGTGTAGGGTAGGTGTAGGGTAGGTGTAGGGTAGGTGTAGGGTAGGTGTAGGGTAGGTGTAGGGTAGGTGTAGGGTAGGTGTAGGGTAGGTGTAGGGTAGGTGTAGGGTAGGTGTAGGGTAGGTGTAGGGTAGGTGTAGGGTAGGTGTAGGGTAGGTGTAGGGTAGGTGTAGGGTAGGTGTAGGGTAGGTGTAGGGTAGGTGTAGGGTAGGTGTAGGGTAGGTGTAGGGTAGGTGTAGGGTAGGTGTAGGGTAGGTGTAGGGTAGGTGTAGGGTAGGTGTAGGGTAGGTGTAGGGTAGGTGTAGGGTAGGTGTAGGGTAGGTGTAGGGTAGGTGTAGGGTAGGTGTAGGGTAGGTGTAGGGTAGGTGTAGGGTAGGTGTAGGGTAGGTGTAGGGTAGGTGTAGGGTAGGTGTAGGGTAGGTGTAGGGTAGGTGTAGGGTAGGTGTAGGGTAGGTGTAGGGTAGGTGTAGGGTAGGTGTAGGGTAGGTGTAGGGTAGGTGTAGGGTAGGTGTAGGGTAGGTGTAGGGTAGGTGTAGGGTAGGTGTAGGGTAGGTGTAGGGTAGGTGTAGGGTAGGTGTAGGGTAGGTGTAGGGTAGGTGTAGGGTAGGTGTAGGGTAGGTGTAGGGTAGGTGTAGGGTAGGTGTAGGGTAGGTGTAGGGTAGGTGTAGGGTAGGTGTAGGGTAGGTGTAGGGTAGGTGTAGGGTAGGTGTAGGGTAGGTGTAGGGTAGGTGTAGGGTAGGTGTAGGGTAGGTGTAGGGTAGGTGTAGGGTAGGTGTAGGGTAGGTGTAGGGTAGGTGTAGGGTAGGTGTAGGGTAGGTGTAGGGTAGGTGTAGGGTATGTGTATTTCGTTATGCAACATAAGATCTGTTTTGAATACACGTAAATGACCAGTACCGTTACTAACTCGAAACAATTGCGTTGGCTAAACGACTTTACTAACTCGCTTTGCCACTGAAAATCACTAGTTGTGCAGTCATTTTGGATATCTCATTTCCCTTCTTATGGGATCCCAAGACGACCCACTAACCGAGATATCTCATCCTTAAGTTGGTACTGAGCCAAATATTGAAACTAGAAAGTATCAACTAGCCAATAGGAAACTCATTAGCTACTTGTTTTTTACTAAGTGTGTCTTAATTACCTAGTGATAGTGCTAGGTATAACCACTACCGATTCAGTGATCATACATGAACACTCAAAACTTGAACTAGCGTCTCTTCACTAGAGAACCTTCGATCTAACTATCGAAATAACATGGAAGCGACTCACCGAGTATTCCATTCCAAACTTGCGCGCGCTCGTAACGTTCACCTGCGAACTGATAGCCTGCCGTTGTCGGTCTCAACCTCTCAGATGTTGACAGTCGACCTTCGCTTTCAGCATTTGAACCGCTAGCTTGCAGCAGAGGCTCCACTTCGACGCAATATGGTATCTGAAACGTGAAAAACATTACGAGAGTATATGTTCACAGTTATCTTAACAGCTTTGAACACTCTAATAACAAAATGAAAACGACTCACCAGATTGGCATAAAGATCCGTGTGTATGGATCTTTCCACACGTCCACACGCTCCTCCTTGACCTTTCCAGCTCCTTGGTTGATACTAGCCTCCTCACTGCTCCGCTCCAGACTGGTTTTTCATTATAAGTTTTTAAACTGTCATGGTCAATATCCCGCTTTTAATGTTAATGTTAGTGGTTTTTCATTATTAAAGACTGAGGGTAGTCGCAACTGACACCGCGATTTTTTGCAAGAATGTAACCGCCATTTTCACTAGCATTGTTTTTATGTGTGATCTCATTAGCACGATCGAATCCCAATTCTGATGTCGCATCAAGGCTGGCCGATAGATGCAAACCATCGGGAAGTCAGGATGTATTCCCTTAGGTTAAGACATAGTGTGTGGGCAGGTAGGTGGGTCAATCGTGAAAATGAAATCACACAAATTATTCGATACACTGAGTATATTCAAATAGACACAAGTTACATTCCTGCTTAAGGCTGCTCTAAGGCTGGTTTTGGCTTTTAAGTACTCACCGAAGGTCCAAAATTTGAGACACACCATAGAAAAAGAATAACTTTTGCTCGGGAACATCGACTTTGGTCCACGGACTAGTGCATTAAAATATTGTTTAGTGATGAGTATGGAATTAATTTAAATCGAGTAGAGGGAGGTGCTGGGGCCCGTAAACTTGCCCCATAGAACACAAATGGGGCTAATACTACCCGTGCGAAGCCAGGGCGGGTCGCTAGTATTAGGTAAGTACATTCAAACATGCGATCATTGTATTCATAATTAAAATACTTATTTGTAACTCAAGGGGGAACGGCGTTGAAGGTTGAAATACAGGTTATGCCTAGTTCGGCCTCAAATGCTAAAATGGCTAATACTTTTGTGTTATATTTACAAATTTCTGTGAATGAAGATAAAGTTAATTTTAACTAACTTTAAGGGTAACTAACTTTTAATTATAAATATATAACATTAGTTTTCGAAGAAAGGAGTTCAAATTCTAATGATAACGTTTGTAACGTAAAACCGTTGCTCAAAGAGAAAGTAAGGTGGAAAATGAACTTTGTATGACGAATAAGATAGTATTGTCGAAAAAATTGTTAACATGGCATTAACCTTCTTAACTCTACTAGTATCTGCTGACGGTTGATAGGAAAGAATGGACGAAGAAAAAAATGTTTCGCCAACCCATGTAACTTTGAACAAGTTCAGAAATAGGATAAGGTTTTTCGGTAGCTCGTAAAACTGCTGAATTTTAACCATCAACGAAAAGGTTGTTGCAAGACTAGAATGGGATGATTACTCAGATGATAATTAAATAAAAAACCGGCAAAGTACTAGTCGAGCTCGCGCACTAAGGGTTCCGTACCATTATCGCAAAAAAAAAACACGTTTGTTGTATGGGAGCCCCACTTAAATATTTATTTTATTCTGTTTTCAGTATTTGGCAACAGAAATACATCTACTTTGAAAATTTCAACTGATTAGCTATCAAGGTTCATGAGAGACAGCCTGGTGACAGACAGACAGATAAACCGACAGTGGAGTCTTAGTGATAGGGTCCCGTTTTTACCCTTTGGGTACGGAACCCTAAAAAACGTATGAAGGAAGAAAACACGCGATTCCAATTAAATGAACAACAAGAAACTGACGATGAAATTGAAGATTTTGGTAATATTGATGATCACAGTTCATTATAACTGGTCATTTGCTGACCATATTCTTAAAGTAATAAAATTGAAGTATCTGTATGTAAAATCATAATAACAGCGGTTTATTGAATGCATGTGATGCCGGGTAATCTCCGAAATCTTCAGCTGGACCGATTTTGACGGAACTTTTTTGGAGATAGCTAATGTTGTAAGAGAAACGAAACACAGGCTACTCGATGATGATGATGATGGAGACTCTCATATCCGCACTTAGACTCTCTTTCAGTCGGTTGTGCGTGGGGTTTGTAGTTAACAAAGCCAGTCAAGCTCCGCCCAAAAGCACAGAAGCTTCCTGTCTAGGGCTATTCGCTAAGGATATAGCCTTGAGCGCAGCGCTGCGCCTTTTACGTAACTACTTGTTTTGTACTAGTTACATCGCCTTAGAGAATAGAACTACTATAAGTAGTGCTGTAACAGTGGTGCGAAACAACACTATACAGCGATGAAACTAGTGTTGGCGCAGCGCTGCGCTCAAGGCTGTATCCTTACAGAATATTACTACTGGGAGCTTCACAGGCTTCGCGGAGCGAGCGACCTCATTGTTCCGAGGATTTCTTCACGTTGAGAAGCCACGGCACGGCAAGGCGGACCCTGCAAAGCGGACTGTCTGTGGCGCCTATATTAAAAAGATGTTTTTTAAGGAAGTTATGGCCCGAAATTTTTCTGATTATTCTTAGGTTATTTCTGCTCAGGCTGAGAATTTTTTTGGTCAATCACTGGTGTGACGCGTATTCGGTATAGCCAATTTTGACTGTCTAGCGTCTGTTGCCCGTGACCATCTGTTGCACAGATCAATTGTTATGAAGTTCGGTCGATCTTTGGCGAAACCACGCACGACTTTGTGAGAAAGGTTGGAGGAGAAGTGGGTACGGGCCTAGCACTAATATATCAGAGTTATCTTCGCAAGTTCATCTGCAGCATCATTTCCTAAGGACCCACTATGCCCTTTGATCCACTGGAGGGTAATACGATTAGACGTCGATATGCTCTCCAGGGCTAGACGGCATTCAAAGATTAGTTTGTTGTTGGTTTGTTTGTTTTTTAAAGCTTTGAGCACAGTCAGACTGTCGGATAGGAATTTAATGCCGTAGTTCAATTTGCCTAAGCGCTTTACTATTGTTGCAGATTGTGTTAATGCATTCACATCGAAAGATCGAACTGTGTGTGCCTAGCGGTATGTGAAAAATTATGTTGAGGTCAAGGGAGTGTGCGCCAGCACCTGAACTGTTTTAGTGTTTTTGAGCCATCTTTGTAGATATGCACTTCATTGGCTCCTGACTGATTCCTTTCTTCCTCTGCTGTTTGTATTTGTACGAGCAAACCCGTACATATCAATTGTTTCATTTTTATGCTGACATCGACGCGCAGCGAATAAATAAATATCACAAATTTGAGTAAGCGTTTAGTAGAGGTTGCATAGCATTGTTGTTGGTCATCGGGTCGATAATCTAACAATTTAGGGTGTTTAACTGAATACACAATATCATTTTAAATTTACCTTACCCGTACATTTTTGGGCCTTTAAGCCGGATGTTGCGTGTGTACGTTACAGTGTAGCAACCAAGTATAGTAAAGCGTTTCACTAGTGACGTCAAACGAACTAGCAGTGAAACTAGTACAGTACAGTAGTAGTGTACTGCCAGCAATAGTGCAGTACATAGCAACAGCAATAAGCAGGGATCAACAGGATCCGCATTTCGCGAGCAACAAAGCGCCCACTTGGACGATAAAGTAAGATCGTTTCATTTACTATCATTTCCATGAACAACATGTCTTCAACGGAGGACGTTCTCGCCCAACAACAACAGTTACTCAATCAGATAGAGCAAGTTTACACCAACTTCAAAAATGATGGCTCCGATCGCAAAACCTCGGACTAAATACGCCGAAGGTTAGAAAATTTGGATGTATGCTGGCAAGAGTATCAATCGAATCATATAAGATTGTGTAACAAATCTAACAACAAATAACAAATCAAAGCTTATCACACCATCTAGTGCAATTTATTTAAACTTGCAATTTTTTTCATACTTCGGGTTGGGTGCCCGTGACTAAACGTTTAGTTTCTATTGAAGAGAAGCGTTTGGAAAACCAGCCACTTCGTATTGATAACCAGTGGAAAATGTTGGATATGTATAAAGAAATAAGCGAGTCATGGTCACTTAAGATAGACCCAAGCAAAGCAGGATTTAAGTGCATCCATCAGAAGAGGCAAAAGAATGCCTGGAACATGATTTTAATCTAAATATAGATATTAAGTTTAGTTTATGACAGATTTTATGAAATTTTAATTCAATTTTAAGTGCAAGTACTGCAAAATTTTCCTAGATAAGTTACATACTAGCTTAAATAGTGATAAAAGATTCAAAAAAAATACTTGAGATTAGAAACAACAAATTCAAAAAAAACCGGCCAATTGTGTGTCGGACCTAGGGTGCCAGATCGGAAGACAAAAATATCTGGAGAAAATTTGAAAATATCGGGGTTTTGAGGTTGTTATCGGGCGAAATAAATATCTATATATATATATATATAAATAAAAATGAATTGTTGTTCGTTAGTCTGATTAAAACTCGAGAATGGTTGGGCCGATTTGTATAATTCTTTTTTTGTTTTGTTCGACAGAATACAGGGAAGGTTTAAAAACAAAAAAAAGGGTAGGGTAGGTGTAGGGTAGGTGTAGGGTAGGTGTAGGGTAGGTGTAGGGTAGGTGTAGGGTAGGTGTAGGGTAGGTGTAGGGTAGGTGTAGGGTAGGTGTAGGGTAGGTGTAGGGTAGGTGTAGGGTAGGTGTAGGGTAGGTGTAGGGTAGGTGTAGGGTAGGTGTAGGGTAGGTGTAGGGTAGGTGTAGGGTAGGTGTAGGGTAGGTGTAGGGTAGGTGTAGGGTAGGTGTAGGGTAGGTGTAGGGTAGGTGTAGGGTAGGTGTAGGGTAGGTGTAGGGTAGGTGTAGGGTAGGTGTAGGGTAGGTGTAGGGTAGGTGTAGGGTAGGTGTAGGGTAGGTGTAGGGTAGGTGTAGGGTAGGTGTAGGGTAGGTGTAGGGTAGGTGTAGGGTAGGTGTAGGGTAGGTGTAGGGTAGGTGTAGGGTAGGTGTAGGGTAGGTGTAGGGTAGGTGTAGGGTAGGTGTAGGGTAGGTGTAGGGTAGGTGTAGGGTAGGTGTAGGGTAGGTGTAGGGTAGGTGTAGGGTAGGTGTAGGGTAGGTGTAGGGTAGGTGTAGGGTAGGTGTAGGGTAGGTGTAGGGTAGGTGTAGGGTAGGTGTAGGGTAGGTGTAGGGTAGGTGTAGGGTAGGTGTAGGGTAGGTGTAGGGTAGGTGTAGGGTAGGTGTAGGGTAGGTGTAGGGTAGGTGTAGGGTAGGTGTAGGGTAGGTGTAGGGTAGGTGTAGGGTAGGTGTAGGGTAGGTGTAGGGTAGGTGTAGGGTAGGTGTAGGGTAGGTGTAGGGTAGGTGTAGGGTAGGTGTAGGGTAGGTGTAGGGTAGGTGTAGGGTAGGTGTAGGGTAGGTGTAGGGTAGGTGTAGGGTAGGTGTAGGGTAGGTGTAGGGTAGGTGTAGGGTAGGTGTAGGGTAGGTGTAGGGTAGGTGTAGGGTAGGTGTAGGGTAGGTGTAGGGTAGGTGTAGGGTAGGTGTAGGGTAGGTGTAGGGTAGGTGTAGGGTAGGTGTAGGGTAGGTGTAGGGTAGGTGTAGGGTAGGTGTAGGGTAGGTGTAGGGTAGGTGTAGGGTAGGTGTAGGGTAGGTGTAGGGTAGGTGTAGGGTAGGTGTAGGGTAGGTGTAGGGTAGGTGTAGGGTAGGTGTAGGGTAGGTGTAGGGTAGGTGTAGGGTAGGTGTAGGGTAGGTGTAGGGTAGGTGTAGGGTAGGTGTAGGGTAGGTGTAGGGTAGGTGTAGGGTAGGTGTAGGGTAGGTGTAGGGTAGGTGTAGGGTAGGTGTAGGGTAGGTGTAGGGTAGGTGTAGGGTAGGTGTAGGGTAGGTGTAGGGTAGGTGTAGGGTAGGTGTAGGGTAGGTGTAGGGTAGGTGTAGGGTAGGTGTAGGGTAGGTGTAGGGTAGGTGTAGGGTAGGTGTAGGGTAGGTGTAGGGTAGGTGTAGGGTAGGTGTAGGGTAGGTGTAGGGTAGGTGTAGGGTAGGTGTAGGGTAGGTGTAGGGTAGGTGTAGGGTAGGTGTAGGGTAGGTGTAGGGTAGGTGTAGGTTAGGTGTAGGGTAGGTGTAGGGTAGGTGTAGGGTAGGTGTAGGGTAGGTGTAGGGTAGGTGTAGGGTAGGTGTAGGGTAGGTGTAGGGTAGGTGTAGGGTAGGTGTAGGGTAGGTGTAGGGTAGGTGTAGGGTAGGTGTAGGGTAGGTGTAGGGTAGGTGTAGGGTAGGTGTAGGGTAGGTGTAGGGTAGGTGTAGGGTAGGTGTAGGGTAGGTGTAGGGTAGGTGTAGGGTAGGTGTAGGGTAGGTGTAGGGTAGGTGTAGGGTAGGTGTAGGGTAGGTGTAGGGTAGGTGTAGGGTAGGTGTAGGGTAGGTGTAGGGTAGGTGTAGGGTAGGTGTAGGGTAGGTGTAGGGTAGGTGTAGGGTAGGTGTAGGGTATGTGTATTTCGTTATGCAACATAAGATCTGTTTTGAATACACGTAAATGACCAGTACCGTTACTAACTCGAAACAATTGCGTTGGCTAAACGACTTTACTAACTCGCTTTGCCACTGAAAATCACTAGTTGTGCAGTTCTCATTTCCCTTCTTATGGGATCCCAAGACGACCCACTAACCGAGATATCTCATCCTTAAGTTGGTACTGAGCCAAATATTGAAACTAGAAAGTATCAACTAGCCAATAGGAAACTCATTAGCTACTTGTTTTTTACTAAGTGTGTCTTAATTACCTAGTGATAGTGCTAGGTATAACCACTACCGATTCAGTGATCATAAATGAACACTCAAAACTTGAACTAGCGTCTCTTCACTAGAGAACCTTCGATCTAACTATCGAAATAACATGGAAGCGACTCACCGAGTATTCCAT
This sequence comes from Orthosia incerta, assembly GCA_948252205.1. Classification (NCBI taxonomy): domain Eukaryota; kingdom Metazoa; phylum Arthropoda; class Insecta; order Lepidoptera; family Noctuidae; genus Orthosia; species Orthosia incerta. The sequence continues at coordinate 12,590,044 of OX411758.1, forward strand.
TCCAAACTTGCGCGCGCTCGTAACGTTCACCTGCGAACTGATAGCCTGCCGTTGTCGGTCTCAACCTCTCAGATGTTGACAGTCGACCTTCGCTTTCAGCATTTGAACCGCTAGCTTGCAGCAGAGGCTCCACTTCGACGCAATATGGTATCTGAAACGTGAAAAACATTACGAGAGTATATGTTCACAGTTATCTTAACAGCTTTGAACACTCTAATAACAAAATGAAAACGACTCACCAGATTGGCATAAAGATCCGTGTGTATGGATCTTTCCACACGTCCACACGCTCCTCCTTGACCTTTCCAGCTCCTTGGTTGATACTAGCCTCCTCACTGCTCCGCTCCAGACTGGTTTTTCATTATAAGTTTTTAAACTGTCATGGTCAATATCCCGCTTTTAATGTTAATGTTAGTGGTTTTTCATTATTAAAGACTGAGGGTAGTCGCAACTGACACCGCGATTTTTTGCAAGAATGTAACCGCCATTTTCACTAGCATTGTTTTTATGTGTGATCTCATTAGCACGATCGAATCCCAATTCTGATGTCGCATCAAGGCTGGCCGATAGATGCAAACCATCGGGAAGTCAGGATGTATTCCCTTAGGTTAAGACATAGTGTGTGGGCAGGTAGGTGGGTCAATCGTGAAAATGAAATCACACAAATTATTCGATACACTGAGTATATTCAAATAGACACAAGTTACATTCCTGCTTAAGGCTGCTCTAAGGCTGGTTTTGGCTTTTAAGTACTCACCGAAGGTCCAAAATTTGAGACACACCATAGAAAAAGAATAACTTTTGCTCGGGAACATCGACTTTGGTCCACGGACTAGTGCATTAAAATATTGTTTAGTGATGAGTATGGAATTAATTTAAATCGAGTAGAGGGAGGTGCTGGGGCCCGTAAACTTGCCCCATAGAACACAAATGGGGCTAATACTACCCGTGCGAAGCCAGGGCGGGTCGCTAGTATTAGGTAAGTACATTCAAACATGCGATCATTGTATTCATAATTAAAATACTTATTTGTAACTCAAGGGGGAACGGCGTTGAAGGTTGAAATACAGGTTATGCCTAGTTCGGCCTCAAATGCTAATATGGCTAATACTTTTGTGTTATATTTACAAATTTCTGTGAATGAAGATAAAGTTAATTTTAACTAACTTTAAGGGTAACTAACTTTTAATTATAAATATATAACATTAGTTTTCGAAGAAAGGAGTTCAAATTCTAATGATAACGTTTGTAACGTAAAACCGTTGCTCAAAGAGAAAGTAAGGTGGAAAATGAACTTTGTATGACGAATAAGATAGTATTGTCGAAAAAGTTGTTAACATGGCATTAACCTTCTTAACTCTACTAGTATCTGCTGACGGTTGATAGGAAAGAATGGACGAAGAAAAAAATGTTTCGCCAACCCATGTAACTTTGAACAAGTTCAGAAATATGATAAGGTTTTTCGGTAGCTCGTAAAACTGCTGAATTTTAACCATCAACGAAAAGGTTGTTGCAAGACTAGAATGGGATGATTACTCAGATGATAATTAAATAAAAAACCGGCAAAGTACTAGTCGAGCTCGCGCACTAAGGGTTCCGTACCATTATCGCAAAAAAAAAACACGTTTGTTGTATGGGAGCCCCACTTAAATATTTATTTTATTCTGTTTTCAGTATTTGGCAACAGAAATACATCTACTTTGAAAATTTCAACTGATTAGCTATCAAGGTTCATGAGAGACAGCCTGGTGACAGACAGACAGATAAACCGACAGTGGAGTCTTAGTGATAGGGTCCCGTTTTTACCCTTTGGGTACGGAACCCTAAAAAACGTATGAAGGAAGAAAACACGCGATTCCAATTAAATGAACAACAAGAAACTGACGATGAAATTGAAGATTTTGGTAATATTGATGATCACAGTTCATTATAACTGGTCATTTGCTGACCATATTCTTAAAGTAATAAAATTGAAGTATCTGTATGTAAAATCATAATAACAGCGGTTTATTGAATGCATGTGATGCCGGGTAATCTCCGAAATCTTCAGCTGGACCGATTTTGACGGAACTTTTTTGGAGATAGCTAATGTTGTAAGAGAAACGAAACACAGGCTACTCGATGATGATGATGATGGAGACTCTCATATCCGCACTTAGACTCTCTTTCAGTCGGTTGTGCGTGGGGTTTGTAGTTAACAAAGCCAGTCAAGCTCCGCCCAAAAGCACAGAAGCTTCCTGTCTAGGGCTATTCGCTAAGGATATAGCCTTGAGCGCAGCGCTGCGCCTTTTACGTAACTACTTGTTTTGTACTAGTTACATCGCCTTAGAGAATAGAACTACTATAAGTAGTGCTGTAACAGTGGTGCGAAACAACACTATACAGCGATGAAACTAGTGTTGGCGCAGCGCTGCGCTCAAGGCTGTATCCTTACAGAATATTACTACTGGGAGCTTCACAGGCTTCGCGGAGCGAGCGACCTCATTGTTCCGAGGATTTCTTCACGTTGAGAAGCCACGGCACGGCAAGGCGGACCCTGCAAAGCGGACTGTCTGTGGCGCCTATATTAAAAAGATGTTTTTTAAGGAAGTTATGGCCCGAAATTTTTCTGATTATTCTTAGGTTATTTCTGCTCAGGCTGAGAATTTTTTTGGTCAATCACTGGTGTGACGCGTATTCGGTATAGCCAATTTTTACTGTCTAGCGTCTGTTGCCCGTGACCATCTGTTGCACAGATCAATTGTTATGAAGTTCGGTCGATCTTTGGCGAAACCACGCACGACTTTGTGAGAAAGGTTGGAGGAGAAGTGGGTACGGGCCTAGCACTAATATATCAGAGTTATCTTCGCAAGTTCATCTGCGGCATCATTTCCTAAGGACCCACTATGCCCTTTGATCCACTGGAGGGTAATACGATTAGACGTCGATATGCTCTCCAGTGCTAGACGGCATTCAAAGATTAGTTTGTTGTTGGTTTGTTTGTTTTTTAAAGCTTTGAACACAGTCAGACTGTCGGATAGGAATTTAATGCCGTAGTTCAATTTGCCTAAGCGCTTTACTATTGTTGCAGATTGTGTTAATGCATTCACATCGAAAGATCGAACTGTGTGTGCCTAGCGGTATGTGAAAAATTATGTTGAGGTCAAGGGAGTGTGCGCCAGCACCTGAACTGTTTTAGTGTTTTTGAGCCATCTTTGTAGATATGCACTTCATTGGCTCCTGACTGATTCCTTTCTTCCTCTGCTGTTTGTATTTGTACGAGCAAACCCGTACATATCAATTGTTTCATTTTTATGCTGACATCGACGCGCAGCGAATAAATAAATATCACAAATTTGAGTAAGCGTTTAGTAGAGGTTGCATAGCATTGTTGTTGGTCATCGGGTCGATAATCTAACAATTTAGGGTGTTTAACTGAATACACAATATCATTTTAAATTTACCTTACCCGTACATTTTTGGGCCTTTAAGCCGGATGTTGCGTGTGTACGTTACAGTGTAGCAACCAAGTATAGTAAAGCGTTTCACTAGTGACGTCAAACGAACTAGCAGTGAAACTAGTACAGTACAGTAGTAGTGTACTGCCAGCAATAGTGCAGTACATAGCAACAGCAATAAGCAGGGATCAACAGGATCCGCATTTCGCGAGCAACAAAGCGCCCACTTGGACGATAAAGTAAGATCGTTTCATTTACTATCATTTCCATGAACAACATGTCTTCAACGGAGGACGTTCTCGCCCAACAACAACAGTTACTCAATCAGATAGAGCAAGTTTACACCAACTTCAAAAATGATGGCTCCGATCGCAAAACCTCGGACTAAATACGCCGAAGGTTAGAAAATTTGGATGTATGCTGGCAAGAGTATCAATCGAATCATATAAGATTGTGTAACAAATCTAACAACAAATAACAAATCAAAGCTTATCACACCATCTAGTGCAATTTATTTAAACTTGCAATTTTTTTCATACTTCGGGTTGGGTGCCCGTGACTAAACGTTTAGTTTCTATTGAAGAGAAGCGTTTGGAAAACCAGCCACTTCGTATTGATAACCAGTGGAAAATGTTGGATATGTATAAAGAAATAAGCGAGTCATGGTCACTTAAGATAGACCCAAGCAAAGCAGGATTTAAGTGCATCCATCAGAAGAGGCAAAAGAATGCCTGGAACATGATTTTAATCTAAATATAGATATTAAGTTTAGTTTATGACAGATTTTATGAAATTTTAATTCAATTTTAAGTGCAAGTACTGCAAAATTTTCCTAGATAAGTTACATACTAGCTTAAATAGTGATAAAAGATTCAAAAAAAATACTTGAGATTAGAAACAACAAATTCAAAAAAAACCGGCCAATTGTGTGTCGGACCTAGGGTGCCAGATCGGAAGACAAAAATATCTGGAGAAAATTTGAAAATATCGGGGTTTTGAGGTTGTTATCGGGCGAAATAAATATCTATATATATATATATATAAATAAAAATGAATTGTTGTTCGTTAGTCTGATTAAAACTCGAGAATGGTTGGGCCGATTTGTATAATTCTTTTTTTGTTTTGTTCGACAGAATACAGGGAAGGTTTAAAAACAAAAAAAAGGGTAGGGTAGGTGTAGGGTAGGTGTAGGGTAGGTGTAGGGTAGGTGTAGGGTAGGTGTAGGGTAGGTGTAGGGTAGGTGTAGGGTAGGTGTAGGGTAGGTGTAGGGTAGGTGTAGGGTAGGTGTAGGGTAGGTGTAGGGTAGGTGTAGGGTAGGTGTAGGGTAGGTGTAGGGTAGGTGTAGGGTAGGTGTAGGGTAGGTGTAGGGTAGGTGTAGGGTAGGTGTAGGGTAGGTGTAGGGTAGGTGTAGGGTAGGTGTAGGGTAGGTGTAGGGTAGGTGTAGGGTAGGTGTAGGGTAGGTGTAGGGTAGGTGTAGGGTAGGTGTAGGGTAGGTGTAGGGTAGGTGTAGGGTAGGTGTAGGGTAGGTGTAGGGTAGGTGTAGGGTAGGTGTAGGGTAGGTGTAGGGTAGGTGTAGGGTAGGTGTAGGGTAGGTGTAGGGTAGGTGTAGGGTAGGTGTAGGGTAGGTGTAGGGTAGGTGTAGGGTAGGTGTAGGGTAGGTGTAGGGTAGGTGTAGGGTAGGTGTAGGGTAGGTGTAGGGTAGGTGTAGGGTAGGTGTAGGGTAGGTGTAGGGTAGGTGTAGGGTAGGTGTAGGGTAGGTGTAGGGTAGGTGTAGGGTAGGTGTAGGGTAGGTGTAGGGTAGGTGTAGGGTAGGTGTAGGGTAGGTGTAGGGTAGGTGTAGGGTAGGTGTAGGGTAGGTGTAGGGTAGGTGTAGGGTAGGTGTAGGGTAGGTGTAGGGTAGGTGTAGGGTAGGTGTAGGGTAGGTGTAGGGTAGGTGTAGGGTAGGTGTAGGGTAGGTGTAGGGTAGGTGTAGGGTAGGTGTAGGGTAGGTGTAGGGTAGGTGTAGGGTAGGTGTAGGGTAGGTGTAGGGTAGGTGTAGGGTAGGTGTAGGGTAGGTGTAGGGTAGGTGTAGGGTAGGTGTAGGGTAGGTGTAGGGTAGGTGTAGGGTAGGTGTAGGGTAGGTGTAGGGTAGGTGTAGGGTAGGTGTAGGGTAGGTGTAGGGTAGGTGTAGGGTAGGTGTAGGGTAGGTGTAGGGTAGGTGTAGGGTAGGTGTAGGGTAGGTGTAGGGTAGGTGTAGGGTAGGTGTAGGGTAGGTGTAGGGTAGGTGTAGGGTAGGTGTAGGGTAGGTGTAGGGTAGGTGTAGGGTAGGTGTAGGGTAGGTGTAGGGTAGGTGTAGGGTAGGTGTAGGGTAGGTGTAGGGTAGGTGTAGGGTAGGTGTAGGGTAGGTGTAGGGTAGGTGTAGGGTAGGTGTAGGGTAGGTGTAGGGTAGGTGTAGGGTAGGTGTAGGGTAGGTGTAGGGTAGGTGTAGGGTAGGTGTAGGGTAGGTGTAGGGTAGGTGTAGGGTAGGTGTAGGGTAGGTGTAGGGTAGGTGTAGGGTAGGTGTAGGGTAGGTGTAGGGTAGGTGTAGGGTAGGTGTAGGGTAGGTGTAGGGTAGGTGTAGGGTAGGTGTAGGGTAGGTGTAGGGTAGGTGTAGGGTAGGTGTAGGGTAGGTGTAGGGTAGGTGTAGGGTAGGTGTAGGGTAGGTGTAGGGTAGGTGTAGGGTAGGTGTAGGGTAGGTGTAGGGTAGGTGTAGGGTAGGTGTAGGGTAGGTGTAGGGTAGGTGTAGGGTAGGTGTAGGGTAGGTGTAGGGTAGGTGTAGGGTAGGTGTAGGGTAGGTGTAGGGTAGGTGTAGGGTAGGTGTAGGGTAGGTGTAGGGTAGGTGTAGGGTAGGTGTAGGGTAGGTGTAGGGTAGGTGTAGGGTAGGTGTAGGGTAGGTGTAGGGTAGGTGTAGGGTAGGTGTAGGGTAGGTGTAGGGTAGGTGTAGGGTAGGTGTAGGGTAGGTGTAGGGTAGGTGTAGGGTAGGTGTAGGGTAGGTGTAGGGTAGGTGTAGGGTAGGTGTAGGGTAGGTGTAGGGTAGGTGTAGGGTAGGTGTAGGGTATGTGTATTTCGTTATGCAACATAAGATCTGTTTTGAATACACGTAAATGACCAGTACCGTTACTAACTCGAAACAATTGCGTTGGCTAAACGACTTTACTAACTCGCTTTGCCACTGAAAATCACTAGTTGTGCAGTCATTTTGGATATCTCATTTCCCTTCTTATGGGATCCCAAGACGACCCACTAACCGAGATATCTCATCCTTAAGTTGGTACTGAGCCAAATATTGAAACTAGAAAGTATCAACTAGCCAATAGGAAACTCATTAGCTACTTGTTTTTTACTAAGTGTGTCTTAATTACCTAGTGATAGTGCTAGGTATAACCACTACCGATTCAGTGATCATACATGAACACTCAAAACTTGAACTAGCGTCTCTTCACTAGAGAACCTTCGATCTAACTATCGAAATAACATGGAAGCGACTCACCGAGTATTCCATTCCAAACTTGCGCGCGCTCGTAACGTTCACCTGCGAACTGATAGCCTGCCGTTGTCGGTCTCAACCTCTCAGATGTTGACAGTCGACCTTCGCTTTCAGCATTTGAACCGCTAGCTTGCAGCAGAGGCTCCACTTCGACGCAATATGGTATCTGAAACGTGAAAAACATTACGAGAGTATATGTTCACAGTTATCTTAACAGCTTTGAACACTCTAATAACAAAATGAAAACGACTCACCAGATTGGCATAAAGATCCGTGTGTATGGATCTTTCCACACGTCCACACGCTCCTCCTTGACCTTTCCAGCTCCTTGGTTGATACTAGCCTCCTCACTGCTCCGCTCCAGACTGGTTTTTCATTATAAGTTTTTAAACTGTCATGGTCAATATCCCGCTTTTAATGTTAATGTTAGTGGTTTTTCATTATTAAAGACTGAGGGTAGTCGCAACTGACACCGCGATTTTTTGCAAGAATGTAACCGCCATTTTCACTAGCATTGTTTTTATGTGTGATCTCATTAGCACGATCGAATCCCAATTCTGATGTCGCATCAAGGCTGGCCGATAGATGCAAACCATCGGGAAGTCAGGATGTATTCCCTTAGGTTAAGACATAGTGTGTGGGCAGGTAGGTGGGTCAATCGTGAAAATGAAATCACACAAATTATTCGATACACTGAGTATATTCAAATAGACACAAGTTACATTCCTGCTTAAGGCTGCTCTAAGGCTGGTTTTGGCTTTTAAGTACTCACCGAAGGTCCAAAATTTGAGACACACCATAGAAAAAGAATAACTTTTGCTCGGGAACATCGACTTTGGTCCACGGACTAGTGCATTAAAATATTGTTTAGTGATGAGTATGGAATTAATTTAAATCGAGTAGAGGGAGGTGCTGGGGCCCGTAAACTTGCCCCATAGAACACAAATGGGGCTAATACTACCCGTGCGAAGCCAGGGCGGGTCGCTAGTATTAGGTAAGTACATTCAAACATGCGATCATTGTATTCATAATTAAAATACTTATTTGTAACTCAAGGGGGAACGGCGTTGAAGGTTGAAATACAGGTTATGCCTAGTTCGGCCTCAAATGCTAAAATGGCTAATACTTTTGTGTTATATTTACAAATTTCTGTGAATGAAGATAAAGTTAATTTTAACTAACTTTAAGGGTAACTAACTTTTAATTATAAATATATAACATTAGTTTTCGAAGAAAGGAGTTCAAATTCTAATGATAACGTTTGTAACGTAAAACCGTTGCTCAAAGAGAAAGTAAGGTGGAAAATGAACTTTGTATGACGAATAAGATAGTATTGTCGAAAAAGTTGTTAACATGGCATTAACCTTCTTAACTCTACTAGTATCTGCTGACGGTTGATAGGAAAGAATGGACGAAGAAAAAAATGTTTCGCCAACCCATGTAACTTTGAACAAGTTCAGAAATAGGATAAGGTTTTTCGGTAGCTCGTAAAACTGCTGAATTTTAACCATCAACGAAAAGGTTGTTGCAAGACTAGAATGGGATGATTACTCAGATGATAATTAAATAAAAAACCGGCAAAGTACTAGTCGAGCTCGCGCACTAAGGGTTCCGTACCATTATCGCAAAAAAAAAACACGTTTGTTGTATGGGAGCCCCACTTAAATATTTATTTTATTCTGTTTTCAGTATTTGGCAACAGAAATACATCTACTTTGAAAATTTCAACTGATTAGCTATCAAGGTTCATGAGAGACAGCCTGGTGACAGACAGACAGATAAACCGACAGTGGAGTCTTAGTGATAGGGTCCCGTTTTTACCCTTTGGGTACGGAACCCTAAAAAACGTATGAAGGAAGAAAACACGCGATTCCAATTAAATGAACAACAAGAAACTGACGATGAAATTGAAGATTTTGGTAATATTGATGATCACAGTTCATTATAACTGGTCATTTGCTGACCATATTCTTAAAGTAATAAAATTGAAGTATCTGTATGTAAAATCATAATAACAGCGGTTTATTGAATGCATGTGATGCCGGGTAATCTCCGAAATCTTCAGCTGGACCGATTTTGACGGAACTTTTTTGGAGATAGCTAATGTTGTAAGAGAAACGAAACACAGGCTACTCGATGATGATGATGATGGAGACTCTCATATCCGCACTTAGACTCTCTTTCAGTCGGTTGTGCGTGGGGTTTGTAGTTAACAAAGCCAGTCAAGCTCCGCCCAAAAGCACAGAAGCTTCCTGTCTAGGGCTATTCGCTAAGGATATAGCCTTGAGCGCAGCGCTGCGCCTTTTACGTAACTACTTGTTTTGTACTAGTTACATCGCCTTAGAGAATAGAACTACTATAAGTAGTGCTGTAACAGTGGTGCGAAACAACACTATACAGCGATGAAACTAGTGTTGGCGCAGCGCTGCGCTCAAGGCTGTATCCTTACAGAATATTACTACTGGGAGCTTCACAGGCTTCGCGGAGCGAGCGACCTCATTGTTCCGAGGATTTCTTCACGTTGAGAAGCCACGGCACGGCAAGGCGGACCCTGCAAAGCGGACTGTCTGTGGCGCCTATATTAAAAAGATGTTTTTTAAGGAAGTTATGGCCCGAAATTTTTCTGATTATTCTTAGGTTATTTCTGCTCAGGCTGAGAATTTTTTTGGTCAATCACTGGTGTGACGCGTATTCGGTATAGCCAATTTTGACTGTCTAGCGTCTGTTGCCCGTGACCATCTGTTGCACAGATCAATTGTTATGAAGTTCGGTCGATCTTTGGCGAAACCACGCACGACTTTGTGAGAAAGGTTGGAGGAGAAGTGGGTACGGGCCTAGCACTAATATATCAGAGTTATCTTCGCAAGTTCATCTGCAGCATCATTTCCTAAGGACCCACTATGCCCTTTGATCCACTGGAGGGTAATACGATTAGACGTCGATATGCTCTCCAGGGCTAGACGGCATTCAAAGATTAGTTTGTTGTTGGTTTGTTTGTTTTTTAAAGCTTTGAGCACAGTCAGACTGTCGGATAGGAATTTAATGCCGTAGTTCAATTTGCCTAAGCGCTTTACTATTGTTGCAGATTGTGTTAATGCATTCACATCGAAAGATCGAACTGTGTGTGCCTAGCGGTATGTGAAAAATTATGTTGAGGTCAAGGGAGTGTGCGCCAGCACCTGAACTGTTTTAGTGTTTTTGAGCCATCTTTGTAGATATGCACTTCATTGGCTCCTGACTGATTCCTTTCTTCCTCTGCTGTTTGTATTTGTACGAGCAAACCCGTACATATCAATTGTTTCATTTTTATGCTGACATCGACGCGCAGCGAATAAATAAATATCACAAATTTGAGTAAGCGTTTAGTAGAGGTTGCATAGCATTGTTGTTGGTCATCGGGTCGATAATCTAACAATTTAGGGTGTTTAACTGAATACACAATATCATTTTAAATTTACCTTACCCGTACATTTTTGGGCCTTTAAGCCGGATGTTGCGTGTGTACGTTACAGTGTAGCAACCAAGTATAGTAAAGCGTTTCACTAGTGACGTCAAACGAACTAGCAGTGAAACTAGTACAGTACAGTAGTAGTGTACTGCCAGCAATAGTGCAGTACATAGCAACAGCAATAAGCAGGGATCAACAGGATCCGCATTTCGCGAGCAACAAAGCGCCCACTTGGACGATAAAGTAAGATCGTTTCATTTACTATCATTTCCATGAACAACATGTCTTCAACGGAGGACGTTCTCGCCCAACAACAACAGTTACTCAATCAGATAGAGCAAGTTTACACCAACTTCAAAAATGATGGCTCCGATCGCAAAACCTCGGACTAAATACGCCGAAGGTTAGAAAATTTGGATGTATGCTGGCAAGAGTATCAATCGAATCATATAAGATTGTGTAACAAATCTAACAACAAATAACAAATCAAAGCTTATCACACCATCTAGTGCAATTTATTTAAACTTGCAATTTTTTTCATACTTCGGGTTGGGTGCCCGTGACTAAACGTTTAGTTTCTATTGAAGAGAAGCGTTTGGAAAACCAGCCACTTCGTATTGATAACCAGTGGAAAATGTTGGATATGTATAAAGAAATAAGCGAGTCATGGTCACTTAAGATAGACCCAAGCAAAGCAGGATTTAAGTGCATCCATCAGAAGAGGCAAAAGAATGCCTGGAACATGATTTTAATCTAAATATAGATATTAAGTTTAGTTTATGACAGATTTTATGAAATTTTAATTCAATTTTAAGTGCAAGTACTGCAAAATTTTCCTAGATAAGTTACATACTAGCTTAAATAGTGATAAAAGATTCAAAAAAAATACTTGAGATTAGAAACAACAAATTCAAAAAAAACCGGCCAATTGTGTGTCGGACCTAGGGTGCCAGATCGGAAGACAAAAATATCTGGAGAAAATTTGAAAATATCGGGGTTTTGAGGTTGTTATCGGGCGAAATAAATATCTATATATATATATATATAAATAAAAATGAATTGTTGTTCGTTAGTCTGATTAAAACTCGAGAATGGTTGGGCCGATTTGTATAATTCTTTTTTTGTTTTGTTCGACAGAATACAGGGAAGGTTTAAAAACAAAAAAAAGGGTAGGGTAGGTGTAGGGTAGGTGTAGGGTAGGTGTAGGGTAGGTGTAGGGTAGGTGTAGGGTAGGTGTAGGGTAGGTGTAGGGTAGGTGTAGGGTAGGTGTAGGGTAGGTGTAGGGTAGGTGTAGGGTAGGTGTAGGGTAGGTGTAGGGTAGGTGTAGGGTAGGTGTAGGGTAGGTGTAGGGTAGGTGTAGGGTAGGTGTAGGGTAGGTGTAGGGTAGGTGTAGGGTAGGTGTAGGGTAGGTGTAGGGTAGGTGTAGGGTAGGTGTAGGGTAGGTGTAGGGTAGGTGTAGGGTAGGTGTAGGGTAGGTGTAGGGTAGGTGTAGGGTAGGTGTAGGGTAGGTGTAGGGTAGGTGTAGGGTAGGTGTAGGGTAGGTGTAGGGTAGGTGTAGGGTAGGTGTAGGGTAGGTGTAGGGTAGGTGTAGGGTAGGTGTAGGGTAGGTGCAGGGTAGGTGTAGGGTAGGTGTAGGGTAGGTGTAGGGTAGGTGTAGGGTAGGTGTAGGGTAGGTGTAGGGTAGGTGTAGGGTAGGTGTAGGGTAGGTGTAGGGTAGGTGTAGGGTAGGTGTAGGGTAGGTGTAGGGTAGGTGTAGGGTAGGTGTAGGGTAGGTGTAGGGTAGGTGTAGGGTAGGTGTAGGGTAGGTGTAGGGTAGGTGTAGGGTAGGTGTAGGGTAGGTGTAGGGTAGGTGTAGGGTAGGTGTAGGGTAGGTGTAGGGTAGGTGTAGGGTAGGTGTAGGGTAGGTGTAGGGTAGGTGTAGGGTAGGTGTAGGGTAGGTGTAGGGTAGGTGTAGGGTAGGTGTAGGGTAGGTGTAGGGTAGGTGTAGGGTAGGTGTAGGGTAGGTGTAGGGTAGGTGTAGGGTAGGTGTAGGGTAGGTGTAGGGTAGGTGTAGGGTAGGTGTAGGGTAGGTGTAGGGTAGGTGTAGGGTAGGTGTAGGGTAGGTGTAGGGTAGGTGTAGGGTAGGTGTAGGGTAGGTGTAGGGTAGGTGTAGGGTAGGTGTAGGGTAGGTGTAGGGTAGGTGTAGGGTAGGTGTAGGGTAGGTGTAGGGTAGGTGTAGGGTAGGTGTAGGGTAGGTGTAGGGTAGGTGTAGGGTAGGTGTAGGGTAGGTGTAGGGTAGGTGTAGGGTAGGTGTAGGGTAGGTGTAGGGTAGGTGTAGGGTAGGTGTAGGGTAGGTGTAGGGTAGGTGTAGGGTAGGTGTAGGGTAGGTGTAGGGTAGGTGTAGGGTAGGTGTAGGGTAGGTGTAGGGTAGGTGTAGGGTAGGTGTAGGGTAGGTGTAGGGTAGGTGTAGGGTAGGTGTAGGGTAGGTGTAGGGTAGGTGTAGGGTAGGTGTAGGGTAGGTGTAGGGTAGGTGTAGGGTAGGTGTAGGGTAGGTGTAGGGTAGGTGTAGGTTAGGTGTAGGGTAGGTGTAGGGTAGGTGTAGGGTAGGTGTAGGGTAGGTGTAGGGTAGGTGTAGGGTAGGTGTAGGGTAGGTGTAGGGTAGGTGTAGGGTAGGTGTAGGGTAGGTGTAGGGTAGGTGTAGGGTAGGTGTAGGGTAGGTGTAGGGTAGGTGTAGGGTAGGTGTAGGGTAGGTGTAGGGTAGGTGTAGGGTAGGTGTAGGGTAGGTGTAGGGTAGGTGTAGGGTAGGTGTAGGGTAGGTGTAGGGTAGGTGTAGGGTAGGTGTAGGGTAGGTGTAGGGTAGGTGTAGGGTAGGTGTAGGGTAGGTGTAGGGTAGGTGTAGGGTAGGTGTAGGGTAGGTGTAGGGTAGGTGTAGGGTAGGTGTAGGGTAGGTGTAGGGTAGGTGTAGGGTAGGTGTAGGGTAGGTGTAGGGTAGGTGTAGGGTAGGTGTAGGGTAGGTGTAGGGTAGGTGTAGGGTAGGTGTAGGGTAGGTGTAGGGTAGGTGTAGGGTAGGTGTAGGGTATGTGTATTTCGTTATGCAACATAAGATCTGTTTTGAATACACGTAAATGACCAGTACCGTTACTAACTCGAAACAATTGCGTTGGCTAAACGACTTTACTAACTCGCTTTGCCACTGAAAATCACTAGTTGTGCAGTCATTTTGGATATCTCATTTCCCTTCTTATGGGATCCCAAGACGACCCACTAACCGAGATATCTCATCCTTAAGTTGGTACTGAGCCAAATATTGAAACTAGAAAGTATCAACTAGCCAATAGGAAACTCATTAGCTACTTGTTTTTTACTAAGTGTGTCTTAATTACCTAGTGATAGTGCTAGGTATAACCACTACCGATTCAGTGATCATACATGAACACTCAAAACTTGAACTAGCGTCTCTTCACTAGAGAACCTTCGATCTAACTATCGAAATAACATGGAAGCGACTCACCGAGTATTCCATTCCAAACTTGCGCGCGCTCGTAACGTTCACCTGCGAACTGATAGCCTGCCGTTGTCGGTCTCAACCTCTCAGATGTTGACAGTCGACCTTCGCTTTCAGCATTTGAACCGCTAGCTTGCAGCAGAGGCTCCACTTCGACGCAATATGGTATCTGAAACGTGAAAAACATTACGAGAGTATATGTTCACAGTTATCTTAACAGCTTTGAACACTCTAATAACAAAATGAAAACGACTCACCAGATTGGCATAAAGATCCGTGTGTATGGATCTTTCCACACGTCCACACGCTCCTCCTTGACCTTTCCAGCTCCTTGGTTGATACTAGCCTCCTCACTGCTCCGCTCCAGACTGGTTTTTCATTATAAGTTTTTAAACTGTCATGGTCAATATCCCGCTTTTAATGTTAATGTTAGTGGTTTTTCATTATTAAAGACTGAGGGTAGTCGCAACTGACACCGCGATTTTTTGCAAGAATGTAACCGCCATTTTCACTAGCATTGTTTTTATGTGTGATCTCATTAGCACGATCGAATCCCAATTCTGATGTCGCATCAAGGCTGGCCGATAGATGCAAACCATCGGGAAGTCAGGATGTATTCCCTTAGGTTAAGACATAGTGTGTGGGCAGGTAGGTGGGTCAATCGTGAAAATGAAATCACACAAATTATTCGATACACTGAGTATATTCAAATAGACACAAGTTACATTCCTGCTTAAGGCTGGTTTTGGCTTTTAAGTACTCACCGAAGGTCCAAAATTTGAGACACACCATAGAAAAAGAATAACTTTTGCTCGGGAACATCGACTTTGGTCCACGGACTAGTGCATTAAAATATTGTTTAGTGATGAGTATGGAATTAATTTAAATCGAGTAGAGGGAGGTGCTGGGGCCCGTAAACTTGCCCCATAGAACACAAATGGGGCTAATACTACCCGTGCGAAGCCAGGGCGGGTCGCTAGTATTAGGTAAGTACATTCAAACATGCGATCATTGTATTCATAATTAAAATACTTATTTGTAACTCAAGGGGGAACGGCGTTGAAGGTTGAAATACAGGTTATGCCTAGTTCGGCCTCAAATGCTAAAATGGCTAATACTTTTGTGTTATATTTACAAATTTCTGTGAATGAAGATAAAGTTAATTTTAACTAACTTTAAGGGTAACTAACTTTTAATTATAAATATATAACATTAGTTTTCGAAGAAAGGAGTTCAAATTCTAATGATAACGTTTGTAACGTAAAACCGTTGCTCAAAGAGAAAGTAAGGTGGAAAATGAACTTTGTATGACGAATAAGATAGTATTGTCGAAAAAGTTGTTAACATGGCATTAACCTTCTTAACTCTACTAGTATCTGCTGACGGTTGATAGGAAAGAATGGACGAAGAAAAAAATGTTTCGCCAACCCATGTAACTTTGAACAAGTTCAGAAATAGGATAAGGTTTTTCGGTAGCTCGTAAAACTGCTGAATTTTAACCATCAACGAAAAGGTTGTTGCAAGACTAGAATGGGATGATTACTCAGATGATAATTAAATAAAAAACCGGCAAAGTACTAGTCGAGCTCGCGCACTAAGGGTTCCGTACCATTATCGCAAAAAAAAAACACGTTTGTTGTATGGGAGCCCCACTTAAATATTTATTTTATTCTGTTTTCAGTATTTGGCAACAGAAATACATCTACTTTGAAAATTTCAACTGATTAGCTATCAAGGTTCATGAGAGACAGCCTGGTGACAGACAGACAGATAAACCGACAGTGGAGTCTTAGTGATAGGGTCCCGTTTTTACCCTTTGGGTACGGAACCCTAAAAAACGTATGAAGGAAGAAAACACGCGATTCCAATTAAATGAACAACAAGAAACTGACGATGAAATTGAAGATTTTGGTAATATTGATGATCACAGTTCATTATAACTGGTCATTTGCTGACCATATTCTTAAAGTAATAAAATTGAAGTATCTGTATGTAAAATCATAATAACAGCGGTTTATTGAATGCATGTGATGCCGGGTAATCTCCGAAATCTTCAGCTGGACCGATTTTGACGGAACTTTTTTGGAGATAGCTAATGTTGTAAGAGAAACGAAACACAGGCTACTCGATGATGATGATGATGGAGACTCTCATATCCGCACTTAGACTCTCTTTCAGTCGGTTGTGCGTGGGGTTTGTAGTTAACAAAGCCAGTCAAGCTCCGCCCAAAAGCACAGAAGCTTCCTGTCTAGGGCTATTCGCTAAGGATATAGCCTTGAGCGCAGCGCTGCGCCTTTTACGTAACTACTTGTTTTGTACTAGTTACATCGCCTTAGAGAATAGAACTACTATAAGTAGTGCTGTAACAGTGGTGCGAAACAACACTATACAGCGATGAAACTAGTGTTGGCGCAGCGCTGCGCTCAAGGCTGTATCCTTACAGAATATTACTACTGGGAGCTTCACAGGCTTCGCGGAGCGAGCGACCTCATTGTTCCGAGGATTTCTTCACGTTGAGAAGCCACGGCACGGCAAGGCGGACCCTGCAAAGCGGACTGTCTGTGGCGCCTATATTAAAAAGATGTTTTTTAAGGAAGTTATGGCCCGAAATTTTTCTGATTATTCTTAGGTTATTTCTGCTCAGGCTGAGAATTTTTTTGGTCAATCACTGGTGTGACGCGTATTCGGTATAGCCAATTTTGACTGTCTAGCGTCTGTTGCCCGTGACCATCTGTTGCACAGATCAATTGTTATGAAGTTCGGTCGATCTTTGGCGAAACCACGCACGACTTTGTGAGAAAGGTTGGAGGAGAAGTGGGTACGGGCCTAGCACTAATATATCAGAGTTATCTTCGCAAGTTCATCTGCAGCATCATTTCCTAAGGACCCACTATGCCCTTTGATCCACTGGAGGGTAATACGATTAGACGTCGATATGCTCTCCAGGGCTAGACGGCATTCAAAGATTAGTTTGTTGTTGGTTTGTTTGTTTTTTAAAGCTTTGAGCACAGTCAGACTGTCGGATAGGAATTTAATGCCGTAGTTCAATTTGCCTAAGCGCTTTACTATTGTTGCAGATTGTGTTAATGCATTCACATCGAAAGATCGAACTGTGTGTGCCTAGCGGTATGTGAAAAATTATGTTGAGGTCAAGGGAGTGTGCGCCAGCACCTGAACTGTTTTAGTGTTTTTGAGCCATCTTTGTAGATATGCACTTCATTGGCTCCTGACTGATTCCTTTCTTCCTCTGCTGTTTGTATTTGTACGAGCAAACCCGTACATATCAATTGTTTCATTTTTATGCTGACATCGACGCGCAGCGAATAAATAAATATCACAAATTTGAGTAAGCGTTTAGTAGAGGTTGCATAGCATTGTTGTTGGTCATCGGGTCGATAATCTAACAATTTAGGGTGTTTAACTGAATACACAATATCATTTTAAATTTACCTTACCCGTACATTTTTGGGCCTTTAAGCCGGATGTTGCGTGTGTACGTTACAGTGTAGCAACCAAGTATAGTAAAGCGTTTCACTAGTGACGTCAAACGAACTAGCAGTGAAACTAGTACAGTACAGTAGTAGTGTACTGCCAGCAATAGTGCAGTACATAGCAACAGCAATAAGCAGGGATCAACAGGATCCGCATTTCGCGAGCAACAAAGCGCCCACTTGGACGATAAAGTAAGATCGTTTCATTTACTATCATTTCCATGAACAACATGTCTTCAACGGAGGACGTTCTCGCCCAACAACAACAGTTACTCAATCAGATAGAGCAAGTTTACACCAACTTCAAAAATGATGGCTCCGATCGCAAAACCTCGGACTAAATACGCCGAAGGTTAGAAAATTTGGATGTATGCTGGCAAGAGTATCAATCGAATCATATAAGATTGTGTAACAAATCTAACAACAAATAACAAATCAAAGCTTATCACACCATCTAGTGCAATTTATTTAAACTTGCAATTTTTTTCATACTTCGGGTTGGGTGCCCGTGACTAAACGTTTAGTTTCTATTGAAGAGAAGCGTTTGGAAAACCAGCCACTTCGTATTGATAACCAGTGGAAAATGTTGGATATGTATAAAGAAATAAGCGAGTCATGGTCACTTAAGATAGACCCAAGCAAAGCAGGATTTAAGTGCATCCATCAGAAGAGGCAAAAGAATTCCTGGAACATGATTTTAATCTAAATATAGATATTAAGTTTAGTTTATGACAGATTTTATGAAATTTTAATTCAATTTTAAGTGCAAGTACTGCAAAATTTTCCTAGATAAGTTACATACTAGCTTAAATAGTGATAAAAGATTCAAAAAAAATACTTGAGATTAGAAACAACAAATTCAAAAAAAACCGGCCAATTGTGTGTCGGACCTAGGGTGCCAGATCGGAAGACAAAAATATCTGGAGAAAATTTGAAAATATCGGGGTTTTGAGGTTGTTATCGGGCGAAATAAATATCTATATATATATATATATAAATAAAAATGAATTGTTGTTCGTTAGTCTGATTAAAACTCGAGAATGGTTGGGCCGATTTGTATAATTCTTTTTTTGTTTTGTTCGACAGAATACAGGGAAGGTTTAAAAACAAAAAAAAGGGTAGGGTAGGTGTAGGGTAGGTGTAGGGTAGGTGTAGGGTAGGTGTAGGGTAGGTGTAGGGTAGGTGTAGGGTAGGTGTAGGGTAGGTGTAGGGTAGGTGTAGGGTAGGTGTAGGGTAGGTGTAGGGTAGGTGTAGGGTAGGTGTAGGGTAGGTGTAGGGTAGGTGTAGGGTAGGTGTAGGGTAGGTGTAGGGTAGGTGTAGGGTAGGTGTAGGGTAGGTGTAGGGTAGGTGTAGGGTAGGTGTAGGGTAGGTGTAGGGTAGGTGTAGGGTAGGTGTAGGGTAGGTGTAGGGTAGGTGTAGGGTAGGTGTAGGGTAGGTGTAGGGTAGGTGTAGGGTAGGTGTAGGGTAGGTGTAGGGTAGGTGTAGGGTAGGTGTAGGGTAGGTGTAGGGTAGGTGTAGGGTAGGTGTAGGGTAGGTGTAGGGTAGGTGTAGGGTAGGTGTAGGGTAGGTGTAGGGTAGGTGTAGGGTAGGTGTAGGGTAGGTGTAGGGTAGGTGTAGGGTAGGTGTAGGGTAGGTGTAGGGTAGGTGTAGGGTAGGTGTAGGGTAGGTGTAGGGTAGGTGTAGGGTAGGTGTAGGGTAGGTGTAGGGTAGGTGTAGGGTAGGTGTAGGGTAGGTGTAGGGTAGGTGTAGGGTAGGTGTAGGGTAGGTGTAGGGTAGGTGTAGGGTAGGTGTAGGGTAGGTGTAGGGTAGGTGTAGGGTAGGTGTAGGGTAGGTGTAGGGTAGGTGTAGGGTAGGTGTAGGGTAGGTGTAGGGTAGGTGTAGGGTAGGTGTAGGGTAGGTGTAGGGTAGGTGTAGGGTAGGTGTAGGGTAGGTGTAGGGTAGGTGTAGGGTAGGTGTAGGGTAGGTGTAGGGTAGGTGTAGGGTAGGTGTAGGGTAGGTGTAGGGTAGGTGTAGGGTAGGTGTAGGGTAGGTGTAGGGTAGGTGTAGGGTAGGTGTAGGGTAGGTGTAGGGTAGGTGTAGGGTAGGTGTAGGGTAGGTGTAGGGTAGGTGTAGGGTAGGTGTAGGGTAGGTGTAGGGTAGGTGTAGGGTAGGTGTAGGGTAGGTGTAGGGTAGGTGTAGGGTAGGTGTAGGGTAGGTGTAGGGTAGGTGTAGGGTAGGTGTAGGGTAGGTGTAGGGTAGGTGTAGGGTAGGTGTAGGGTAGGTGTAGGGTAGGTGTAGGGTAGGTGTAGGGTAGGTGTAGGGTAGGTGTAGGGTAGGTGTAGGGTAGGTGTAGGGTAGGTGTAGGGTAGGTGTAGGGTAGGTGTAGGGTAGGTGTAGGGTAGGTGTAGGGTAGGTGTAGGGTAGGTGTAGGGTAGGTGTAGGGTAGGTGTAGGGTAGGTGTAGGGTAGGTGTAGGGTAGGTGTAGGGTAGGTGTAGGGTAGGTGTAGGGTAGGTGTAGGGTAGGTGTAGGGTAGGTGTAGGGTAGGTGTAGGGTAGGTGTAGGGTAGGTGTAGGGTAGGTGTAGGGTAGGTGTAGGGTAGGTGTAGGGTAGGTGTAGGGTAGGTGTAGGGTAGGTGTAGGGTAGGTGTAGGGTAGGTGTAGGGTAGGTGTAGGGTAGGTGTAGGGTAGGTGTAGGGTAGGTGTAGGGTAGGTGTAGGGTAGGTGTAGGGTAGGTGTAGGGTAGGTGTAGGGTAGGTGTAGGGTAGGTGTAGGGTAGGTGTAGGGTAGGTGTAGGGTAGGTGTAGGGTAGGTGTAGGGTAGGTGTAGGGTAGGTGTAGGGTAGGTGTAGGGTAGGTGTAGGGTAGGTGTAGGGTAGGTGTAGGGTAGGTGTAGGGTAGGTGTAGGGTAGGTGTAGGGTAGGTGTAGGGTAGGTGTAGGGTAGGTGTAGGGTAGGTGTAGGGTAGGTGTAGGGTAGGTGTAGGGTAGGTGTAGGGTAGGTGTAGGGTAGGTGTAGGGTAGGTGTAGGGTAGGTGTAGGGTAGGTGTAGGGTAGGTGTAGGGTATGTATATTTCGTTATGCAACATAAGATCTGTTTTGAATACACGTAAATGACCAGTACCGTTACTAACTCGAAACAATTGCGTTGGCTAAACGACTTTACTAACTCGCTTTGCCACTGAAAATCACTAGTTGTGCAGTCATTTTGGATATCTCATTTCCCTTCTTATGGGATCCCAAGACGACCCACTAACCGAGATATCTCATCCTTAAGTTGGTACTGAGCCAAATATTGAAACTAGAAAGTATCAACTAGCCAATAGGAAACTCATTAGCTACTTGTTTTTTACTAAGTGTGTCTTAATTACCTAGTGATAGTGCTAGGTATAACCACTACCGATTCAGTGATCATACATGAACACTCAAAACTTGAACTAGCGTCTCTTCACTAGAGAACCTTCGATCTAACTATCGAAATAACATGGAAGCGACTCACCGAGTATTCCATTCCAAACTTGCGCGCGCTCGTAACGTTCACCTGCGAACTGATAGCCTGCCGTTGTCGGTCTCAACCTCTCAGATGTTGACAGTCGACCTTCGCTTTCAGCATTTGAACCGCTAGCTTGCAGCAGAGGCTCCACTTCGACGCAATATGGTATCTGAAACGTGAAAAACATTACGAGAGTATATGTTCACAGTTATCTTAACAGCTTTGAACACTCTAATAACAAAATGAAAACGACTCACCAGATTGGCATAAAGATCCGTGTGTATGGATCTTTCCACACGTCCACACGCTCCTCCTTGACCTTTCCAGCTCCTTGGTTGATACTAGCCTCCTCACTGCTCCGCTCCAGACTGGTTTTTCATTATAAGTTTTTAAACTGTCATGGTCAATATCCCGCTTTTAATGTTAATGTTAGTGGTTTTTCATTATTAAAGACTGAGGGTAGTCGCAACTGACACCGCGATTTTTTGCAAGAATGTAACCGCCATTTTCACTAGCATTGTTTTTATGTGTGATCTCATTAGCACGATCGAATCCCAATTCTGATGTCGCATCAAGGCTGGCCGATAGATGCAAACCATCGGGAAGTCAGGATGTATTCCCTTAGGTTAAGACATAGTGTGTGGGCAGGTAGGTGGGTCAATCGTGAAAATGAAATCACACAAATTATTCGATACACTGAGTATATTCAAATAGACACAAGTTACATTCCTGCTTAAGGCTGCTCTAAGGCTGGTTTTGGCTTTTAAGTACTCACCGAAGGTCCAAAATTTGAGACACACCATAGAAAAAGAATAACTTTTGCTCGGGAACATCGACTTTGGTCCACGGACTAGTGCATTAAAATATTGTTTAGTGATGAGTATGGAATTAATTTAAATCGAGTAGAGGGAGGTGCTGGGGCCCGTAAACTTGCCCCATAGAACACAAATGGGGCTAATACTACCCGTGCGAAGCCAGGGCGGGTCGCTAGTATTAGGTAAGTACATTCAAACATGCGATCATTGTATTCATAATTAAAATACTTATTTGTAACTCAAGGGGGAACGGCGTTGAAGGTTGAAATACAGGTTATGCCTAGTTCGGCCTCAAATGCTAAAATGGCTAATACTTTTGTGTTATATTTACAAATTTCTGTGAATGAAGATAAAGTTAATTTTAACTAACTTTAAGGGTAACTAACTTTTAATTATAAATATATAACATTAGTTTTCGAAGAAAGGAGTTCAAATTCTAATGATAACGTTTGTAACGTAAAACCGTTGCTCAAAGAGAAAGTAAGGTGGAAAATGAACTTTGTATGACGAATAAGATAGTATTGTCGAAAAAGTTGTTAACATGGCATTAACCTTCTTAACTCTACTAGTATCTGCTGACGGTTGATAGGAAAGAATGGACGAAGAAAAAAATGTTTCGCCAACCCATGTAACTTTGAACAAGTTCAGAAATATGATAAGGTTTTTCGGTAGCTCGTAAAACTGCTGAATTTTAACCATCAACGAAAAGGTTGTTGCAAGACTAGAATGGGATGATTACTCAGATGATAATTAAATAAAAAACCGGCAAAGTACTAGTCGAGCTCGCGCACTAAGGGTTCCGTACCATTATCGCAAAAAAAAAACACGTTTGTTGTATGGGAGCCCCACTTAAATATTTATTTTATTCTGTTTTCAGTATTTGGCAACAGAAATACATCTACTTTGAAAATTTCAACTGATTAGCTATCAAATTTCAACTGATTAGCTATCAAGGTTCATGAGAGACAGCCTGGTGACAGACAGACAGATAAACCGACAGTGGAGTCTTAGTGATAGGGTCCCGTTTTTACCCTTTGGGTACGGAACCCTAAAAAACGTATGAAGGAAGAAAACACGCGATTCCAATTAAATGAACAACAAGAAACTGACGATGAAATTGAAGATTTTGGTAATATTGATGATCACAGTTCATTATAACTGGTCATTTGCTGACCATATTCTTAAAGTAATAAAATTGAAGTATCTGTATGTAAAATCATAATAACAGCGGTTTATTGAATGCATGTGATGCCGGGTAATCTCCGAAATCTTCAGCTGGACCGATTTTGACGGAACTTTTTTGGAGATAGCTAATGTTGTAAGAGAAACGAAACACAGGCTACTCGATGATGATGATGATGGAGACTCTCATATCCGCACTTAGACTCTCTTTCAGTCGGTTGTGCGTGGGGTTTGTAGTTAACAAAGCCAGTCAAGCTCCGCCCAAAAGCACAGAAGCTTCCTGTCTAGGGCTATTCGCTAAGGATATAGCCTTGAGCGCAGCGCTGCGCCTTTTACGTAACTACTTGTTTTGTACTAGTTACATCGCCTTAGAGAATAGAACTACTATAAGTAGTGCTGTAACAGTGGTGCGAAACAACACTATACAGCGATGAAACTAGTGTTGGCGCAGCGCTGCGCTCAAGGCTGTATCCTTACAGAATATTACTACTGGGAGCTTCACAGGCTTCGCGGAGCGAGCGACCTCATTGTTCCGAGGATTTCTTCACGTTGAGAAGCCACGGCACGGCAAGGCGGACCCTGCAAAGCGGACTGTCTGTGGCGCCTATATTAAAAAGATGTTTTTTAAGGAAGTTATGGCCCGAAATTTTTCTGATTATTCTTAGGTTATTTCTGCTCAGGCTGAGAATTTTTTTGGTCAATCACTGGTGTGACGCGTATTCGGTATAGCCAATTTTGACTGTCTAGCGTCTGTTGCCCGTGACCATCTGTTGCACAGATCAATTGTTATGAAGTTCGGTCGATCTTTGGCGAAAAGTGATTCGCTTAATTTGCACATGCCCGTTAAAAGAATATTCGAATATACGTCCGCACCCAATAAAATGTCTATAGGTCGGCTGATGTTGTACTCAGGATCTGCTAATTCTAAATTATCCAGAAATGTGCATACTATTTTCGGGAATGAGTATGAAGGTAAATGTTTTGTTAGGTTATTCATGATGTAAACATCGATATTGAATTGATATAGTCTGATTCTTGAGTTTGACATACAGTTCAGGTTCATAATTCCTTTGCAACTGTTTTATTTTTGCCCTATACCTGAGATTATGCCATCACACCTGGATCGCTTCAATCCTAATTGCTGAGCAGCGTTCTTTGTGATGAGAGACATTTGTGAGCCCTGATCAATAAGAGCCCGCAGGATCAGATATGTGCCATCTGCTTTCTGAACCTTTAGCAGTGCAGTTGAAAGCAAAGTTTCTTGCATCACATTATTATTTTGTTGTGTCACGTGCGTGTTACCTTGATTTGCACGTTCTTGATTATAACGGATGTTGTTTTGCTGTGTAGAAGGCGTCGTATTACCGCCTTGTTTTGACAATTCCTTTGAATACGATTCATGAAGCAATGTGTTGTGAAATTCGTTGCATTCGATGCAACGCTTTTTTGATAAGCATTCTTTTCCTTTATGATCATATAAGCAGTTTTGGCAATAATTCAAGTTAGCAACACATTGTTTTTTCTTCATCGGGGAAAAGTCAGCAAATTGCTTGCAAAAAAATATAGCATGGGCATCATTGCAGACTGGACAGTTTTGCCGATTGTTTTGCAATTTCCTGTAAGTTAGTGATTGCGGAATAGCCTTGTTACTTGAATATGACTGCTTGAAATGATAATGTTTTGATTCTGATGGTTTATTTGTATTTGAAGAAAAGGGTTTTTGATGATTGATCTCCTGTTTTCTTCTACTTGCTTCCATGCTCGTGAACTTCCCCTCTAGGAAGGCTAGAAATTCTTTCAACTCGAGTAATTCTCGAGGTTGTTTGATAGCTGCGTTGTATTCGCTGAATGTGTCCGAATCCAATTTCTGACACAAGATGTGCACGATCAACGGATCCCATGACGTCACGTCTACGCCGAGAGTCTGTATGGCGTTCATCGTCTCAAGTGCAGTGTCATGGATTCGTTTGATATGATTAATTGATGCTTGCTGTGAAATTGGCATATTTAATAAAATGTTAATATGCGATGTAAATATCATCCTTTTGTTGTCATAACGATGGCTCAAAATGTCCCAACTTATGATGTAGTTGTCTGAGCTAATCGGGAGATGCTGTATGAGACGCTCTGCTTCACCTTTTACTTTCGATTTGAGGAACTGCATCTTCTGAGCTCCAGATAATGATGGGTTGCTATGAACTGCTTCTGTGAAGAGATCCTTAAAAGATGTCCATTGATGGTAATTACCGCTGAATGTTGGTATTTCTATTTTTGGCGTAGTATGCTCTCTATGTGAAATGGACGACATCTTCTTATTGATTGCTTTGATAGCAGCGTTGTATGTGTTTTCGTATTTGAGGTACATACGATGATACTCTTGATTTCGGTCTCACAGCTCACTGTCTAAGTCCCAGTGCTGAGTGTCAATCTTCGCCCAGCGAGACCTTACCGTGCTTAACAGATGATCGAATTCCCATTTCTCCGCTACAGTATCCATGTCGATACTTGAAACAGTATGTTCAAAAGCCTTGAAGTTGGTCATCTGTTTCCTCATCATCTCATCGGTCTTGCTGTTTGATCCCTGAGACTTTAAAGATTGACCTGAAGAATGTTGTACGGTGCTTGAGGTAGCTAGAGGAGTAGCAGGCTTTAGAAGCGGTGTTGAAGGCCTTTCCTCTGTTGGCGGATGATTCTGAATAACTGCTCTGATTTTTTCATATCTCTCCTTCACAGTGTCAAATTGCTTCGAAGTAAAGTAAGTATGCGATCTGGCATATTCGATGCTACACAATCTTATATGATTCGACTGATACTCTTGCCAGCATGCATCCAAATTTTCTAACCTACGGCGTATGTAGTCCGAGGTTTTGCGATCGGAGCCATCCTTTTTGAAGTTGGTGTAAACTTGCTCTATCTGATTGAGTAACTGCTGTTGTTGGGCGAGAACGTCCTCCATTGAAGACATGTTGTTGATGGAAATGATAGTAAATGAAACGATCTTACTTGATTGTCCAAGCGGGAGCTTTGTCGCTCACGAAATGCGGATCCCTGCTGATTGCTGTTGCTGCTGCTATGTACTGCACTATTGCTGGCAGTACAAACACCCTCACTGCTAGTTCGTTTGACGTCACTAGTGAAACACTTTACAGCACTTGGTTGCTACACTGTAATGTACACACGCGACATCCGGCTCGAAGGACCAAAAATGTACGGGTAAGGTACATTTAAATGATAAACTTGATTTAATTGCAAATGATGTATTGATTTAAAACACCCGAAAACTGATATATGATCGACCCGCGGCGAATGAGTCAACCCAACAACGATGCTATGCAACTACTACCTTTTTACTCTAATGTGCGATTTTTTGTCATTCGCTGCGCGTCGATGTCAGCATAAAAATGATACTATTGATATGTACGGGTTTGCTCGTACAGTAGGTGTAGGGTAGGTGTAGGGTAGGTGTAGGGTAGGTGTATGTTTGGTGTTTTTATGGCAAAACAAAGTTTGCCGGGTCAGCTAGTTAAAAATAAAAATGTAAAATAATTATATATTTGTTAAATCATTTTTTTGTTGCCACAAGCATTCATTTAGATCTTTTAGCAGTATCCGGAAAAAAAAAACAATTAAACATTTTACTTAAAAGTTCAGTCCAATTACTAAGTCAGCTTTTTTCAATCAAGGCCATACAATTTCTCTCTTTGGAATATAAATGATTTAGCAAACCAAACATCCTTTCACAGTAAGCATTGCCTACAGGAAATTGATAACAGAAATGACGCCACGCGCAGTAGGGTTCCGTAGTTGCACAATAATGCGGACTAAGAAGAGGGCTTTTTGTTGTTACATGAACATAGAAGCAGCTCGACTCGTTCCTACATCCATTCTGAGAGACCTGCATGATGGAGTTATTGTTGACTTGTTTATTAATTTTAACTCTCAAAATGGATGTAAGAATCTTATAGACCGTTGGTAAACATATAATAGGTATATAATTTTTGGGTTTCGCGGTGCTACAAGAATAATTGTGGAGCAGGTGGGTTATTCCTGTTGTAAAAAAAATAATTTTTAGAGGCACGTCTATATTTATACTAAAAATTTTACCTGCATTTTTAAGGTAGTAGTATAATGTTTTTAGTATTTGTCAGTATGTTATAGGGTTCAATAGTTCACCATTAATAAAGTAAAAGCATTAGAAAACATACTGATAAGAGTTATCATAGTGAAAATCGTAAATTCCTGTCGTACGATACGTCATTACTCGACGAAGATTTAGTTCCAAATGAGCCACGAGGTGGCGGTACGTTTTATTTATACTCGTGGAGTTTGGGAACAAAAGTCAATACAAAATTATAGTAATTAAAATCATGTTTTTAAGGGCTTATCCTATGTACTAGACATGAAATCGGTACATAATGATGAAACTATGTGAAAACCACATAGTTTCCGCTATATAGATGTGAATATTGACTTGATATCTCAAAGACCAAATATATGGATTTAGGTCATTTTAGGGTATATAGGGGACCTAGACCGAGACGGGAAAACTATATACACCTCATAGTTAGCGTAGTCTTTGATATAAAGCCCATTTACTTGAGATATCAAGTCGGTATATAGTATAAACATGCTGTTTATCTGGTTTTCGGCAAAGGCTTACAGTTTTAGGTGCCCTAAGTACCTAGAAAACATATAGGTGTACTGGTAAAAGTACTACCATTGGAAAGCTTGTCGAAAGGGCTGCCAGGCGGTTTCTAGATGGGAAGAATCGCTTGGATCGTCAGCGAGATAAACAGCAAAGGAAAACGTAAACAACGTAAAACGTTGAAATTTGTAGACCCTTCAGGTGGAATAACTCCATGAAGGGAATAGATGTACTTATGGTGTAAGTACTTTCGGATGGCTTGCTGGACTAGCTACCAAGTCATCACTTTGGAGCGAAAATCGCTCGAATAGTTTAAGTACCATTCCATAAAATAGGTTTCTGGAAATGTAATTTTTAGTCCGTTTTTGGCATTCCCCGGGACTATACACCCCTGGGAATTCCAAAAATAAGGAATTTCGGGGGACCTCCCGATGGCCCGATAAACGCGCTATCGTGTGGTCCCAAAGTTATTAGTTTTTTGTAAATAGTTTCTCCGATAGCTGGGCGCAAAGAAAGTGACCAGCTATCGATTTGGTACTTATCGAGGCACCTTAAGTGCATATAGCCTGGATAGACTTATATAAACACTAAGAATGTAAAGTGTGGTCTATCGGCTACCAGAATCCCCATAATAGGCGGTGATTGTCTGGTTAGCCTAAGTAGAAAATCCTTAAGTCGGTAAAATGACCGACTTAAGGACGTGCGCCATGTACCGGCGCCGCGCAGCAACGCACGCCTGGCGCAGAGCCGTAAGATCCGGCGACCACCAGTACACCTGGCGCCGGGCGTGTCCTCGCTGGACCCGGGGCATTGCCACGTCACTTATCTCGGACATGGCCTCCCGGAACCACTCCGCTTCGTCGTTGATATCAGCAGGCCTGTCCGGTGATAGCACCCAGGCCTGCACGATCGAGGCTTCCAGGAGTAGCTCCCGGTCCAGCTGCTTCAGCGCCCACCGCGGACCACTCGGGGTCTGTCGGACCGGCACGCTCGAGGTCTGGGCGGAGACGTCGAACTGGATATACCGGTGGTCGGAATAGGTCTCCACCTCCTCCATGACGCGCCAGTCGATGACACGTGGTGACAGAGCGACGCTGGCGAACGAAATGTCCACCACCGATTCGCCCTGCATCCGCACACACGTGGGGACAGAACCCTGGTTTAGGACGACCAGGCCTGTCTCCAGATAATTCATGTCATCACCACTAAGAACGGTGAAGGAAAATATCATGAGGAAAGAGGCCGGTGTCCCAGCAGCGGGATGGGAACGTAATAGGGTGATTATCATTACGCCAATGCTAATGACTGCCCAGAGTCTGAATTTGTGTTCGTTTGATGGCAGTAGGCTCACCCGTACTATATGTTGGTCTACCCAATGCTTTAGGAAACTCAGGCAAAATTTTATGTTATGTTGACCATAGATTATCATAGTACAAGTGCCCATGATCAAAATTTTTGCCTCATCGTCAAAATCTGATGTAATCGATAGATTTGGTTATTCTGATTCCAAAAATACTAATTTCTGAAATTATCCGAGTCACGTCTGACCTGACCGCATTTTCAAATACATAACAATACATAGTTTTCTCTGTTAAGTGTTTTGTGTGTACATAAATATATAGTCATAAAAATTTACCGAACAATCTGTCTGATTTTTCTAAATGTAGTTAAACGATAGATTTTAAATACTGATTACACAATTTTCAAACACTACAGGTGTCTGAAAATTCGGCTCAGGCTTCAAGTGACGCTCAAAATATCTGAAAGTTACAAGGAAACAAACTTTTTCATAATAAAATTAGAAAAACTATGTTTATTTTTAATATCAGACATATTGTAATAAAACCGTTTGCTTATTTGACATAGCAGATATTATATAACATGATGACCTTTCTGGCCGCTACCACTTAGTCGGGTTCAGATTAACCTAGTCTAACGATTTTATCTGGTTTTGACCGTAAAACGTTGAGTTTCATGGTTTTGGTCGTAGACTCTCCTACTATTAGGTGTAGGTGCGCAAATATTTAATGAACTACCAAAACATATTAAAGATACTACTATTATTTAAAATAGTGTCAACATGAACAAGGGCGGGCCCAGGATTTTTTTCTGGGAGGGGCACAAAGGGCCGACGGGCAAAAAATCAACAATAACTGTTTAAGTATGTTTAGGATGGTTTATAAAAGCGTCAAAACAATAGAAAAATATTTTATTGATATATTTTAACAACTCTCATAATTTGATTTGCTTCTAAGTATGTACTGTGATGGAATCTCTACAGTACACAAAAATACAGTCGCGGGGGGCACGTGCCCCCGTGACCCCCTTTAAATCTGCCCTTGAACATGAAAATTGCGCTTCTTGTCAACTGTCCACAAACTCTGTGTAGATACTTCTAACCTATTAAAGTTTTGATAATTTTGATTTTGTTTTGAAAGTATTTTGCTTTAGTACCTACATTTTAAATATGTGTGTGCCTATCAAATTGTAAACTTAAGCTATGTTCCTTTTGTCCTGTAGGTAAGTATTATATATTTGAATTGTATAAATATGTAAGTTTCTCATTTAAGTGAATGGCAGTGTAATTCTTTTGAGAAATATGTATTCTTAACTGTAATTATAGTCAGCAGATTATACTTTAATTAGTATAATCACTATCCCACGAATCTTAATCCCGATAACGCTCCGCATAGGTAATTAGGTATACATCTACCTCATTTGTGTTCAATTAACAGACGTGAAATTTGATCCAGCTGACACTTGTGTACTAGCGCTATAGGGCCCCCACAACCCGGCTCGAACACCTGACACCGACCCAACCGGCCCGGGCAGGTAAACGCAGCATAGCCGACACCACGCACCAGCACTGCCGGGGCTAAGACGGCTCCAAAGTCAATCTTAACGTAACCGCAAAAGTCTCAACATTCCAGCCGCGATGAAGGTTGTAGAAGTAGAACAGCTCATCACCGTGATGGACGGCCCGTGGTCGCCCGAGAGCCTGATCCGCAAGATCGTGGAGTCGGGCATCCAAGAGGACCCGTTCTACGTGATGGACCTAGGCGAGGTGGTGTCGCGGTACCACCGCTGGAAGGAGCTCATGCCGCGCGTCGAGCCCTTCTATGGTAAGTAATAAATACCTATTTAATTTTATGGCAACATTTTGTTTGCGCACTACAAAACTGAGTGCAGCCTTCTAGTATTTTACCCGACTGCGCGAGGCAAAGGAGGGTAATGTGTTTATCAATCTATGTACCTAGATATGTTTTGGTCAGTCAGCTCGCAATTACAAGTAAGGGTTAGTTCACACCGAGACGCAACGCGACGAGCGCTAAGTAAACGCAGCGTTGCGTGGTGCAACGTATTCTATATTCTCACATTTCTGTTTTTTTTTTTATATCCTGTAGGCTCGCGCTTGACCACTACCTCACCTGAAGGTAAGCGATGATGTGGTCGACGGTGAATCACGCTTGCCTGGAAAAAACGTATTCACTCTTGACTTAAAGACCCCTAGATTGTAGCTGTCGGGAAACACAGACTCCGGCAGGGAGTTCCACTCCTTAGCTGTATGCACAATAAAAGTGTTCCCAAAACGTTTGGTGCGTATGGGTGGGATGTCCACCATGTACCGATGACGCATCGCCGTACGTTTGGTAGTCCGATGATGAAACGGGCTAGGTGGAATTAGATCATGCAATTCCATCGCACACTCGCCGAAGTGTAACCGACAAAAAAAACCGACAAACTGGCAACTCGACGACGATGTTCAAGGCTCTGGAGCTTTGTCTTGACCAGTGCTTCATCGCCGATGAGCCTCTTGGCCCGCTTTTCGATTGACTCCAGTGCATCAAGCTGGTATTTGGCAGATCCATCCCAGAGATGAGAACAGTACTCCATGCATGATCGAACTTGCGCTTGATACCAGTTGAGCAGCTGTTCCGGCGTGAAGTACCTTCTCACCTTCGCAAGGATCCCCAACTTTTTGGCAGCCAGCTGAACCTTTGCCTCAATGTATGGGCCAAAATTGAGAGTCGATGTCAAAGTACCGCCAAGTAGCTCAAGATGGTCCGTTATTGGCACGGTCAGATCTCGGAAAGTTGGAGCCGGGTGAAATTGGCTCTTTTTCGCGGAAAAAAGACACGCCTGGGTTTTAGTAGCATTAAACCTGACCAGATTGGCATCGTCCCATTCGGAGACTGCCTGCAAGGACAGGTACAAACGCTCCACCATGGCCTCACGAAGAGACCGGATCTGCGGCCCGGTAGCCCGTGCGTTGGACAAGTATCTCTCAGCAACAGTGCTGTCGTCTGCATACCCAAAGGTGCCGGGTTTTAGCAGATCGTTAATGTGCAGCAAGAATAATGTTGCTGAGAGTACCGACCCCTGAGGGACCCCGGCATTGATATCCAATTGGTCCGATGAGCAGCCATCGATAATTACTCGAATGGACCGATCTCTCAGGAGGTCTGCTATCTAATCACACAGACCACCGGGCAGAGTGAATGAAGGAAGCTTACTAATAAGGCTTTCGTGCCAGACCCTATCAAAAGCCTTCGAGATGTCGAGGGAGACGGCAAGCGCTTCCCCGTGCCTCTCAATGGCCTCACTCCATATGTGAATGGCATACGCTAGAAGATCCCCAGTAGACCGATTTCGGCGGAAGCCGTATTGGTGGTCACTAAGGATATCGTTAGTTTCTAGGTATGCCAAGAGCTTTGTGTTAAGTACACGGCCCATACTCTTACAGAGTATGGACGTTACTGAGATGGGTCTGTAGTTGGCCGGGTTAGCTCGACTACCCTTCTTGGGCACGGGCTGTACGTTAGCTTGCTTCCAAGCATTCGGCACTTTTCCAGTCTCATACGAAAGGCGAAATAGGCGAGTCAAGATCGGAGACAGTTCAGGCGCACAGGTTTTAAGAACTATTGCTGGTATTCCATCAGGGCCGCTAGCCTTGTTCACGTCGAGGTAGCGCAGCACCCTACGGACGTCCTTTTTATGGATGCGAGACGAGAATGTCAGACATTCGCAATGTCTGACATTCTCGTCTAGCATCCATCAGGAAAAGGAGGGGGCTGCGCGTCACCAGGATTCAGACGCGAAGATTCCGCAAAAAGAGTGGCAAATAAATTTCCCTTCTCTTCAGCGGAGTGGGCCAGCGATCCGTCGGGTTTCAGCAGTGGTGGTAGTGAGGGACGGCAGAAGTTCGCCTCGACCGACTTAGCCAGGGACCAAAACGCTTTACTACCTGCTGGTTGAGAAGCAAGTTTGGTCCCTATTCGGCCAATGTGGTCGAACCGAGCCCTTCGCAAAACCATCTTGGCGGACTTGGCAGCCCTGTTGAAGGCCCTCTTCTTCTGATCCACATCACTTGCTTTGCGCGATCGAGCGTCGACCCATGACATTCGGCGCCAAACCATGGCCGGTCAACGCTGGACATTGTTACGTCAGAGAACGAAATGTAGTACTCCATTCCCTGACGCAACACATCCGCCACGGCCTCCGCGCACGTAGAAGGATCAGCCGAAGAAAAACAAGTAGGCTGCCAAGGATAGCATTCTTCTTTTCGAGTTGATGGGAAACTGTTCATAATTTTTGGGCCCAGTTGGTGGCCACCCCGATTGCTATACGATGGTAAACTCAAACTCAAGGATAGCATCCGAAGAAAGATCACATGCCATCCCAATCTTGTGACCTGTACTGCTAAACCCGCCGGGTGCCTCTTGGGCTGGGATCGGGCGGGGAGTAGACGGACACAGACTTTACCAGACAGTGGTCGGAACTACCCAAAGGTGAAGTTATCGACACAGAGTATCGGTCTGGATCTGTTGTCACCAGAAAGTCCAAGCAATTGGTCGTGTGCGAGTCAACGTCCGATACCCTCGTTGCTCCCTGGACCAGCATGGTCAGTGCTCTGGTATGGGAAGAGTCACTCCTGGTGGTGGGCATTAAAGTCCCCCAGTAACACTAATTGGGCGGAAGGGTACCGCTGCTGTGCCGCGTCGGCAGCCTCACTGAGGTACTCTGTGTGCCTGGTTGTCTCCTAATCTCCGCTGTGCGAACGGTAGACACAGGCGTAGATAATTTTATCCAGACCTGTGCCCACTAAAGCCCACAGCGTTGAGAATCTGGAGTCCTCAAGGTTACGGAGACGCCGATAGCAAGTATCGTCACGGGAGTACATACAAACACCCGCGCGCGGTTTAAAATTGTACTCCAGGGTAAACCCTGGGTAAGATAAGTACGACACGTTTGACGGACTCTCTCGTATAACGAAGTGGCTGATGAACTGGCAAGGGAGGGCTCAGCGAATGATTTTGTGGGTCCAGAACCATGTGTAGGCACCTCGACGTGTCTCGTAAAAGCCGCATTTAGGGAGTTTGCAGATCACAGACAACGAACTTGTTGGCTGTCTAATACCGGTCTACAACACTCCAAGAGATTCCTGGGCTCTACTTTCAAAGCCCGGGATTGCATTTGGAACATGAGCAGGGGGCAAATCCGCTACCTGCTTGGGGCCTTTACTGGGCACTTTGGAACCAACGACATGCTCATGCAGATGGGTCTAACCGCGACACCCATGTGCAGGTTGTGTGGGGAACATACGGAACGCATGGAGCACCTACTGTGCACATGCGATGCACTGGCTGGTAAGCGAATGAATCTCCTAGGGGTTGGATACCCAAAACCAGAAGATTATAGGCTCATATCTCCTAGTCTCGTTGTAAAACTCATGAAAACAGTTTTCAACGAGAATGAAGAGGAGTAAGTTATCTAGGGGACCACAAAAGATCCCAATGGGTCGAAGTGTCCGAGTTATTTCTCGGCCCCTCCATAAGATAAGATAAGATGAACCCTGGGTAAGATAAGTACGACACGTCTGACGGACTGGCTATCTGCGTCTCCGTAAGGAAAAACAGCGCTGGTTTCTCAGCCTCCAGGTGGTAGTGGACTGCAGAGAGATTGAGTGCAGACCTCGAATGTTGGTGAGGTGCACTTTGTGGGGGAGGGGGTGCAGCCGCTGTTTTAGTCTAATGTTCTTTTTCCTTGGCATCATTGTAGTAGAGTGAATGGAGGTGAGGAGAAGGAAGTGAGACGAGGTTCTACGCTGCTAACCTACAGACACGCACTGAAAAGACGACATCATTGGGGCACTAGTCCAGAGACTGCAGGGACGCCTGAGCCCCCCCGGAATGTCCATCGGGCCCTCCCCATCTGGTCGCCAACCAACACGATGGTGCATTCCGGGATTTTTCGACGGTTGGTGGGGCAGCCTTTCATGAGTTACTAGCACACTACTTGGGCCCCTAACTACCTGCGGTCGGCCAGCGGCGCACCGTGCCTCGGATCCCGCTACCCTCCGCGACTAGTCTTCCAATACGTCCAAAACAGCGCGCGTCAGCGCGGTCTGCCAGCAGTGGAACAGCTGTCTCGACCCAACTCCTCTAGTTGGCTACACCGAGCATCGTAACACGCTACGGCGCACGGCTAGGCCGCTTGGCGGTACGTCTTTGCCCGGTGGGTGGTCGCAAGCCTTCGGCCGAAACCTACCACCAGTTATTGTCACCTGATTTGCACCACCCGGGGACCACGTGTAAGGAATTAAAGGGTACACTCCTACGGACGTGGGTGACTCGGCCCCCAATATGACTCGGCTCACAATGAAATGTGTATCTTTTCGTGTAGTAAATATTTAAATTAAGTTATATTTTGAGTCGCTTTATTAAAATGTGCGGGCAGCGTCGTGTCGCGTCGCGTCTCGGGTGTAAACTGACCCTAAGTATGTATCCTCCAACTGCACAGCATTTATTTTCTTCTTGTTTATGTCCTTTTAGTTTTGTCGGGATTTTATTTTATTTTAAAGGGTTCCGTACGCGAAGGGTCCAAACAGAGCCCTATTGCTGTCACTCACGTGTCTGAGGCCTGTGTCTGACTGTTCGTCGCCTGTCACAAAATTTTGATCCGATGATTTTTTTTAACTTCCCATTGACCTATGAACTTGAAATTTCCAACATTTGTTATGGAACCCTAAATATGCAAAGTCCGACACGTACTTGGCCGGTTTATTTATTATTATTTTTTTTGCTTTAATACTGCCTTTGCATTCTATGCATGTTAGTTACATGCTGCATTTTTTGTTTGATTATAGCCGTGAAATGCAGCGATGACAAGCTGCTCGTGAGCACGCTGGCGGCGCTCGGCACCGGCTTTGACTGCGCCTCCAAAGTAGAGATCGAGCTCGTCACCTCCATCGGAGTAGCTCCCGAGTGAGTAACTACCTTCAACGCCATGTAGGTATCCCTCCAATGTCTCGTGGTTTTACGCATAATTATATATTTGCTTTGTACAGACGCATTATTTTCGCGAACCCCGCTAAGATGCCGTCGCATCTCCGCTATGCGTCGGCCGTCGGCGTCGACGTCATGACCTTCGACTCGGAGAGCGAGCTCATGAAGATCAAACAATACATGCCGCACGCCCAGTGAGTATTTTTCGTGGTATCCCTCTCCTAGGAAAATAAGGGCGCTCTTTGCTTAGGAATAGGACAGCGCATCTTCCACTTTTTCGAGGCCTGGCCTGTTTCTGTTTGCCTGTCCTATGAAGGCCCACCTATTGAGTAAAATCTATGAAAAAAACATGCTGGACCAGCTGTTGTCTCACTTCAATTCAAATGGGATCCTGCATAGTCAGCAGTTTGGTTTCACGAAAGGTAGGTCGACAACAGACGCGGGAGTAAAACTCATCAGCCGCATCTTGGAATCTTGGGAGTAGTCCCAGGATGCCATTGGCATTAATTACAACACTACGGAATTCGAGGACAAGCTGCTGATGTTGTGCTTTCCTATTTATCAAACAGACAGCAAAAAGTAAATGTTAATGGGGCGACGTCCTCCGGGTCTCTAGTCAAAATGGGCGTGCCCCAAGGTTCAATTCTCGGCCCTTTCCTTTTTCTTGTTTACATTAATGATCTCCCTTTTATGATGGCCAAATTATCGGATACAATTCTATTTGCTGATGATACTTCGCTAATTTTTAAAATAGACGCTGACTCAATTTTTATCTTACAAAAGAGGGCAATACGCGCGATCTAAAAAATCGGTCCTCGCGAGTCTCTCAGAGAAAAATTTAAAGTGATCGATATACTGACTCTACCTTCACTTTACATTTTGGAATGTATTTTGTATGTCCGCAAAAATCGAGGGCTTTTCAAAACTAGAAGTGACTTCCATAATTTAAATACTCGCAGTAAGCACGAAATTGTAATACCCAAATTCAGATTAACGAAAACTAGCAAGTCTTTTCTTATAAACAGTTTTCGCTTTTATAACAAGTTGCCAAAGTCAGTTATAGAACTGACCGATGGAAAGTTCAAAAACTACATCAAACGTGTCCTTATTAAAAAAGAATATCAATCATTTTTTTCTCTCTTTTGATTAGACTTATTACAATGTTTTTCAATTATCTTTATAGCCCTTTGCTAAGAATAGTTATAGCAATGATAACTGTATTTGTGCCACATGTTAAATTTAGTGTTTTTTTTTTTTTTACCTTTTTATAGATTATTTTACCGATTGTTTTGTGAATGTGTGAACATTGTAGGTTTTCTAGATTTATTGATGATTGTTAACATTTGTTAAATTTTATCTCGTTTTACATTTTTTTTGTTTGTTTTTTTAATTTCGTACGACTTATTGTCGGGCCTACGTTGTCCCCCCATATCCAAGTACTAATGCTGTAACATGGAAATATTGTAAAAACAAACAAATTTTTAAAAGAGTAACCATGGAGTTTCTTGCCGGTTCTTCTCCATAGGAAACGACTAACCCGATCCGTGCACCTTTTGTCGACGTTTTATAAGTGCCCATGTAGGCCTATGTAAAATAAAAAATATTGATTTTGATTTCACCATTTGTCTGACATGGCAATCTTTCTTATCTTTCACTAAAAAGATTTATATTAGACAACCATTTTTTTTTCCTGCCTGTTTTCGTTTTCATCAAAATCAGGCCCTCATCATAGTTTTCGACTTAGCCACCCACGGCCACTTGGAAAAATTACCCTGTACTCACTTTTGGACGGACTGTCGATGCGGCCGCAAAGTTTTGGAGCGAAGACGTAGCGTTGGAAGGCCTCCCTCTAGGTGAAGCGATGACCTGGTCGAGGATGTAGGTATCCAGTGGATGTGATACCCGCAGGACCGATCAGTGTGGCGACACTTGGAGGAGGCCTATGTTCAGCAGTGGATGTCTTTCGGCTGAAATGATGATGATGATGATAATTATGTACTCATTTTACCGTATAAAAAAAGATAAATTTAACGTGACACTGGTTAATTGCACAAGCCGTGCGAGGCTAATATAGGAACAAGATTTCCAGTTGAAAAAAAAATTGCGGTTGCATGTACAAGTTCAGGCATTAATTATAGTATTACCTAGTTCTATGTTTTGTTCGATTGAGCTTTACCCGTGTGTTACCAGGCTGGTGATTCGCATCCGCTGCGATGCTGCCTTCGCGAAATATCCGCTGGGCATCAAGTTCGGCTGCGACCCCGTCACCGAGGCGCCGAGGCTGCTCGAGTTGGCTGCCGAGCTCGGCTTATACGTGAGTAACATCACGCCTGCACTTCCTGAAGAGGTTGGCAGATGCCTTGATGTAGATGACGCCATCTTGAGTCCAACACGACCGCATACTGGTGTGCTCGCGCGCCTTTCCGAAGAAAGTTTGCTGCGCCCTCGTCAAGAACTCCTTGACAGATATTTTGGAGCATTTTAGTGAAGTTTTGCCTTCCAAACTGGGGCCTTGATGTCAACAGTGGCCAACGAGAATAAGCCTTGTTTGCACGATGCTAAGGGCCCAAGTCTGTTACAGGCATTAATTACAGCTACTGTGAGATTGTTGAGGATAAGCTTATAACTTAGCACATCCAAGATCACAGCTGTGCAATCCTCACTCTCCACTTCAGCAAGTCCTTGGAAGACCAATGTTTGCCGCCGGCATCAATCTGTTTGGCGCCGGCATCAATCTGTTTGGCACACTCGTTGATCTGGCTTTGGAGCAGACCATACATAGAGAATATGAGCTCCCGGAATGTCCGAAACTCATCGGCGACTTTTGCCACTGTGTTAACTTTAGCCGGCCCAGCACCGTCTTTTATTTTTATCGTGGAAAAATGCTCATGCATAGTGCCCTACCACGGGGAGACAATGCAGTTATGTGGGACGCCGACCCACTAAAACCCCACGGTGTTATCCTATGCTGCTTATTGTGGGAACACGGGCACGCATTAGTATTCACCGCGAACCCGCCGCAGCTGTCCGTCACCGGACCCTCCTCTGGAGAATATCCCCCATCACTGGCGCACCAAAACACACTGTACGCCGTGACCACCCCAGAGACCAAACTAGCAGATGGGCGCTAGATGGCTCCGTGTATGGCACCCTTGGTCCCCTTGTGTCGGGTCAAGGTCAATGGCCCCGCCACCTACCGTTTTTCAGCCGCAGGGGATAGGGAGAGCGGCCAACTCTGTACATACACTCCTCATCCCCTGCGGCACCACCGCGTCCGCCATCAGACGGTGGCGACCCCGTACAGGCCCCGAAAGGTAGGGAGAGCGGCGCACCGCATTACCGGCACTCCTCTCCCGCCGCGGCCTCCAACCTTTAGCCGCGATATCGTATGGGTTTGGGATGCCCCATACGACATCACGGCCCGCCTCAGTTGAGATGTCGCCCAGGCGGCACCGCAACCTACATGTTGGCCGCTACGTCGTCGGCTTATCGGCAAAAACCCTGACGAGCGGCCTTTCCTCGGGTTCCTCTTCGCTTTACCGTGGGTGACCAAGCCGCGGCTACTGAGACCCCCCGCCTCGACAATGCGGGAACTCAGCGGGGGGCATGCCCAGCACTCTGGATCTTCGAACGGGCGAACCTGCTTGATGAAGTTCACCTCTAGGATTTTTTGAGCAGCAAGGACTCAGAAGCCCGTAGTTGTATTGAGACGTTCTTCGTATTATGTAATTATGAATGAAGTTGTAAACCCTAAACAAATACTATAATACGTATATTGAACGTCCCCAGATAATCGGAGTGGCATTCCACGTGGGTAGTGGCACTACTGAGACAGAAGTGTACGCGCGCGCCATCGCCCTGTCGCGAGCTCTGCTCCACGTAGGACACAACGTGGGACACAAAAAAATGCGTCTGTTGGACATCGGGGGCGGCTTCCCGGGAGAATCCAACTCATCTATCTGCGAGGTGACACTTATTTGTAAAAAAATTCGAGATGACATAGGTTACGACGTGGAACATGCGTTAATTTTTAAATTATTTGAAATATACCGAGGATCCTACACGTAGCACCTATAATATATATCCTACAAGCGTCTGTGGTAGCACCTATAGTATTTTTTGGCTGTCTGCTACGGCATAATCTTTACTCGTTATTTCTATTCTAGCCTGGGTAACACAATACCTACCCCTTGGCAAGACTGATGTCAAGTTTTCTGATTTCAACTGTCAAAAATTTACAAACGACGGCAGGTACCAATGGTTTAAAGTGCTTACCTAGGTACGGGGGAATCTTAGTATGTTAAGATAGTCATCCATCCACGGGCCAACCTCGGCAAGCGTTGCTTAACCTAGAAGGGCCACGGGCCACGGGCCACGAGCTCTTCATAGCGTTAATAATTTAAATTATTTGTTGTGCCCATTAGGTGGCAAGAGTAATCAACTTGTCTATAGAGGAACACTTCCCGGATCGCTCGGTGCGCGTGATCGCAGAACCAGGGACATACTTCGCCGCCGCAGCCTTCACTCTTGCTACCATGGTGCATGCCAAGAGAAAGGTATGTTCACGTTTCTATTGATCGATACTTCTCACCTGCTTTGTGCGTGATAAACCGAATTCCGCGTGGACGAAGTCGCGGGCAACTGCTAGTCTATGCCAATATTATAAAGAGGAAAGATTGTTTTGTTCGTTTGCGCCGATTAGGCTCCGAAACTACTGGACCGATTTAAAAAATTCTGTCACCAATAGAAAGCTACATTATTCCTGAGTGACATAAGCTATTTTTTAATCCCGAAAACGGGTCCTGTGGGATGGTCCACGGGAGCGAAGCTGCGGGGAACAGCTAGTAACTAATAACAACTAAATTAAATATTTAAACCACCAACGTTTACAGCAAATAGTTTTATTTCATTAGCGGTTCCTCGACGCGAGGCGTATTTTTGTTTTAGAGAAAAGTAAACATTTTGTGTATTGATGAATGGGGGCAACAGTTTTCGAACGGAAAAGTTAATTTTCTCGCTTCGTTAGAGCAATGTTCGGTGCTTTCATTGTAAATGAATGTTAGAAATGTTACCTATTTATTTTGGTTAATGTTGTAAGGCAGCTTTTCCTTACCCAACCGGCTAACTCATGGGTAGCAAGTAGCTTGAGACAATTGCAGGGACTAACTCAAATGAAGCTGACTGAAGTAAAACACATTTAAGTTTGGTCAACTAATTTAATTCTTCAAGCACACATTCCATCAATACATTATCTCGAGGTTAACAAAGTATGAACCACTTACTTTCTGATGGGATATAGTTTACCCACAATATTCAATGCTGGAGATATGATTCCTCAAACAGCATCGTTCTCTGTGTAGCTGTCCGTGAGCTTGCTGGATACCAGATGATGACAATAATGCTCGGAACCTTTTGCAAGAGGAGACTGCTGTAGCTTGAACAGCTACTTGACCATTGGCTTTATTATATATAAAATTATACCTAAAGAGGCATTTGGAGCCCTGCCAAGGAGAAGAAAATTGCATGTTAAGATCAAACGCACATGTGTCATGAAAATGGGCATTCAGAAAATTCAAACTAATACTCACAGCGCCTACTGAAACATTGATTATGATAAGCTTTTCATCTTGACGCTAGCCAGCCTTGCCCCATATAACATCACGTATCTTTTTGGATCCTTGCCTTTGAGGTTATTTTTGGACACCGTCCTCTAAACGCAAGTTCACTCGTAGTAAAGGCTCAAGTCCTCGCAAATACCGACCTTGAACACTTTACTTTTTAGCCATAGGCCTTTTACTAAATTATCATTTTTTTTTGTGACCAATGTGAAAAGACTTTACAATTAATTATTATATGTATTGAATTTGTGTGTTTGTTGTATTAAATGATTTCACACAAATAAGATATATATTTTATTATTGACATTTTAAATAGTGTCAACCATACATCAACGCCATCTACATCATCATCAACAAGATACTCAACTTGGGACACTTCAATATCGAACATGTGTCTGACGGATGACGCCAGATGTCGCTAACATATGCACTGGCAATTTTTAATCGCTACAATGTATCTGTTTATACGGAACCCGTGTGCGTAAATCAGACCCGCACTTAGCCGATTTTTTACTTATTTATTTATTTGCTTCAGGCAACATGCATAATTCTCAACGGTCTATGTCCCATGAAATCGCAGCGATTTATGCCTCATGTATGAGCACATTATTTTAATGGGTGATTCATTCATCAAAAATGATCCTCGCTCCTTTAAACTCCTTTCACTCTTGTCTTCGTTTAATCTTCAAGTCGGGCAAGACTTGCATATTAAACGAAGACAACTCTCTGCAAATCACCTTTTTCCTAATTTTACGGCTGCTTATGATTGTTTCCTCTCCAAATAATGTTTTTTCGTATGGCCAGCTTACAGCTACTTTGTCTTACCACGTTACATTTTATTTATCGTATCCGTGTTCCCAAGCATAATCCCCAGCTCTTATACCTTTTTATTTATTTATTTATTAAAATCTCCCTTACAACTATCATTACAGGTAGTATACCTAATGCGATAGCGCGGGCTTACAACTAACTTATATACAATATAAAACTATGAAAAACTTAAAAATCTAGTAGTCCTAACATCTAATACTAATAACTTATGAACTAAGTTTCCTTTATATGAAAACAATATTTAAAATACAAAAACAATAAACATAAACATATAAACTACTCTAATCTTCCATATAACATAAAATAAACAACAGTATTCTTGCGAATTAACTCAAATAGCATGTAAATACATCGATCTTGACGTAAAGATCGTTAATAACCTGAATTGCGCGGGTCAATGGTGTTTTTGCGAGAAGGTTGGTACTGGCAAACGGCACGGCCAGCAGCGGCGGGCGTCGCCGCCTCCACACATAGCGGTCCGGTACACACAAACTCAGGTGCTGCAGCACTCCTCCAAACCTCCGTAACTACAAGGGCATAGACCTGGAGGCATTGCGGCGTGATGCCGGCGATCTCGATTGGCCTCTTCTGGTCGAGTGCGAAGACATTGACAGTAAAGTGAAGTGTCTAAATACAGCTATCCTCAATCTGTATGACCAGCATGCATTCGACGAGTCAAAGTGTGACATAATCCTGCACCATGGATTACACAATATATTAAAGATCATATGGCCCGTAGGCACAAAGCCAAGAGCAGATATATTTGCAGACCTTCAGACCTAAATCTCGCTTATTACAAATCTTTGAATAATCGCTGCAATCATCTGTGTCAGGATGCTAAGAGACGCTACTTCCATGAATAACTTAATGACCGCAGCTCGTCCGATATATGGAGATTCCTTAAGTCAGTAGGCATAGGCAAATCGCCTATCAACCAGTGCAAGGATGTGAACCTAAATGATCTTAATAAACGTTTCTCCCCGACTTCCCATCATCCCAGAGTCGGTGGGATGAGCCGCTCTGCAGAGCAGTTCAGGAGCACCAAATTGCTACTTCTGCCACACCTACCGAGCGCGCTCGCCTGCTGGCTGTGGGTGAGTGGGAGTCGGGCCTCTGGCTTCACGTACTACCGTCGTCGAACATAGGCACCTTGTTTGACGACACTACTTTTCGCCTCGCTGCTTTCCTACGACTTGGCGCTCCTTGTTGTACTCC
Source organism: Orthosia incerta (assembly GCA_948252205.1). Lineage (NCBI taxonomy): Eukaryota > Metazoa > Arthropoda > Insecta > Lepidoptera > Noctuidae > Orthosia > Orthosia incerta. The sequence goes on from OX411758.1 coordinate 12,633,466, forward strand.
TCATCGTTGCCACTGTGGCGAAGTTGTCAACAGCTTCGGTCACCACGGTCTTTCATGCAGCCGAAGTGCGGGTCGCATATCTCGGCACGGAAACTTAAACGACATCATCCGACGTGCTCTCGTCACCGTCGGCGTTCCGGCCGTATTAGAACCACATGGCCTGGCACGCGACGATGGCAAAAGACCTGACGGGTGGTCTTTGTTTCCATGGAAGATGGGTAGGCCTTTAGTGTGGGACGCTACTTGTGTCGATACTCTTGCGCCATCTCATCTTCCTAGCTCGTCGAGCTGTGCTGGCGCTGCCGCTGCAGCTGCAGAGAACCTCAAGCGGCGGAAATATAATAATCTCATCGGTAGTTATATTTTCGAGCCGTTTGGGGTTGAAACTCTTGGTCCGTGGGGTCCGAGTGCTCACGCTTTGTTTAAAGATCTCTCCAAACGCCTAGCTGACACTTCGCGTGACCCAAGGGCTGGCTTTTACCTTGGTCAGAGATTAAGCATTGCCATACAACGTGGCAATGCTGCCAGCCTTTTGGGTACATTACCAGTGGACAACGATGTGGAGGTTTGTGTTGGTATGTTAATACATACACTAAATGTTTGTGAAGTCTTAGTTAGTAAACGATAAAAAAAGGAGTTTTTTGACGCCATATTTTAGTTAAGTATATTTTTAGGTTTAGGTAGTGAGTAGTTTTTGGTTTAAATGTATATATTTGTAGTCTTAGTTAATTAAGTATTTTATACACGGTATATAATTGTATCTATGTAAATAAAGAATGATTATATATTCCATTCAAATAATTAAATTGCATAAAAAAAAACATTTTTGTCATCTTACTTTTTCTCTTGATCCGCGCGTCAAAGCCGCTACTTCAGATAGTCTTTCTAGTACGCCCGAAAAATAGCCCGAAAAATTGTCAAACTTAAGTGGCAGTGGGCAGGGCACATTGTTCCCAGAACGGATGGCCGTTGGGGCCGAAAAGTTATGGAGTCGCGACCGTGAACCGGAAGACGCTGCGTTGGAAGGCTTCCCTTGTGGGAAGCCTTCCAACGCAGGTCATCTGTCCACCTTGTGGTGGACAGATGACCTGGTGAGGGTGGCGGGAATTCGCTGGATGCGAGACGCACGGGACCGGTCAATGTGGCGACACTTGGGGGAGGCCTACGTCCAGCAGTGGACGACTTTCGGCTGATATGATGATGATGGTGACATGTTTTGCACGGACTAAACAGACGCCGCGCGGCGACTGGTTTGCAGCTACCTATCTAATGTTTATTAAATATAATAAGTTTATAGAAAATGCTAACGCCGCGTTTACCTGTTACATTTATTAACACGGTTAACACTTTTGTTACCCGACTGCCGAAGGAGAGTAATGTGTTTATCAGTCTACGTATGTATGTTTGTTCCTATGTGGCGTTCTAGAGACCAAATGCGTTGGCCGATTTGGATGATTCTTGGTCTTTTCAAAAATATATAACACTTATATTTTAAAATAAACCTAATTGGAAAAAAAAAATTAACTGAAAGTTATAAATAAAAAAAGTTTATTCAAAAAATCAAAAACCCGACTGCTTAAGAAGCGAACTAAAAAGACGTAAACAAGAAGAAAATCATGCTGTGCAGTCGGATGATACATCTAGTTTTGGTCAGCCAGCCAAAATATGTATCCTCCGACTGCACAGCATGATTTTCTTCTTGTTTACGTCTTTTTAGTTTGCTTCTAAGCAGTCGGGCCTGTATCACTCGGGCGCAAAATATATTTTTGGCTCGCTACTATGAATCCCTCACTTCGCTCTGAATTCAAAAAAGCGCCCTCGCCGTAAAATATTATTTTGCTCCCTTATCATACAATCTACTATTGCCTATGGCATGGTCACTGTGACCACGTCACGCGGACACCGACACGCTCCCTTGCTTCTCCTGTTTTTATATTTCTATGAGGGCGACGCTATTGCTGATAGAAAGTCACTTTTTCAAGAGCCCCAGTGGTTGTTTTCTGACTTATAAACAAACATGCTAATTTTATCCGCTAGGTGGCATCTAAGGAGTGCGACGATAACGGGGAAATGCACACCATGTACTTCATCAACGACGGCGTGTACGGCTCCTTCAACGGCGTGCTGTCCTACAAGCAATACGTGTCCGCTGAACCACTCAACGTGAGTTTTCTGTCCTACTTATAGGCATGATTCTTATACATTTTTAAACGGAAATAAAGATGTGACACAACATTTTTTATATTATGTACTTTAAAAAATACAGTAAAAAAAAATGTAAATATTGTTTTGTTTGTCCTACCCAGGACAACGGCTCCCCTCGCTCTGCGTGCTCAGTGTGGGGTCCCACGTGTGACGGTGTAGATTGCGTGTTACCCACTACGCGTCTTCCAGCGCTGGGCGTGGGCGACTGGCTGCTGTTTCGCGACATGGGCGCATATACCCGGGTGACCGCGACACAATTTAACGGCTTTCTTGTGCCCACTGTCCGCCCCGTGATTCATGCTAGACTGGCGTGAGTAAATAAAATTAATTGACTACCGGGAACGTTTAAGTCCGACCCGGATATCGAATCCAGGACCTCACATTTAGCAGTACTGTAGTGATTAAAGCAACGAGGCAGTAAATGATTACTTTAGAAATCAGATAATTCTACTTTTTGGAAATTTCGTGGAGCCAGCTAGTGGCTAAGACCACGCCCGTCGTGGTGCTTTAGGTCGTGGGTTCAATCCCGGGTAAGTGCCTACCAATGTTACTTTTTCAATTCATATCATGTCTATGATTAATTTGGATACCAGTGAAGTAAAAACATCGTGAGGAAATCTGCTGCCTAATTGCGTAACAAATAATTTCGTGGTATCGATCGCAAATTGTTTAATTTTGTCAATTCAACAGTATCCATTGCGTGTTTTACGCTGTCAAATAGACAGATATGTAAACATACGAAGGATCAGATATGTAAGCACACGCGCTTGCATTCTTTGAAGTTACGCAATTCCCGATTAGAGTACGGGACTTATCTCTACATTTTATACATCCAAATAAATAAAATTGAAGTGTATGTATATGATGTCAAAATAACGGTTTTGAATTGAATGCATGTGAAAGTGTATACTGGTACTAATAAAAATTACGCAGATTTTTGTCTGTCTGTCTAATTGTTCCGGATAGTCTCCGAAACGGCGCGGCGACGTTTTGACGGGACTTTCACTGGTAGCTAAACTCCATTTGCGATAACATTATACGTTTAAATTAGCCCATTTTACAGCCTGTTCAACCGATTTTGACTTCTATTGCGTTGGTGATACGACAAATGGTAGCTGTAATAAACAGTTGGTTTTGGTAACAGGTTTATGCTTTTTATATCATCCTTATGTTTACGGAATAGAACTCAAAATCGGTTGAACCGACTGTAAAAAGATTTGGAAACGTGTCTAACGTTATTTCAAATGGAGTATAGCTGATGTTATAATGAGTAACAAAGGCTACTTTTATTTTAGAAAATCTTTTTGGGTACCGCGTAAAAAAATAAAGCCTAACATATTTTTTTTTTTTTTTACGAGTTTGATGCGGATGAAGTCGCGGGCAACAGCTGCCAAGGCAGCTTGCTCAAGGCAGATTGGTGATTTCATCACCAATCTGCCTTGAGCAAGCTTGATTTATGCTCGTGCGCTCTCTGTATGGGAAGAGGTCTTTGCCCAACGGTGGGACAGTTACAGGCTGGTATTATTATATCCTTTATACACTTTTATTTATTCATCTATTTAAACTTTATGTACAATGGTGATACATAGGCGGACTTAATGCAGCAAGGCATTCTCTACCAGTCAACCTTTGGGTTAAAAAAGAACACAACAATGGTACAACAAAAATATATATATATATATATATGAACAATAATTAAGGCGGATATTAATAAACTAACTAATAAAATACATAAATAATTTCTAAAATAATAGACTAATAAATATTATACTTTTGGTATGTAATAAAATATTTTCTTTTTAATTATTAAAAAAAGAACATTTAAAAATAGAGGCCCTCCGGTATCGGGGACAGGATCCGAGCTACCGGTGGTCAGGGCTCCAGAGAAAGGAACCTCCTGACAATACGAGTAATGTCCAGAAGTACTGCTTTCTGAATCAAGCCCTTGACCCAGGACCCAGCCGCCTAATGAAAGCCTTCTAAGGTGTTGGTCGAGGCTCGTGGCTATTAAGCCATTGGCTGACACGACTATCGGTACAATGATCACTGAGCCCACATCCCACGTGTCGACATCGTCACGGGCAAAGTCCAGATACTTTTTCGACTTTCACGAGGTTCCCGTCATGCGGGACGGTTGTGTCAACAATCATTGCACTCCTATTATATATATTTTTTTGCTTTTACAGCTGTGCACTAAAGGGGCTACATCCGCTGACCGCGTCTCAGTTCACAGTGGAACGCAAAATGGACGTCCTAGAAGATGTTAGCGAAAAGTAGCAGTTAGTAACAAGTCGCCCTGCAGTCCCCCCACCCTTCCGCGGCCTGTGCGGACAGCATTAATTGTGTGTGACTTTAATTTATTGTAACTATCTTATGCTACTATAAACAATATTAAGAATATTTTATGAAATTAATTTTTATTTTTTTTATGAAAATATATTTCAGTTACTTCTATACATTATAATAAAAAAGAAAAAAAAAAAAAACTGAAAAAAAATTGATTTTATAAAATAATAAATATTTTGCATTTATTTTGTCAAATATTTCTTTTGAAAGTACTTAACTATTAATAAAATAATTAGCGCCACCCAATACACAATTTCCACCCCGTAAATTTTCGGCACTAAATATCAGTGCATTTAGTGCGCCAGAGACTGGACGCACGGACCCAAGAAATCTCCGGTGTATAAGTATCTGGCGCACTGGTATTGAATGGCGAAAATTGGAAATTGTGGATTGGGTGGCGTGAATTATTCTATAATTAGTTAGAGGGCAGGAGTTGTTTAAGCCCCTGACTACAAACCCAACTTGATCCGGGTGAGTGACTTCATCTTGGCCCGCGTTACCGAAGGAGACTTAGAAGTTTCTAAATATTCAGAACACAAGTCGACAGTAACAAAGATAATTACCAGACATAATCGACAGCCCAGAACTCAAATGTATATGCGGTGTCTCTTCTGGCCCACCTTCAATCTTTCCAGGCATGTCATTTCGTGTACGTTACCCCAACAGGAAAGTGGCTCCTGGAGTGATATGAGTGGAACGTATAATTAGAGCGTAATCTGCTGTGAATGTGCGCTACATAAAAAACATGTGCGTGTCGTCGTTTTTGAAAAAAAACGGAAAAAACGTTTCCTACTCGGGTAACGTTGTTCCAGCAGGAAAATTCTAAACGAATGATCGGAGTGAGAAATATTGTGCATGGGCACTGGGCAGAGAGCTTATAGTTGTGCAAGAATGTGCGCTGAAAATATAATAAGTGCGTAATCAGGTTTTCGACATATTGCATTTCCTGCTGGGGTAACGTTTTGCAGAATCGTGTATCTCTGAAACTATTGTATGTGCGCCTGTAGAATAAACATACACGAGTAGCTCTTGATTTGTGCGTATTTGTACCGGAATTAGATTTAAGAAAATATTTATAGTTTTCAAGAAATCGCACTTTTGTAAAACCCGAAAAAAAATCACAGCGCCTAAATGAGAAAACTTATAAGCTCGCTGAAAACTGTAATCAGTCCATCTTGACGCTTGTATTAACCATAAAAAGTTTCAAAAGTAGACATGCTTGCGTTATCGAATAATATTGCTAAAAGTCAAAACGACGGTGTCATAACTTTGACGGCAAAATACGAGAAACCGGCTCAACCCAAGATGGTAGGTGTAAAGCACAAATAAGAGAGTTTAGTCATAAATGTATAGTGAAAATATTCAGCTTGGAATGTTTCGCATTAAGTAGATTTAAACACAAAACTAAACATGTAAACAACGGCTGGTTATCCGACCAAATTCGAATGACTACAAAAAAGCGACGAATTTATACATAACGATGACCTTCTTAACTTTACTCACGAATCGGTTGAAACGTGTTGTGCCTGAGTACACTGAGGTAGAAAAGTATTAAAATAATTAACTTATTATTGGATTACATTCTACTAGCTGTTTCCGTGACTTGGCACTTGATTACGTAAGAACATTAGGAAAGTAGTGCCAAGGTATAAGCTATCTTCTTTATTCCAACTTTCATTAAATTCCATTCAGAATTTTGTGGACACATCCAGACATTTTAATTTGCCTTTATAATATTAGTAAAAAAAAGTAATTTAAAGACCAAAAATTTGATGGTGGTTGTTTTTAATAAAAACCAAGTGCGAGTCGCACTCGCGCACGAAGGGTTCCGTACCATTATCGCAAAAAACGACAAAAAAATCACGTTTGTTGTATGGGAGCACCACTTAAATATTCTTATACCATTCCAGCTCTAAAAAGCTTATTTTATACACTGAAAACAGTGAATAAAAAGCACTTTTACTCACTGTTTTAGTGTTTGAATTTAGAACACACCAATATATATTCGACGTCCATCTCAATGCAAAAACAACAACAATTCGATACAAACTCCTTGTGCAAAAAATATTCGACTTTCAAACTTCTTCATCGATTTAATTTTCAGTTTGTTAATATTTAGGATTTCAATAATGATTTTCATGATTTTGATTTTAGTCTGGGATGTTTAGTGAATACTTATTTAGATTGTAATTCTAATATTAATTGTATTGGTGTTTAATTAATTATAATTATGTAACGTAACGGAGGTAGTCACTAGCCCCTGAAAAACAGATGCTGTTACCTAGCTCAGCTTCAATTTACAAAAAATGTGAAACCCTGAGTTTTCAAATTTTTTGTTAATTTTGAAGGTAATAAAACATTTATTTATTATTACTCATTGTGATTTTCGCTTAAATCTTTCTTTTTCTCGTAGTCATGGTATAAAATTATGCAACTCTTGAATAACACGGATTTATATCGAGGGCCATGAGTCACTCGCGTCGCTCATGATTCTAAGACTGAATCACGACCGCAGGGAGTGATTCAGTTGATAGAATCCTTTACTTGTTCGTGATTCATCTATGGCCCTCGCTTTAAAACCGTCCTTTATTCACTAGTTGCATAATATACTATTTTTATTCTGTTTTTAGTATTTGTTGTTATAGTGGCAACAGAAATACATCATCTGTGAAAATTTCAACTGTCTAACTTTCACGGTTCATGAGATACAGCCTGGTGACAGACAGACAGACGGATCGCGGCGTCTTAGTAATAGGGTCCCGTTTTTACCCTTTGAGTACGGAACCCTAAAAATTGTTTGAGATAATTTATTTGAGATTAATAGGTTTGTAATTTGATCTTTAATTTGATGCCATTATTACTTTAAGAAACATAATTTAGAAAAAAAATAAAAATTTCTACACCAACAAGCTCTTTCATTTGTTATGGTCACAAGGTGCATTTAATGTAATTTTTAATTAGCCTCCAAAATTAGGTCAAATCACCAAACGTTTGAACGCGACTGTACGGACAACAGCTTAGGTTTAATACGTCCAATTAAGAAGGTCATCGTTATGTATGAATCCGTCGCTTTTTTGTAGTCATTCGAATTTGGTCGGATAACCAGCCGTTGTTTACATGTTTAGTTTTGTGTTTAAATCTACTTAATGCGAAACATTCCAAGCTGAATATTTTCACAATATAGTTTTGACTAAACTCTCTTATTTGTGCTTTACACCTACCATCTTGGGTTGAGCCGGTTTCTCGTATTTTGCCGTCAAAGTTATGACACCGTCGTTTTGACTTTTAGCAATATTATTCGATAACGCAAGCATGTATACTTTTGAAACTTTTTATGGTTAATACAAGCGTCAAGATGGACTGATTACAGTTTTCAGCGAGCTTATAAGTTTTCTCATTTAGGCGCTGTGATTTTTTTTCGGGTTTTCAAAAAAGTGCGATTTCTTGAAAACTATAAATATTTTCTTAAATCTAATTCCGGTACAAATACGCACAAATCAAGAGCTACTCGTGTATGTTTATTCTACAGGCGCACATACAATAGTTTCAGAGATACACGGTTCTGAAAAACGTTACCCTAGCAGGAAAAGCAATATCTCGAAAACCTGATTACACACTTATTATATTTACAGCGCACATGCTTGCACAACTATAAGCTCTCTGCCCATGCACAATATTTTTCACTCCGATCATTCGTTTAGAATTTTCCTGCTGGAACAACGTTACCCTAGCAGGAAACGTTTTTTTCCATTTTTTTCAAAAACGACGACACGCACATGTTTTTTGTGTAGCGCACATTCATAGCAGATTACGCTCTAATTATACGTTCCACTCATATCACTCCATGGGGATGACCATAAGCTCTTTGAGCGGTATCAATTTGATATCGAATAAGGGACAGATGTATTTGACTTGTATACATCTGTCACTTACTCGATCTCAAATTGATACCGCTCTAAGAGCTTATGGTCAGCCCCCAGGAGCCACTTTCCTGTTGGGGTAACGTACACTGTCATTTCAAGCCTCCAACGACCAAAAAGTTTACCACCAAGCTTAGGGCGCTGTTCACTTGACGCACGTTTCTGAATTGCGGTGTTATGAGTCTCCGCGTCTACATGACCCTCCTCGATTCTTCTACGTCTATTTTTGAATTGTATCTTTTGCTATGTAGCTAACATTTAATTGTAATATAGCAAATAGTTTTTGCCTGATAAACGGTTTTACACATTTTGCTTCGTGATTTGGATATTCAGACACTACTTTAGGGCGAGTATATACAGTCCACCTCAACAATAGTGAATGCTATTCCTTGCGCCTGTTGCTGCATACTGATCGAAGCCCACTTCTTTCACCTTTCTCAAAACAGTTGGTGTTGTAGAGCAGTGTTCCGCAAAGTGTGTGTGGCGGCACACTGGTGTGCCGTTGTCATTAGTTGGTGTGCCTCGGCAAAATAAGGTTAGCTCTTTATTGTCAAATAATTGAAGCTTCTTTTAGAGAAAATTAATTTCTATATCCTACAACCTATGGACTGGGTTCGAAATTCATTCTCCGAGAGCATTCCTTTTGGACACTTACCAATTAACGAGCAATATGAATTGTTGGAAACTTAGTACTGAAGCCTTACCGGTACTTGCTGGCGTACTTCCGGTCGACCTTGAAGTTCAGCGACGCGATGCAATGTACTATTCCACACGAGAGACCATGGACGCGGACTTTTTAACTCGGTGTGACCGTGAGAAAATCTTTAGGTTACTTAAACCACATATTGACGTCTTGGAGGAACTTTAATCCGAATGGCAGTGTAGGTAGGATAATTCCATCAAGGGCCGACACCTCCACCAATTCTTTCCATCCGTTCGCATGCGGCTGGCCAGGACGTGGCAGGAGGTGGATCACTGTGTTTCCCAATTTCTCACATGACATGGTAACATTAAAAGTAAATTATTTTCCTTCAACCTCGTTGCCTCGCCTTTATGTCAGTGTTCTAAATCTGACTGCGAATATGTACAATCTGCACATCATATCTTATGGAAGTGTATTCTTTGGCAGAATGAACGCAATGTTATGTTGAATAATGTACCTACAGGCTGCATCAGGAGTTGTTTACTATACGGACCTTGTGAAAACTAGAACAAATTTCCGTGCGTTCAAGCGTTTTTGCCATACCTATTATTGGAATCAAATATAACAGCTCACAATGTTAGGACCCATTAATATTAATGCTAATTTTTATCCGTGGTGCTAGGCAACTGGGCTTATCCCAGTTGCCCAGTAACGACCCTTTGTGCCTATTGGCCTTGTTTGTTCTGTCTCCTGCTTGATATGGAGGGAAGTGGAAATTTATATTTTTTTTTTCCTACTCCTCCGTTATTCTTTTCTGATTAATTTCGTTGCGGGATCTAAGTGTTAAAACTTTCAGATATAAGAATTCAAAGACTGTACTTCATCAAATAATTGTATTACTTTATTGTCGGCTTTACAGAACATCTCCAATTTTTCTAACCATCAATATTCAAACGGCTTCATAGCTCAATGAGGATTGGCTGTCATTTTCTCGTTGACACCGAGGAAAAGTCTAGCCACCACCAATAGAAAATAAACACGACATTTTGTCACAACGACCGGAAATCAGCATTGAGCTATTTACAACGAAAAATATCAAGAATTATAATAAACTAATATGGAAACACATTCATAAAATCCACATAAAATCAACATGTTTTATGGTATAGGTTTAACAATAATTAATATTTGTTTTAATACAGACGTCCGTTTTAGTAAAATTCATTACTTATTTTTATTAAATTACGCAAAACAACTATAAATATGTGCAATATTTATATTAAATTCGAACATGAATTTTCATCAAGCTAACATTCGTCCATCCTGATAAGTTTCGCGTCCCCGCGAATGACAGAAAAAAAACTTAAAACAATAATCAAGACTAATCGATTGAAATCTTAAATGTATTTTACAAAACACTAATTCTATTAGAAACAAAAATAATAATAACTCACATTCATTCAGTTTAACAAAATAAATAATTATGGTCGCTCATAGCGAATAGTAGTTATCTACAATCTTGTTCATAGCAATATAGATTAACGAAAAAATATCATGGCCGCTCATAGCGAATAACAGTTATCTACATTCTTGCTCATAGCAATGTAGATTAACAAAAAAAAAACATGGTCGCTCATAGCCAATAACAGTTAATTACACTCTTGCTCATAGCAGTGTAGATTAACTAAAAAAAATATGGTCGCTCATAGCGAATAACAGTTAATTACACTCTTGCTCATAGCAGTGTAGATTAACTAAAAAAAACATGGTCGCTCATAGCGAATAACAGTTAATTACACTCTTGCTCATAGCAGTGTAGATTAACTAAAAAAATCATGGTCGCTCATAGCGAATAACAGTTAATTACACTCTTGCTCATAGCAGTGTAGATTAACTAAAAAAATCATGGTCGCTCATAGCGAATAACAGTTAATTACACTCTTGCTCATAGCAGTGTAGATTAACTAAAAAAAACATGGTGAATAATAGCTCAACAACAACAACAACAAACAAACAACAACAACAATCAACAACAACCAACAATAACAACAATCAACAACAACCAACAACAACAATCAATCAATCACCATCAACTATTTGTGTAATTCATACTATTTAGCTAAAGATGAAAATTAGATAAACTCAATCATTATTCTCCATCTAGCGTAATATCTTTTCATATTTATTTTACAAAATGGTTATGTAATATTTTTAACTCAAAAAATAAAATAATATGCATGATTAAGTATGTACTTCATTACTTTCTAGACCCACAAATAATTATTACTCGTATCTAAACATAAAATAATTACCTAAACCATTATTTAAATTATAATCGGTACAATCGGTTTCGCTAGTAGAGTATTCGCTACCTTTGTTATTGAAACAAAGGCAAGGATGTATTTTATCGACAGAAAATACACCTTTATACTTTGACGTCCCTTTTCTAGTAAATGGGTGTATCTACGACCCACCATAATACCTATCGTGGTTCAAAACTTTAGTTTCTCAGTACGGCCCTGAAATATAATCCGACAAAAATAAATGCATAAATCTATGAACGAAACTGTATGTGTGTCCCTTTTATTTCACTACATTACGATACGTAATACTTTCTGGCCTTTGAATTTTTAAGATGACATTTCATTTTAATCGTATTGTATTGGCATCATTCGTTCACCGACGCCATTAGCCATCACAATTTAATTTCTTTCGGTAAAATAAGTATTTTTTATTCAATAGGAAAGAAATCTGAAGTAATCGCGTTTCCATGCCCCTAATTTCACATCTGGTGATATTTGACTTCTATGTGACATAGTCACAAAATATAGACATGTCATAGAACCTTTTCTTTGTCATCAGAAAACAACATTTCCCTTACACTGATTAGCGAACATCTCGTTAACGCATGGACCGATTTATTTATTATATACTTGTAAGCTGTGAGCTGTGTGTTGACGTGGAGACTGACATTGACATTTGAGAATGGAAAAAACGTGTTATTTTCTCAATCGAATATTATATTACAAATGATGTTTAATAATATCTTTAAAACACAGTTATGTTTGTGAATTTGCTTTAGTTCAAAAGTGCAAAAGATGATTTAAGTTTTTATAATAAGAATTGTAAAGCATGAACATTTAATTGTCGATTCTCTGTTTTAGGTTAGTAATTAGTTCAATAGTTGATATTTGTTATGTAAAACTTATCTATATTTAATAAATAAAACTCTGTTTTAGATGAATCACATTGTGTTATGCTTCAAGAAGAAAAATAACCCCTGATCTTATAAATCGACAATACATAGTGCATGTGAAAAAAAATGGAGAAATTGAGATTTGAATTTATTATAAAAGCCAAACCGGATGATAATAAGACAAATATTTATGCCATAACCTCCATTACGGATACACAAAACCAAACATTTGTTGTGCCTAGAGAGTACCAATCAGTGCATTTACACAAAGAAATAATAAAGCATGATATATTTGACAAAATAAAAAAATCTCTCCAGAAAAGGCATGATAAGAGACAGGTTTGGATAACATTAACCAAGGAAATGAAATCAACATATTTAGATGATGACAACTTACAATTTGATGGGTTTTTACTTGAAAAATTAGAATAAAGTCTTGATTCGTCATCAACAGAACCAACATTGTTAAAAAAAACAGAAAATAAGACGAGACTAGTTGCAGAACTTTCAGTAGAGAAGTTTTCAAGAAATACAACAAATGTTAAACAATGGTTGAATACTTTTGAAAGTGAATGTGCACGTTTACAAATAGATACAGATTTACAAAAAGTAGAAATTCTAAGATTACTATTGGAAGATACTTGTATAGATTGGTACACCTCAATGATTATCAAACATACTATAGATTCAGATTGGTCTGTATGGAAGAAAAGTTTAACTGAAACATTTGCTGATAAAGGCTGGTCACCAATCAGGTACGCTATGAATTATAAATATATACAAGGATCAATGTTAGAATATGCTCTTAAAAAAGAAAGACTGTTACTAGAAATAAACAAGTCAATAGATACACAAACCCTGATTTATTTGATTGCCACCGGTCTACCAAACTTCATAATGGATAGAATAGACAGAGAAAGCCTTAAAGAAGTAAATGACTTATTTAACTGCATACGAGGACTAGAAAGTTTAACAAGGAAAAACGAAATAAAGAAAAACTTAAGCACAGGAAATAAATACAATAAACAAGAAATAAAACAAACCGAAAAAAAATCGTGCAGGATTTGTGAGAATAGAGGAAAATTAAATAGATTTCATCCAGAGAATGTTTGCTGGTATAACTATGAAAAAAAAACAACCGATGACAAAAACCTTAATTCTAATTCAATATTAAAAGTTGAACTGAGTAACGAAGATCCAAAAAACTAAAATTCCCCTCACTAATTGAGATTACGGTGATGTTAAATAATACATTGGAAGCCAAGGGGCTCTATGACCCTGGTTCACGAATAACATTAATAAATTCAAAATTAGTTCAGGTGACGAATATGAAGCCAAATTATTGTTATAACACAATAAAAACAATAAGTGGAGGGGGTAAAACAAAAGGGTTAATTACACTGGATGCGGAGTTATTGCGTAAAAAGATTAAAATAAATGCATTTATCTTTGAAAATAAAAAATTTGAGTATGATCTAATACTAGGATTAGATTCAATACATAAATTTGGGTTGACTCATGATGAGAATTTAAATATCCAAATGCAAAAAACAGACGATTTCAAAATAAGTAGTAAAAATATGTTTGAAGGAAAACATATTGAAAATGCGGAAATAAATACAGAAGAAAAAGAATATGCAGTAAACTTTAATGAAGGTATTGATACAAACAAATTTAATATAGATACAGAATACTTAAATACTGATCAAAGAAAACAGATAAACATATTATTGGACAATTACACGGAAATTTTTGCAAAAAATAAATATGACACTGGAAAAGTGAAGAAGTATGAAGCCTGTATAGATTTGCAAGTTGAAAAATATTGTTATAAAAGACCATATAGATGTTCAGTCCAAGACAAGATAGAAATAGAAAATCAAATCTCACAACTTTTAAAACATGAATTGATCGAGGAATCCTACAGCCCGTTTGCGGCACCTGTCACCTTAGCTTTTAAAAGGGACGAAGGAAAAAAAAGTAGATTATGCATAGACTTTAGAGATTTAAACAAAATAATTATACCACAATCACAACCATTTCCTCTCATAGAAGACTTAATAACAAAAACAATAAATTGTAATTATTTTACAACCCTGGATATAAATTCAGCTTTTTGGTCCATCCCATTAAAAATTACAGACCGATACAAAACTGGTTTTGTAACTCAAGAAGGCCATTACCAATGGACCTGCTTACCCTTCGGCCTTAAGACATCACCAGCCATATTTCAACGGATTTTGGGAAATATCATAAGAAAAAATGGTCTGACAGGATTTGCAGTGAATTTTATTGATGATATACTGATTTTCTCTAAGACGTTTGATGAACATATCACACACTTAAAAAAATTGCTGGAGGCTATTCGAGAAGAAGGTTTCAGACTAAAAATAACAAAATGTAAGTTTGCATCTGATTCTGTTAAGTATTTAGGTCATATATTACAAAAGAATACAATTACACCTCTAAAAGACAATTTGAAATCAATAAAAGATTTTCCTGCTCCTCAAAATAGAAAACAAATACGACAATTTTTAGGAAAAATTAATTTTTATGGAAAATACATTCCGAGTGTCTCAATAGTTCTTGATCCTTTACATAAATTGCTGAGGAAAGATCAGAGATTTAATTGGACGGAACAGTGTGAGGAAGCATTCCGGAAAATTAAAGATTATCTATGTACCAAACCAATACTAGCCATTTATGATCCACAAGCACCAATATTTATTTATACAGATGCCAGTGCCATAGGAATAGGAGCAGTTTTGAAACAAATTCAGCATAATGGCGAAGAGAAACCGGTAGCATATTTTTCTAAAAAAATAAATGAATCACAAAAAAATAAAAAAGCGATATTTTTAGAATGTTTAGCCATAAAAGAGAGCATAAAGTTCTGGCAACATTGGTTGATTGGAAACTATTTTACTGTCTATACAGATCACAAACCTCTAGAGAAGTTGAATATAAGAAACAGACCAGACGATGAATTAGGCGATATGTCACATTATCTGTCACAATATAATTGTGAAATAAAATATTTCCCAGGAAAAAATAATACAGAAGCAGATTGTCTGAGTAGAAACCCAGTATTGGACATAGATGCAAATAATGAAGATAACTTAAGAACGGTAAATAATATTGATATTCATGACATAAAAAATGATCAAGCACAAAATTTGCAAATAAAAGAACTTGAAAAGAACATTATTTTAGAAGATGGAATTTATTATAAAAAAAGAGGGAAAAATAGGAGAAAAATTATTCTAAGTGAAGATTACAGTAAAACTATAATAAAAAAGACCCATGAAAAATATTGTCATACTGGAATAAATCAAACAGAATCTAAAATAAAACCCTTTTATACTGCACCGAATCTATCAGAAAATATTAAATATATATGCAAAAACTGCGAGATATGCATAAAAAATAAAACAAGGTTAAATAGAAAATATGGTTTTATGTCGCAATTAGACCCTTTCAAATAATGTCACTGGACACGATAGGAGGATTTGGGGGTCAAAGATCAACAAAAAGATATCTACATCTACTAGTAGACCACTTCACTAGGTACGCATATATCCTATGTTCTAAGAATCAACATGCTCAAGAGTTCATCAAACTTATAGAAAAAATTCCTAAAGAAGAAACAATAGATATCTTACTCTCTGATCAATATCCAGCTTTTAATTCGATTGAATTCAAAAATTACCTTAAGAACCGCAATATTCAATTAATACTTACAGCGGTAGACGCACCGTTCTCAAATGGTTTAAATGAAAGGCTAAACCAGACTATTGTGAACAAAATAAGATGCAAAATGAATGAATCAAAAGAAAAAACAAATTGGTCAAAAATAGCAGAAGAATGTAAAAATAGATACAATGAAACAAACCATTCTGTAACAGGATTTTCTCCTAAATATTTGTTATCTGGTGAGTCTACAGACTTGTTACCACATGAATTAAAAGAAAAACAGTTATTAACTAGAAGTTTGGAAGAAGACAGGAAAATAGCACTCCAAAGATCAATAAAAACGCACGAATATAATAAAACTTTAATTGCCAAGAATAGATTACAACATGAATTTAAAAAAGGAGTTAAGGTATATGTCGACTATGGAAACAAATTAAACAAAAAAAAGATAGATGAAATTAGAATTGGTCCCTTTGAAATTGAAGAGAAAATATCGGATTCAGTATTTAAAATAAATACTGGTCGTGGTACAAGATCTATTGGACTATATCATGTCACAAAGCTCATTCCTTTGCTTGTTGACTTTTAGCTTTTGTAGCTAAATTTTAATCAACTTATGTTGAAAAAATTAGCATTTGGATGGGGGGTGATGTAAGCTGTGAGCTGTGTGTTGACGTGGAGACTGACATTGACATTTGAGAATGGAGAAAACGTGTTATTTTCTCAATCGAATATTATATTACAAACTAGTATTTGCTTGGTGCGCGAGCTGCAAGCAGCTCGCGTGTTGTTGTCCCTACACCTACCCTACACCTACCCTACACCTACCCTACACCTACCCTACACCTACCCTACACCTACCCTACACCTACCCTACACCTACCCTACACCTACCCTACACCTACCCTACACTTTGTTCCAAAAAACATAACCCCAATGTTTGCTTGTCGTCGCCAGGCACTGAGTTTCGCTTCACCCACTCAACCTTCGTTCGCTCCACTCGGGATCCCTACGCTGAATCCGTAAAAAAAACAAAAAAAAGATTCGCCAAAACGGGGGGGGAGAAGGGGGGCAAGGGGGTCAACTTTGAAAAATGGTTCGTATGTGACTATAACATTGCCCCTTTATATGAATCTGAAAAAAGAAATGTTCCAAGTCTCTCAACTTCCGAGATCCGCTTAAAGGGGGGGAGAAGGGGGGCGAGGGGGTCAACTTTGAAAAATGTTTTTTACTTTTCCGAGCCTCCTCTAAACGAATCCGTAAAAAAAACACGAAAAAAACATTCGCCAAAACGGGGGGGGGAGGGGGAGAAGGGGGGCAAGGGGGTCAACTTTGAAAAATGATTTGTTTGTGACTAAAGCATTGCCCCTTTATATGAAACTGAAAAAAAAAATGTTCCAAGCCTCTCAACTTCCGAGATCCGCTTAAAGGGGGGGAGAAGGGGGGCGAGGGGGTCAACTTTGAAAAATGGCTTTTACTTTCCCGAGCCTCCTCTAAACGAATCCGTAAAAAAAACTGAAAAAAAAAAGATTCGCCAAAACGGGGGGGGGGGGGGAGAAGGGGGGCAAGGGGGTCAACTTTGAAAAATGGTTTGTTTGTGACTAAAGCATTGCCCCTTTATATGAATCTGAAAAAAGAAATGTTCCAAGTCTCTCAACTTCCGAGATCCGCTTAAAGGGGGGGAGAAGGGGGGCGAGGGGGTCATTTTTGAAAAATGGTTTTTACTTTTGCGAGCCTCCTCTAAACGAATCCGTAAAAAACAAAAAATACGGGTACCTTAGTTTCCGAGATACGATAGAGGGGGGGAGGAGGGGGGAGGAAAAGGGGAGGTTTGGGACTTTTCCCATACTCACGGGAGTTACTTGTTTACGAATCTGTCAAAATATACCCACCTCCCCCTCCACCATCTGGGAGAACAATTATGTCAATGAGTCAGTGAGTCAGTGAGTCAGTCAGTGGTAATGCAGTTTTATATAGTATAACTAGTATTAGCTTGGTGCGCGAGCTGCAAGCAGCTCGCGTGTTGTTGTCCCTACTCCTACCCTACACCTACCCTACACCTACCCTAAACCTACCCTACACCTACCCTACACCTACCCTACACCTACCCTACACCTACCCTACACCTACCCTACACCTACCCTACACCTACCCTACACCTACCCTACACCTACCCTACACCTACCCTACACCTACCCTAAACTTTGTTCCAAAAAACATAACCCTAATGTTTGCTTGTCGTCGCCAGGCACTGAGTTTCGCTTCACCCACTCAACCTTCGTTACGCTACGGAGGTCGCCGGCTCGCTTCGCTCGCCACCTCCCCCCTGCGCTGCACTCGGTCTCGTAGGTTCGCTCCACTCGGGATCCCTACGCTGAATCCGTAAAAACAACAAAAAAAAGATTCGCCAAAACGGGGGGAGATGGGGGGCAAGGGGGTCAACTTTGAAAAATGGTTTGTTTGTGACTATAGCATTGCCCCTTTATATGAATCTGAAAAAAGAAATGTTCCAAGTCTCTCAACTTCCGAGATCCGCTAAAAGGGGGGGAGAAGGGGGGCGAGGGGGTCAACTTTGAAAAATGGTTTTTACTTTTCCGAGCCTCCTCTAAACGATTCCGTAAAAAAAACAAAAAAAAAAGATTAGCCAAAACGGGGGGGAGGGGGGAGAAGGGGGGCAAGGGGGTCAACTTTGCAAAATGGTTTGTTTGTGACTATAGCATTGCCCCTTTATATGAATCTGAAAAAAGAAATGTTCCAAGTCTCTCAACTTCCGAGATCCGCTTAAAGGGGGGGAGGAGGGGGGCGAGGGGGTCAACTTTGAAAAATGGCTTTTACTTTTCCGAGCCTCCTCTAAACGAATCCGTAAAAAAAACATACTACGGGTACCTTAGTTTCCGAGATACGATAGAGGGGGGGAGGAGGGGGGAGGAAAAGGGGAGGTTTGGGACTTTTCCCATACTCACGGGAGTTACTTGTTTACGAATCTGTCAAAATATACCCACCTCCCCATCCACCATCTGGGAGAACAATTATGTCAATGAGTGAGTGAGTCAGTCAGTGGTAATGCAGTTTTATATAATATAATAACTAGTATTTGCTTGGTGCGCGAGCTGCAAGCAGCTCGCGTGTTGTTGTCCCTACACCTACCCTACACCTACCCTACACCTACCCTACACCTACCCTACACCTACCCTACACCTACCCTACACCTACCCTACACCTACCCTACACCTACCCTACACCTACCCTACACCTACCCTACACCTACCCTACACCTACCCTACACCTACCCTACACCTACCCTACACCTACCCTACACCTACCCTACACCTACCCTACACCTACCCTACACCTACCCTACACCTACCCTACACCTACCCTACACCTACCCTACACCTACCCTACACCTACCCTACACCTACCCTACACCTACCCTACACCTACCCTACACCTACCCTACACCTACCCTACACCTACCCTACACCTACCCTACACCTACCCTACACCTACCCTACACCTACCCTACACCTACCCTACACCTACCCTACACCTACCCTACACCTACCCTACACCTACCCTACACCTACCCTACACCTACCCTACACCTACCCTACACCTACCCTACACCTACCCTACACCTACCCTACACCTACCCTACACCTACCCTACACCTACCCTACACCTACCCTACACCTACCCTACACCTACCCTACACCTACCCTACACCTACCCTACACCTACCCTACACCTACCCTACACCTACCCTACACCTACCGTACACCTACCCTACACCTACCCTACACCTACCCTACACCTACCCTACACCTACCCTACACCTACCCTACACCTACCCTACCCTAAACTTAGTTCCAAAAAACATAACCCTAATGTTTGATTGTCGTCGCCAGGCACTGAGTTTCGCTTCACCCACTCAACCTTCGTTACGCTACGGAGGTCGCCGGCTCGCTTCGCTCGCCACCTCCCCCCTGCGCTGCACTCGGTCTCGTAGGTTCGCTCCACTCGGGATCCCTACGCTGAATCCGTAAAAAAAACAAAACAAAAAGATTCGCCAAAACGGGGGGGGAGGGGGGAGAAGGGGGGCAAGGGGGTCAACTTTGAAAAATGGTTTGTTTGTGACTCAAGCATTGCCCCTTTATATGAATCTGAAAAAAGAAATGTTCCAAGTCTCTCAAATTCCGAGATCCGCTTAAAGGGGGGGAGAAGGGGGGCGAGGGGGTCAACTTTGAAAAATGGTCTTTACTTTTCCGAGCCTCCTCTAAACGAATCCGTAAAAAAAACAAAAAAAAAAGATTCGCCAAAACGGGGGGGGAGGGGGGAGAAGGGGGGCAAGGGGGTCAACTTTGAAAAATGGTTTGTTTGTGACTCAAGCATTGCCCCTTTATATGAATCTGAAAAAAGAAATGTTCCAAGTCTCTCAAATTCCGAGATCCGCTTAAAGGGGGGGAGAAGGGGGGTGAGGGGGTCATTTTTGAAAAATGGTTTTTACTTTTCCGAGCCTCCTCTAAACGAATCCGTAAAAAACAAAAAATACGGGTACCTTAGTTTCCGAGATACGATAGAGGGGGGGAGGAGGGGGGGGGGAAAGGGGAAGTTTGGGACTTTTCCCATACTCACGGGAGTTACTTGTTTACGAATCTGTCAAAATATACCCACCTCCCCATCCACCATCTGGGAGAACAATTATGTCAATGAGTCAGTCAGTCAGTCAGTCAGTGAGTGGTAATGCAGTTTTATATAGTATAACTAGTATTTGCTTGGTGCGCGAGCTGCAAGCAGCTCGCGGTTTTGTCGTGTTTTTGAGAAGTATTCCTTAACCTACCCTACACCTACCCTACACCTAACCTACACCTACCCTACACCTACCCTACACCTACCCTACACCTACCCTACACCTACCCTACACCTACCCTACACCTACCCTACACCTACCCTACACCTACCCTACACCTACCCTACACCTACCCTACACCTACCCTACACCTACCCTACACCTACCCTACACCTACCCTACACCTACCCTACACCTACCCTACACCTACCCTACACCTACCCTACACCTACCCTACACCTACCCTACACCTACCCTACACCTACCCTACACCTACCCTACACCTACCCTACACCTACCCTACACCTACCCTACACCTACCCTACACCTACCCTACACCTACCCTACACCTACCCTACACCTACCCTACACCTACCCTACACCTACCCTACACCTACCCTACACCTACCCTACACCTACCCTACACCTACCCTACACCTACCCTACACCTACCCTACACCTACCCTACACCTACCCTACACCTACCCTACACCTACCCTACACCTACCCTACACCTACCCTACACCTACCCTACACCTACCCTACACCTACCCTACACCTACCCTACACCTACCCTACACCTACCCTACACCTACCCTACACCTACCCTACACCTACCCTACACCTACCCTACACCTACCCTACACCTACCCTACACCTACCCTACACCTACCCTACACCTACCCTACACCTACCCTACACCTACCCTACACCTACCCTACACCTACCCTACACCTACCCTACACCTACCCTACACCTACCCTACACCTACCCTACACCTACCCTACCCTAAACTTAGTTCCAAAAAACATAACCCTAATGTTTGATTGTCGTCGCCAGGCACTGAGTTTCGCTTCACCCACTCAACCTTCGTTACGCTACGGAGGTCGCCGGCTCGCTTCGCTCGCCACCTCCCCCCTGCGCTGCACTCGGTCTCGTAGGTTCGCTCCACTCGGGATCCCTACGCTGAATCCGTAAAAAAAACAAAACAAAAAGATTCGCCAAAACGGGGGGGGAGGGGGGAGAAGGGGGGCAAGGGGGTCAACTTTGAAAAATGGTTTGTTTGTGACTCAAGCATTGCCCCTTTATATGAATCTGAAAAAAGAAATGTTCCAAGTCTCTCAAATTCCGAGATCCGCTTAAAGGGGGGGAGAAGGGGGGCGAGGGGGTCAACTTTGAAAAATGGTCTTTACTTTTCCGAGCCTCCTCTAAACGAATCCGTAAAAAAAACAAAAAAAAAAGATTCGCCAAAACGGGGGGGGAGGGGGGAGAAGGGGGGCAAGGGGGTCAACTTTGAAAAATGGTTTGTTTGTGACTCAAGCATTGCCCCTTTATATGAATCTGAAAAAAGAAATGTTCCAAGTCTCTCAAATTCCGAGATCCGCTTAAAGGGGGGGAGAAGGGGGGTGAGGGGGTCATTTTTGAAAAATGGTTTTTACTTTTCCGAGCCTCCTCTAAACGAATCCGTAAAAAACAAAAAATACGGGTACCTTAGTTTCCGAGATACGATAGAGGGGGGGAGGAGGGGGGGGGGAAAGGGGAAGTTTGGGACTTTTCCCATACTCACGGGAGTTACTTGTTTACGAATCTGTCAAAATATACCCACCTCCCCATCCACCATCTGGGAGAACAATTATGTCAATGAGTCAGTCAGTCAGTCAGTCAGTGAGTGGTAATGCAGTTTTATATAGTATAACTAGTATTTGCTTGGTGCGCGAGCTGCAAGCAGCTCGCGGTTTTGTCGTGTTTTTGAGAAGTATTCCTTAACCTACCCTACACCTACCCTACACCTAACCTACACCTACCCTACACCTACCCTACACCTACCCTACACCTACCCTACACCTACCCTACACCTACCCTACACCTACCCTACACCTACCCTACACCTACCCTACACCTACCCTACACCTACCCTACACCTACCCTACACCTACCCTACACCTACCCTACACCTACCCTACACCTACCCTACACCTACCCTACACCTACCCTACACCTACCCTACACCTACCCTACACCTACCCTACACCTACCCTACACCTACCCTACACCTACCCTACACCTACCCTACACCTACCCTACACCTACCCTACACCTACCCTACACCTACCCTACACCTACCCTACACCTACCCTACACCTACCCTACACCTACCCTACACCTACCCTACACCTACCCTACACCTACCCTACACCTACCCTACACCTACCCTACACCTACCCTACACCTACCCTACACCTACCCTACACCTACCCTACACCTACCCTACACCTACCCTACACCTACCCTACACCTACCCTACACCTACCCTACACCTACCCTACACCTACCCTACACCTACCCTACACCTACCCTACACCTACCCTACACCTACCCTACACCTACCCTACACCTACCCTACACCTACCCTACACCTACCCTACACCTACCCTACACCTACCCTACACCTACCCTACACCTACCCTACACCTACCCTACACCTACCCTACACCTACCCTACACCTACCCTACACCTACCCTACACCTACCCTACACCTACCCTACACCTACCCTACACCTACCCTACACCTACCCTACACCTACCCTACACCTACCCTACACCTACCCTACACCTACCCTACACCTACCCTACACCTACCCTACACCTACCCTACACCTACCCTACACCTACCCTACACCTACCCTACACCTACCCTACACCTACCCTACACCTACCCTACACCTACCCTACACCTACCCTACACCTACCCTACACCTACCCTACACCTACCCTACACCTACCCTACACCTGCCCTACACCTACCCTACACCTACCCTACACCTACCCTACACCTACCCTACACCTACCCTACACCTACCCTACACCTACCCTACACCTACCCTACACCTACCCTACACCTACCCTACACTTTGTTCCAAAAAACATAACCCTAATGTTTGCTTGTCGTCGCCAGGCACTGAGTTTCGCTTCACCCACTCAACCTTCGTTACGCTACGGAAGTCGCCGGCTCGCTTCGCTCGCCACCTCCCCCCTGCGCTGCACTCGGTCTCGTAGGTTCGCTCCACTCGGGATCCCTACGCTGAATCCGTAAAAAAAACAAAAAAAAGATTCGCCAAAACGGGGGGGGGGGAGGCGGGAGATGGAGGCAAGGGGGTCAACTTTGAAAAATGGTTTGTTTGTGACTATAGCATTGCCCCTTTATATGAATCTGAAAAAAGAAATGTTCCAAGTCTCTCAACTGCCGAGATCCGCTTAAAGGGGGGGAGAAGGGGGCGAGGGGGTCAACTTTGTAAAATGGTTTTTACTTTTCCGAGTCTCCTCTAAACGAATCCGTAAAAAAAAACAAAAAAAAAGATTCGCCAAAACGAGGGGGGTAGGGGGGAGAAGGGGGGCAAGTGGGTCAACTTTGAAAAATGGTTTGTTTGTGACTATAGCATTGCCCCTTCATATGAATCTGAAATAAGAAATGTTCCAAGTCTCTCAACTACCGAGATACGCTTAAAGGGGGGGAGAAGGGGGCAAGGGGGTCATTTTTGAAAAATGATTTTTACTTTTCCGAGCCACCTCTAAACGAATACGTAAAAAAAACATAAAAAAAAGATTAGCCAAAACGGGGGGGGGAGGGGGTGAAGGGGGGCAATGGGGTCAACTTTGAAAACTGGTTCGTTTGTGACTAAAGCATTGCCCCTTTATATGAATCTGAAAAAAGAAATGTTCCAAGTCTCTCAAATTCCGAGATCCGCTTAAAGGGGGGGAGAAGGGGGGCGAGGGGGTCAACTTTGAAAAATGGTCTTTACTTTTCCGAGCCTCCTCTAAACGAATCCGTAAAAAAAACAAAAAAAAAAGATTCGCCAAAACGGGGGGGGAGGGGGGAGAAGGGGGGCAAGGGGGTCAACTTTGAAAAATGGTTTGTTTGTGACTCAAGCATTGCCCCTTTATATGAATCTGAAAAAAGAAATGTTCCAAGTCTCTCAAATTCCGAGATCCGCTTAAAGGGGGGGAGAAGGGGGGTGAGGGGGTCATTTTTGAAAAATGGTTTTTACTTTTCCGAGCCTCCTCTAAACGAATCCGTAAAAAACAAAAAATACGGGTACCTTAGTTTCCGAGATACGATAGAGGGGGGGAGGAGGGGGGGGGGAAAGGGGAAGTTTGGGACTTTTCCCATACTCACGGGAGTTACTTGTTTACGAATCTGTCAAAATATACCCACCTCCCCATCCACCATCTGGGAGAACAATTATGTCAATGAGTCAGTCAGTCAGTCAGTCAGTGAGTGGTAATGCAGTTTTATATAGTATAACTAGTATTTGCTTGGTGCGCGAGCTGCAAGCAGCTCGCGGTTTTGTCGTGTTTTTGAGAAGTATTCCTTAACCTACCCTACACCTACCCTACACCTAACCTACACCTACCCTACACCTACCCTACACCTACCCTACACCTACCCTACACCTACCCTACACCTACCCTACACCTACCCTACACCTACCCTACACCTACCCTACACCTACCCTACACCTACCCTACACCTACCCTACACCTACCCTACACCTACCCTACACCTACCCTACACCTACCCTACACCTACCCTACACCTACCCTACACCTACCCTACACCTACCCTACACCTACCCTACACCTACCCTACACCTACCCTACACCTACCCTACACCTACCCTACACCTACCCTACACCTACCCTACACCTACCCTACACCTACCCTACACCTACCCTACACCTACCCTACACCTACCCTACACCTACCCTACACCTACCCTACACCTACCCTACACCTACCCTACACCTACCCTACACCTACCCTACACCTACCCTACACCTACCCTACACCTACCCTACACCTACCCTACACCTACCCTACACCTACCCTACACCTACCCTACACCTACCCTACACCTACCCTACACCTACCCTACACCTACCCTACACCTACCCTACACCTACCCTACACCTACCCTACACCTACCCTACACCTACCCTACACCTACCCTACACCTACCCTACACCTACCCTACACCTACCCTACACCTACCCTACACCTACCCTACACCTACCCTACACCTACCCTACACCTACCCTACACCTACCCTACACCTACCCTACACCTACCCTACACCTACCCTACACCTACCCTACACCTACCCTACACCTACCCTACACCTACCCTACACCTACCCTACACCTACCCTACACCTACCCTACACCTACCCTACACCTACCCTACACCTACCCTACACCTACCCTACACCTACCCTACACCTACCCTACACCTACCCTACACCTACCCTACACCTACCCTACACCTACCCTACACCTACCCTACACCTACCCTACACCTACCCTACACCTACCCTACACCTACCCTACACCTACCCTACACCTACCCTACACCTGCCCTACACCTACCCTACACCTACCCTACACCTACCCTACACCTACCCTACACCTACCCTACACCTACCCTACACCTACCCTACACCTACCCTACACCTACCCTACACCTACCCTACACTTTGTTCCAAAAAACATAACCCTAATGTTTGCTTGTCGTCGCCAGGCACTGAGTTTCGCTTCACCCACTCAACCTTCGTTACGCTACGGAAGTCGCCGGCTCGCTTCGCTCGCCACCTCCCCCCTGCGCTGCACTCGGTCTCGTAGGTTCGCTCCACTCGGGATCCCTACGCTGAATCCGTAAAAAAAACAAAAAAAAGATTCGCCAAAACGGGGGGGGGGGAGGCGGGAGATGGAGGCAAGGGGGTCAACTTTGAAAAATGGTTTGTTTGTGACTATAGCATTGCCCCTTTATATGAATCTGAAAAAAGAAATGTTCCAAGTCTCTCAACTGCCGAGATCCGCTTAAAGGGGGGGAGAAGGGGGCGAGGGGGTCAACTTTGTAAAATGGTTTTTACTTTTCCGAGTCTCCTCTAAACGAATCCGTAAAAAAAAACAAAAAAAAAGATTCGCCAAAACGAGGGGGGTAGGGGGGAGAAGGGGGGCAAGTGGGTCAACTTTGAAAAATGGTTTGTTTGTGACTATAGCATTGCCCCTTCATATGAATCTGAAATAAGAAATGTTCCAAGTCTCTCAACTACCGAGATACGCTTAAAGGGGGGGAGAAGGGGGCAAGGGGGTCATTTTTGAAAAATGATTTTTACTTTTCCGAGCCACCTCTAAACGAATACGTAAAAAAAACATAAAAAAAAGATTAGCCAAAACGGGGGGGGGAGGGGGTGAAGGGGGGCAATGGGGTCAACTTTGAAAACTGGTTCGTTTGTGACTAAAGCATTGCCCCTTTATATGATTCTGAAAAAAGAAATGTTCCAAATGTTCCAACTTTCGAGATCCGCTTAAAGGGGGGGAGAAGGGGGGCGAGGGGGTCAACTTTGAAAACTGGTCTTTACCCTTCCGAGCCTCCTCTAAACGAATCCGTAAAAAACAAAAAATACGGGTACCTTAGTTTCCGAGATACGATAGAGGGGGGGAGGAGGGGGGGGGGAAAAGGGGAGGTTTGGCACTTTTCCCATACTCGCGGGAGTTACTTGTTTACGAATCTGTGAAAATATACCCACCTCCCCATCCACCATCTGGGAGAACAATTATGTCAATGAGTGAGTCAGTGAGTGAGTGGTAATCCAGCTTTATATAATATAACTAGTATTTGCTTGGTGCGCGAGCTGCAAGCAGCTCGCGGGTTGTTGTCCCTACACCTACCCTACACCTACCCTACACCTACCCTACACCTACTCTACACCTACCCTACACCTACCCTACACCTACCCTACACCTACCCTACACCTACCCTACACCTACCCTACACCTACCCTACACCTACCCTACACCTACCCTACACCTACCCTACACCTACCCTACACCTACCCTACACCTACCCTACACCTACCCTACACCTACCCTACACCTACCCTACACCTACCCTACACCTACCCTACACCTACCCTACACCTACCCTACACCTACCCTACACCTACCCTACACCTACCCTACACCTACCCTACACCTACCCTACACCTACCCTACACCTACCCTACACCTACCCTACACCTACCCTACACCTACCCTACACCTACCCTACACCTACCCTACACCTACCCTACACCTACCCTACACCTACCCTACACCTACCCTACACCTACCCTACACCTACCCTACACCTACCCTACACCTACCCTACACCTACCCTACACCTACCCTACACCTACCCTACACCTACCCTACACCTACCCTACACCTACCCTACACCTACCCTACACCTACCCTACACCTACCCTACACCTACCCTACACCTACCCTACACCTACCCTACACCTACCCTACACCTACCCTACACCTACCCTACACCTACCCTACACCTACCCTACACCTACCCTACACCTACCCTACACCTACCCTACACCTACCCTACACCTACCCTACACCTACCCTACACCTACCCTACACCTACCCTACACCTACCCTACACCTACCCTACACCTACCCTACACCTACCCTACACCTACCCTACACCTACCCTACACCTACCCTACACCTACCCTACACCTACCCTACACCTACCCTACACCTACCCTACACCTACCCTACACCTACCCTACACCTACCCTACACCTACCCTACACCTACCCTACACCTACCCTACACCTACCCTACACCTACCCTACACCTACCCTACACCTACCCTACACCTACCCTACACCTACCCTGCACCTACCCTGCACCTACCCTGCACCTACCCTACACCTACCCTACACCTACCCTACACCTACCCTACACCTACCCTACACCTACCCTACACCTACCCTACACCTACCCTACACCTACCCTACACCTACCCTACACCTACCCTACACCTACTCTACACCTACCCTACACCTACCCTACACCTACCCTACACTTTGTTCCAAAAAACATAACCCTAATGTTTGCTTGTCGTCGCCAGGCACTGAGTTTCGCTTCACCCACTCAACCTTCGTTACGCTACGGAGGTCGCCGGCTCGCTTCGCTCGCCACCTCCCCCCTGCGCTGCACTCGGTCTCGTAGGTTCGCTCCACTCGGGATCCCTACGCTGAATCCGTAAAAAAAACAAAAAAAAAAGATTCGCCAAAATGGGGGGGTAGGGGGGAGAAGGGGGGCAAGGGGGTCAACTTTGAAAAATGGTTCGTTTGTGACTATAGCATTGCCCCTTTATATAAATCTGAAAAAAGAAATGTTCCAAGTCTCTCAACTTCCGAGATACGCTTAAAGGGGGGGAGAAGGGGGGCGAGGGGGTCAACTTTGAAAAATGGTTTTTACTTTTCCGAGCCTTCTCTAAACGATTCCGTAAAAAAAAACAAAAAAAAAAGATTCGCCAAAACGGGGGTGGAGGGGGAGAAGGGGGGCAAGGGGGTCAACTTTGAAAAATGGTTTGTTTGTGACTATAGCATTGCCCCTTTATATGAATCTGAAAAAAGAAATGTTCCAAGTCTCTCAACTTTCGAGATCCGCTTAAAGGGGGGGAGTAGGGGGGCGAGGGGGTCAACTTTGAAAAATGGTTTTTACTTTTCCGAGCCTCCTCTAAACGAATCCGTAAAAAACAAAAAATACGGGTACCTTAGTTTCCGAGATACGATAGAGGGGGGGAGGAGGGGGGAGGAAAAGGGGAGGTTTGGGACTTTTCCCATACTCACGGGAGTTACTTGTTTACGAATCTGTCAAAATATACCCACCTTCCCCTCCACCATCTGGGAGAACAATTATGTCAATGAGTGAGTCAGTGAGTCAGTCAGTCAGTGGTAATGCAGTTTTATATAGTATAATAACTAGTATTTGCTTGGTGCGCGAGCTGCAAGCAGCTCGCGGCTTTGTCGTGTATTTGAGAAGTATTCCTTAACCTACCCTACACCTACCCTACACCTACCCTACACCTACCCTACACCTACCCTACACCTACCCTACACCTACCCTACACCTACCCTACACCTACCCTACACCTACCCTACACCTACCCTACACCTACCCTACACCTACCCTACACCTACCCTACACCTACCCTACACCTACCCTACACCTACCCTACACCTACCCTACACCTACCCTACACCTACCCTACACCTACCCTACACCTACCCTACACCTACCCTACACCTACCCTACACCTACCCTACACCTACCCTACACCTACCCTACACCTACCCTACACCTACCCTACACCTACCCTACACCTACCCTACACCTACCCTACACCTACCCTACACCTACCCTACACCTACCCTACACCTACCCTACACCTACCCTACACCTACCCTACACCTACCCTACACCTACCCTACACCTACCCTACACCTACCCTACACCTACCCTACACCTACCCTACACCTACCCTACACCTACCCTACACCTACCCTACACCTACCCTACACCTACCCTACACCTACCCTACACCTACCCTACACCTACCCTACACCTACCCTACACCTACCCTACACCTACCCTACACCTACCCTACACCTACCCTACACCTACCCTACACCTACCCTACACCTACCCTACACCTACCCTACACCTACCCTACACCTACCCTACACCTACCCTACACCTACCCTACACCTACCCTACACCTACCCTACACCTACCCTACACCTACCCTACACCTACCCTACACCTACCCTACACCTACCCTACACCTACCCTACACCTACCCTACACCTACCCTACACCTACCCTACACCTACCCTACACCTACCCTACACCTACCCTACACCTACCCTACACCTACCCTACACCTACCCTACACCTACCCTACACTTTGTTCCAAAAAACATAACCCTAATGTTTGCTTGTCGTCGCCAGGCACTGAGTTTCGCTTCACCCACTCAACCTTCGTTACGCTACGGAGGTCGCCGGCTCGCTTCGCTCGCCACCTCCCCCCTGCGCTGCACTCGGTCTCGTAGGTTCGCTCCTCTCGGGATCCCTACGCTGAATCCGTAAAAAAACAAAAAAAAGATTCGCCAAAACGGGGGGGGGGAGGGGGGAGATTGGGGGCAAGGGGGTCAACTATGAAAAATGGTTTGTTTGTGACTATAGCATTGCCCCTTTATATGAATCTGAAAAAAGAAATGTTCCAAGTCTCTCAACTTCCGAGATCCGCTTAAAGGGGGGGAGAAGGGGGGCGAGGGGGTCAATTTTGAAAAATGGTTTTTACTTTTCCGAGCCTCCTCTAAACGAATCCGTAAAAAAAACACGAAAAAAAGATTCGCCGAAAGGGGGGGGGGGGGAGGGGGAGAAGGGGGGCAAGGGGGTCAACTATGAAAAATGGTTTGTTTGTGACTATAGCATTGCCCCTTTATATGAATCTGAAAAAAGAAATGTTCCAAATGTTCCAACTTTCGAGATCCGCTTAAAGGGGGGGAGAAGGGGGGCGAGGGGGTCAACTTTGAAAAATGCTTTTTACTTTTCCGAGCCTCCTCTAAACGAATCCGTAAAAAACAAAAAATACGGGTACCTTAGTTTCCGAGATACGATAGAGGGGGGGAGGAGGGGGGGGGGGAAAGGGGAGGTTTGGGACTTTTCCCATACTCACGGGAGTTACTTGTTTACGAATCTGTCAAAATATACCCACCTCCCCATCCACCATCTGGGAGAACAATTATGTCAATGAGTCAGTGGTGAGTCAGTGGTAATGCAGTTTTATATAATATAACTAGTATTTGCTTGGTGCGCGAGCTGCAAGCAGCTCGCGTGTTTTGTCCCTACACCTACCCTACACCTACCCTACACCTACCCTACACCTACCCTACACCTACCCTACACCTACCCTACACCTACCCTACACCTACCCTACACCTACCCTACACCTACCCTACACCTACCCTACACCTACCCTACACCTACCCTACACCTACCCTACACCTACCCTACACCTACCCTACACCTACCCTACACCTACCCTACACCTACCCTACACCTACCCTACACCTACCCTACACCTACCCTACACCTACCCTACACCTACCCTACACCTACCCTACACCTACCCTACACCTACCCTACACCTACCCTACACCTACCCTACACCTACCCTACACCTACCCTACACCTACCCTACACCTACCCTACACCTACCCTACACCTACCCTACACCTACCCTACACCTACCCTACACCTACCCTACACCTACCCTACACCTACCCTACACCTACCCTACACCTACCCTACACCTACCCTACACCTACCCTACACCTACCCTACACCTACCCTACACCTACCCTACACCTACCCTACACCTACCCTACACCTACCCTACACCTACCCTACACCTACCCTACACCTACCCTACACCTACCCTACACCTACCCTACACCTACCCTACACCTACCCTACACCTACCCTACACCTACCCTACACCTACCCTACACCTACCCTACACCTACCCTACACCTACCCTACACCTACCCTACACCTACCCTACACCTACCCTACACCTACCCTACACCTACCCTACACCTACCCTACACCTACCCTACACCTACCCTACACCTACCCTACACCTACCCTACACCTACCCTACACCTACCCTACACCTACCCTACACCTACCCTACACCTACCCTACACCTACCCTACACCTACCCTACACCTACACTACACCTACCCTACACCTACCCTACACCTACCCTACACCTACCCTACACCTACCCTACACCTACCCTACACCTACCCTACACCTACCCTACACCTACCCTACACCTACCCTACACCTACCCTACACCTACCCTACACCTACCCTACACCTACCCTACACCTACCCTACACCTACCCTACACCTACCCTACACCTACCCTACACCTACCCTACACCTACCCTACACCTACCCTACACCTACCCTACACCTACCCTACACCTACCCTACACCTACCCTACACCTACCCTACACCTACCCTACACCTACCCTACACCTACCCTACACCTACCCTACACCTACCCTACACCTACCCTACACCTACCCTACACCTACCCTACACCTACCCTACACCTACCCTACACCTACCCTACACCTACCCTACACCTACCCTACACCTACCCTACACCTACCCTACACCTACCCTACACCTACCCTACACCTACCCTACACCTACCCTACACCTACCCTACACCTACCCTACACTTTGTTCCAAAAAACATAACCCTAATGTTTGCTTGTCGTCGCCAGGCACTGAGTTTCGCTTCACCCACTCAACCTTCGTTACGCTACGGAGGTCGCCGGCTCGCTTCGCTCGCCACCTCCCCCCTGCGCTGCACTCGGTCGCGTAGGTTCGCTCCACTCGGGATCCCTACGCTGAATCCGTAAAAGAAAACAAAAAAAAAGATTCGCCAAAACGGGGGGGGGAGAAGGGGGGCAAGGGGTCAACTTTGAAAACTGGTTCGTTTGTGACTATAACATTGCCCCTTTATAAGAATCTGAAAAAAAGAAATGTTCCAAGTCTCTCAACTTTCGAGATCCGCTTAAAGGGGGGGAGAAGGGGGGCGAGGGGGTCAACTTTGAAAAATGCTTTTTACTTTTCCGAGCCTCCTCTAAACGAATCCGTAAAAAACAAAAAATACGGGTACCTTAGTTTCCGAGATACGATAGAGGGGGGGAGGAGGGGGGAGGAAAAGGGAGGTTTGGGACTTTTCCCATACTCACGGGAGTTACTTGTTTACGAATCTGTCAAAATATACCCACCTCCCCCTTCACCATCTGGGAGAACAATTATGTCAATGAGTGAGTGAGTCAGTGAGTGAGTGGTAATGCAGTTTTATATAGTATAATGATGTTTAATAATATCTTTAAAACACAGTTATGTTTGTGAATTTGCTTTAGTTCAAAAGTGCAAAAGATGATTTAAGTTTTTATAATAAGAATTGTAAAGCATGAACATTTAATTGTCGATTCTCTGTTTTAGGTTAGTAATTAGTTCAATAGTTGATATTTGTTATGTAAAACTTATCTATATTTAATAAATAAAACTCTGTTTTAGATGAATCACATTGTGTTATGCTTCAAGAAGAAAAATAACCCCTGATCTTATATACTTTATTACACCGCATAAATATTTACATTATTTAAACGATCAAATAGTTCTACATCTATACCTACCTCTCATTTGCAAACAAATATATTAAAATATAAACAATAAATCATATTTTCAAGTTACGTAATCTATTCTGACAATTCTTTCACTAACCCAGGACTTAGCGACTTAAGTCTCCTTCAACGGCGGGTTAAATATTTAAGTCAATTTATAAGTTTAACTTTAGATTTACTTCAAACTCTTGATAGAGCAAGACGATTTATCTGATTAACCCTGAACTAGCTCTTAACAAGAGTTTTTTTAGGATAATCCAGGAACGCGCAAGTGGCTCTTAACCGCCTTAAATAAAAAGACTCTACAATCACCTAATGTAAGAATTCGTTCTTTTTGATTTTACAAATGTACAGACATGGTCCATATGTATGATGTGAAAGACTGTTGTTTTCATAGGAATTCTCAAGAAGCCTTGCCTTGCTTCTTTCCCGTTGGTAATTTATTGAGAGCACATTCTAAACACGAATTTATATAATTTTTGATAACTTTCGCATGCGAGGAAGCCAATAATATTGTTTAATTTTTTGTAATGTAAAATTTTCGCGACTTTTCTGGAGGACCTGCCACCTACAGCCCTTTAACACCACGTATCTTAGTCCGTCCTCATTTACTTTATAAACCCTCTCGCACTTAATGACTAGTCTTACGTATCTCTCATAATTATTTCATTAAATTCTGTATCATATTTAAACACCCATATGTGAGGTTACTATAAATCATAACTTAGAAAAATTTCAGTGACATCAATCTCAACGCCAATCTTAACGTTATTAATCACCAACGAAATCTTAGTTTTACCTAAAGCGCTCACCAAAGCTTTCGAAAGTATGCAAATTATTTACTATCCATTTTTGCGTGGAACAACTCCTTTCATAGCGGATTCTTTTACCAATGTCTATGACTACCAAAATCTACGC
Source organism: Orthosia incerta (assembly GCA_948252205.1). Lineage (NCBI taxonomy): Eukaryota > Metazoa > Arthropoda > Insecta > Lepidoptera > Noctuidae > Orthosia > Orthosia incerta. The sequence continues at coordinate 12,668,368 of OX411758.1, forward strand.
ACCCTATCAAAAGTTCATTAATAACATATGTTCGTGTTCTTTTACCAAAATTAGCTTGCTGTCAGGTTAAATATTATTATTTTTTAATTTCGTTTTTATGTGTATTTTTTAAATTTTATTTTTTTGGTAAGACTGTCGTAGGTATCGTTTACTGTTATTGTCGGAGCTGATGAAGATTGCTACTATCTTTGCATTATATAGAGTTAATCTTTCTAGTATTATATAGCAGCATAGCCAGCATTGTGTGAGTACCATGTACTTCAGAGCTATCATTGTCTAGATACCTACGTCTTCTATTGACTTGAATGACTCCGGTGGTTGAGAGTATGTCATGCCCACTCAAATGTCTCGCCGATGGTGGCGCGTGTGTCGGATCATTTAGCTCCCTTCAAAATGGTTGAGCTGAATGGTGCTGATACATGTGTCATGTTCGTGAAAGGGCGCTGTCGGTTGGGACTGGTCATCTCTTAGCTGCCATGGTTTATTTTAATTGATTCTAATTTGATTTCTGAATTGTCTTTTTATATTTACTATGGACACTTTTAACTTTCTACATCGTTCTCACATAATGTGTAATCTCAACATGAATGATGTAACAAATGATTTGTAATAATTACCTAATTGAAAAAGAGTGTCCATGGAGTTTCTTGCCCGTTCTTCTCCATAGAGATCTACGCCTTGGAATGGGCATCTACGGTACTTTCACAGTTATTTTGTCTTGTGACTGGGACTGTAGCACCATAATTTTGTAATATTTTATTTATCTTTTGACAATTCAAAAGTGCCTGTAACTGGCCTACTTGAAATAAAGTGCTTTGACTTTTGACTTTTTGACTTTTATATATACTCTATATAAATTTGTCGTCTAGTCTCTGTTATCCCGCGCTGTTATCCAGTCATAAAGTCTTAACTTCGGCACAATTACCCAAACACTCTTACTGCATTCAGGATGTTATGTTACAAATCCTCAGGAGTCTATACAAATCAATTTTACAAGTTTACGCATTTCACTTACTGAATGTACTGCTTTCTTAGAAAACTTATCTAATCTGTCACATTTGAAATCCCTCAGATAACCAAATAATTTTTCAGCTTCCTCACAATTGCCTCTGCCCCGTGCCGAACTGATCTATCCTCTTACTCCACAAACAATGCAACCAATAGCGTTCCCACTTACTATACCACACCGATTCAAAGCTATTATTATAATAATACTCTTCTATTTCAAGGACAGTTAAATTATCTACTGCTCTAATTATATTAACTCGTATATGTATGTTTTTTCTTTTTATCAACTTTTTAGTAACTATATGTGGAGGCTTGTTATTAGCATTTTTTTTAATTACCTTATTTATGTCATTGGTTTGTTAGTCTGTAAGCCTTCTTTAAAATTATTAAATAATAAATACCATCGCCAAACTTTGCTCTTTTAGCCAACATTAAATTTACGTACGTAAATGGTCATAGATTTCGTTAGACGGAAAAGCCCTCACGGAGTGCGCAGCCTGCCCTGTCACCTGTACTTACGAAGACCGTATGACTGCGTCACCGAATGGTATTGCCGTGGCTGAATTCTGAGCCAAACACAATATTTAACTTTTTACATTTGCCATCGACACGCTAAGAAGAAGACGGATAAGCAGATTTATTTTTCAACCCATTCGTCCCAAGCTAGCTGCTCTTTTTGCTCTTTTCCGCAGTACCGACTTGCTTAGGTAGAGCGTAGTGGGCAGTCTGTTTACTGTCCCACCCATAGATCTCTGAGCATTCTTTAACTTTATTCATCCATTGTTTAGTTTTTTAATTTAGGACCAAACTTTGGATCTACATTATTATGCGCAAATCATTCTAAGTATGTGAATTGATAGCTTAAATCGATTGTTAGGACTCTTTGATTCATTTGAGTAAATCATTATTATTACAATATCGACAGATGAATGCAGTGGGATCACAGACAGAAATCTTTCATTAATACCAGATTGAGAGATTTCCTGACTTGTACTTAATCATTTTTTATTTATTTATTGTTTAACTGTATTGACCTGACACTTGACGAATTTCTTATCCCATTTTATTAAAATTGACATTGTTTATTGTATCGCCTATTTCAAATTATTTACTGAATTTCATCTTGACATGGTAAACTTGTACCTACTTTCTGTGCAAATAAAGAACTATTCTATTCTATTCTAAGAACGAACTGGACTATGTGATCTATTAATGTTTTCTCTGCGATGTGTCTGTAACCTGTGAATCCGTTGCCCACGACATGACCAGCTCCTTCTTCTTGCCTGCAACACCGCCCTTGAAGTTATTCTTCTGGACCTGCACCGCTCGGAGTCTCGACCACTGCTGCGGGGGACTGCTGACCAGCGCCGACTTCGCCTCGACCCTGGAACACTGCTGCGGGGGGGCTGCTGACGAGCGCCGACTTCGGCTCGACCCTCGAACACTGCTGCGGAGGGGCTGCTGACGAGCGCCGACTTCGCCTCGAGCCTCGACCACCGCTGCGGGGTCTGCTGACGAGCGCCGAATTCACCTCGAGCCTCGACCAGGAGTCCGGGATCGGCTGCATAGCGAGGATTGTCCCAGCACGACGCTGGAATGCCTCCCTGCCGACCTCCGTCTACTCTCGGACCGGTCGTTAGGCATCTTCATGCGTCCAATGATCTGAAATAATTAGAACAACAAGTATCTGGTTTCTATTGTGTACCTACTTCTTTGTTTCAAAATTGCCTATACGCGGCATAAAGTTCAAACTATCTCAATTTCTCAATTCAACATACAAGTATAGGTACAATAATTCAAAATAACTGTAGTTTTGTACACGTACATAAACTCACATCTTTCACCCATTGCGGTAGGCAAAATCTACAGAACGCAGCCTGCTACAATCCTTACATACTCCTTTTGCTTCATTGATCATAACTGCATCTAGTCTAGTTATTTGGTATTTTCCTAATATCATGACCATTAATAGCCTAAATATAGGAAACCTAAACAACGTATCAAATAATCTAACCGCATTATTTTTTTATTGAAGGACGAACTGTCTTGTGTGTCCATATTGACGGGACGCCACCCGCGCACACATTATGTACACGCGTGCACAAATATATACTCGTACATTACACATATTATACAGATTCTACACAGAAAAGAAAATAGACACAAATAAAATTCAGAAATTGACTTTTAATATACCTTATTGTGGGCGTATGATCACACCAAGGTGGTAACGTTACACCAGAATTCCTTGGTGCTATTCCGCTTCTGATTTGTTAAAACTTTCAGATATAAGAATTCAAAGACTGTACTTCATCAAATAATTGTATTACTTTATTGTCGGCTTTACAGAACATCTCCAATTTTTCTAACCATCAATATTCAAACGGCTTCATAGCTCAATGCACAGAGAATATAACCACTACGTTTTAAGAGACGGAACTTAGAACATTCGATTTTAAGAAATTATTAACCTTCTTTAGCCAACCGCATGAAGAAATTACATAGCTACCAACATGAAAATTCAAAGCACTGACAATCTTGACAATGACGGAAAGAACTGTCATTGATAGAGATGCGCAATGTATAGATATCAATAAACTTATCGATATGTTTTTTAATTCATCGATATCGATGAAATTCATTATATTCAGATAATAATGAGACTCCAAAACTAATTATTTTGAGAAATGGGTAGAATAAAACACGGTTTGTATTATTACAGCATTTATTCATTTATATAAATTACTAGCAAGCTTTAACATCTTTATTAATCATCTATTTTAATTAATCATCATCACCCACACGACACTTACGAGACGACGACGACGACACTTATTGGAATTGCCGTACCTATCTGTCCTATAAAGCTTCTGTACGACCGACCCTACTGAAATTCTTTTCTTTTGCTGTGCCATTTGTGAGCAAATGACTTCAGCCTTCGAAAGCCCGCCGGACTGACCACCAGTTGCCTCCAGTCTAGCTAGTAAGTAATATTAGTTATTTTGCAATGCCTTGTTGTTGAGCTTTTTTGTTGTAGTCAGCAACGGTTTCTTCTTCTACAACTATTTTTTGATTGATGCGCTGGCATTGCCTTCTAATTAACAGAAGAGCCAGTCGATAATATATAATATTTTTTATATTTTTGTGCTCTTCACATATCATAAAAGTAGCATCACAGTTGGCGATAAATAATGTGGTTGTTAGTTGGCAAATATTTAAATGATGCAGACATGGCAAAACTTCACTTTCAAATATTTTACAGGCTGCCTCAACCAACCTACACAGATTTTTTGTAGGATATGTCAGCGACAATTTCTCTGGCCACCATTCTCTTAATTTTATGTAACTAAACATAGGGTCATCATCGGGATCATCAATCTTCAAACATTTTTCACAAATGTCACATTTAACATTTTTTTAAATGATTGAAGCTATGTATCCACTAACATAGACAATGGGTTGTTGCTCCATTTCTGTCAGATTAGTTTCCATAGTCTCAAACTCCTCTGGGATGCTTAGTACAGGATAGTCCTGACTGGAGCTTGCAGCAACAGATTCACCCAACCCAACTTGCTTTGAGATTGTCTCACAAGTACTTGTTCCTGACAGCTCCTCTTTATTTTCGGGGTCCTCAAAAACTTCGTTATGAAAATCTGTTAAAAGATTTCTAAAATCTTTTTCACAGTTCGACCCTCTATTGTGTGGCGCTGTCATTCCTGAAATGATTGCCGTTTTAAGAGCTGCTATAAAAGAATAGCAAGTCGGGTTTCTATTAGTAGGGTTGTGCTGTCTAATCACTCCAAATAAATTTTCAAGAGCATCTTGGTTCAATTGACGCAAATTTAAATATTGAAAACCGCAAGCTCTCATGTCCGCCCAAATATCACGCAATGATTTCAATGTCGTTACATATCCTTCAATACAGCGTACATTTTTGGCTTTGATACCATTGGAGTTTTTAAAAACTACAGTTTCCAGTTTAGCCCGGTATTCAACCCAAGCGTCCACATGGTCTGTCTTAATGGATACATTTTCCCGGCGCCCTCTTTTAACATCATCTGGGCATGATGGACCATTGGTTTTATCAAAAAGGCGGTCGAGGTCATGAATTATTGCGCCAGTCTGCATCATCTCTTCCGATGTTAATGGGTCATTTTGTGACTGTGCCATAAGTTTGACAACTGCTGCTACTGTGTTACTCAAAATTTGAGCAGCATATTTCACTTTCATTTTTGCCCTATATTTTGGCTGAACATGCATTTGTGTAATTTTGCTGAGATATAAAAGGTTTCTATTTTTTTCTTCAGCTTGTAGCAAATGCTCCCATTTGGCCTTAATTCCGCACATAGACATTTCCCCATAGTTTTGGAAATTATTTCTGATTGATTTAAACAGGTGGGGTACATCATAAATTATATACACTTTTTTGCCATTATGGTTAATAAAATAATTTTCATTTGTATTATATGGAGGGGTCATTGATTTTAATAATTTAAGCGCTCCCATGTTTGTAGGGCCCTGATCACAAATTGTGGTTATAATTGTGAAACCGGTATCTTCTACAATAGATAGAATTTCTTTAATTAAAGATGCTAGTTTTTGGGAGGAAACTGTTCCCTTGACAAAATAAAAAGCAATAGGTTGCTTAAATTTTGCTCTTACCCCTTGCAACATAAATACCAATGCATGGTCAGCCAACTGTGAGCTACGTACAGATTCTACGCCAAAGTCTTCATATCCCTCAACTTTATCTGTTGAAACGTCTAAGAGGAGACGTCGTTTTAGTGCAATTTCGTCAAATACTAAGCCACAGTATCTATCTTTGACGTCTTTTTTGGTAGCAATTTTTTTTAAATGTTCTATCACCGCTTTATTTACACCAGTCGCTACTGGAATTTTTTTTAAAACATTGTACAATGTTTTTGTGCTTGGCAGTGGCATGAGATGCTGCAAGTATCTATAGGCTTTTGGTGACCTCTTAAATATAGCCAAGGCTGATATTTTATTACTTGTTGTCCAACGTCTACCCTTAGGCTTCCTCTTTTGGTTTTTCAGTGCTGATGTTACAATTTCTTTTAGCACGCCTGACTCCAATTTGTCCAAAAGATTAGCATTCCGTCTTAGTGATGTCAGGCTGCATTTCATTTTTTTCAATTGCTCCATCAACTGCTTCTCTCTTGGTGTTAAATCTGTAAAAATAGGTAATTAAATATAAGCAAAATATTTAATGAGACTTGTAAACATTTCCCTGCATATTTTTACAACGCAGGGATCTTTTATAAGTAAAATGAGCAATAGAGCACAATTTTGAGAATTTCTTAATTATATGAGTCTTAAGACAAACCCCTGTGGCGGCGGAATAGATTGTTGTAGTTTTTATGCTAAAATCCTCGCGTGCGAGGTCGTGGGCCGCGTACGTTTTTAACTATGTATAGCATATCGTGATGATAAAGTACTTACTTGGTTTTGCCTTCAATAGTTCTCCAAATGTTGATTTATTTTCAAAAAATTTGCCAGATTTCTTTTGAGACTGGGTATGCATTCCTTCTGAAAAGTAAATGCCAACAGTAATTAAGTAAAGGAATAGCAAATATGAATTACCACAACACTGGAAGTAAAAAAAACCGGCCAAGTGCGAGTCGGACTCGCGCACGAAGGGTTCCGTACTTGGAAAATTGCGGTTTACGGTTTTTCTGCATTCTGTCCCTAGTTTGCGACAATCAGTTGTATTTTGGTACGTATATCACACTACACTATAAATAAGATGTTATGATTCACATACCTGATTGCACTTCCTGGATATCTTCATTCTGAACATTAGCTGTTGCATGAGATTCTAAAACAAAAAAAAACAGTGTCTTACTGTTTTGAACAATTTAATAATTTCCTTTTTTTTTCATTAATTCACTCAAATAATTTCCTGCAGGAAATACGGGAATGAACCTTTTCTTTCTGATTAACTTTGATTGTCAGTTTAGTGGATGTAACCTTATATTTAACTAGCTGACCCCTGCTGGGGGCTTTGCTCCCGTCAACTGGCTACCTTGCCTACCCTACCTACCTAATATTTTTTATGTATCATCAATCGTTTTCTCAGCGCACGCCAAAGAATGAATTTTACAGGCAACATTGTGCTACTATGTAACTATGGGTTATATTATTGTAATTTTCATAAGGATGTCAATTTTTTTGAAAATATATTATAGCCTATGACACTCAGGAATAATGTAGCTTTCTATTGGTGAAAGAATTTTCAAAATCAGTTCCGTAGATCCAGAGATTACCCCCTACAACATCACAAACTTTACCTCTTTAAAATATTAGTATAGATAAGAAATTTAAACATGCATGTATTTTTATTTGAATTTGATTATTATAGAGACCAATTATGGTACTAATTACCCTTTATTCGCATAATATCATATTCTCAAAATATTAGATTCGCTAAATATTATGTTCTCAAAATAGCTGAATTTGTACATTTGACTCGAGAAGTGCATTTTATATCTATACTTAATGAAATTTATGTGATTCGTTCGATAAAAATATCTGGTCAACTTATCATGACTCGGCTATGAGTAATCACATAAAAAAAAACTTTTTTGCAAAATATACTTCCGACTTCCAAATAAAAAACTACAAAGTGAAAAATAATTTTATTTTTGGAAGTCGGTGTCTTTCGTAGGTACCATTTTTTTGGGTTATGGACTTCCAAAAATAAAATTATTTTTCACTTTGTAGTTGTTATTTGGAAGTCGGTAGTATATTTTTGTTTTTATTTCACTTTTTAGAAGTCCATAACCTAATACGCAAGTTGTTTAGTTAGGTACATATAACGCCAGAATAGATTACCCGAATATCATGAAACTTGAACATAACCGGTGAAATGAGAGATCTGCGTACCCCTTAAGAGCATACTGGCGTGATGTTATGTTATGAAATGGTATAAACAATGAACAGACATGCGATTTCAGCAATTCCGAGAGATTTGCCAATATTTATTCTATAAGAGTTCTGTTGTAGGTATATCTCCGAAGTTATTCATCAGATCTTCACCAAACTAAAATGGGACCAATTTCGGAATACATAATATTATATATAATAAATCATTTGCATGAAAATTCAACATAAAATACGTAAAAATAACTCAAATTTGTTTCCGTTATTCCTATTCATTTTTATGCCTTAATGCTATTATGCCAATAGTCATTAGGGCTTGTAACTTTATGCGAATTAATATTATGCCTTTTACATTCCTTTTAGTGTAAATATATTAAAATAATTAAAAAAGGCAAAACAAGGTCTTGACTTTATTTATTTTGAGTGCTTGATTGTACTTTGGCTATTTTGAGAATATAATATTTAGCGAATCTAATATTTTGAGAATCTGATATTATGCGAATAAAGGCTAATTATAGTGACCTTTTGACTCTGAATCAGCTGTATTTTGGTACGTACATCACACTACACTATAAATAAGATGTATTGATTCACATACCTAATTGCACATCTTGGATATCTTCATTCTGGACAGTAGCTGTTGGATGAGATTCTAAAACAAAAAAAAAACAGTTAGTGTCTTACTGTTTTGAACACTTGAGTGACATCAGAAATGTTTTGAGTGTGCTTCGTACAAATAATTTCCTGCAGGGAATACGGGAAATAACCTTTTCTTTCTGATTAACCTTGATTGTCAGTTTAGTGGATGAAACCTTTTATTTCATATGAAACCTAAACAAGAGGTTGCATCTGTTCTTAATTGAATTTGATTATTATAGAGACCAATTATGGTACTTACTATAGTGACCTTTTGACTCTGAATGACAATACTACATTTTGTCACTAGGTTGCGACAATCAGCTGTATTTTGGTACGTACATCACACTACACTATAAATAAGATGTATTGATTCACATACCTAATTGCACATCTTGGATATCTTCATTCTGGACAGAAGCTGTTGGATGAGATTCTAAAACAAAAAAAAAACAGTTAGTGTCTTACTGTTTTGAACACTTGAGTGACATCACAAATGTTTTGAGTGTGCTTCGTACAAATAATTTCCTGCAGGGAATACGGGAAATAACCTTTTCTTTCTGATTAACCTTGATTGTCAGTTTAGTGGATGAAACCTTTTATTTAATATGAAACCTAAACAAGAGGTTGCATCTGTTCTTAATTGAATTTGATTATCATAGAGACCAATTATGGTACTTATTATAGTTACCTTTTGACTCTGAATGGGAATACACATGTTGTGGAAATTCTGCCAACTGTCCGTCAGTGAGAGGTAAGGCCATCAAATTCAATGATGGGATTGCATGTCTTTTCAGACGATTTCCCTTTTTGTTGAAATCCTTTTTTCCAAAGTGGTTAGCACATACATTTCGTTGCTCATGCAGTTTTTCTATTGGTAGATGTACCAGTTCATCATTGCCAACTGCTTTTAGCCACTCTCGACAGCTGGAAAATACAAAATATAAAAGGTTACTTTTAATTGAATTAATCTCTGGACACAACAAGCATTTAATTTGAAGGTAAAATGCTGTTATTTATTTCATATGCTCAGTATTTACATAATGGTGCCACAGGTATAGTTCTTGCCAAACTTCTTGGCAGCCCTGAAGTTAGTTACAATGGCTGCGCAGTAGTAAATCTCATACAAAAACAGCACTGTTTCGTGCCTTGCGCATCGGATAACCAACTTCAGGGCAGCCAAGAAGTTTGGCGAGCACTATATGCACTATATATAATATAATGTCTTAAGACTTCTTGAACGTATTATATAGAACTTAGAACTTTTATGTTTGTATGTGAAATACATGTATTTAGCTGCAGTCAACCTACATACCAAATTATATTGTAGGCACAAATGTTTTAATACATTTCTTCATCAAAGTTTCAGCTAATGTTGGTTGATGGCCCAAGGGTCGTATTACAGCATTTGAATGATGCTATTAATTTACAATAATTAGCATTTAGCCATAGGTATCGGTACTCACCGGTTTGGATCCAGTGGAAACTTGGAAAAAAGCAACTTATTTCCGGTTTGCCAGGCCTCCTTGATACCGCAAACTTCACATCTTCTGTGACCCTTACCCATGATGGTTCACAAACTTAAGAGTCAGTCTCGCTATTAAATAGTTATAACAATTTAAGTCTCGCACGAGTCACTTACACTAAAAGAGTCAATATCTCGATAAAACAATGTGAAGGTAAAACGGAGAAGCAGATGCTCGACTCAACGTTATACATTCAATCACAAAAAATATTCTGTTATGTTAAATTCCGAAATCTAGAAAAACAAACAGAAAAATCACAACAAAAACATGAAAGACGCGAAGGCAGACATGTTTTTTTTCACCACAGCTGTGCACAGATAACCATTTCGTTTTAATAATCTAATGTTGGTATCACTGATTCTGACGTGTGTTTCTGAATGTTGGCTAAAGAAGGTATCTAATTCCATATAAAAAATATTTTGTTCGGAGTTTCACAGGACTGGCTCAATGAGGATTGGCTGTCATTTTCTCGTTGACACCGAGGAAAAGTCTAGCCACCACCAATAGAAAATAAACACGACATTTTGTCACAACGACCGGAAATCAGCATTGAGCTATTTACAACGAAAAATATCAAGAATTATAATAAACTAATATGGAAACACATTCATAAAATCCACATAAAATCAACATGTTTTATGGTATAGGTTTAACAATAATTAATATTTGTTTTAATACAGACTTCCGTTTTAGTAAAATTCATTACTTATTTATATTAAATTACGCAAAACAACTATAAATATGTGCAATATTTATATTAAATTCGAACATGAATTTTCATCAAGCTAACATAAGACAGTTAAATTCTTTCTCCGGGACTTCGTAGAGCTTCATTGCCTCGGCGCTTTTCTGGTGGTCACCACTGTTGATTCTGGCTTTCAGGAGTTGCAGTGGTTTGGGAATAGTGGGGTGGAATTGCCTAGCTATCACGGTTAATGATATACAGCCTGGTGACTGACAGACAGACAGACAGACGGACGGCAGAGACTCAGTAATAGGGTCCCGTTTATACCCTTTGGGTACGGAACCCTTCAAAGCATATACATAACCTAGCCCTCTCAGATCATGATACTACATTTAACATATTTCATGACCTATATTGTATTCTCTTTCAAAAACTATGTTTCTCAGAAATAACTATAAAATAATATAATAAACCAATAAAAAATAAATGAATAAGTAAAGGTATAAAAATATCGTGCATAAAAAAGAGAACTTTATATTATAATTACCAACATGGGCATGTTGGTAGTAACTTCACGCCCATGCCTTAAGCAAAAAATATTATAAAAGAAGATACCTGACCTATTCTAAAATTTTAAAAATGTATATCACATTCATAATTAATAAATAACAAAAATGTTTACATAACTCTAAAAATTAATGCAAAGCGACATGGTCTATTATAAAAAATAATATAAATAATAATGATAATTATAAAAATTACATCAAAGAGTTAATAACATGACTTAAGCAATCAATTTAATAACTATTTTATAGAAATCTATACTTAATATTATAAAGAGGAAAGATTTTTTTGTTTGTACCGAATGGGCTCCGAAACTACTAGACCGATTTAAAAAATTCTTTCACCAAAAGAAAGCTACATTCTTCTTGAGTGACAAGGGCAATTTTTTATCCCGAAAACGGGTCCTGTGGGGTGGTCCACGGGAGCGAAGCCGCGGGGAACAGCTAGTGACCAATAAATTTAACCTTGGCAATAGTAATAACGTAAGTAACATTGACATTACCACTAACACTGTCAGTATCTTTTTGACTCCAGTAAATGAACATGACATTGTAAAAATTATCAACTCTTTGAATTATACTAACGCTACTGGATATGATGAAGTAACCACAAAAATTATAAAACTACTCAGCAAAAGCATAGTAGAACCTTTAAGTTATTTAATAAAACTGTCATTTGAGACAGGCACATTTCCTACTAGATTAAAACAATTTATTGTAAAACCGCTGTAGAAAAAAGGTAACCGCACGGATATGTCCAATTATAGACCCATTACATTGATCCCTATCCTATCAAAGATTTCATAGGAACCTATGAAAAGGCAATGCACTGCCGTAGTATAACTAAAATGCCGTTATCCGACATCTGGTTGATTTTTTACTTTAGATGCTATATTAATGAGGAAAAAATATCTATCAATCTGTTTATGCCAATTTTCAAGTCCTTGAACAAAACTATTCAAAGTAGTGAACATTCGGCAACACAGATCTATAGATAATTTTTTTCTCATTAATATAGCATCAAAACCAGATGTTGGTTAACGGCATTTTAGTTATACCACGGCAGTGTATGGGAAAATAATTGACTTTTTAAACAAAAACAGCATCCCTACTAAGAACCAATTTGGTTTTAGGAAGAATAGTTCAACTTCTCTTGCTTGTTTTACTTTGGTCAAACTGATATCTGCGAAGAGGACTTCCGAAGAACGCAAAACTATGTAGAACTAGTCATGTTTATTCGAGAAAGATTAATTGCAATAAACCATACTAATATCATTATTTGTCTACCTACTTATAAATTTAAATTTAATAATAACTATTATGTAAAACAGCAAAATTATGGCAATACTCTGTACAATAGTAGAAAAGAAACTTTTAGTAATCTTCTATATATGGTTACACAGACATTTAATTATGCATACCTACTGGACTCTAATCTAAATCTTTCCTATAACTACGATATGTATAATCAGCGCACGGGCGCAGTCAATAGGAATGGTACGAAAGTTGTGGTATCAGACCTACAGGATCTTGTTATTACAATAAGCAACCTAAACATTACAGTGAAGATTTTTTGGTGGAGTATTCACAGTCGGATAAAACAGAAATATCTACGCACTGACAACCACAATCCAGCCCTAAGTTTTTTCTTTAACAACAACACATCAAAAAGCAGTACACAAACACAAACATGCAAAAACATAAACATGCTGTATCAAAACATACAAAGCCTAAAAAATAAACGTTACCTATTAGAAGCAATCACGAACGAACATAAAATAGAAGCGCTTTGTTTTACGGAAACATGGATTACAGAATTAAAAAGAATATTACATACATACAAACATACAAACATACAAACATACATACATACAAACATACAAGATACGCGCGAAAAACATAACCCTTTCCTTGCAGCCGGGTAAAAAAAGACCTACTGAGTTTGGGAGGGTATACTGTAGCCGCCAAATACCTCCAGTGGCCCAAACTATGCGGGGGGTGGTGTATGCATATTCTTAAAAGACGATATTGAATTCAAGGAAAGACACAATTTAACGGTAATGACAATTGAATTTGTATTCGAAACGTGTGCAGTAGAAATTTCTAGAATTAATCGTTTGCTAACAGTTATCTATTGAAAAAAATAGGGAAACCGAAATATTTTATAGATCCTTGGAAAAACTGCAACTTAAAATCAACATAAAGGACAAACATAAAGACATAATTATAGGCGGGGATTTCAACGTAAATATCCTTGAGAAAAATCGCAATTCATTTAATCTTCTAGATACTATGACCAAGTACAAATTTCGACAACTACTGACGGAACCTACCAGAGTAACAGCCTCAAGCGCCACATGTATTGACCTAATGTTTACAAACGCACACGACAAATGCCATCTAGAAGTAGTAGAGCTTGGACTCTCAGACCACAGAGGAATAGCAATCACTATACCTAGCCACGATCCAAAATGTTTTTATTAGACCGCAGTGGAATTTTTACGAAGCGGATTATCAATTGCTGTAAGTTAGTTTCAATTGATTGGAGAAGCATGTATGAGATGAGCGATTTAGAAGCAATATTAGATTTATTTTACAGTACTTTTAATAACATTTTGGATGAATGTGTTCCCAGGAAAAATCCTTGTCCAAATTCGCGGTACATTTATCCGGAATGGTACACGAGCGAAATAATAAAAGACTTGAGAACTAAAGCTAGACTTCACAAGATATTTAAAACATCTAAACTTAGTAGGGATTATGAAGAATATTCTAAATGCAGAGCGCTTGTTAAAAAATCTATAGAAGCTGCTCACAAACTGCATCAACATAAAATTCAGTGTCAGTTTGCTAAAGATCCTAAGTCATTCTGGCAATACATACGATCAAAGAAAGGTGCGGTAGGCAAGAAAACTATTATCAAAGATGGTGAGCATTTATCAGATGACGAGTGTGCTAAACAGTTCGCGAAGTTTTTCGAATCGGTTTACAGCGATCAGCCGCCGCGGTTAGACGCACAAGGGGCGGCGGCAGCGGGAACGGCGAGCAGTGCGCGGGTACAACTTGACGCACTGAGTCTGGAGGACGTCAGATGTGCACTTGAGCGCCTGAAGCCGAAGCTTTCAGCGGGCCCGGACGGTATACCGGCATTTCTTTTTAGAGACTGTGGTAGGGTGCTTGCAGAACCGCTGCTTTATATTTTTAATATGTGTCTTCATTCGACGACTTTCCCTACTCAATGGAAGATCACGCGGGTCATCCCTGTACCCAAAGGTAAGGCGGGATCGGACATAACTGGTTATAGACCGGTGGCTGTGCTGTCGACGCCGGCCAAGGTGTTCGAGTCTGCCATCCAGCGCTGTATGCAGCAGCAGGTGCGCGGACAACTGGCTGACGCGCAGCACGGGTTCCGGCCGGCGCGCAGCACGGCCACCAATCTGCTGAACTTTATGGCGCGGGTGGTGCCGGCGGTAGATGCCGGTGTGCAGGTTGATGCTGCTTATTTTGATTTTAAAAAAGCTTTCGACACCGTTGACAATGACATCTTATTAACGAAGCTCGCAGAAGTCGGCTGCACACCACATCTATTACACTTCTTCGCCAGCTATATGCGAGATAGACAGCAGTACGTAGATTATAATGGGTGTGAATCCGAACCATATTACACATGGTCCGGTGTGAGCCAAGGCAGCAATTTGGGGCCTCTCGAATTCATTATAATGATGAACGATTTGCCAGAAGTTGTCAAACATGGCACTTGTTTGTTATTTGCGGATGACCTAAAGTTGCTGCTCGAGGTTAATAGTTAATCCGATTGCGAACGATTGCATGAGGATATAGATAGGTTAGTGGAATGGAGTCATGACAACAAGCTTTTCTTCAATGTGTCGAAGTGCTCGGTGATGAGTTTTACGCGCGCGCGTGCTCCTCTAGTACACGAGTACGTAGTGGATGCCTCGCCTATGCAACGAGTCTCCGAGGTGCTGGATTTGGGGGTTGCTGTCACTCCTTTTTTTTTTTTTTTTTTTTTTATTATCTATAGGCTTGCGCTTGACCACTATCTCACCTGATGGTAAGCGATGATGTGGTCGACGATAGAGCACGCTTGCCTAGAAGAAACCTATTCACTCTTGACTTAAAGACCCCTAGATTGTAGCTATCGGGAAACACAGATTCCGGCAGGGAATTCCACTCTTTAGCTGTACGCATAATAAAAGTGTCCCCAAAACGTTTTGTGCGTATGGGTGGGATGTCCACCATGTACCGATGACGCATCGCCGTACGTCTGGTAGTCCGATGATGGAACGGGCTGGGCGGAATTAAATCATGTAATTCCATCGCACACTCCCCGAAATGTAACCGATAAAATACCGACAAACTGGCAACTCGGCGACGATGTTCAAGGCTCTGGAGCTTTGACTTGACCAGTGCCTCATTACCGATAAGTTTCTTGGCCCGCTTTTCGATCGACTCTAGTGCATCAAGCTGGTATTTGGCAGATCCATCCCAGAGATGAGAACAGTACTCCATGCACGATCGAACTTGCGCTTGATACAAGTTGAGCAGCTGTTCCGGCGTGAAGTACCTTCTCACCTTCGCAAGGATCCCCAACTTTTTGGCAGCCAGCTGAGCCTTTGCCTCAATGTATGGCCCAAAATTGAGAGTCGATGTCAACGTAACGCCAAGAAGCTCAAGATGGTCCGTTATTGGCACGGTTACATCACGGAAAGTAGGAGCCGGGTGGAATTGGCTCCTTTTAGCGGAAAAAAGACACGCCTGGGTTTTAGCAGCATTAAACCTGACCAGATTGGCATCGCCCCATTCGGAAACTGCCTGCAAGGACAAGTTCAAGCGCTCCACCATGGCCTCCCGGAGAGACCGGACCTGAGGCCCGGTAGCACGCGCGTTGGACAAGTATCTCTCAGCAACAGTGCTGTCGTCTGCATAACCAAAGGTGCCGGGCTTCAGCAGATCGTTAATGTGCAACAAGAACAATGTTGCTGAGAGTACGGACCCCTGAGGGACCCCGGCATTAATATCCAATTGGTCCGACGAGCAGCCATCGATAACCACTCGAATGGACCGATCTCTCAGGAAGTCTGCAATCCAATCACACAGACCACCGGGCAAACCGAATAAAGGAAGCTTACCAATAAGGCTTTCGTGCCAGACCCTATCGAAAGCCTTCGAGATGTCGAGGGAGACGGCAAGCGCTTCCCCATGCCTCTCGATGGCCTCACTCCATATGTGAATGGCATACGCTAGAAGATCCCCAGTAGACCGATTTCGGCGAAAGCCGTATTGGCGGTCGCTAAGGATATCGTTAGTTTCTAGGTATGCCAGGAGCTTAGTGTTAAGTACACGCTCCATACTCTTACAGAGTATGGATGTTACAGAGATGGGTCTGTAGTTGGCCGGGTCAGCTCTACTGCCCTTCTTGGGCACGGGCTGTACGTTGGCTTGCTTCCAAGCATTCGGCACTGTTCCAGTCTCATATGAAAGGCGGAATAGGTGTGTCAAGATCGGAGACAGTTCAGGCGCACAGGTTCTAAGAACTATAGCTGGTATGCCGTCAGGGCCGCTAGCCTTGTTCACGTCGAGGTTGCGCAGCACCCTACGGACGTCCTTTTGATGAATGCGAATGTCCGACATACTCGTCTCGCACCCATCAGGAGAAGGAGGGGGCCGCGAATCACCAGGATTCAGACGTGAAGATTCCGCAAAAAGAGAGGCAAACAAATTTGCCTTCTCCTCAGCGGTGTGAGCCAGTGACCCATCGGGTTTCAGCAGTGGTGGTAGTGAGGGACGGCAGAAGTTCGACTCGACCGACTTAGCCAGGGACCAGAACGCTTTACTACCTGCTGGGTAAGAAGCAAGTTTGGTCCCCATTCGGCCAATGTGGTCGAATCGAGCCCCACGCAACACCTTCTTGCAGGACTTGGCAGCCCTGTTGTAGGCTTTCTTCTTCTGACCCAAGTCACTCGCTTTACGCGATCGAGCGTCGACCCATGCCAGGTACGCCTCATGTTTAAGCGCGTCGGCGCGACGACATTCGGCGCCAAACCATGGCCGGTCAACGCTGGAAATCGTTATGTCAGAGAACGGAATGTAGTACTCCATTCCCTGACGCAACACATCAGTAACGGCGTCCGCGCACGACGAAGGATCAGCCGAAGAAAAGCAAGTAGGCTGCCAAGGATAGCAAGCGAAGAAAGAACGCATGCCATCCCAATCTGCTGACCTGTACCGCCAAACCCGCCGGGTGCCTCTTGGGCTGGGATCGGGCGGGGAATAGACGGACACAGACTTCACCAGACAGTGGTCGGAACTACCCAAGGGTGCACTTATCGACACAGAGTATCTATCTGGATCTGTTGTCAGCAGAAGGTCCAAGCAATTCGCTGTGTGCGAATCAACATCCGGTACCCTCGTTGCCCCCTGGACCAGCTGGGTGAGGTTTAGCGTTAGCGAAAGCTTACGCATCTCCCGTCCAGCATGGTCAGTGCACTGGTATGGGAAGAGCCACTCCTGGTGGTGGGCGTTAAAGTCCCCCAGTAACACTAATTGGGCGGAAGGGTACCGTTGCTGTGCCGCATCAGCCGCCTCACTGAGGTACTCTGCGAGCCTGGATGTCTCCTGATCTCCGCTGTGCGAGCGGTAGACACAGGCGTAGATAATTTTATCCAGACCTGTGTCCACTAGAGCCCACAGCGTTGAAAATTTTGAGTCCTCAAGGTTACGGAGACGCCGATAGCAAGTGTCATCACGGGCGTACATACACACACCCGCGCGCGGTTTATAATTGTGCTCCAGGGTAAACCCTGGGTAAGATAGGTAGTGTACTCCTGAACTGTCGTTTCGCGATCATATTTCGAGGATTTGTAAAAGGGCATTTAGAAACTTGGGGTTTGTTCTGAGGCAGACAAGGCACTTCACTAACATCGCAACAGTAAGGGTCCTGTATGACGCACTTGTCAGGAGTCATCTGGAACATAGTGCTGTCATATGGGCTCCGCATGAGGCTAAGTACTCAGGAATGCTGGAACGCGTACAGAACAAGTTCACGCGCCACTTGTTCAAGAAACTATACGGGGTATATCCGTTTTACCCCTTGATGTACCCCACTCTGTTTGTGCTCGGTATGGTCGGGTACAACCAACTGAGGGTGCGACGGGAATTCACGCTGGTTTCGTATCTGGTTAGGTTACTTCGTGGCATTGAGCATAACCCAGGAGTGCTGCAGCACCTGAGTTTGTGTGTACCGGACCGCTATGTGTGGAGGCAGCGACGCCCGCCGCTGCTGGCCGTGCCGTTTACCAGGACCAACCTTCTTGCAAAAACACCGTTGACCCGCGCAATTCGGGTTATTAACGATCTTCACGTCAAGATCGATGTATTTACATGCTATTTGAGTGAATTCGCAAGAATACTGTTGTTTATTTTATGTAATAGGGAAGATTAGAGTAGTTTATATATTTATGTTTGTTGTTTTTGTATTTTAATATTAAGTTATTAGTATTGTTTTCATATTAAGGAAACTTAGTTTATAAGTTATTACTACTAGATTTTTAAGTTTTTCATAGTTTTATATTGTATATAAGTTAGTCGTAAGACCGCGCTATCGCATTAGGTATACTACCTGTAATGATAGTTGTAAGGGAGATTTTAATAAATAAATAAATAAATATTTCAGATGGAAAATCCAACTCGGGCAGGTGAAATTTCTAGAAACTATGTCATTAGAGCAGTGGTGGCCCAGTGGTATCGGCCGCGACTTACAAGTCGTCGTCATGTCGTGGGTTTGAGCCCAGGCAGGCACTTTACTTTGTGTAAATTATTTCATCACCATTGCTCTCCAAACGGTGAAGGAAAACATCGTGAGGAAACCTGCATGTCCTAGAACCAAAAATTCGAAGACATGTGACATCCACCAACCCGCACTGGGCCCGCGTGGTGGATTACGGCCCATTCCCTCTCACAGGGAGGATGCCTGTGTCCCAGCAGTGGGAACATTAATAGGCTGATGATGTGATGTGATGTAATGAGGACTAACTTACTTTTCAAACTATATTTTCATTTTAAATATATTAAATTAGTTTTCTAAGAAAGGAGTTCAAATTCTAATGATAACGTGTTCCACGCAAATTGAAACTAATTGGTAATGTATTTATTGATAAAAAACTAGTTTATCGAATATCATTATGCTAAAACCGTTGTTTCAAGTGTTTATCTTAAAAATAAAGGTATAGAATGAACGTTAAAAATTTGGAAATAACTACCTCTACTAGTATCAGCCGACAGTTGATAGGGAAGAATGGTCGAAGAAAACCTGTTTCGAAAACCCATGTAACTTGGGACTAGGGCAGGAAGATGATAATGTTTTTTGAAAAATATCGGCTCGTAAAACTATCGCTGATCAACAAAAAGGACTAGAATGGGATACTATGATGAATATTTAAAAGAAAACTTTAAAAAATTAAACCAACTTCTAAAGCAAAACATTACAAAGCGAAACGAAACGAAAAACAATAGGTACCAAAGACATCGACTTCGGGAGACAAAGTTATTTTTCGCTTTGTAGTGTTTTGCTTTAGAATCGGTTTATTTATTTTTTGTTAAATTGGTTATTATTTTACTCTTTTTAGTGTTGGTACCTCATATTACCATGAAAATCATTTATAACCAGAGTACATCTCATTTCAATTCCAATAAACCCAAACACGACTAGGATACATTGTTTTATTGCGAAGTTCCAGTGCCTACCTTCCGGCTTCATCATCAGATCAGATCGATGGTACTGTTATACGAGAGTTCGGAAACATCTTTTTAAAAAGAACCTAAATTTAAGCTGGAAGCAGAGTTTAATTATAATATATTAAGTAGCAATGATTTTGGGACTTCCGACCCGTACCGAATCTCAGACCGAGCTGAAGTCCACCCAATGAAAGATGACGTTTCTAACTTACTAAATGCTGACGAGGCAAGTCTGGGTGGCGGTCAGCCATACTACTTACAGTAGCAAGGTATAACAGTACCATTTTTTTCAGTACCATTTATTTATATGTATTTGCTACATCATAGTCGCTTAACTGTTCGAGATATTTTATACCTATGACATTCAAATTCAAATATTTATTGCTCAACACAGTATATAATTATAAATTTCCAGCTGTTAGGTGAATGCGCAGTTCACTGTGTTGTACCAGCTTAGGCATGCAAAATTATTGTTTTAATTATACAATGTCACAAATTATTATTAATATCGTACCATGTCATAAATCATTATTAAAAATATACAATGCCATACATAATTACAAATATTATAGAATGTCATAAATTATAATAAAATTATGCCATGTCATAAATATTATTCAAATTACACAGCTTCATAACCTGTTACTAAAATATACAATGTCATCAATTATCACTAAGATCATACCATGTCATAAATTAAAATGTATACAATGTCATCATTTGAGATCACAAAATAATTTCATAGTGTAAAATGACATAAAAAAAAACAAAAAAGAAAAACTGATCATACTCTTAATGTAAGCTCTAAAATCTACACTATATACAGTGAAACTTGGTTAAGTGGGACCTGAATAAGTGAGAAACCTCCATAACTGGAACTCATGCTGAGGTCCCAACACTTTGGCACTGAATTAACCCTGTTAGTGGGACGAAGCAAACCTCGATATCTGGGATTCGTTCTTTCGAATTATCATCATAGTTACCTCTATAATTGAGACAGCGACTGAATTGTATTTGCATAAACCTCTGTAACTGAGATAACATCGTTTTGTTTATTTACTTACTTATTCTTATTCTACCCACAAACTCCGCACTTAACTAGGTAAGTAATTTTGAGCCTCAATGACCTCCAGTTTTAGTTTCACTTTACTATCATACGGATGTTTATTTGAAAAATGTCAAAACGAAAGCTAAATTCTTTATCAGTACGTGAAAAACTGAAGTTAATATCCGTTTATGAAAGTGGGAAGACACGCGATGAAGTTTGTCAAATCAATGTTCTTCAGGCTTGATATTCTGTGACCAAAACTACTATAGCAAACTGCTTTAAAAAATCTGGATTTGAATCTAAATTAACGGTATCTGAATGCTTACAAGAGGAGGATGAAAATTTAGAAACTGTTTCTGAAGATTGGAACCTAGCCATCAGAAACGACAATAATCAACAACAATATTTAATAATCGCACCTCTATAACTGAAATAACCTGTATTTTGACCTCTATTAATGGAACCCTCTGTACATGAGACAGATATTTATTTATACCTGGATATCTGAGACACTGAGTAAGTGGAATACCTCTATAAGTGAAACAGCATTGCAGGTCCTTTGATGTCTCACTTAACCAGGTTTCACTGTATATAATTACTAGCTTTTCGCCCGCAGCTTCGCCTGCGTGGAATGCACGATATTGGCTGTTTCGTTTTTTTTTTTCAGTTCTGGTGGGATATTGCAAATTATTATCCAAACATAGTTTGCCGCCCGCATCTTTGTCGCGTAGACCACAAAATTTGCTCAACTTTATTATTTTATCGAATTATAAAAATTGATATGAATTGATATAAAATGAGCATAAACTGCACTGCCTTCCTGTTCTAATAGCTAGAGCCCCGGACTTTCATTCCGGAGGTCTCGTGTGACCGATTTCCAGGGGCCGCTGAACCATCTAGATCTAATACATCTTTATTCTGTGCTACCGCGAAAAGCGTTGAGTGAGAGTTTCAAGTGAGTTAGATCTCACTTGAAACTCTCACTCAACGCTTTTGGGAATTAGAAAAGTCCCTGATAAAGTTCACATGAGCCCTGATGATCAGATCTGTGACCTTATCTTTAACGCTACGCAATCACGTGATGATACTGGCAGATACACTGTACAGTTACCGTTTAAAACTCCATATTCCGAATTAGGAAATTCTTACGCTATTGCTCACCGACGCGACGTCTCATTAATTTAGAAAGGAAATTAGATTTGCAACCCGATATTTGTAAAAATTACAACGCCACTTTTCAAGAGTACATAGATCAAGGATATTTGTCAAAAGTTGATAATCCCTCATGATGAACAGTCGTCTAAAATACGCATAGTTCTTGACGAAGTTGGTGACCTGATGAAGTTTTACGACTAGCAAGTTGTAAAACTTCATCAGGTAAATCTCTTAATGACATTTTATATATTGGGCCTAATTTACAAAGTAACATATATGACTTTCTCATAAATTTACGCATGTTCTCTGTCGCTGTAACAGCTGACATCGAGAAGATGTATTTTCAATTAAAACTCGACTTTAAACATCACGCCTTTCAACGCATTTTATATAGTTTCGATAACGCTAGTAAAATAGAAACTTACGAATTCAATAGAATTTCCTTTGGTGATTCAAGTTGGTTATGAGGTCGCCATACTTGGTTATGAGAGTGATTCGCCAACTTGCTGGTGAAAGTAAAGATCAGTACCTACTAGCCACATACGAGGCTGAAAATCATATGTATATGGACGATTATATATGTTCGATAGATGGCGTTGATAAAGCCGAAAAAACTCACCGCGAAATGGTCGCTATGTTTAAGTCCGGAGGTTTCAAACGTGAAAATTGTAGATATGCGGCATCCTGTAGAAGACACCTTTCAATTTAAAACTAACGCTATTTCTCTCAAATGCACAATACACACAATTCTCTCCGCTTCCAATTTTCCGTCTTCTTATGGTATTTATTTGCGCCCAAAAATTCGTTAAAATTAGTGTCGAAATGTGAAAGTTTCGACGCTCATAAATTTCAAATATTTTATTTTTTTACTTTTTCGCTTTCATACAGGGCTAGATACTGATGAGACAAATTGATATCACTTTTTATTTTGAACGTACATCGTCAAACAGTGGAATAATCCCTAGACTACGTTTGTATGGAAAAATTTCGACTA
This sequence comes from Orthosia incerta, assembly GCA_948252205.1. Lineage (NCBI taxonomy): Eukaryota > Metazoa > Arthropoda > Insecta > Lepidoptera > Noctuidae > Orthosia > Orthosia incerta. Next base: position 12,691,637 of record OX411758.1, read on the forward strand.
GTGTAACCTTAAGTGCGGCGACGGGAGACGACATCCCCGCCAAATGACCAGTGGACCAAGCGATGCGAGATAGTACGTCATGATCGCCAAACGCTCGTACAATAGTTTTACTTTTACCTGTTTGTGCCCTCCAACTGTATTTTTGTACTGTAATTATACACCTTTTCACTGTTGACGTGCCTTAGAACTTATTTAAAGACCCAACACACCCTGATAAGAAGAACATTCCTACACGCCTAAATTACTCTCAAAACAAGATCTTTGGTTTAACGCTCATCATTGGTTCTCATCTCCCATATGTCAATGACGTATTAAAACACTTGAAATTAATTCTAATAATTCGGAATTCATGGAAATGAAAACTACTACTCTATCCGCTAAGGTCATTCAACCTAAAACTACTCGTCCTATTTAAGAATTAATTGATTGCGTCTCTAGTTACTCAAAATGACTTCGCGACGTAGTATTTATTCTACGCTTTTCTAAACGTCTTAATTCTAATGGATCTATAAAAGTTTCAGATTTAGATACCGCTGAAATATATCTCATAAAATATGTCCAAAATTTACACTTTTCGAAAGATATGGTGAACTTAAAATTTAATTAACCATTAAATAAAAAACTCTTAAAGCTTAGCCATTTATAGTCTCTACTAATATCTTACGAGTAGATGGAAGATTAACTCACTCTCAACTCGATTACGGACAAAAGCATCCGATATTACTACCGCAAAAAGATCGCGTAACTTACCTCATAATTGATTATTATCATATCGTTAATTGTCATACAGGTCCCGCTCTTTTATTATCTATGATGAGACAAAAAATTTGGATAATTTCCGCTAGAAACTTAGTTAGACAAATAGTTCACAAATGTAATAAATGTTTTAGACTCAATCCAAAAAATACTTACCCACCCTCCAATGGGTGATCTGCCAGCTTTTCGAGTTTCAGAAGTGAAACCATTTGTTCACACTGCTGTTGACTACGGTCCTTTTTTCATAACCCATATTCGCAAACGTGGAATCAAAAACCACAAGGCTATTTGTCTATTTTTATGTTTAACGACTAAAGCGTTACATTTGGAACTTGTTTCTGATCTTAGTTCTGACTTATTTCTCGTCGTTTTTAAGCGCTTTATATCTCGCAGAGGTCCTGTTTCGCTAATATATAGCGATGGAGGTATCAATTTTATTGGAGCAAAACGTAAATTCAACGAAATTTACTTTCTTATACAGTCCAAATCAGATATCAATTATATTAGTGAACAGTTATTGTCTGCCTTATGGCCCGCATTTTAACGGACTCAGCGAAATAAATGTTCGTTGCGTCAGAACTCATCTTTACAAAGTCATAGATTCTTAAATACTCACTTACGAAGAATTTTGTGAGGTGCTTGCTGAAATCGAAAATTTGCTAAATAGTCGAAATCTATGGGTCTTGAAATCGGATCCTTCTGATATTACCGCATTAACGCCTACTCAGTTTTTAAACATAACTCCGCTCAAATTTTTACCCGCTGAAGATGTTACCGACATCAACGATAATCGCTTATCACTTTATCAATTACTCAATAAAATAACGCATTCATTTTGGCAACGCTGGAATAAAGAATATCTAACGTTTTTGCAAGAAAGAGGAGAATGGAATTCTCCCTCAAAATCTATCTAATTAGGTACTATAGTCGTAATTAAAGACAATCACTCTCATCCTCTTAGTTGGCCTCTAGGGATAATAGATGTGGTTTATCCTGGAAAAGACAAAATTGTAAGAACTGTTAAAGTAAAGACCACGACTGGTTCATATATAAGGCCAGTAGTAAGAATTTGCCGTTACCTTCGCAATAAATTTAATGTTATCTACTCACTACCTTTTTCTATTTTACTACTCTTCTCTCTTTTAATATCTTAATTCTTAAAAATATTTAGAGGAAACCTCTAGTCCGGGGGAGTCGTCTGCGCCACATTAAAAATACAAATTAAATATTATAAACATTTACTCACGCATTCAAATTATTACAAAAGCAATACTAACATTCATTTCACATCATTCAATCAAATACACGAGGACCAATCCTTACGCCAGTGCACACCCCTTCCTACTTCCTAGTACCGGTCATCGGACATCCCGCTCGTCAGTTGTCAAAAAGTCGCAACTCCGGAAACACGTGTGCATGCCCCTTGCTCCCGCTCTCAAATAAAATTCAAGTCTAAGTATTGTGTGTGAAAAACATACTCTGTGGGTGGCTTACCAGCATTCAAACTATAGTGAAGACTCCACTACCAAAACTATCGAAGGACATTATTATTCAAATCTCCATTCCCGCACCCGTAAGTACCTACCTATCTGCGTTTTTTATCCACTGCACCCACAGCGATTTTTGGGGTGGGTATGGGATCTACCTCCTAGCGGTCCATCCCGGGCAACGGCACCACAGGCTTGCCTGTGGTACGGCTGAACGATCCCACTTAAGCGGTGGTAGGCTCCGCAAGGGGCCGCCTGGCTCGCGACCACCATCCCACCGGAGTCCGGCGCCAAGCAGCGTGCTGTGTTCCGCCGGTGTGTGGGACTGCCAGTGCCTTTGGGGGAGAAGGAGGATGTCAGTTGCGCTGTTCAGAACCGGTCTTGGTCTCTGGGCAAAACTGGCCGGGTAACTCATTTTGGAGGGTAGCGGGATCCGAAGCACGGTGCCAGCCGTTGGCCGACCGCAGTCAGTAGGGGGCCCAAGTAGCACGCCAGCCACATGCCAAAGGCTGCCCCGCCAACTCGCGAAAAATCCCGGTATGCTCCACCGTGCCAGCTGGCGACTGGATGGGAGGACCCGGTGGCCATATCCGGGGGGGTTCGGGCGTCCCCGCAGTCTCCAAATGAGTTCGCCATAGGTTGGGCTAGCTCCAGTTTTCCACTTGGTTCACTGAGCAGCGCCTCGACAGTTCGACTTCTTCCCCACCATACTCTAACACAATGACCAGAAAAAAGAAGAATAAGGTGAAACAACGGCTGCACTTCCTCCCACTAAAAGTGCACCTCACTAACATCAGGGGGTTGCACTCTAATCTCGATCGGGTCCACCACCACCTCGAGACCGAGAAGCCGCACCTGTTTTTTCTAACGGAGACGAAGATAACAACCCCGTCGGACGTGGCGTACCTCAACTACCCGGGTTACTCTCTTGAACACAAATTCAAGAAGCAAGCTGGGGTCTGTGTGTACGTCCGCGATGACATTTGTTGTCGTCGTCTCCGTTGCTTTGAGAAATCGGGCTTTTCTGCCATATGGCTACTTGTGGACACTGGCGTGGAGAAGTCTCTTTACATCGGCGTCTACCGATCGCACTCCGGTGACCAGGAGACGACAGCGCTTTTTAATTGCCTCGTGGAGTCGGCTGACATAGCCCAGCAACGGTACCCAACAGCGAAGCTTAATTTTCTGGGGGACTTTAACGCCCATCATAAAGAATGGTTGTACCCATACCGGAAAACTGACCATGCCGGGTTAGAGGCGCGCAAGTTTTCTCTATAGCTAGATCTAACCCAGCTGGTGAATGTGGCAACGCGGGTACCGGATGTTGACGGCCATACACCCAACTGCTTAGATCTTCTACTGACAACTGATCCGGACAGTCATTCGGTGTCGGTCTCAGCCCCGCTGGGAACGTCTGACCACTGTCTGGTGAAATCCGTTTCGACTTGCTCCCCTCCAGATGAGAGCCCTAGAGGCACGAGGCTAGTATGGCGATACGAGTCAGCAGACTGGGACGAGATGCGGCACTTTTTTGCGTCTTATCCTTGGCGGCATGTGTGCTTCTCCTCGGGTGACCCCTCGAGCTGTGCAGACGCGGTTGCGGATGTGATTCGGCAGGGAATGGAATATTTCATTCCATTCTCCGACATTCCGCTCGGTCACAAATCCCGACCTTGGTATAATGCAGAATGCGCCCATGCTGAGGCCCGAAAAGAGTCTGCTTACCAAGCCTGGGTCGGGGCCCGCGACCGCAAAGTTAGAGTGCGTAGGGTTCGCGCGAGGAAAAGAGCCTTTAATTCTGCCGCCAAGTTCTGCAAGCGGGTTCTGCGTCGGGCACGTTTTGACCATATTGGACCTTTTTGGGCCAAGCTGGCATCGCACCCTCCGGGTAGTAAACAGTTTTGGTCCCTGTCTAAAGCGGTTGAAAGAATTTCTGTCGGCCCACTTTACCTCCGATGCTGAAACCTGATGGGTCGCTGGCTCACTCTGCAAGTGACAAAGCAAATTTATTTGCATCTCTTTTTGCTAGCAATTCACGTCTGGACGCTGGCTCCAAGCAACCACCTACTGTACCTCATTGTGACTCTTCGATGCCGGAGATCGCTGTGCACACTAAAGAGGTCCGGAGAGTATTGTGCAGTCTAGACGTGAACAAGGCCAGCGGACCTGACGGCATTCCAGCGAGAGTGCTGAGGCAGTGTGCGCCAGAACTATCTCCTGTGTTGACTCGCTTGTTCCGCCTCTCTCTTGTAAAAGGGAAGGTGCCGAAATCCTGGAAGTTTGCAAATGTGCAACCAGTGCCCAAAAAAGGCAACCGTGCAGACCCTGCCAATTACCGTCCGATCGCCATTACCTCCATTTTGTCCAAAGTTATTTTATTTTATTTTATTAATTTTACGAAAACTTACAGCTAATACATCAATGCGCAGAAACAACATACAAAAAAAGGCCAATTAAAAGTTTCCACCCATATAAAAGTTACCATAAAATACACATCAGCGAAAGCATAAAAAAAATATATAACTCAACGCCCAACAAATACAAAAAAAAAAGTGAACAAATGCTTCTACATATCAAAGAAACGCTTACTCAACTTAGTTTTCAGGTTTTTAATCTTAGTATCAAACAAGTCCAGATCAACATCCCGACACACTGCATTAAACGTACGACAAACTCTTATCATGTACGAATTCAGTCTGTAAGTAGTTTCAACTTTAGGTACATGAAGGAGACAGGCATGCCGAAGAAATACACACGGTACACGCAGTCCAACCTTGCCCACCAACTCAGGAACGTCAGTACACCCGTTCATTATACTAAGAAGAAAAGCAAGATCTGCAATTTTTCTCCGTTCGTTTAGAGGCAGAATGTGAAATTTATTACACCGACTTAAGTAATTAGGAAGATAGATTTTCGACCGATATTGTATGAACCTCATAAATCGTCGTTGTATGCTTTCAATGCGATTAACATAGACATTATAAGTTGGATTCCAAATTTGAGAAGCATATTCAAGGTGGCTACGGACGAACGCACAGTAAAGAATCTTCATAGTTTTAATATTCTTGAAATCAGAAGATATCCTATATATAAAACCCAAAGCTTTGGAAGCCTTGTTAACTATGTTATTTATATGCACGTCAAACAAAAGCTTCGAGTCAAATGTTACCCCAAGGTCCCTGATGACGCTGACTCTTGCTAATAAGGAAATTTATGGAAAGGGTACTGAACAGAAAGTTGCTGACCTACCTTGAAGACAACAATCTCCTCAGTGACCGTCAATATGGCTTTCGCCGGGGACGGTCAACTGGCGATCTTCTTGTGTATGTCACGCACTGCTGGGGCGAAGCCATCGAGAGACACGGCGAAGCACTTGCTGTATCGCTTGATATCTCGAAGGCCTTCGACAGGGTCTGGCACGCGAGTCTGCTCAGTAAGCTTCCTGCTTATGGCATCCCCGCTGGTTTTTGTAGCTGGATATCAGACTTCCTTAGCGAACGGTCGATCCGAGTAGTCATTGACGGCTGCTCCTCAGACCTTATGGCTATTGATGCCGGAGTTCCTCAGGGGTCTGTTCTCTCTGCAACTCTTTTCCTGCTGCACATCAATGACCTACTTCAGCCTGGTATTGTTGGGTACGCAGATGACAGTACTGTTTCAGAGAGATACTTGTCCAGCGCAAAAACCAGCGTGGATGAAGTTCGTTCCTTGAGGGAGGCTATGTTTGAGCGGACAGATTTGACCTTAAGCCTTGTCTCCCAGTGGGGTGATGACAATCTGGTCTCTTTTAACGCCACCAAAACACAGGCGTGTCTTTTTACCGCTAAAAGGAGTCTGTTCGGTCAGACACCTACTTTTCGGGGTGCGTCTGTTCCTGTGACTGATCGGCTCGAGCTCCTAGGCATGGAGTTGACATTCAGTCTCAACTTCGGCTCCACCATTGAGAACAAAGCCCAAATCGCGGCCAAAAAACTGGGCATCCTAAATAAAGTGAAGCGATACTTTACGCCTGGACAGCTTTTAACCCTATACAAAGCACAAGTCCGATCCTGCATGGAGTATTGCAGCCACCTTTGGGATGGTTCAGCTAAGTATCAGCTTGCCGCGCTTGACTCAGTGGAACGCAGAGCCAAGAGGCTCATTGGAAACGTTGAACTGGTGGACGCCAAGCTTCACAGCTTGGCTCATCGCCGCAAAGTTGCCTGCTTGTCGGTCTTCTACAGACTGTACTTCGGTGAGTGTGCTCAGGAACTCCACGACCTCATCCCACCAGCCCCCTTCTACCATCGGACATCTAGACGCACTGCAAGTTATCATCCTTACCTTGTTGCCATTCCACCAATTCGAACTAAGCGCTTCCAAACATCCTTTATAATGCGCACAGCGAATGAGTGGAACTCACTGCCTGCGTCTGTGTTTCCGAACGCATTCAACCCGAATCTCTTCAAAGTTAGAGTGAACAGGCTTCTTCTGGGTAAGCTCACTCCATCGTAGACTCTGTCTCTGTCACCTATGACCTAGACTAGAGTCAAGAGCAAACCCATTACAAACAAAAAAATAAAAAAAGATCTTACATTAAAAGTGCAGAGTTTGAAAGTAGTTACTTTGTCTTTTTTATTTTAGGTAGAGTCTAATTCCCCACGAGGACCAGTCGGATTGGGTATTTTTTTGTTTTTATTATTGTTTGGTTCTGGCTTATTATTTGGTTTGTTCCGGTGGCTGATGATTGTATCCCATACTTTCCGCTCAGCTGGAGGGTTTGCAGTAGGCAGGGGGTTGCTTCTATTTCTCATTAAATCGAATGCATTCAGTATTTTTTTTCAATAACGTTAGTTGCTTGCGAGGCTGTTCCGCTGCGTCTGGCGAGGTCGATGAATCTCTTTTACGCTTCTCGCTTCCTGGTTTCGCCTCTAGTTTGTTATAGTTAATAATTACATAATTGCCCTCCGCCCTTTCATCTTCCAGTTATTCACACAGTTATCCACATATTTTTTCCTTAAATGCCTGATTTTCTGACCTCAATTCCACAATTTCCCGTGTGAAGGGTATTAATTTCTCGTCCATCTGCGCAATAACATGTTTTTTTTGGTTAGACATTTAAATTCTCATTTGGTCGAATGGTTATCCATTTTTACGGATGTATTTAGCGTGGAACGTAGTAGTGTGAACGCAGTTTATTTTTGTATCTGTCAAGTTGGCACAGGATTTATATAAAATATTTTGCGCGGGTACACTACACATAGTTTTAAAATTTTGAGGGTAGTCCCAAGTACAACACAAATTTTTTGAGCTCTTGTATTTTTATTTAATTAAAATTGTAAAAGTGGATTTTAAATGAGGAAATTGTATTGAAGTTGTACGTAAACCTCTACTGCACTCCAGTCAATATATTAACTCTCCTTCATCATATACTTGTACACACTACCAGCACTGCACTCACTGTAATGGATCTGTACACCAAACTGTCAACTTGTGTTGAGGAACTTTCGCTCACATTTTCATCAAGAATGTCTCAGTATGAAGAAGACTTGAAGAATGCAACCAGTGAGGCTACACACAAAACGATTGCCAGCCTATCAAAGGACTTCACCGATTTCAAGGACTTAGTCTGGAAAACCATGAGTACGCTGAAATCCCAGATGGAGTTGCTTGTGGTTGGGTTAGATAGGCACGAGATGGCATCCCGTGCCAAGGTACTCCTACTGCATGGCCTATCTGAGGAGAAGGATGCAGATCCTAGCACAGGCCTGTTAAAAATTTTGTTGGAGCGGCTGGAAATTAAAAGCATCACCCGAAAAGACATAACAGCCTGTCACCGCCTCGGAAGCAACACCAGCAAGCCGCGTCCTCTCCTGGTTCGCTTTGAAAGTCGCATCGTACGGAACGAGGTGTGGCGGAATAAGACTAAATTAAAAGGTTCTGGTCTGACGTTTTCCGAATTTCTAACTAAACCCAGACATGACATTTTTATGAATGCTCGGAAGTTGTACGGGATAAGTAGGTGTTGGACGTCTGAGGGAATTGTAGTTCAGGTCTCCGATAAATCGCGACGAAAGATTGAGTCTGCAGTGGAATACCGAGAACTTGTGGCCCAATTCCCTGTTTCCGAGTCCTCAGCTGTGACATCGAAGCCAGTGCCTGAGAAGCGAACTCGCAAGCTAGCTAAATGATGGTACGTCGTCACGGTTTTCCATTTCTCAGTGTATGATACTAGTTTAGTTTTTCTTATTAAGTCGGTCACTCAATAAACATTAATACCTCAATGCTCGTTAATTGTGTTCTCGAATTTTTGTTTTGACTTTTACTATCATAAATATTGTCACTGTCTACATTGCTGTCAACTGTCACTTGATTGTAATTGTGTGGAAACTTACGTTCGGAAATATATTCTAGTTTTTGTTTGGTTTAGCCTATTGGCTTTTTAGTATTGTATTTTAACTTATATTAATGTGACCGGCGAATGCATCGAGGTTTGAGTACTTAGATTGATTTTGTTTGTTTATAGACAGTAATTTATTTATTATAATATTTATAATTTATTATGTCAGATGATGTTGTAGATGAAAATTACTTTTCATGCTCATCCTCTAGTTCGTCAGAGGAGGGCTTTGCTGGGGATCTTAGCGATGATAATTCACTTAATCTTCGAGACCACCTTTCTTCTAGATTTTCTAATGGTAACAAACTCTTCAACGCTGTTCACATAAATGCTCAAAGCATCCCTGCTCACTACTCCGATCTGCTGTCGTCTTTCGACTCGGATCTTGTTCACGCTGTCCTTGTATCCGAAACCTTTCTCAAACCTGCACTTCCTTCCACGCAGTATTCTCTGCCTGGATACAAGATTGTCCGCAATGACAGAACGGGCAAGGGATGTGGAGGGGTTGCCATTTACCTCCGTGGGGATATCAGTTACAGCATAGTTGACAAGTCTCCGAGTATCTACTCAAAGTTTGCTGAACACCTATTCATTGAAATAGACTTTCAGCACACAAAGGTACTTTTAGGTGTATACTATAGTCCAAATTGTCAAATCGATTACTTTTCCTCCTTTGAAACAAAATTAGAAAATCTTTCCCCACTCTATGAGCATACGCTTATCCTCGGAGATTTCAACACCTGTCTGATCAAGGGAGATGTGCGCAGCCGTAAACTCCAATCACTTGTCTCTTCAGTCAATATGCACTTACTGCCGCTAAATGCTACTCACAGGGCTCCTCACTGTACTCCTTCTCTTTTAGATCTCATTCTAGTTTCTGACCCTAATAAAGTAGCCACACATGGACAGCTTCCTGCTCCCTTTTCCTATCATGACCTCATTTATCTTTCCTACAAGATTCGACCCCCTAAACGCAAGGCCAAATTTCTTTTACTTCGCAGTTTTAAAAACGTTGATTTGGAGCGTTTGAGGGCTGATGCGGGTGGTATTGACTGGTCTCCTGTATTCACCTGCGAGAATATAGACTCAATGGTGTCAGTCTTCAGCAGGATTATGCTGGAACTATATGAGGTACACGCTCCTCTTAAAAAGGTGAGAGTGAAACATCTTCCAGCGCCATGGCTAACCCCAGCAATTAAAAATCTGATGGCTAAGCGTGACAAGGCTAAGCGCTTGTACAGAAAGCAGCCCACTGAAGATAACTGGGAAATTTACAAGAAGATACGGAATCGCTGCAGTCGTCTGTGTAGGAATGCAAAAAGGCGCCACATTCATAACTCCATTGATAACTTCAACCCAACACAAGTATGGCAATTTTTGAAAACTCTTGGTATTGGCAAAGCCTCAAGCAAGAGTTCTCCCGATAAGATGGACCTCAATGCACTTAATGCGTACTTTTCTAAGTCACCAATCACCCTCGACAACCATGTTAAATCTTCAACTCTTAAAGAACTCTCTTGTCTTCATTTGCCAGCAAATACTTCTTTCTCGTTTCATCCAGTTGCTGAACTAGACATTAGGAAATGTATCCTGTCCATCTCCACTAAGGCGGTAGGAGACGATGGCCTTCAACTCCAAATGTTCTTGCCTATTTTGACTGAAATAGTTCCTGTCGTAACTCACATTGTAAATTTTTCACTCTTCAAAAACTCTTTTCCTACATCCTGGAAGAAGGCCCACGTCCTACCGCTTCCTAAAGTTTCAAATCCCTCCCTACCATCCCAGTTCCGTCCAATATCCATACTCCCAATCCTCTCCAAAGTCCTCGAGAGTATTGTCCAGAGGCAACTTTCATGTTATTTGTCCTCTAATGGCCTGCTGAGTCCGTATCAATCTGGTTTTAGACCTGGCCATAGTACTGTAACAACTCTCGTTAAAGTTACTGACGATATAAGACTGGCTATGGAGAATAAATCTTTGACTCTATTGGTTTTACTGGACTTCAGCAGTGCTTTTAACTCAGTTGACTTTGACATCCTCTTGGGAATCCTTTCCTCTCTTAATGTCTCTGTTTCGGTAATTGAGTGGTTCAAATCTTATCTTCGGGGCCGTTCCCAGTCTGTCCAATCCGATGAGTGTTCCTCTGAATGGTGTGACTTGACTGCGGGCGTTCCCCAGGGTGGCGTTCTCTCTCCTCTTCTCTTCTCAATTTTTATAAATGCTATCACTAAGGTCCTAACTTCTAACTATCATCTCTATGCAGACGACTTGCAGTTATATCGTCATTTTAAAGTAGGTGAACTCGTTGAGGCTGTGTCTGCCATCAACGACGACCTTGAAAATATATGCAAATGGGCTAAATCCTATGGGCTCTTACTAAACCCAACCAAATCGCAAGCGGTCATTGTTGGTGGTAGATACATGCTCAACCTATTGGCTCACCAGTCTCTCCCGCCGGTAGTCTACGATTCAGTGCCCATAAATTACTCAAAAAGCGCAAAAAATCTAGGCGTTCACATGGATACTAACCTCTCTTGGGAGGTTCATATTGCTGATGTGAGTAAGAGGGTCTTTTACTCTTTTCAGTCCCTTAAACGTCTCCAAAAATTCTTGCCATTTCACACTAAGGTCACTCTTGCACAATCCCTTCTTCTACCGCTCATAGACTATGCGGATGTCTGTTTTTTAGATGCAACGGAGGTACTCCGTCTCTGGAACTCTCTCCCGCACTCCCTACGCGACAGCCCTTCACTGGAGGTCTTCAAGAGGAAGATTAAGGAGCATTTCCTTGCGCAATGACATAATATTAGTATGTATATAAAATATGTATTTATGTAAGTATATATTAATTAATTCGTCATTAATTAATTTAAAAATTGTACACTGGATCCTGCCCTCTATATTGTCATCTGTCTCTGTCATCCTAGGGTTTGCTGTAAGAGAACTCAACATTGAGTTAAGCTCGCCTTTGTACATGTACTTTATTATCACATTGTATGTAATGTTGTTTTTGGTGTACAATAAAGAATAAAGAATAAAGAATAGTTTCGAGCATTTATATATAAGTCTATGCTTTCGAGTTTATGTCAATCTAAATTTCTGTTTTTATCCTCTTAAAATGATATTGATAACACTGTTTTCACTCGGTTTTTTGTTTAAATTTGCTCTACAGCGTGTTTAGTGTTTACACACGAGATTATTATTAGTATTTTTTCACAGGATAGAACGGTATGTACTCAGTTTTTGTATCGGAAAATGGAGCTCGACATTTATGCGTCTTTACGTCAACGCAGCCGGAACCTCGGACCTCTGATGTTGGTTAGTGCATGACAATTTTGTATTAATAACGTAAATGGGTATCTTGCACGCTTACTTGTGATAGTTATTGACATTGATTCAATGTCAATAACTACAGAAAACTAACTTCATTGATGTCACAGAGATGGCACGCACTCGGCGCACGTAAAAATCGTAGTAAATCCTCCTGTCCATAGATGTCGCTTTTTATTCATTTCTAGGGATGTGGTTTCTCCGCAGCTGTATGTACGAGCAGTGTTGATGGTCAGTCAGGATCAAAAACTCGACAACCTCGCCGTTATAGCAGACAAGATTTTGGAAGGAAGATCAGGTGAAGTGTCGGAAATATCAAGTGGTCAAACACGGCTTACGGTTGAGTTAGTCAATCAAACGAGTTAGCTAATCATGGGAGTAGTAGCCTTGAAATCCAACTTATACAATAATGGACTTCGTAATTTTAGACGTAATCGAAGCCTGTCGCGCTCAAGATACCACTCGAGGATGAGGATTACACCAGACAGTCACAACGGTTATGCAAGTATCATCTTCGGAATGAAATCGAGCCCGGAACTGTAAAAAACCATGCAATTGTAAGAAACCGTCGGAAAACTGAGTTCAGCGTTGACAGAGGCGATCGTCAGCGCTATCATACCTTCAAACCGCCTTTGCGTTACCGACCCAAAAAGTGGGTGTCGTTTTTTGGCAGATACTGGCGCTAATATTTCAGCAATACTATAAGAGGAAACCGTTGTAACAGATGACACATCTATCTATTATTATTATCAATATCCCGACTGACAAAGCCCAGCCTAAACCACTAATGATAGAAGTATGACATTTTTAGAGGATGTTGATTTATACTGTAGACGTCATTTAAGAAAGGATTTATGGCAATTCATCCTCTAAAGGGGGAAATAGGGGATGCAAGTTTGTATGAAACTTTGTCATTTTTAATTTGAAATGAGTGAAATATGGTATTTAGCCTCAAAGTATAAAATAATAAAATACGTATTTAAGCTATTTTTGAATTTGAGCCTATAAATGGGTAAAAAGGGATGTTCAAATTTGTATGAAAACTATATTGTTCATATGCAAAATTACTTGAAATTTAGTATATAGATCATCATCATCATCACATCATCAGCCTATTAATGTTCCCACTACTGGGACACAGGCCTCCTCTCTGTGAGGGGAATGGGCCGTAATCCACCACGCGGGCCCAGTGCGGGTTGGTGGTTTTTTTTTAATTTTTTATTTGAGATGGGTTTGCTCTTGACTCTAGTCTAGGTCAGAGGTGACAGAGACAAAGTCGACGATGGAGTGAGCTTACCCAGAAGTAGCCTGTTCACTCTAACTTTGAAGAGATTCGGGTTGTATGCGTTCGGAAACACAGACGCAGGCAGTGAGTTCCACTCTTTTGCAGTGCGCATTATGAAGGATGTTTGGAAGCGTTTGGTGCGAATTGGTGGAATAGCAACTAGGTGGGGATGGTAACTTGCAGTGCGTCTAGATGTCCGATGGTAGAAGGGGGCCGGTGGGATGAGGTCGTGGAGTTCATGAGCACACTCGCCAAAATACAGTCTGTAGAATACCGACAAGCAGGCAACCTTACGGCGATGAGCTAAGCTGTGAAGCTTGGCATCCACCAGTTTGACGTCGCCAATTAGTCTCTTAGCTCTGCGCTCCACCGAGTCAAGCGCGGCAAGCTGATATTTAGCTGAGCCATCCCAGAGGTGGCTGCAATACTCCATGCAGGATCGGACTTGCGCTTTGTAAAGAGTTAATAGCTGTCCAGGCATAAAGTATCGCTTCACTCTGTTTAGGACGCCCAGTTTCTTTGCCGCAATTTGGGCTTTGTACTCGATGGAGGCGCCGAAGTTGAGACTGGATGTCAACTCCATGCCAAGGAGCTCGAGCCGATCAGTGACAGGAACAGATGCACCCCGAAAAGTAGGCGTTTGAATGAAACTAGTCCTTTTTGCGGTAAAAAGACATGCCTGTGTTTTGGTGGCGTTAAAAGAGACCAGATTGTCGTCACCCCAACGGGAGACAAGATTTAAGGTCAAATCAGTACGCTCCACCATAGCCTCTCTCAAGGAACGACCTTCATCCCCGCCGGTTTTTGCGCTGGACATGTATCTCTCTGAAACAGTACTGTCATCTGCGTACCAAACAATACCAGGCAGAAGTAGGTCATTGATGTGCAGCAGGAAAAGAGTTGCAGAGAGAACAGACCCCTGAGGAACACCGGCATTAATAGCCATAAGGTCAGAGGAGCAGCCGTCAACGACTACTCGGATCGACCATTCACTGAGGAAGTCTGATATCCAGCTGCAAAAACCGGCTGGGATGCCATAAGCAGGAAGCTTGCTGAGTAGACTAGCGTGTCAGACCCTGTCAAAGGTCTTCGAGATATCGAGCGATACGGCAAGTGCTTCGCCGTGTTTCTCGATGGCTTCGCCCCAGCAGTGCGTGACAAACACAAGAAGATCGCCAGTTGACCGTCCCCGGCGAAAGCCATATTGACGGTCATTGAGGAGCTCATTGTCTTCAAGGTAGGTCAGCAACTTACTGTTCAGTACCCTTTCCATAACCTTACATAGTATGGAGGTAATGGCTATCGGACGGTAGTGGGCAGGGTCTGCACGGTCGCCCTTCTTGGGTACTGGTTGTACATTTGCAAGCTTCCAGGATTTCGGCACCGTTCTTTTTTTAAGAGAGAGGCGGAACAAGCGTGTCAATACAGGAGACAGTTCAGGCGCACACTGCCTCAATACTCTCGCTGGAATGCCGTCAGGCCCGCTGGCCTTGTTCACGTCTAGGCTGCACAGTACTCTCCGAACCTCTTTAGTGTGAACTGCGATCTCCGGCATCGAAGAGTCACAATGAGGTATATTAGGTGGTTGCTTAGAGCCAGCATCCAGACGTGAATTGCTTGCAAAGAGAAACGCAAATAAATTTGCTTTCTCACTTGCAGAGTGAGCCAGCGACCCATCAGGTTTCAGCATTGGAGGTAAAGTGGGACGACAGAAATTAGTTTCAACCGCTTTAGACAGGGACCAAAACTGTTTACTACCCGGAGGGTGCGATGCCAGCTTGGCCCCGATACGTCCAATATGGTCAAAACGTGCCCGATGCAGAACCCGCTTGCAGAGCTTGGCGGCAGAATTAAAGGCTCTTTTCCTCGCGCGAACCCTACGTGCTCTAATTTTGCGGCTGCGGGCCTTGACCCAGGCTTGGTAGGCAGACTCTTTTCGAGCCTCAGCGTGGGCGCATTCTGCATTATACCAAGGCCGGGATTTGCAACCGAGCGGGATGTCGGAGAATGGAATAAAATACTCCATTCCCTGCCGAATCACGTCCGTAACCACGTCAGCACAGCACGAGGGGTCACCCGAGGAGAAGCACACATGCCGCCAAGGATAGGACGTAAAAAAGTGCCGCATCTCATCCCAGTCTGCTGACTCGTATCGCCATACTCGCCTCGTGCCTCTAGGACTCTCATCTGGAGGAGAGCAGGTCGAAAC
Organism: Orthosia incerta; assembly: GCA_948252205.1. Classification (NCBI taxonomy): domain Eukaryota; kingdom Metazoa; phylum Arthropoda; class Insecta; order Lepidoptera; family Noctuidae; genus Orthosia; species Orthosia incerta. Next base: position 12,707,083 of record OX411758.1, read on the forward strand.
GGATTTCACCAGACAGTGGTCAGACGTTCCCAGCGGGGCTGAGACCGATACTGAATGACTGCCCGGATCAGTTGTCAGCAGGAGGCCCAAACAATTGGGTGTATGGCCGTCTACATCCGGTACCCGCGTTGCCACATTCACCAGCTGGGTAAGATCTAGCGTTAAAGCAAACTTGCGCGCCTCCAACCCAGCATGGTCGGTTTTCTGGTACGGGAACAGCCACTCCTTATGATGGGCGTTGAAGTCCCCCAGAAAAACAAGCTTCGCTGTTGGGTATCGTTGCTGGGCTACATCAGTCGACTTTACAAGGCTATTAAAAAGCGCTGTTGACTCATGGTCACCGCTATGTGATCGGTATACGCCTACGTAGATAGATTTCTCCACGCCTGTGTCCACAAGTAGCCATATGGCAGAAAAACCCGATTTCTCAAAGCAACGGAGACGACGACAACAGATGTCATCGTGGACGTACACACATACCCCAGCTTGCTTCTTGAACTTGTGTTCAAGAGAGTAACCCGGGTAGTTGAGGAACGCCACGTCCGACGGGGTTGTTATCTTCGTCTCCGTTAGGAAAAACAGGTGCGGCTTCTCGGTCTCTAGGTGGTGGTGGACCGGATCAAGGTTGGAGGGCAACCCCCTGATGTTAATGAGGTGCACTTTAAGTGGGAGGAAGTGCAGCCGTTGTTTAACCTTATTTCTTTTCTTTGCTTTGGTCATTTTGTTAGAGTTGCTGGGGAAAAAGTTGAACTATCGAGGCGCTGCTCAGATAACCAAGTGGACCACTAAAACTAACTCAACCTATGGGGAACTCATTTGGAGACTGCGGGGACGCCCGAACCCCCCCGGATATGGCCACCGGGTCCTCCCATCCAGTCGCCAGCTGGCACGGTGGAGCATACCGGGATTTTTCGCGAGTTGGCGGGGCAGCCTTTGGCACGTGGCTGGTGTGCTACTTGGGCCCCCTACTGACTGCGGTCGGCCAACGGCTGGCACCGTGCTTCGGATCCCGCTACCCTCCAGAATGAGCTACCCGGCAAGTTATTCTCAGAGACCAAGACCGGTTCTGAACAGCGCAACTGACAAACTCCTTCTCCCCCAAAGGCACTGGCACTCCCACACACCGACGGAATACAGCAAGCTGCTTGGCGCCGGACTCCGGTGGGATGGTGGTCGCGAGCCAGGCGGCCCCTTGCGGAGCCTACCACCGCTAAGTGGGATCGTTCAGCCGTACCACAGGCAAGCCCGTGGTGCCGTTGCCCGGGGTGGACCGCTAGGAGGTAGATCCCATTCCACCCCCAAAACTGTCTTCAGTGGATGTCACATGTCTTCGAATTTTTGGTTCTAGGTCATGCCGGTTTCCTCACGATGTTTTCCTTCACCGTTGGTATATAGATACATCAAAATAATTAAAGAAACACGTATTTTAGACTTTTTTGAATTTCATCCCTTAAAGCGGTAAAAAGGGATGTTAAAGTTTGAATGAAAACTAAATTGTTCATTATCAAAATGAATTGTAAGTCAGTCATCTATCTATATATATAAAAGGCAATGTCCCGACTGACATATCAACGCCCAGCCTAAACCGTTAATTATAGAAGCTTGAAATTTTTAGAGGATGTTGATTTTATACTGTAGGCGTCATTTAAGAAAGGATTTTTCGAAATTCATCCCCTACAGGGGTGACATAGGGGATTATAGTTTGTATGAAACTCTGTCATTTTTAATTTAAAATGTATGAAATGTGGTATTTAGCCTCTAAATATAATATAGTAAAATGCGTCTTTAAGGATTTTTTGAATTTCATCCCTTAAATAAGTAAAAGGGGGTATTAAATTTTGTATGGAAAATTAATTGTTTCTTATCAAAAAATTTACTTGAAATTAAGTATTTATGCTCTTTTATACAATTAAAGAAACACGTGTTTAAGGATTTTTATCTACACTCACAACGTAATGTTCCAATTATGAATTCAAAAAAATATTGCATAAACACGTACTTTATATTCGTGGATAGGTAAAATTAAAAAAAAATCCATTATAGTTCAACATTTTCCTTCGATTTTCAAACAACTGCATCATAAAATAACTTTTTTCCTATTATGATACAGGACAAATCCAAGAAGTTAATCACTAAGGAGATTCCATCAATTATTTAAATTTTTTGAAATGCCATTTTTATAGTACCTAATAAAAAAAATTGATTCCAATTTTAACTTGTCTGTAACAGTGCCCGCTTTAGGCTTATTACGCACTGCCATTTTTATTTGCGCGAACTTTTGTCTCTTTCCACCTGTTCATAGAGCTCAAAATATTCGCGCGAATTATATTCGCGCTGCGATGCGGTGGATTCTGTTGCAAAACACGGATTTCATGCGGTATTATTGCAGCACGATTTTTTTACCGCAATTTAATGCGGTGATGTGCTGGGTTTTGGCGCCATTCATACGTTTTGCAGGTTTCGTTGTACTGAATTTCATGACTTTTTAAAATTCTTGCTTAAAATATCTGATATTAGTGAATGTGAAGAAAAATTTACGCCGCCAAATATTTTAAATGCGGCGAAGGAAATTATATTATATGATGCATTTATCACAACTTTATGGCATGGAAAATGCAAAAAATAAAATTAAGTAGGTTCAATCCCAAAATGTATGAGTGTAGATAAAGTAGTGTATGAAACTGCACATAACTAGGTATTAAAACATTCGTGTGAATACTATTAAAAACCTCGCCTACGGCTCGGTTTTTAAACTCACACTCATGTTTTAATACCCCTTATTATGCAACAGTATCATAAACTACTATTGAATTTCATCCCTTAAATAGGTAAAAAGGGGCATTAATTTTTTTATGAAAAATTAAGTGTTTGTTATCAAATTTACTTGAAATTAAGTATTTATGCTCTTAATACAATTAAAGAAACACGTATTTAAGGATTTTTTGAATTTCATCTCTGAAAGGGGTAAAAAAGGGTGTTAAAGTTTGTATGAGAAATAAATTGTTTATTGTCAAAGTTACTTAAAATTTAGTATTTATGCTTCTTAATACAATTAAAGAAACACGTGTTTAAGGATTTTTTAAAATTTCATTTCTGAAAGGGGTAAACACCCCCTGTGTTAAAGTTTGTATGAGAAATAAATTGTTTGTTATCAAAGTTACTTGAAATTTAGTATTTATACTCCTTAATACAATTAAAGAAACACGTGTTTAAGGAATTTTTTGGGATGAGATTACTATGGCACACAAAGGTGGGATTGAAGCACTCAATAGAACGCTTAAAGATGTCAGAGGCAGCGATAGAGTGATGGGTGGAGTTACTGTGTTGCTTTCAGGGGATTTCCGTCAGACTCTACCTGTTATACCTAGAGGAACCGAGCAGACGAAGTCAGAGCATCCTTAAAGTCGTCATACCTATGGCCCAACATAAATAAATTATCATTAAAAAGAAATATGCGAGTCCATTTAGGAGGAGATACGTCTGCTGGAGAGTTTTATAAGCTATTACTTAAAATAGGAAATGGAGATTATCCTGAATACAAAGGAAAAATAAGTATACCTTCTCGGCTGGCTACAGTAGTGACAACTTTAACAGTTATGATAGTTAGAGTGTATCCTGATATTTCTAATTTACAAACGAAGTCTGGCTGTGCGAACGTGCAATACTAACTCCGAAAAACAACAGTGCAGCTGCTATTAATGACATACTTCTTAAGTCGTTTGAGGGCTCAGAAGTTGAATACAAGTCTATCGATTCAGTGCTACAATCGGATGAAGCAGTTCACTATCCTGTGGAGTTCCTCAATAGTGTTAACCCTTCAGGGCTCCCTTCTCATAAACTCCTTTTGAAAGTTGGGACCACACCAGTAATGCTGCTGCGTAACCTTAAACCACCTAAACTATGTAACGGGACTAGACTGCGAGTAACAGCACTGCACAAAAATATTATAGAGGCCACTGTGGTTACTGGATGTGCTCGAGGGGAATCAGTTTTCATACCTCGAATACCACTGATACCCTCTGACTATGTATTTGAGTTCAAAAGATTACAATTCCCCCTTAATTCTGCTTTGCAATGACCATAAATAAATCTCAGGGTCAGTCATTAAGGGTGGCAGGCATAGATTTAAGGGAAGATTGCTTCTCACACTGGCAATTCTACGTTGCGTGTTCTAGAGTCAGTACTAACAGCAGCCTGGTAATTTTGGCACCAGAAACAAAAACCACCAATGTGGTTTACAAAGAGGTGCTTAGTTAAATTTTCATCTATACTTCTATACTATATATATATATCGGGTTTAGTCAATAGTACGGACGTTAAAACAAATCGCTAAGAAACGTGTAGTGCACCTTGCGACTGACTTCAGCGACATGGGCAGTCCACGACAAATACGAGTCCAAGATTACCCCCAGGTTTTTAGCAGTCCCCGAGTATTCAATCTGAACTCCATTCAACCAAAGTGGAGACAGCGACGCAACATTAAGCCTGTTCCGCATGTGCCTGCCGCCGATAACTAAGGCCTGTGACTTTTTAGGGTTGATTTGCAGCCCAAAGGACCGCGACCACTCCCCAATCAACTCCAGGTCACTGTTTATGGCGGCCACAGCGGCTTCCGCGTCTAGGCTTAAAAAAATGACGGTAAAGCTGCAGGTCGTCAGCGTAGAGATGGAAGTTGCAAGAGATAACTCTGGAAACAGAGTTAATAAAAATAGAAAAAAGAAGAGGAGAGAGAACGCCACCCTGGGGCACACCCGCAGTAAGAGAGCACCAATCCGAGAAAGACTCCTCAAGGCGTACCCGCTGCGAGCGGCCCCTGAGATATGAGTTGAACCAATCATTAGTGGAAGAGGAGAAATTAAAAGATTTAAGGATCCCAAGAAGGATGTCGAAGTCAACTGATTTAAAAGCACTGCTGAAGTCAAGAAGCACAAGTAACGTGAGAGATTTGTGGTCCATGGCCTAGCGGATGTCATCAGTCACCTTTAAAAGAGCTATGACAGTACTGTGACCAGGACGTGAAATATATTTTATCATATTTTATCAATACTACAAATTCAAATCTAGGTTTTACAAAAAACTTCAGACATCCGCGATGCTTTTTCAGGGAGATATCGGCGATAACGTGTTTTCACCGTTTCAATGCCGCGGCCATAGGGTTTTGGTCTTAAAGCTCCTGAAATATATACCTAGGACATTTTGTGTATTTTTACATGTTTTGACAAATTCAAATATAGGTTTTACAAAAAACTTCAGACCGCTGCGATGCTTTTTCAGCGAGATATCGGCGATAACGTATTTATCACCGATTCAATGGCGCGGCCATAGGGTTTTGGTCTTACAGCTCCTGAAATATAGACCTAGATTTTTTTTGTGTATTTTACATATTTTGACAAATTTAAATCTAGGTTTTACAAAAAACTTCATACCTCTGCGATGCTTTTTCAGCGAGATATCTCCGATAACGTGATTTTCACCGTTTCAATGGCGCGGCCATGGATTTTTAGTGTTACAGCTCCTTAAATATAAACCTAGGGTATTTTTCTATATTTTTATTTTTTTTTTACAAATTCATTCTGTTATGTACCTAAATTTTAGGTCTCTGCAACGCTTAGGTTTAAAGATCTCCGTGGCCGCGCGGTTCGCCGAGTTTTAATGGCGCGGCCACGTTCAAACCTTTAAATTTCTTTAACCATAACTTTGACAAATTTATGGTTTTGGGAATCAACTTTTACAAATTTTTGTTTACTTTTACAAGCTTTTTTAAAAAAAAACGCCGTGGCCGCGCCATCGAAACGCACATGACTTCACATACCTATTACCAGGAACCAGTATATACTCTACGATCGATTTAAAAAGGGCTTATAACCAGATCCCAGTACAAAACGTAGAAAAGACCGCAATAATCACCCCGTTCGGTCTATTCGAATTTCCAAGAATGCCGTTCGGACTAAGAAATGCAGATCAAATCTTTGTCAGATTCCTGAACACAGTCTTAGCGGGACTCGCCTTAATCTTCGTATTTAAAGACGATACATTAGTGACGTCATCATCAGTCAGCGAACACCGACGTCACTTACATGAAGTGTTCAAACGATTAGATGAACATGGAATCGCAATAAATCAAGCCAAATGCGTACTGGGCAAACCACAAATAGAATTCCTCGGATATCAGATTACAAAAGACGGTATCAAACCATTACCAGACAACGTCGAAGCAATCACCAAATACCCAATGCCAAAAACTGTGCAAGAGTAAGGAAGATTTTAAGGCATGATTAATTTTTACCGGCACAAGCACGGTTGAACAAATACCTCATCGGCTCGAAGAAAAACGACAAAACTGAAATACAATGAACTCCAGAGGCACCAGAAGCATTCGAGCAATGTAAAGCAAGTCTAAGCGACGCTGTTACATTGACTTCACCAACGACTGATTCCCCTTTATCACTCATGACGGTCGCGTCTCAAATGTGAACAGTATGAAAACGGAAACTCGAAGCCAATTTCCTTTTTTTCAAAGGGATTAAGTGAAACGCAGTCAAGATACAGCACATATGATTGAGAATTGCTGACAGTTTACATGGCAGTAACGCATTTTCAACCATATATCGAGGGACGAGATTTGATAGTATACACCGATCATAAGCCATTATGTCACGCCTTCACTAGCAAACAAAGCTCCACAAGTAAAATGATAGCACCAAGGCGACTGCCCGACACCTGGGAATGAGTTAGCAGATATGCAACGCAACGACATTGAACTCACTCAGCTATTAAACTAAAACAACCTGAGCGGGAAAAGTATGCAATTAACAGGAACGAGACAACTACTGTGCGAAAATACAAAACCTAATTTAAGACTGGATGTGCCGAAGTCACTTCGAAAACAATTATTCGACACTATGCACAACATAACAGATCCCGGTATAAGATCATCAAAGAAAATGATCACCGAGCACTACTTCTGGCCACGCATTAAGACTGACATTGGTATTTGGGCGAAAACATCGCGTCTTATCTTAAGCTGATGACACTGCGCTGGTCTTTACCGGCTATAATTGAGATTCAGTGCGGAGGGATATGGAGGGGGATTATCGAGAGTTGCCTCCTGGCTGAAAAGTAATTTACTTACGCTGAATAGCCAGAAGACAATTTACATGTGCTTCTCTATAAGTGACTTGTGTATACACCACGATAATGCATACATGAAACATAAGGATGACATAAAAAGCAGAAACCTGTTACCAAAACCAACTGTTTACTACAGCTACTATTTGTCGTATCACCAACGCAATAGAAGTCAAAATCGGTTGAATGGGCTGTAAAATGGGCTTATTTAAATGTCTTATCGTCTAAACGCAAATGGAGTTTAGACGATTCTATTGGAAAACTGTGATAAAAAAACTGGAAACAAGAATCTATAAATAATGTGTACACAAAGACACAAGGAAGTGTGTGTGTCTTTGTGTGTAGTTGACACAAGGATGGACTAACCAATCGCGTTGCGTCCACGTTCTGTTCGTTCTATGTGGTGGTTGGTCAGTTCGCGCAATATGTGCGAACTTATCCCCACTACGCCGGCACCTTGCCAACTTACATGCTGGGGGCTATAAATACATTTTACGAATAAAAAAATATTAGTGTTCAGTGAAAATGCCTAATATAATAAACGAAGTAAAATTGGACTTCAAAGATGTGTTGTTGCGACCAAAACGAAGCACTTTGCGCAGCAGAAATGACGTAAGGGAAATTTTTACTTTTTAATTTTCTGAAACATAAGATGATCAAGGTTTTGTGGAAATGCCTGGTCGTGAAAATTTTCTGTTGTCATATTTAAAATAAGTACAGGATGTTGAAAGTGTTTAAATAATATTTACCTAATCGCTTTGATTTCAGCACTTCAGGTGGGTGACCATAAGCTCTTAGAGCGGTATCAATTTGATATCGAGTAAGTGACAGATGTATACAAGTCAGATACATCCGTCCCTTATTCGATCTCAAATTGATACCGCTCTAACGGCTTATGGTCACCCCCCAGGTGTCTATTTCAGAACATGTTGTTGTAACATTGACTAAATACTTTTTACTGATTAACGTAGGTAACTAGATTAGACAAAACTAATGCTGGCTTGTATATTTTCAGTATTTACTGATTTTACAAATCAGTTATTATTTTTTGGATAATAATGTAAATAGGCCTGCTAATGTAGCCTTACCAGGAACGCAATTTAAAAAAAAATGCCTCATCAATACAGAAGTTTTAGAAATTCTGGTGTTTTTTTTTAGAAATTTATATATAATTAGCAAACGATTCTGTAGGATCTACCATACCTGCACTGTAATTCTGACTTTTATGACATAAAAGCGTTTGATCGCGCGATTATTTCTGATTGCGGTTTCTTACGTAATAAGCCTGCCGGTTCTGTCAAATTTTGCAAGTTAAATTTGACTCACATGCCTGTCTTGGATTGAGCTGAAATTTTGCACACATGTTTGTTACTCGAGGCAATGCAATTTTTAATATAAAAGCTTTTCATAACTTCCCAGCCTCGCTCGTTGGTCAAGCAAACCCGATAGCAGAGCGAGGGATCTTGTGTCCGATCCCCTGGACGTCTATCAGTATGTTTTAAGATTTTTCTATTATGATTTGCAATACATAAAAAAAAACTTAATTTCACGCCTGTGTAGGGACAGGCAGAGGTATGCTACCGGCTATAATAGTACAACCACATTTCGCCAAAATTGTCTTTGTTTGTGTAAAAGAACAGTAATCATAAAATTTTACAAATTTTGGTAAAAATGTTATCACTTTCTAATTAGAATTCATTACCATTTGTTTATCGTCGCATGCATTAAATTCAACACATTTTGCACAAATCAACAACTTGCCATGTATCGATTTCCGAAAGACCGGGTCGAACAGTAATCATAAAATTGTACAAATGTTGGTAAAAATGTTATCACTTTCTAATTAGAATTCATTCCCATTTGTTTATCGTCGCATGGATCAAATTCTACACATTGTCTTTACAAATCAACAAGTTGCCATGTACCTATTTCCGATAAACAGGAATATTCACACGACGGATATCGCGTATTTAAAAAAAGTGATACTTAAAATACAAGGGACTATAGACTTTCAGTTGGTGACTAAATAAACAGTGTAACAATTGTAGATAGGCCAATAAATAAATAAATAATATGATACTAACATGCAACTACACATTTTGTGAAACATATAAGTATTACATATTTTTGAAATACGCTCTTAACGGAAGAAAAAAATATTGGGCCCCACAATATGGCGCTGAAAATCCGCCATTTTTCTATTTTACAATTTTAATGTAGCCAGTGACTCTCGCAATGTTAAGACCGTTTAGGGGTCGTGGACCAACTAATTATAGTTGACACACTAGTTGGATATTAGTACAACTAGTTGGACTACGGGTCTTAGTTAGGGGCAGTTGTCCAACTAAAAACAATGATTGGACAAGCCGAAGACCCGTGGTCCAACTGATTTATTTTAAATATTTATATTAATATTCAACATTTCACGATTTTGACAAATTCAGTAAGCTGTTAAGCGTGTTTAATAATTAGTGAAAGACACAGAAAAAAAAATAACATAGGTTAAGACGAATCAAAAATACGAACGAACGACGAAGTAAAAATATTAATGATAAAAATTGTATCATCATCATCTGCCTAGCCTTTTCCCAACTAAACACATCAACACGGTCTAGGGATATTTCATACTCAATTAAATAACTCGAAAAGTACTGGCCGCATTGGAATCTTTTATACACCGATTTCTTTGTAATTTATCTCAGACTAATTCCAAATTCAAATTTTTGAAAATTCTTTTGTTTCGGCGGCATAAAAATATCTTGATGTGTAGGAGAGGGAATTTTCATTTGTGCGAAATTTAGAAAACATTACAAATTACGTTTAGTTACAGTTTTTTTTCATTTTTAAACGAAAGATAAAGTTAAAATTGAGGTATTGTAGCCATGCAACGCCAACATTTGACGAGGGCGGAGATGTTACGAGCTGTGGGAATGCTGGAAGCTGGGTCTGTTCAGCGTAATGTTGCTGAGGCCATAGGGACCCACCAAAATGTAATTTCAAGATTGTGGACACGCTATCGTGCCACAGGTAAAGTAGCGGAGAGGCACCGGGGGCCAAGTCGCATCACTACCCCCAGACAAGACCGATTTTTGCAAATTACTGCGCGAGCTCAACCAAATGCAACGGCGACTCAATTGGTCCAAAGGCTGCGAGTGGAACACCAAGTTCTTGTGAGTGACCAAACTGTAAGAAGGCGACTGCATGAAATCAATCTACGCCCTCGTAGACCACTCCGGGTCCCACCTTTACGGAGAGGCAATCGTGGACGACGATTAGAAAGGGTTCGGAACCACGTGGACTGGGGCCGTGAGCAATGGTCCAATGTGCTGTTCACGGATGAATCCAGGTTCGGCTTCCATCCAGATTCACGAAGGACGCGTGTTTGGCGAGTTCCTGGACGATGGAGCCGTCTTCAGAACCATCAGGAAGTTCACCCATACCAAGGAGGAACAATTATGGTTTGGGCAGGAATTCGTCTTGGAGGACGGACGGATCTCGTTTGGGTGCGGGGCAATATGTCGGCAGAACGATACGTCCAACAGGTGCTGGGGCCCGTAATCTTGCCCCACAGAACACAAATGGGGCAAGATTTCCTGCTCATGCACGACAATGCCCGGGCACACACGGCGAGAACGGTAGCAGCTTGGTTACATACACACAATGTTAGGGCCTTAGACTGGCCTGCTCAATCGCCAGATCTAAATCCCATTGAGCATGCGTGGGATATGCTGCAAAGAAGAGCTCTGAAGGAAGTTCCTGAAAATCTGGCTACAGAAGATCAACTTTTTGCGCACCTCAGAAGGACATGGGACAATATTCCGCAGCAAGACATTGACAACCTTGTTCTGAGCATGCCGAATCGTTGCCGATGTATAACTTCAAGTTTATAAACACAAATTAATTGATTTTTCTATTTTTTTCAGTTTTTACTCATAAATTAAAAGTTAATTCATATACGGTTTCCGTCTATGCTTCATTTTTTTCCATAAAATCCTAAAATTTTAATCGAAGTACCTTAACCATTATTAAAAAATGGTAGAATATTAAATTACGTATCTTTTAAATATATACATGTCATATAAATAATTAACACATTGATAGTAATTCGCTTTTTTAAAAATATCCCTAGACCGTGTTGATGTGTGTATATTGGGGTCGGCTTCCAGTCTTAACGGATTCAGCTAAGTACCAGTGTTTTACATGGAGCGACTGCCTATCTCCACAACCCAGTAACTGGGTAACACGATACCTCTTGGCTAGACTGGTGTCAGATATGATCAAAGATCTGATATGATAAAAATAGTATATTAGAGTGTAATAAAAACGTTAAAAAAATATGGGAGAGGATAAATATTATGATGGGAAACAGACCTAAGATTTTTTGTCTAAAGCATACTGTTTAGAAGGGTTAGGCTAGGTTGAAATGTTTGATAAAAATATATATTTATTATTGATTCGTGTACATTAATTGTGAAACGTGGTTTTTTCGTATACATATTATTTCTGTATTAAAAAAAATTAACATCACGATATTTTTTCGCTACTTTTGGATACTCCTTCAAAATGACTTCGAAGTTTAAAAATATATTTACACAGAAAAATTGTAGAGTTATTCTTGAGAAAATAGTAGAGTTGAGAAAATAGTTAATGTGATAGTGTGTAATCGCGTGGGAGAAAGAATTAGAGTTGAGGGTAGAGTAAAGAATGAATACGATATGCCATAATTTTGAACAATCTATAAGTTCCATGTATTATTTTAGCTATTTTTACATTCAGCAAACTAATCTTGTAGTTCTATTTGTTCCAGGTTGATTTGTACCGGGAGATCACATTCCGCAACTCTGGCCAGACGTACAAAGGCATCCCAGTTATGGCCAGTAACATGGATACCATAGGCACCTTCGAAATGGCCAAAGAACTGGCTAAGGTAATTACCTAATACTTTATTAAATACTTGCTGTTGCCCGCGGCTTCGCTCCCGAGGACCACCCCACAGGACCCATTTTCGGGATTAAAATACAATCTTCGCCGGCGCGATTCTCTAAGGGAACTGTTTAAGGACATTAACATCATGACGGTTCCTTGTCAATATATTTATGAAAACATCATGTACGTAAGAAAGAATTTACATCTTTTTAGTAAAAACGGCGACAGACATAATTATGTTACTAGAAATAGGGACCAATTAGTTCAACCAGGTTTCAGACTGGCTAAAGTAGCCTCATCTTTCATGGGGTACTGTACAAAATGTTACAATAAAATTCCTCCCCACATTCTTGAACTGAATGAGACGAAGTTTAAAACTTGTATAAAACGCACACTATGCAGGCTGGCATATTATAAGTTGGGGGATTACATAAATGATAAAAATGCTTGCCTAAATGCTAGTCCTGCTCCACAGCCACTAGGGCGCAAAAATAAGTGATATGCAGAACATTATTGTTTTGAATTATTGTTGGACCTTCTGAAGACTGTATAAATATATTTGTATTGTATAAACTCAATTTCATTCATCAAGGTATGTACTTATGTACCTAAATATTGTAAAAAGTTTTTTTTTAAAAAGAGTAAGTATGGAGTTTCTTGTGCATTCTTCTCCATTACAAGCTACTTTCCGAATGCACGGTAGAATCAACTATTATTATTTGTAAAATGTAACGTTCAAAAGTGCCGCTTGGTGGCCTACTTGAAATAAAATATCTTTGTCTTTGAAAAAATAGCCTATGTCACTCAGGAATAATGTAGCTTTCTTTTGGGAAAAGAATTTTTTAAATCGGTCCAGGAGTTTCGGAGCCTATTCGGTACAAACAAACAAACAAACAAAAAAAAATATTTCCTCTTTATAATATTAGTATAGAAGTATAGATTATATAAGTTGTTCGCGGCGAGGCGTCACGTAGCTTATATACTAGCATAAGATATGTAATAGGTTAAGTAAATAAAATATTATTTATTTTTCCTTAGAGACCCCTAAAATAACAAGGTCTCAAGTAGTGGGCCATGCGATCCTCTCAACATCGCCTGAATGGTTTAAGTAGAAACCAACTAAAATGGTGGGATCGCGTCATTGCAAAATTTGCCGCTTTCAGGTGCCCTAAGTATCTGAAGGCTTATAGATGTACAGTCTGTGGCCAACAATATTGAACCCACTTGAATGATAGCGAATTTGAACCTTATCGCGAAGCATTTAGATAAATCATGTTGTTAAGCGATTGTTATCATTATATTGTTGTCGTTAAGGTTGAAAAGCTAATGAGTAAAACGACTACTAAAACTAACCAAGGCGAGGGTGGAAGGAAAAAAAGTATCGCGCATCAGGAACACTAAAGTTAACTGTCTACGGATAATAGCTAATACCGTGATCTATTTTAACAGCTGCTTGTATTTGTGCGATATTGAACTTTAAGGAAATAAACGATTGGGTTCAAATTCTTTAGAATATTATTAGTCATCATTCCATGTCGAAGTCTCTCACCATGGGATGTCCTCAGGGTTCGGTTATTGGTCCACCTTTATGGAACTTAGGCTTTGATGATTTCCTCGCGATTCCGCTTCCAAGCGGCTGTTCATTAACCGGTTACGCGGACGACGGTCTTCTGCTCATTCAATCAAGTACTCGAGCTGGACTCGAGAACTTGGCTGACACTTGCCTACGATTAATATCTCAGTGGGGTGATCCAAACCGCCTGACCTTTGCTCCGCACAAAACTTATCAACTCATTTTGTAAGGTAATCTCAAATCGTGTCCTACTATAAAATTTAATAACGTTCCCGTAAAAAGGAAGCAGTCCGTGTGCTATCTTGGTCTAGTGTTAGAGAGGAATTTTGCATTTATAGATCATATTAAAATAGTCGGTGAAAAAGCAAAAAAGAACTTCTATGCCTTAACGAGAATATCTAAATCTACGTGGGGTCTGTCCTTTTTAACCTTAAAAACTATTTATGGGGCTACTTACTTGGGTTGTATGTGCTATGGTGCGCCTGTTTGGGCTGATAGGGCCACAATAGGGGCGGTACGACGTAAATTACTTCAAAGCCAGCGTTTGGCTTTGATATTCTTATGCAAAGCATACAGGACGGTTAGTACTGAAGCCTTACCGGTACTTGCTGGCATACTTCCGGTCGACCTTGAAGTGCAGCGATGCGCTGCAATGTACTATTCCGCACGAGAGACCATGGACGCGGACTTTTTAACTCGGTGTGACCGTGAGAAAATCTCTAGGTTATTTAAACCACATATTGACGTCTGGGAGGAACTTTTATCCGAATGGCAATGTAGGTGGGATAATTCCATCAAGGGCCGACACCTCCACCAATTCTTTCCATCCGTTCGCGTGCGGCTGGCCAGAACGTGGCTGGAGGTGGATCACTGTGTTGCCCAATTTCTCACAGGGCATGGTAACTTTAAAAGTAAATTATTTTCCTTCAAGCTCGTTGCCTCACCTTTATGTCAGTGTTCTACATCTGACTGCGAATATGTACAATCTGCACATCATATCTTATGGGAGTGTATTCTTTGGCAGAATGAGCGCAATTTTATGTTAAATAATGTACAGGCTGCATATGGCGTTTTTTTTTTTTTTTTTTTTTTTTTCCTTTTCAGTTGTTTACTATACGGACCTTGTGGAAACTAGAACAAATTTCCGTGCGTTCAAGCATTTTTGCCATACCTATTATTGGAAACAAATATAGCAGCTCACAATGTAGGACCCCTTGATATTAATGCAAATTTTTATCCGTGGTGCTAGGCAACTGGGCTTATCCCAGTTGTAAACGACCCTTTGTGCCTATTGGCCTTGTTTGTTCTGTCTCCTGCTTGATATGGAGGGAAGTGGAAATTTGTACTTTTTCCTACTCCTCCGTTATTATTTTCTGATTAATTTCGTTGCGGGATCCAAGACAGTTAAATTCATTCTCTGGGACTTCGCCGAGCTTCATTGCCTCGGCGCTTTTCTGGTGGTCGCCACTGTTGATTCTGGCTTTCAGGAGTTGCAGTGGTTTGGGAATAGTGCGGTGGGATTGTCCCAATCTAAAATAAAAAACAGTCCTGCAGTGGCTAACACCGTCCATTTCAATTTCATTATTATTTTAATTTCTTCTTCAACAATTTTGAAGAAGCTGCTGCCACATAACCCTCTTGAGTTATTTATTTATTTATGTACACACAAAACACTTTAAACAGAAAGTACATATCAAGATAGAATAGCACAAAGGTGCTGCTTATTTCTAAAGAAATTTCTTCCAGCAGACCTACGACAGGAAAATTAAATAAGAAACATAGACACAGTGTGTATAAGTAAAAGGAAAGATAATAAAACTAAACTAATACAAATATAATATATAAAATTACAATAAGTACCTCAACAATATATATATATATATAAAATATATAAATATATAAGATCACGGGATAGAAGAAAGATAGTGTTCTTTGACTTGTTTTTTAAATATAGCGATAGTTTTAGCGTCACGGATCTTAGGTGGAAGCGAGTTCCACAGTCGTACTGCATGAACAGAGAAGGAGTGGGAATAGAAACGAGTTTTATGGGATGGGAAATTGAGATGGAATTTTAGGCGCGATCTACACAGGACGTTGGCAGGGCGGGTAAATGAAAAACGGTCGCGCAGGTAGCCAGGGTATGCTGGGTTGAAAAGGATGTTGAACAGGAGACATAATATGCGAGTGTTCCTGCGAAGACGGATAGGGAGCCACTTGAGATCCTTGCGGAACTGAGAGACATGATCGTATTTCCTAAGACCAAAAACAAAACGAATTCACAGGTTTTGCAAGCGCTCAAGCTTATTTAAGAGCTCCTCAGTAGCATCCAGATAGCAGGCATCGGCGTAGTCTATGATCGGCTGAATTAAGGTTTGGGCTAGATAAATTTTAGTTTTAAATGGCAGGAAACTTTGAAGAGTTTTTAAAGAGTGGAAGGAGAAATGCACCTTACGACTAACTTTGTTTACTTGCGCTCGCCAAGTAAGATTGCTATCAATTAAGACACCGAGATTCTTTGCCGTATCGGTGTAAGCTATGTTCGAGCCATCAAGGGATAGTGGCGTCAACGTAGAAGGATAGTGGCGTAAATTATTTGGGTGACGGTGCGTTCAGAAACGCCTAAAACAAAATAACAATGATGCATTATATTACATGATGCCGGTCCTGTCCCGCTGTTATATTTATGTACCACCCAAAAACCAATACTGTCAGGCTCCGGTAAGACGATTTATTTACTAAAATTAATTTAGAATAAAGAAGATTAGATTTACTAAAAATAAAATTCACAGGTGCCTATCGGCAAACCATCTCGCTAGCGACTTCTAATTCGACGCCAACGCCATCTAGTTACGTCGTTGTACAACTTATAATGTTGGTACTCGACCCGAAGATAAATTTCGTTCGTCAAACCTCGCCTGCTCTCGCTAATCTTCGGTTCGCTGGGGCGGCGCACGAGAGTGGTCATATTTTGCCGTATTGAACTATCTCTGTCTCACGCGCCAGGCGTTTTCGCTTGTTTCTCGTAGAAGTTGTGTGAACTCTCGCCGTGCGCTTTAGCCTACCGCACGGGGAATATTTTTTACAGCAGTATACGTCTTATTACTTTAGCAAAGAGCTTAAATTGGTTCGTCATAATTTCGTGAATATTGAATAGATCGTTCATCAGATATTATTAAAAAAAAAAAAAACTAAATCTCTTAAAATCTGGCAGTTCAGCGCACGAGTGAACTTAAAGTACAGCCGCCCCTGTACAACACTTTTCGGTTGTGGGACTTTACTATACTGTTCCGCATACCTCCATACGCTTTATTGAAGCATTTATTATTAACTAGCTGTTCCCCGCGGCTTCGCTCCCATGACCACTCCACAGGACCCGTTTTCAGCAGAGGCAGAGGATTACTATACCTAACCAAAACAACAAAGTGGCTAAAAAGGATATCACTGTTAACCCCAAAACTGCAAGTCGCTTGGCAGATTTTAAAGGTAAACTCATTAATAAATTACCAATTTTGTCAATTCATGCTGATCCTAATCATCTATATGATGAGTTTTTTAGTATGTACTGTAAACAATTTAATTCCACATTTATTCTCAAGACTATCTCCGTTAATAGAAACGCATCATTCAGTGATTGGGCTACTGTTGGTATTCATAAAAGTAGAACACGGCTTTATGAGCTGTACGATGAAAGGACTTAAATATGTAAACACTGCTGAATTTATTTTATATGTTAGAAATTATTCAAAATTATTTAAAAAAGTTTGTTGTTTGACCAAGTCGCGTTATTTGAGTTCTAAGATTATAAATAGTAGTAATGTTATTAAAACGACTTGGAATATTATTAATAGTGAAACGGGAAGATCTGGTAACCGAAATATTGACTACAGCCTGTCTATTAATGACAGCATCATAAAATCAGACTCACAAGTCGCAGTGGCCTTTGAAATTTTTATTTTCAGATATTCCCATTTTAACAACTAAATCCCTAAACTGATCACCTTATGTTGCTGAGTCTTTGCTAAAAGAAAATGTTAATGTTTGCGATACGGAATTTCTTTATGAACATATTACTTGTAGAGACATAATTAAAACCGTTCACACTTTAAATGTTAAAAAGACTGCAGATCTGTGGGGTCATTCTGTAGAAGTTGCTAGGTCTATTATTGACATTGTCGCACCTAGTTTAGCTATTATCTTTAATAATTGTAACGACTGTGTGGAGTTTCCTGACCTAATGAAAAAAAGTAAAATAATACCTTTGTTTAAATCAGGTAGTACATCAGACCCTACAAATTATAGACCTATTTCAGTACTACCTACTTTTGGTAAAATATTTGAGAAATTAATGTTAGAGCAATATCAAAGATTTTTTTTAAAACATAAATTATTACCTAGCAAACAGTTTGGTTTTACAAGGGGTCGTTCAACTACTGATTGTTGAGCTTTTAGGACATATTTATAATGCATTGGAAGATAGGTGCGATGCCTTGGGAATCTTTTGTGATTCGTCCAAGGCATTTGATTGTGTTCTTCATGAAACGCTAATCAGGAAGCTCCGCCACTACGGGATCCAGGACAGCGCTTTGGATCTTCTTACTTCATACTTGAGTAATAGGATTCAGAGCGTTGACCTTAATAGAAAAAGATCTCCCGGATCTATAGTAACAATGGGAGTCCCGCAGGGCTCAATTCTTGGTCCTTTCTTGTTTCTTATTTATATTAATAACTTGCCTTACCTCACTATAAAAACAACACTATATCATGGTTATCCTTTAGTAAGGATAACCATGATATAGTGTTGTTTGCGGATGATACTTCAATTTTGTTTAAACTTATCATATTTAAATATTTAAATCTTTTGTATGCCTATAAAAATATAAAATTGTTTAAAAATACAGTGATATCCATAACGTAAATACTAGGAACAAACACAAATTTGTAGTACCAACAACAAGGCTCAAGAAAATAGGTGGCTCGTTTAGATGTCAATGTGTGCGCTTTTATAATAAGCTTCCAAGTCACGTACAAGTTCCAAGTCTTAATAAATTCAAATCATTCAATAAACGTAAGTTGTGCCAGAAAGCGTTTTATACCATTAAAGATTACGTTGAGGACAAAAAGCCTTGGGATTAAGCTGCTCCAATAAAAAAATAATTTTGATTTTTTATATTTTCCACCGTGAATTTTGTTTTATTTTTGGTTTTCTTGCAATGACAAGAATATTTACTTTTTAAAGTATTATATTATTTTATTTTAATTATTGTGAATGTGAAGACTATGTGGACCATTCTTTATTTTTTTTGTTTTTATTTTTAATTTATCTTAGTTTTTAATCGTGTTCTGGCAGTTTGAGCAGTTTATGCGGCCTACCCGAATGTCCTTTCTTTGGTATTGTTCGTCGAATCGTTGAGCTCCTTAAATTCTGTGTTGAGCTGCTCGGTTATTGACAAATGCGTGCACTGACTGGACAGGTCCACTCAATCTGGCTGGTTCTTTCCTCAAAAGACCATTTCAGACATCAATCTACATGGTCTTCACATGGTCTAACTAAGATTTTTGTCTGGACTTTAAAAGAGACTGTGACCTCTGAGTTTGTTTCGGCCTTTCTTCTCAGAGTAGTCAGATAGGAAACGCCGAACTCATCTAGTTTTAAAAATATGATCGACATGTGTAGTATGAAAGTGTTTGTACAGACCAACTTGCAGAGATAAAATAATTTATTATTTATCATTGAGGATTAAAATAGCCTATGTCACTCAGGAATAATGTTGCTTCCTATTGGTGAAATATTTTTTTAAATCGGTCCAGTTGTTTCAGAGCCTATTCGGTACAAACAAACAAAAAAACTTTCCTCTAATATTATTATTATAGTTAACTTAATATTATTATAGTATATATAGTATAGACATGTTAATAAAAAAAAATCTCGTTCCAGCACGGGTTGTTCACATGCATTCACAAGTACTACACCATTGAAGAATGGAAGAAATTCGCCACGGACCATGGAGCATGCTTGGAACATATGGGTAAGTCAAATAACATCATAGACACGACTGTGAAAAGAGATGACACGTAGCTCTCTCTGTTCTAGTGGGATCATTGATGCATAATGATATCAGCCCATAATAATGTTCCTACTGCTTGAACACAGACCTCTCTGCGAGAGGGATCACTAGACCATGCCATAAGCAGGGTCGCAGACCCAGTGCGTTTTGGTGCATGTCTCACATGTCCCTCAATTTTGGGCCTTAGGTCATGCCGGTTGCCCCACGAGGATTTCCACCACCGTTTTGAGGGCAGTGGTTATAGAGACTTGTTACGAAATCTGTCTAGTTCGTCTCGCAATCTTTATGGTGTTCTGCCGTGACTCCATCTGACGGTCTCAGGGTACCTCTTCTGTGCTACTTGATGGCCCGTTGTTTTTCATTCGGCGGACATTTGATTAACTAGCTTCTGCCGGCGGATTCGCCCGCGTGAAAAGAGTTTTACTATCCCGAGGGAACATTATACAATAGGAAAAGTAGGTATGTGCTATTCTAGACTATTATCTATCTCTGTCCCAAATTTCATTCAGATCCGTTCAGCCGTTCTGACGAGATATGGTTACAAACATCCATCCATCCAAACTTGAACATTTATAATATTACTAGCTTCTACCAGCGGCTTCGCCCGCGTAAAAGTTGAAAATTATCCTGAGGGAACATATTCCCGGGATATAATCCTAGAGCTATTCCTGACCATAACCTACCTTTGTGACAAATTTCATCCAGATCTGTTCAGCCATTTGAGCGTGAAGAAGTAACAAACACACACACAAACTTTTGGCCTTTATAATATTAGTGTGATAGTGTGATGTAGTAGAATTTAGGACAATAATAAAGATACTTTGTGTTTCTTTCAGCTGTATGCTCAGGTCTAGCAAAAGGAGACTTCGAGCGACTCACAGAGATCTTGAAAACAGTGGAGGATCTGAAGTTCATAAGCGTGGACGTTGCAAATGGCTACTCTCAGCATTTTGTAGAATATGTTCGGAAAGTACGGGCTGCTTTCCCAACACATACCATTATTGTAAGTACGATATGGATTAAGTATGAGGTAATGCGGTCTATTTTCTCCTCCAATATTGGACAAATTTAAAAGATATTCTATAAACTGAAAAAGAAAGATATATATACTGTGCCCCTATGTTTTAATTTTTGATGAAACATTATCTTTAGAAACACTAGCACCATCAAAAAATTTTCAAAACTGCGTTGTTAACAGAGAAATAGTGTACAAATATGCCAACTATAAATGAAAAAACTTGCCAAGTGCGTGTCGGACCACGCGCAGTAATAGGGTTCCGTAGTTGCATAATAATGCGGATTAAGAAGAGGGTTTTTTGTTGTAACATGAACATTAAAATGGATTCAGTGGCTCACAACGTCTAAAAACGGGTCCTAGGACGATGGTAACTGAAGAAGGAGTTATAAAATGCAACTTAAGAAGTTAGAAAAAATATTATCTATTTGAGTACCCCCGCGTGTAGAGGCAAACGTTTGTAATAAAGATTTATTGATAACCGGCGTCACTTAATAATTTTAATACTGCAGTATTGCCGTTACGGAAATAGTCTTCGTTTAAATCTCCATTTATTTACAAACCGAAAACAAATATTTTAGTATGAGATTTTCAAGCAACCTACCCAACTACCAAAAAGTAAAATCAAATTATTCAATGTTAGGAACAAACAAACAACCAATGTAGATAAGCTGCAATAAATACTCTATATGAAGGATGTCAATTGCGAAAGGAGCCGATACGAGCGCGTGTTAGAGCGACGGGGAATTGTATGGTTCGTTATGGATCCTCGCACGCAAGGTCCTTGTTTCTTTCTCTTTCGGAATTTGTTTTTTTTTTTAATGTATTCCCTATTTCGTTTTCGAAAGTTCTTCGCTACTCTCGGAGACTCTACACTCGAAGTTGTGGACGACTATGTCTACCTGGGTCAAACGATCCAGTTGTGTAGGGCCAACTTCGAGAAAGAGGCCAACCGTCGAATCCGACTCGGCTGGGCAGCGTTCGGGAAGTTGCGCGGTATCTTTTCGTCCAACTTACCACAGTGTCTCAAGACGAAAGTCTATAACCAGTGTGTGTTGCCAGTGATGACATATGGCTCTGAGACGTGGTCGCTTACAATGGGCCTCATCAGAAAGCTTAAAGTCACCCAAAGGGCAATGGAGAAGGCTATGCTCGGAGTTTCCTTGCGTGATCGAATCAGAAATTTAGAGATCCGTAAGAGAACCAGGGTTACCGACATAGCCCGAAGAATTGCCAAACTTAACTGGCAGTGGGCAGGGCACATTGCTTGCAGAACGGATGGCCGATGGGGCAGAAAGGTTCTGGAGTGGCGACCGCGAATCGGAAGACGTTGCGTTGGAAGGCCTCCCACCAGGTGGACCGATGACCTGGTGAAGTTTGCGGGGATCCGCTGGTTGCGGGACGCACGAGACCGGTCAATGTGGCGACGCTTGGGGGAGGCCTATGTCCAGCAGTGGACGTCTTTCGGCCGATATGATGATGATGATGATGACCTTGTATATTCTTTTCGTTCTCTCGAATGAGAGAAATGTCCTTGCGATATTTTTCAGCGAAACTTTCGTCGAGCACTCCGAATAGGCTGTTAGCGATATATCCCACCATTGATAAGGCCTCGGCGCTGAAGCAGTGTCCCGGGTCGCGTGCCGGAATGCTGACTTTGCAACACTTGGTTGTAGTGCTCGATTTCTGAGAACGCATGACGTGATATGATGTATGATGTCACATGTTTGTTTGAGCGATTGGATGTATTCATTGAACCTTGCAGTTGATTGCCAGTACGTATCCATGTTGTAGTAAACCACAATATTCCAATCGTCTCTGATAAGCATCATGTCGGATACTTTGTCAAAATACAGGCTTTGACTTGTTTGGAATGGGGCTATCTTCATGTTACATTCTGCAATTGTAATGAATGTGAAAAATAACATGAGAGCAGTGACCATGGTTGTCAAGTTGAACTTGCTTTTCGTTGACCTCCTTGTTGAGGATACTTGGGCTTGCTGGTGTTCCACGTCTTGGTTCTTGTCTCGTGCCTTGTCGCACTGTGGGGCAACTTTTTTATGTTCTAAAAGTATGGAAACTTTTATGACGGGACGTTTAATAGTGCCGCTTTTCGTTTTTAAGGTCACGACACGCACGTGGCCGTCCTTGCCTGGATGTAGTTCTACGACTCTTCCCATCGCCCACTTGCCGAGTGGGAGGTGGTCGTCGTGGATGAGAACTATATCGTCCAACTTGATGTTGGATTGAGGTTGCCTCCACTTGCTTCTTGCAGTTAATTGCGCTAAATATTCTGTGCGCTATCTATACCACAGATCTTGTAGTATTTTCTGTGTTAACTGCCAGCGTATTCGCAGATCTCTTTCGGTTTCAACTAACGTTAACTTGGGTCCGCCAGTTATAAAGTGAGAAGGTGTCAAGAAATCTAGGTCTTCAGGATCTTATGAGATTGCACACAGTGGCCTTGACTTTAGGCAGGCTTCAATTTGTGTTAGAAGTGTCGTGAACTCTTCGTAAGTCAATTTTTGTTCACCGATCACTTTCTTCAGGTGCTGCTTGAAACTCTTCACTGCAGCTTCCCATAGGCCTCCTGCTGATGGCCATCAAGGGGCGTTTACATGCCATATGATCTGCATATCTGTTATCTCAGCCATTAGCTTATCATTAAGGATTCTTTGCAATTCTTCATATTCGTTTTGTAGAACCCTGCTGGCTCCTACGAAGTTGCGGCCGTTGTCACTATACAAGTGACAACAGTGTGCCTCTTCTAGCTGCCATCCTACGTAAGGCAGCGATAAATGATGACGTTGTGAGGTCGGAGACTAGTTCCAAATGTACAGCCTTCGTCACCATGCAAACAAATAATGACACATATCCTTTGGTGGTCTTGACACCACGGCCTTTGTTGGTTTTGATATAGACATGGCCAGTGAAATCAATGCCTGCATGAATAAAGGGTCGAGATGGATTGATTCTTGCTGCAGGCAGGTCTCCCATCAGGGGTTGTAGTTTGGCAAGATTTTGTTTTCTACAGGTAATACATTGACGTATTGGTTTTTACGTTGCATTATTTCCCCCGATTATCCAATATTTTTGCCTTATACATGCTAATTTAACTCGAGCTCCGCCGTGAAATGTGAGTTTGTGCGCGTGTTCTATTATTAGTTCCGTCAGACTATGTTGATGAGCTAAAATTGTAAGATGTCTGAGTTCAGAATTGATCGCAGCATGATGTAGCCTCCCACCCACACGCAGTATTCCCTCTTCATCTAGGAACGGACTCAAATTCATGTTTTTTTTTTTCTTTAGGTCACGTATTTCTTGCTGGAACTCCACAGACTGAACTTGATTATTAAGACATTGGCCTTGCGTAGCTCCGCTAAGGTAATGTAGGGTTTTGATATCGCACGCTTAATAATAAACCGGAATATGTCAAAAATTAAGGATTCCCACTTTTGTTAATAAAACGAACTAACTCCGATTGAAGAATATATAGGTACGATCCCGCTATTCGAAACAAACCAAAATGGCTGATTGTTAGTTCACCCTTCTCTTTTCTACAAAAGCGCGCGAAAATGCATTTCATGCAGTAAAGTATTATTCAGTGATGCGGCGACCGTGATGTGAGATAGGTGTCGTTGTTTTGCGACTACGGTGGAGTAAGGTGAAATAATTCAGTTTATTTTCAAACGCAGGTGAGACTATTCTCTTATTTTTATTTTCTAAACAAGCATGTTTCGATTTACTTCATTTTAGTTGAAAACAGTGTTATAATACAGCATGTACTATTTAGACTTGTTACAGTTTATCATTAAATTATAATTGTATAGATGAGAAAAATTGCGTATTAGTGCGTTTTAGTATATTTTTTTTATTTTTTTTCGAGAAGCAATTCATTTTAAATCAGTTTATTACCAACACTATCGGTACATTTAAATAATACTTGTGTTTATTTCAGTTTACGTTTTAAATGATCCTAAAGTCTAAAATTGCTCTAGCAATTGCTGCAGTTTATTACAAAACGTCCTTTCAATTTATTTTAAATACTCATTAATAAAAAGTATTAAATTTCTAATGCCATAGTTTTAAACCTGCAGATGACGTCTGCAAATAGGAAGCAGCGGTGCCTTAAACTTCTTATGATGAGTAATAATGCTGGATGTACTGATACGGATAATTGTAAGCTAGTCGAAATAAAAGTAAGTAAAAAACGTCGTGTTTACGTAGTTACAAGTGCAGTAAGCCAACTGTAAATTTGCAAGTGAGTAAACGTAACTATAGCGTTTGCGTTAAGATTATTATTCTCATCCTTATATTCTTATCATTATGATATAACAGTCAAATTTTTATGCAAACGAAATAGTTACGTTTACTCTCTTCCAAACTTACACTTGGGGTACAGTATCTATAATACATTTTACGTAATATTCTCTGAATTAATTGAGGGCTTTACCTTTTTATTTAATGTTGTGTATTATTTATTTTATAGTTTGTTCAATGAAACAGACGATGAAGTCCAGCACAGCATACAGGAAGACAAGGTCCCCAGCTCACCATGCAGGAAATCAAGGTCACCACGTAATACATCGTTCAGAATGTCCAGGGGGATGAAAATCCTCATTCAGGTTTGAGAGAGATAGCCACCGAACTTTCTGTGTCTCACGAGTCGGTCCGTACCATTTTAAATAATCACTTGGCTGAACTCGATTCCGGCGAAAAATGTTTTGATGATTGGATTATTGATAGGCGTAAGTAAAATATGACCAACATCATGAGGAAAAGATACAGAGTACAGATGAAAAAAGCTAGAGTGAAAAAATATTACTGAAAATAACAAAATCGTAATTTAAAACTTGCAAGCTGTTTTACAATGTCCAAGTGGTTTTTTTTATACTCTTGCTCGCGCTTGGCCACTATCTCACCTGATGGTAAGCGATGATGCGGTCGACTGTAAATCACGCTTGCCTAGATAAAACCTATTCACTCTTGACTTAAATACCCCTAGATTGTAGCTGTTGGGAAACACAGAATCCGGCAGGGAATTCCACTCCTTAGCTGTACGCACAACTAAAGTATTCCCAAAACCTTTTGTGCATATGGGTGGAATGTCCACCATGTACCGATGGCGCATCGCCGTACGTCTGGTACTCCGATGATGAAACGGGCTAGGTGGAATTAGATCATGCAATTCCATCGCACACTCGCCGAAATGTAAACGATAAAAAACCGACAAGCTGGCAACTCGGCGACGATGTTCAAGGAGGAGCTTTGTTGACCAGCGCTTCATCGCCGATTAGCATCTTAGCCCGCTTTTTGATCGGCTCTAGTGCATCAATCTGGTATTCGGCAGATTCGTCCCAGAGATGAGAACAATACTCCATGCATGATCGAACTTGCGCTTGATACAAGTTGAGCAGCTGTTCCGGCGTGAATTAATTTTTTTGCAAGGATCCCCAACTTTTTGGCAGCCAGCAGAGCCTTTGCCTCAATGTATGGCCCAAAATTGAGAGTCGATGTCAAAGTTCCGCCAAACGGCTCAAGATGGTCCGTTATTGGCACGGTCACATCTCGGAAAGTTAGAGCCGGGTGAAAATGCCTCTCGATAGCCTCACTCCTTAATGTGAATGGCATACGCTAGAAGATCCCCAGTAGACAGATTTTGGCCGCAACCGTTTTGACGGTCACTAAGGATATCGTTAGTTTCTAGGTATGCCAGGAGCTTTGTATAAGTACACGCTCCATACTCTTACGGAGTATGTACGTTACTGAAATGGGTCTGTAGTTGGCCGGGTCAGCTCGACTACCCTTCTTGGGCCCGGGCTGTGCGTTAGCTTGATTCCAAGCATTCGGCACTTTTCAAGTCTCATACGAAAGGTAGAATAGGCGTGTCAAGATCGGAGACAGTTCAGGCGCACAGGTTCTAAGAACTATTGCTGGTATTCCGTCAGGCCCGCTAGCCTTGTTTACGTCGAGGTAGCGCAGCACCTTATGGAGGTATTTTTGATGGATGCGAATATCCGACAATCTCTTCTCGCATCCATCAAGTGAAGGAGGGGGCCGCGTGTCACCAGGATTCATACGTGAAGATTTCGTAAAAAGAGAGGCAAATAAATTTGCCTTCCCCTCAGCGGAGTGGGCCAGCGACTCGTCGGGTTTCAGCAGTGGTGGTAGTGAGGGATGGCAGAAGTTCGACTCAACCGACTTAGCCAGGGACCAAACGATTTACTATCTGCTGGGTAAGAGCAAGTTTGTTCCCTATTCAGCCAATGTGGTCGAAACGAACCTTTCGCAAAACCATCTTGCAGGACTTGGCAGCCCTGTTGAAGTCCTTCTTCTTCTAATCCACGTCACTCGCTTTGCGCGATCGATCGTCGGCCCATGCCAGGTACGCCTCATGCTGAAGCGCATTAGCACGATGACATTCGGCGCTAAACCATGGCTGGTCAACGCTGGACAGTTTTTATTCTTTTGTATTACAATGTTTAATGTTCTTTAGCATAATTACGTAAAGCTAGATCTCTTAAGCATTTTGTAATGACTAACTTTAATTACCACTGTTGTTATTAGGGTAATAAAGTAGTTACGATAGAACTTAAAATATAAACTGTTATTTTACATTAACAAATATAAAGGTTTTTTGCGAAACATTTCAGTATTTTATTTCCTTTTTACTTTTAAAGTGTAATAAGTATTATATATTTTAATATATTATATTATTTATTAATACTAAACTGAATGATTAAATATTAGTTTGTATAAATTTAGAAAATGGATCATAAATTTTTATACTAAACTGACCTAAGTCAAAACTTTAGAAAATAAACTTCATTTATTCATTTGATATAAATAATATAATTAAACTATTATGCCAGCTATATTCGTTATACATCTCTCTACAATTTAAGACCAAGAAAATAAAAATAACACCATAAACACGTGAAGACCATCAAAATGTTTTCAACAAGTTAGAGACTCAAAACTTTGACCGCGATTTCCCAAAAAAGTTAAGTTTTGTCTTATTCCAGTTTATTATTAAGCGTGCGATATGTTTTCTGGTTTTCTGATAACCAGGCGCCGTAAACGTGTAGAATCATAAAAACTGAATGAGACTACTACTACCACTACCTTTTCAACTGAGCTCATTTGTAAATGAGCTCATTTGTAAATGAGCTCAGTCTGCTAAGAAGTATTTTGATAACGCTGTTAACTTGTGACTTTTTTTGTTATATTTACTTGCTTGTTAAGAGATTCTTCATCTGTGGAATAAGTTGGTCGACTTGCTTGGACTTCTGGCGTACAGTGAGGTAGGCAGGTGGGTCCATTCCACCACAGATTGTTTTCCTTTAGTTTCAGACTTGTTGATCCCCGGCTCGCGCAATCTGCAGGATTCTCCGCTGACTTCACATATCGCCAACATGCATCTCCTTTGTTATTTGTCGCACCCTGTTCGCAACAAACACTTTCCAGCGATTGGGATCGCCTTGTATCCATCCCAGAACTGCCATAGAATCGGTCCACCCATAAACTTTGATGTCATGATTAAACTTTCCTTCACTTTGACCATTAGTTTAGATAGCAGATGAGCTCCACTTAATTCCAATTTGGGCAAAAGAGATATTCTTGTTGCATGGAACCAATCTTGGTTTCGCAACCATTAAAGTTATTTTTATTACACCTTGACTTGTAATTTTGCTATACACGACACATGCGTACGCCTTCTGATTTTGCGATGCATCGCAAAATCCGTGTAACTCGATATTGTTTCTGGCCGATGCCGTACCTATACATCGAGGTATTTGACATTGATTTATGTTTTCTACATCATGTTTATTTTTTGTCCATTCTCAGTTAAGTTGTTCGGGAATCTTATCATACCAATTCAA
Source organism: Orthosia incerta (assembly GCA_948252205.1). Classification (NCBI taxonomy): domain Eukaryota; kingdom Metazoa; phylum Arthropoda; class Insecta; order Lepidoptera; family Noctuidae; genus Orthosia; species Orthosia incerta. The sequence continues at coordinate 12,735,673 of OX411758.1, forward strand.
ATTCTTCTCTTTCCATATGTCTAGAAATAGTATTTCGATCTTTGTAGAAACTGGAGTGAGCCAACCGAGGGGAGCAAAGAGTTTGGATATTTCAGACAGTAACTTCCGCTTCGTGAGTTGCGTACCGGTAGTGGTTTCAATCCTGTATTGAAATGTGAAAATGTCTTGTTGCGGATTCCAGTGAAGGCCTAATGTTTTTGTCGATTCATCTTGTTTGATGACGTAACGCTCCTGGTCGCAGGTTTTGCTGGTGCTGTCTTGCAATTCTTGATAATTGGACCTCCATTTTCGTAAATTGAAACCAAACGACTTGAGCTGCATATGGGTAATTTGATCTCTCGTCATCCGCAATCTTTTTTCATTCAATTCATGGAATATCTTCTAAATTTGTCCAATATTGGAGAAGGTAATAGGCGAGAGCCAAATCTCGAACTATGACTTTTTACTAAGGAAATTCAGTCGGAGCTCTCTGCCCGCATTTCCTCTCAACACGGTTTTATCTGTAACTAGCTTATGACAGCGGCTTCGCCCGCGTGAAAGTCGAAAATTATCCCTAGGGAACATATTCCTAGGATAAAAAGTATGCTATGTGATATTCCTGACTATAATGAATATCTGGGGTGTGACCATAAGCTCTTAGAGTGTTATCAATTTGAGATCGAGTAAGTGACAGATGTATACACGTCAGATACATCTGCCCCTTATTCGACCTCAAATTGATAACCGTCCGTCCAGCCGTTTGAGCGTGAAGAAGTAACAAAATACAAACACACACAACCACACAAACAATACACTCATAAACTTTCGCTTTTATAATATTAAAGTGTGATAATGTCATCATTATATCTCTAATATAATTTGTGTTATTTACCAGCATGAGTTCCAACAATGTATCAAATCCATTTTTGGCCTTTCTTGACGCAGAAGCAGTTTTTATAATATGACTAAGTACCCATTTCCTTCACACGCAGTATTTTGCGAAAAAAAATCTTTTAAATTGCAATGTTTTCTTTTCAGGCAGGCGATGTGGCTACTGGAGAGATGGTGGAGGAACTGATTTTGTCTGGAGCTGATATCATTAAGGTGCGTATTTTATTCAGAAAGTATGTCATCAAACAGTATGATACACGATAAAGTAGAGATTTTTTAGAGCTTCGATTTCAACAGTCTAGATCTTTTTTAGTATTCCCCCATAGCTAAACCTTAAAAACTAAAATCACTTTCCTAAATATCTGGATGGACTGCCGTCTACCATCTGATTTTCGTAACCCAATGATTAGAAACACGCGCGCGTGATCGTATCAGAAATATAGAGATCCGCAAGAGAACCAGGGTTACCGACATAGCCCGAAGAATTGCCAAACTTAAGTCACAGTGGGCAGGGCATATTGGTCGCAGAACGGATGGCCGATGGGGCAGACAATTTCTGGAGTGGCGACTGCGAACTGGAAGACGTTGCTTTGGAAGGCCTCCCACTAGGTGGACCGATGACCTGGTGAATGAAGGTTGCGGAGATCCGCTGGATGCGGGACGCACGGGACCGGTCAATGTGGCGACGCTGGGGGAGTCCTATGTCCAGCAGTGGACGTCTTTCGGCTGATATGATAATGATGATGACATTTAGCAATCAAAAAAATCATCAAATCTTAGGAAGTTCTGGGCCTTCCAACGCAACGTCTTCCGGTAAATGTATTTATGTACAAATGTATTTTGAAACCATAAGTATTTGAAATACTAACTACAAAATACCTCGGCGTCGGGTATTTAAAATACCAATTACAATTTTTTTAAAGAAATAATTGAATTATAAATACCAAATACGTTTTTGTATTTCAATTAAGTATTTTAATTACAAGTAGTTCAAATATTGCCCAACCCTGTTAAAACATCACATGGTGAAAACTTAAGTGAAGTGAGGTTGAAGTAAGCTGTCGAACAGCCGGTTGATTGGTAAGGATTGGCAGCTAGCTTCGAGCTCACATCACTTAGTCTTTTCGGTGATATTTTTACAGAATGAACCAGCTGATGCTAGGGGATTGACAGCTCACTAAAGTTTTACTGAGATTTCATCTAAGTTTTCATAGTGAGATTTTCATAGAATAAACCGGCTGATGCTAAGCATTGAAATCTCACTAAAATTTACTTAAATTTTTCATGGTGACATTTTCACAGAGTAAAATTGATGGTTTCATATAAAATACCGTTGTTTTTTCTTCTTTTAGGTGGGAATAGGCCCCGGCTCGGTATGTACCACCCGCATAAAGACGGGTGTGGGCTACCCTCAGTTGTCCGCTGTCATAGAATGTGCAGACGCTGCCCACGGCCTTAAGGGACATATTATTTCGGTAAGTATTCCTTATTAGTTTTTTTTTCCGTGGCTACTACATGGTACTCTATCCTACAGGAACCGTGCATTTATTCTGAGATACAAAGTAGCCTCTGAGAGTCATCGACAGCTCGATCGTTTCGGGCAAGTAAGGCCCTAAAATATAGCTGTTAAACGAAAATGACAGTAAAATTTACTGATATATAAAACTCTATTAAAGCAGTGGTTGGTCTAGCATGTTTGGAAAATATTCACAATTATAAAACAGTGGTAAATAAACCAAAAATTGAGAAATCTGACATTTTGAAGAACTCGCTCTACACCAGCGACCCTAGCGTCAAATTCAAACGCTTTAGCCCTCATTGAATTAATACGTCCAGAGAATATATTTTAATACAAAATAACACCGTTATCTACACCAGCGCCCCTAGCGGTAAATTCAAACGCGTTATCCCACATTGGACCAATATTTCCAGAGAATATGTTATAAAACAAACTAACACCGTTATCTACACCAGCGCCCCTAGCGGCACATTCAAACGCGATAGCCCTCATTGTACCAATACTTGCAGCGAATATATTTTAATACAAACTAACACCGTTATCTACACCAGCGCCCCTAGCGGAAAATTAAAAAGGCGTTAGCTCTCATTGGACCAATACTTCCCGAGAACATGATTTAAAACAAACTAACACCGTTATCTACACCAGCGCCCCTAGCGGCACATTCAAACGCGATAGCCCTCATTGGACCAATACTTGCAGAGAATATGTTTTAAAACAAACTAACACCGCTATCTACACCAGCGCCCCTAGTGGCAAATTCAAACGCGATAGCTCTCATTGGACCAATACTTTCAGAGAATATGTTTTAAAATGAACTAGCACCGTTATCTACACCAGCTCCCCTAGCGGCGAATTTAAACGCGTTAGCCCTCATTGGACCAATACTTTCAGAGAATCTATACTAATATTATATAGAGGAAATTTTTTGTTTGTTTGTACGAATAGGCTCCGAAACTACCGGACCGATTTGAAAAATTCTTTCACCAATGGAAAGCTACATTATTCCTGAGTGACATAGGCTTTTTAATCCCGATAATGGGTCCTGTGGGCTGGTCTACGGGAGCGAAGCCGCGGGCAACAGCTAGTATGTTATTTATTTATTTATTGCATTCATGTCGTTTACAAGGTGTTGTTATAAAATATAAGTATCGTACATGAACCCAGCGAGGGCACCGCAACATTTTGTATACTTATCTTAATATTAATTGCATGCAATATTATTTAGAAATATATCATTGTTACATTATCAAATTATATAAAATTATTAAACAAACTAACACCGTTATCTACACCAGCACCCCTAGCGGCTCATTGGACTACTACCTACTTCCAGAGAATATGTTTTAAAACAAACTAACAACGCTACCTCTTTTTAAATCTAATAATACTAGCCAGGTACTGTCCCACTGTAAAGCAAAGGTCTCTTCTCATACTGACAATGCTTCACCACGCTTCCTCAAGGCGGGTTGCGATTTCAAACCTATACGAGTATGTAGTATTAACTATAAGTCCAGGCTTCCTCACGATGTTTTCCTTAACCGAGGTAGGCGATGTCCAAGATAAACTAAACTATACTTAGAAAGTAAAGTAGTGTATGAATTGAAAATATCTTATTAAATAAATATGTATCTTTATTTCCCAAGAATACAGATTATTGTAGGTAAAGTTTACAATTTTTTAACATAATTATGATAGAAAACATTTACATTAAACATTTGGATGCTGCAGAAATCTGTACACAATAGATTAAACTCTGTCTCCTAAACTAGGGTATCCTGTATCTTAAGAGACAGCGTTTCGCAATGAAGTTCCAATTGATTTATGCATGTGTGGACTGTGTCGATTTACCTTCAGAATGGAAAAAAGAGATATTGTCTTTAGTTTTTAAATTATATATGGGTATGTGAGAGTGCGATGGTGTGGGTGAATGAATTTGAATTGTAGGTGTGTCGGTGTTTGTGTGTGAGTGTAGATGAGTAGATTATGTGGTGTTGGTGTGTAAGTGAGTGAGGGAGCTTTATGTGCGAGTGTTTAGTTGCGAGGATAGAAGTATTCGAGCAAGCATGGAGATGGGTGTGTACTTATTAGGTGATGTATGTAATTAAAGACTCGGTTGCGGCATAGTCCAGTTTAAGTAGCCATTCTGTCACTTTTAATTTTAGGTTGTATTTGTTGAGGTCTAAGATATTCAGTTTTTTATAAATGTTGTTGTAAATGTACGCGCTAATTACATAATACTGATGCTGTGCGAACGTGGTCCTGTGTTGGGTGCCTGAGGGAAGGTTTTTACGCTTTTTTGGGTTAGACGGGGAAGGCTGCTATGTTTCCTAAGGACAGGTTGAAGCACAAAGAGCTGACGGACTATAAGAACCTTGCAGTCTGCGTACAGCTGTGTTGTTGGGTATCTATAGGGCTTCCTTGTCATTACTTTTAGTACGGCTCTTTGTGCTCTCTCTGCCCCCAGGACACAACCTTTCGTTGCAGCACCCCATACAGAGATGCAATAACCTATGACCGATTGGCATAGTGCATAATATACAATTTTCAATACATCGGTATTAGCAGAGTTTCGAAGGGATTTAAATGTATGTATGAGGCGCAGAGTTCTAGTCGTGACAGCTCCAAGTTGTTTTTTCCATGTTAGTCCGTCATCTATGTGGACACCTAAGTACTTTGTGTTGTCACTTCTAGTTAGAGTTGGACAACGGCATAGTTCTGATCGGTCAGAGCATGAGTAACTGAAAAACTATTTGTCGGTGCGTTCCTCTCAAGAATCTTAGAAAGTGTCGGCAACACTGATATAGGCCTATAATTATTGACACAGTATAGGTATATAGTGTATGGGATGGACTATCGCCTTTTTAAGAACATCCGGGAACACGCCCAATTTTAGACAGCGGTTGTATATGAAGGTAAGTGGTGGTATCAGTACCGAGCGACAGTCATTGGTACTTATTTGCTCGGATTTTAACCCAGCGAGCCACTGGGCCACCGCGGACCTCTTACTTATATTTGATTAATAACAAACATTTCTATAGTATTGGATAGATTATTATTTATATAATATTATAAGTTTCCTTTGCCGATGTCATTGATGTCTAAAATAAACTTCAGAGTCATTATTCAAAAACCCCTAATCCTTTTCAAGGACGGAGGCTGTACGTGCCCAGGTGACGTAGCGAAAGCCTTCGGCGCTGGAGCAGACTTCGTAATGGCCGGCGGTATGTTTGCCGGCCACGAACAGTGCGGGGGTGACGTCGTCACCAAGCCTGATGGCCGCAAGGTCAAGCTCTTCTACGGTACGGCCTCGTCTACGGCCATGCAGAAGCATTATGGTGGTATGGCGGAGTATAAGTCTTCGGAAGGTGAGTCGAAGGATTTTTGTCACTCCAAGCATTATCATCATCATTTCAGCCTAAAGACATCCACTGCTGGACATAGGCCTTTCCCAGGCATCGCCACAGTGATCGATCCCATGCGTCTCGCATCCAGCTGATTCCCGCAACCTTAACCAGGTCATCGGTCTACCTAGGGGGCGGCCTTCCAACGCATCGCCTTCCGGTTTACGGTCACCATCGCTATTCCAGTTCTTTTTGGCCTCATCGGTCATCCGTTCTGCGAGCAATGTGCTAAGAGAATCTGTCAATTGGCTTACATAGCTTACATATATACAGAATGAATGTTACAAGTGGCCGTGAATGGCCAAATCCGATACTATTAGGAATAGCGAAAAACACTCAAAGGAATACGAGCCCGATGTTGATAAAGACCAAAACTGCAACATTGGCTTTTTGAAAAATCTATATTCCTAGCCAGGGATCGAACCCATTATTTTTGGAAAAATAAAAACACGCTGTATTATTGTGCCCTCCGATAGTGTCTCTTATAAGGATTAAATTCTGCGAAGTAATATCATACGGCAAACTTGAGTAAATACCAATTTTTTTACAAAATACTTTTTTGTAGGCATAGAATGCCAAAGACTCGTATCATGCAATTGATGACATGAAAAATATTTTGAGAATACTCTAAAGAGAATCAAAATTATTGTAATGCTGAATGTAGAACAATGCTTGAGTTGTCGAAGTCAGCAATTTTTTTTAAGTAATAGCTATCATTTCATCACTTAAGCCTTACATTACCTACTTAACGTAATTGAAATATCACGTGACGTCACGCCGTGCTGCACTTTTACTAACAAAGTGACGTCAAAAGCCGCCACCTGAACTTTGATGCGATTTATCTTTGTAATTTTTTATTTATTTGATAAAGCAAAAAATACGTGTCCAACATTATTTGATTATCTCACTAACGGACTTCTACCTAGGAAACAATCCCTATTCTCTGTCAGCGCACATTGCAGAGGCCGAATATTGTTAGTAATCTCAGAGTGTCTCGCATCGCTGCCGTGCTCTGTGGTTCTAAATATTCTTGTTTTATTATTAAAACTTCGTTTTCTTTCCCTTTACAGGTAAAACGGTAGAAGTAGAGTACCGAGGCGACGTAGGCGTCACAGTGAAGGACATCCTAGGAGGCCTCAGATCTGCCTGCACGTATTTAGGAGCTGTCCGTCTGAAGGAACTGCCACGAAGAGCCACCTTCATCCGGTGCTGCCGACAAGTCAATGATACCTTCTCTTAAATAGACAAATTTTATAAAAAAACCGTCTTGTTCTGGAAAAATCTCACCTTGAAAACTTAGGTGAAGTTAGCTGTCAATCCATAGGTTCAACAGTGCTATTCTGTAAAAGTTTCACTATGAAAACTTAGGTGAAGTGACCGTGATGTGAACTGTCATTATGGATTGTCATTTCACTTCATCTAAGTTATAGTGGTGATATTTTTACAGAATAGTACTGCAGGTGGAACAGTTCACTTCAATCTCACTTCACCTTAGTTTTCACGGTGAGATGTTTACGGAATAACACTGCAGGTCTTAATATGATAGTGGGATTGTAAGATGCCGATTATGATAGTCAGACCTGTTTAGGATAGTATGATTTTTGTGGGATACGGAGTTTTACTATGATGGTAGAATTAAGATCCCTAGGAAAGTAAGTAAGATCTTACTACATAGTGTTGACTCTTACGCAGAATCAAGTAATTATTTGGTTTAAATAAGAAATAAACTGTTATTCAGGTTCAGGGCTTCAGGGTTTTAATAAAGAAAATAAATAATAGTTGTTCATGTACTTACTTATTATATTTCTCGAACCGAAACACAATGCTACCTGCACTATTCATTTTCACGAGTGCACAAGGTGATGTTTGATTCACGACTGAGCTCGCAACACTAGCACGACAGCCAAATTGACGTTTACCCCACCATCCTGTCTACATTCCAACCAATGCGGTCTGATTGGTTAGTCGTGCCATCCCCGAACACAGTCGGTACTACAATAGTCAATACAATACTTTTATTATTAAAATCTGGTTTAATTTAACATATTCAATTGGAAAAATTGCTAGATAATTTAATATTGTATACAGTCGGCCATCCAAGGTACATTACACGTCGTCGTGTTTATAAATAGTAGAAGACATACGAAACAAGATTTGATTGCCCAAATGTTATCAACAATAATACCGAACTCTTGCTTATAATTAAAATAATCTAAAACAAAATGTAATCATAGTGAAATGTAGATTTAATTTTTGAATCACAAATCATAATTTTGTGTATTATTTCATACATATAAAATACAAAAGGCTAACCTGGAAGATAAATACATTTAAGGACATTATTGCATGGCCCACGAGCATTATTTCATGGCTCGGTGTTTACATATTTATTTATTTATTATATGCTTTATAGCGTTATTAAAATTAAAGCAATGAAAAATAAAAAGGATATAGAGTATTGAGGTTTCTTTAGTTAGGCAGCAGGACGGGCAGGAAGACGTGGAATGCCCGAGGTAGGCAGGTGAGCAGGCACCACGACAAGCAGGCAATCTGGCAGGTAGGCTAGTGTGCAGGCAGCTAGGGTTGATGTTCAATGCAGGCAATCGGGCTGGTAAGCAGTAGTACAGGTAGCAGGACGATTAGGCAGGCAAATGGGTAAGTACGTAGGCATGGGTAAGGCGTAGGTGGGTATGGGTAAGTGGTAATGGGTAAGGAGTGTGGAGGCCGGCTGTGACTCAATACGCCAAACAGCGAGGCCTTTGATGCCAAGAGATGACCGTTGACGGTAAGGTCCAGGCAATAATGCTCTCTTTAGGGAACCACACACAATATATTTAATTGGAGCACTTCAGAAAGTAAAATCTGTTACAAAAGCTGGAAATTCACAGTTTTGAGAGTTTTCAGAATAGAAAATACACTAGGTGTTATAGTTTTAGCGACCAGGATGGAAAAACAAATAAAAATAACAATTCGGACAAACTAAAACGAATTTATTTCAGAATAGACTTTATTTTAACAATTGTTCAAGTAATCATTAAAATTCGGGCAATCACAAACGACCGTTAATATTCAAAACGAGAACCAATAACACAAAAACCCAAATAGCACAATATGGAACGAACTTACTGCAAAGTAGCGAAGGTACCGATAACCTTACCGTGCGACGACTCAGGAGAAAAAGGGGCGATACTCGCTCGAGCGCACGCTTTTATATTAATAGAACTGATCGACTGATTCAGAGAGTGCAAAACTCCTGTGCTCGATTCTGCTTCTCAATCCCACCTAGAAGTCACGTTACGCCATTTTTAAATAACCACTCAATCCTTAAGATGAAGTCGCGTCGTAAATTCCACTTGGCATGCCTACTTTTTGGAGTTATAAAGTACAAGCAGCCGACCTATCTGTATAATAAACTTAGCTGGATCGCTAGTAGAAGAGACTGTGCAAGTAGACAGTGCTCACAACAACTCTCCACTCACTCGCACAAGACAGCGGCTTTCAGGGGAAGTTTTAGATACGCCGCATCCAAATGCTGGAACAATATTCCCCCGCCGATAAGGAATCTTAAATGCCTTATAACTTTCAGATTTCGATTGCGGCAGTTTCTTATCGCATCACAGAAAAAACTGGGGATTACTTTTTTGAACACGTCCATTATATAACTGGCTGTCAAGTACTTCCCGAGCTGGCTGTTTGGCGCATATCGTGGTCGAATCCTGTGAGCGAAGGATATAGGCATTTATTAATTGAATGACTTGTGGATCTTTTGTGTGCATATGTTATTTACGTGTATTTATTTTATATTAATTGTAAGAATATTAATTTTAGTCTAGCCAAATCGTTTACTTTAATTGAACCTACGCCATCATTTATTTATTGGTTATAGTGAGATTATTAATTATTTTATACATTGTACATTTAACTTTATATATACCTAACCAACTAATCAAAACGAGTCTATAAAATATTCAACACGCCTAAGAACTGAAACTTTTTCTACTGCATAAAAAAAAACCTTTTTTTTTTTTATGTACTAAATTAAAGTTGCGGGTATACTTACGTGAATTACTCTACGCATAACACTGTTACAACACCAATATATCACGACTGCTTGGCGACCATTTGTCACTGCAGGGATCCAGCAGAATATCAGCGTCAGGTATATTTGCCTGACACGTGCTGAGCTGGACTCCCATTTGGTGCAACCTTGAGACGCACACCGCACTGTGTTATGATTGTTTTGATTGTCAAAATTAATGTTACTGATGTCATTTTTATTTTTGTTTCGGTTTCCTTTTTCTTTTTATGTTGACACTTTGTTTTTAAACATACCTACATGACAATTGTAATAATTTTATTAAGATTTTATGTGCTGTGTTGTGTCTTTTGTGTGCACTAAATAAATGATTTATCTATCTATCTACATGTATGCATAACTTTACTGACTTTATTTCTCGTAGAGAGGGATGATGCTGTGGTGCTGTGGGGTTCTAAAGGATAGGGAAAGGACGATGCTGTGGCCTACGCCTTATTATTTTGACCGTGGTCCGCAGAGACTTCTGAATCAGATAAAGCTGGGCTTGTATAGCGCCCGATGGCCCTTTTGAGGTCTTATATACAACACAATTGTCCACAAACCTTCTGACGATTGTATTCATTTTGTGGAACCAGTACGTTTCCCTCAGCTTCTGTAAGGTTTTATCCCATCCAGGGTGTTGCAGTGTGACATGGAATGAGTATCGGGCTCCATTGGAATGACCTAGGGACTACAATTGGTTTATGTATACCACTGACCTCTAATATACAAGTACGCTGGACTACATATATTAGATGAAATGACAGTTGATTTTTGTGCCGAATCAAAGCGCCCCACTCGAGGTTCTCAGGAACTAAAATTGACACATTTAGAGATAGGTTAACACCGATATTTCTCAAGATTAGGTAATACTAATATATTCGCCTGGAAATATTATATTATTTTAACTAATACGAGTATATGAGTATTAGTAATATTTTTAAATTACACTAATATCAAAATAGTAGACTTGTCAAGGCGTATCACTCATCTACTGTATTGACTTCTCATAATATGTTGCAACTAAATATCTCATATTGGTATTAGTGATGAATGTTATATGAATGCCTAATAATCAGTAATAATATGTTAAAAAGCAATGTGTAATACTAAATTCTGGAATCATCATCATGATCATCCACAGTCCGACTTCGCCCACTGCTGAGCACAGACCTCTCTCTTCTTGTATCAATCACCTCGTTCCTGTCTGGAATTAATTCTGGAATAATATCATGATAATTATAATTGTATTAACAAATGTTTTTAAGTCAAACAATTTATATCTGCATCTGAAACAGAGTTGAAAACTGATATAAGTCTTCACGTCGCTGGAATGCGATGTCACTCTTATTTGCACCTTAACACTACAGAGACAGGATCTCAGCGATGAGAGCGAGAAATATGTCCGTTGTAAATTATTATCCATCTCATTCGTACGCGAATATTTGTATGAATGATGTTCCAACCGAGTGAATCCAAACTATTGTAAATATTAACTAACTAGTATACTTGAGCGAGCAGATACTTGCTCAAATATACTAGTTTTAAGGATAAGTTGTTAGCCTATCGCCATATTTAAATCTCACTGATCTGACAGTAATGCTAGTTTATAGCTTGCAATCTGATTGAAAGGATTTTTCAGTTAAACTTTACAGCAAGTTTTCTATTACTTAGAAATGAATCTCAATTAAAATAATTGGGATTTTCTTGTTCTGCTAAGTATTAAATTATTCTCACTTATTTTTATACCGAAGGCTATGGCCCATCTCTAATATTAGTTCCATGGAATCTCACGTTAAGTCACGTTGCTATCAGCGCCAAAATGGCGAAAATCAAATGTCTTAATTTTGTCATCGATAATATGAAGTCCAGCGTACTTGTATGATAGAGGTCAGTGATGTATACCGAGTATAGAATCCGTGAGAATCTTCTTAAGCACTCCTTCTTCCAGGATAGTCGTAGCCTTCAGCCGGACTATTTCCACTCATGGTGTCTATAAGCGGGCGCAACACGTCGTCGCGGCGCTGCTCGATCTGCAGCCTCTCAGTGTCTCTCGTCATTAAGTTGACTGACATTTCAATGTATGGATTCCTTATGAAAAATTCCGCGTGCTGTAACCGCTCACCTTTTCTATACTCTACCTTGAACTCGTAATTCGGCAGGAAGGCCCACCACCTATGTATTCGAGGAAGGAGATCCTTTTTGTTCTTGGACGCTTTCAAGGCGTTACTGTCTGTTATTACCATATCATACATGTAATGGCGAAAATGCTGTACTGCCCTTACTACCGCCAGGGTCTCGAGCTCGTACGAGTGGTAGTGATATTTCGTGCTTACCGGTATTGACGCATGAGCGAGGGTAACCGTAAATAAATAATAGGTTCAGGGTTTCTTCATGGAAAACGATCTTCTTAATAAAGGACTTTTATTAGAACACTTTCTAGATACAACAAGAAGACATAGTTTTACAATGACACCATCAAAGATGAAAACAAAATAAAATAAACCAGCGTTCCAAAATTGAATATACGCTGAACTATGAACAGACAGTGTTGCCCTCTGATAAAATAAAGTAATTTTTTTATTCTTTTGCTAACACTCCCACTAAAATTTAACTTTATAAAATCTATATTACTTAACTAACACATTCATATTAAATTAAACAACAACTGTTCTCTTAGATAGGTGAAAGGTTAAGTAGGTAATGCCTTGGTTAAAATGTTTGCTAACTGGTTCTTACTTTAAACATAATTCACTTTAATTATACCCAAATTAACCTTCTCCCTTATAAAATTATATTTAACATCAATATGCTTTGTTATCTTAATATAAACGGGGTTATTAATCAATTTAATCGCGCTTTGATTATCAAAAATTAAATTAATACAATCATAACTTTCACCCAAATCTGACAGCAGCTGCTGCAACCACATCTCTTTGACAGCTTCACAAGTCGCTACAAATTCTGCCTCAGTTGTGGAGAGAGCAATGGTCTTCTGTTTCTGACTGACTTCTGGACTACGTTATTGGTCCTCCATTCATAATAAAATATAACCTGTGGTAGATTTACGAGTGTCTATATCACCAGCAAAATCAGCATCTGAATATCCGTTAAGACCATTGTTTTCTCCATATCTAATACGTAAATGTTTACTATTAATAAGGTACTTAATTACACGTTTAACAGCATTTACACGTTCTTTCCCAGGATTGCTAACATATCTACTTAATACATGTACAGCAAACGAATAATATCAGGCCTTGAAACAGAACTCAAAAATATTAAGCAGCCAATAGCTTCTCTATAAGGAAAATTAATAACATCATGATCATCATTTTTTGTTATAATGACATTAGCATCTGCCGGAGTGCTGACAGGACTTGCATTACTCATACAAAACTTCTCAATAATCTGGTTTATATAATTTTCTTGATAAATATAAATGCTATTATTTGACCTCTCTATTTGCATGCCTACAAAACATTTCAAATTTAATTCTTTGATTTGAAAGCTTGCATCCAATATTCTATTATTTCTTTTGATAAGTTGTTTATTAGAAGATATTACTAAAGCATCATCGACATATAGTATTCTAAATACTTTAGACTGTTCAAAAATCCCTACATAAATACAATTATCAGCTTCAGATTGTACAAAACCATATTTCATTAAAAACTCAGTGAACCTTTTATTCGAACATCGAGATGCCTGCTTCAAACCATATAATGATTTGTTTAATTTTAATACATATCTATCTTTAACTAACAGACTTTCAGGTATTTCTATAAAAATATCTTCTTTTAGATACCCATTCAAAAATGCAGTTTTCACATCAAATTGTTTAATTTCTAAGTTATACTTTGCAGCAAAAGAAAGGATACTTTTTATAGAATCGTATCTCGTTGTAGGAGAAAAAGTTGCCTGATAGTCAATATCTTTGATCTGATTGAAACCGCGAGCACATAAACGAGCCTTATATCGTACAATTTTATTATTCTCATGTCTCTTAGTAGCAAAAACCCACTTTGTAGTAAGGGTCCGCTGATCTGCTTTCTTAACTGCAGTCCATGTATTATTCTCTTTGCGTGCAGACAATTCCTCTTTAATAGCTTCAGACCATTCCCTTATTTGTGGACTATTCAGCGTTTCAGCATATGTTTGAGGCAGTGACAATTCCACAAGATTTGCTTCAAAATTCTTCTATTCTGTCTTGGTCTCAAATTTATACTCCTTACTATTATTTCATCCAATTCTTGGGATGGTTCATATGTTGGATTACAGCTCAGCAATCTATCGCCAGTTTCTGTTGATGAATGTTCATTTAAATAGTTTTCTTCATTATTTACTCGACCTTCTCTCTGATCAGTATTTTCTGTTTATCTATAATACTTACTTGAGCCATATTTTTCCATGAATTTGGGATGTGAAATTCATCAAATATTACATTTCTTGATATCTTTATTTTTCTTGTATTTATATCATACATTCTGTAGTTGGTATTATCGTAGCCAACTAGTATAATTTTTACGCTTTTCTTATTCTTGCGCGTTCCGTGTTCCGATCGCAAATCTTCGTTATAGTGCTGTATTTCTTTGATTTCGTGTTCAAGTTGAGAGGCGATGGATATCAAGGTTGGCTCTTCCTTAGTCAGACTGTTCAAATGTGTGACGTAGTCTGCGACATTTTGTAAACTTCGCCAGTATGTTGTCATGTTGTAATACACAACCATTTTCCAGTCGTCTTGTCAAATTTGCACCTCAGCAATTTTGTCGTAGTAGACTAATTTTGCTGACGATAAATGTGGTGACGTTCACTGTTATAGTCTGTTACAGTGACGTCGCTATGCATAAGGTAAATATGAAAAATATGCAGACGTAATTGTTTAGGGATCTTTTAGCAGGTTTCTTCCGTTTTGATCTCTCAGTTTTCTGTTGTTCGATAGGCGTTGTGTCACCGTCACTCTCTACGCACCCTGTATCACACTGTTCGACAGGTAGTCGTGATAGTTTGATGATAGGGCGTTTTAGAGTAACATTTTTAGTTTTCAGGGTCACCACTCGTACGTGTCCACCCTTACCAGGGTGTGTCTCCATAACCCTTCCTAAGAGCCATTTAGAGGTCGGCAAGTGATCATCTTTTATCAATACGATGACGTTGATCTCAAGATTCTTTGTTGCATAATGCCACTTGCTGCGTGTTTGAAGATATTCAGATGACCATCTCTTCCAGAAATCTTTGTGCATTTTTTCCAGTAGCTGCCATCTAGTTTTAATGTTTCTGATGTCCGCGTCAGATGAGAGTGGGCTTGACAATATTGGCCCTCCCACTAAGAAATGTGCAGACGTTAGGCAGTCTAGATCGTCAATTTCGTTTGTTAGCGGAACCAACGGCCTACAGTTGAGGCACGCTTTAATCTAGGCTAATAGTGTGGAAAACTCCTCAAATGTCAGCTTTTGTTCGTCAATGACGCGTTTCAGGTGGTGCTTCATGCTTTTGACTGCGGCCTCTCACAGTCCTCCTGCTGATGGCCAAACAGGAGCGTCTAACTGCCACTCAACTCCAATGTTCCCTAACTCACTCAAGAGTTTTTCGTTGACGTAGTGCATTAACGCCTCTTTGTGTTCCTGTGTGTTTTGGCAGCGCCTATGAAATTCTTACCATTGTCAGAGTACATACACTTTGGGGTTCCTCTCCGGGCACAGAAACGTTTTAAAAAGCACCGAGGAAGGCTGCAGTACTCAAGTCTGAGACCAATTCTAAATGAATGGCTTTTGTTGCTAGGCAGACGAATATTGAAATCAGGCCTTGGACGTCTTAATCTCTCTGCCCTTGGTGGCCTTGACTTCCACTTGTCCCGTGAAATCAACGCCTGTGTGCGTAAATGGACGTGATGGTTTGACTCGGGGCTTTGTTAAGTTTCCCATCAGCTGTTTGCTAGTAGGTATCATGAAGTGATGACATTTGATACACTTGAGAATGTGGCCTTTTACTGTCCTCACACCTCTGAGTATCCAGTATTTGTTTCGCAAATGAGTCAAGGTGAGTCTTGCTCCCCCGTGCAATGTCAAAATATGTAATTTGTCGAATAGAAGTTCTGTGAGCTGTGCTTTGTGTGGCAAAATAATTGGATGTTTTTGTGAGATCTTTAAGGATGATTCTGTTAAACGTCCCCCGACTCTCAAGAGACCTTGTTTGTCCAATAATGGGTGTAAATTAAGTAAACAACTCTTCAAATGCACATTGCCATGTACAATATCTTCGCCAAAGTGTTTATTTTGCACTGCCTTGATGACGACATGTAATGCGTTCTCATGTTCCACTTTTGATAAGTAAGGCGATCGCGCTTTGTCTTTGTTTGCCTTGACTCGTAAAATCCAACTTAGAATTCTGACGACACGTGTAATAGAGTTGTTTGCATTGAAGCTCTTCGATAATCGATGTTTGGGAATTTTGAGATGCGCAGACTTGCTTCTTGTACTTGTGTTCTAATATAGGAGCTTCAAAGTCTTTCGAATGATCTGGGATGTTGTTTTGTATCAGCCACGTAGGTCCCTCCCACGAAAGTTTGTGTCTGAATAGTTGTGACGGAAGTAAGCCACGACTAGTGCAATAGTTTTCCTCGGATTTAATATGTAACCCTGTTTGCTACGAATGTTTTCCAGCGGGACACGTCGCCATGTAGCCATCCCAGAACGACCACTGAGTCAGTCCATGCTTGTATTGTTACTGTCTGTTTGTTTAACGACTCTATGATCTTTTTTGCTAGTCTGGATAATAAGTGTAGGCCGCACAGTTCGAGTCTGGGCAGTGTCATAAATTTTTTAATCGGTGCGAGCTTCGTTTTCGCTGCAACTATTCGAGTCATGTATCGTCTTTGATGCTTCGGCAATAGATCACACATGAGTATGCCTTCTCCGAGGCATCGCAGAACCCATGTAATTAAACCTGGGTGTTTTTTGTTCCCATCCATCGAGGAATAGCGATCTGACCTATGTATTTAAGGTCGTTCCTGAACTTTTCCCGTTGTTTTTGTACATGCTGTGGTACGGGATCGTCCCAGTTGAGGTTTGTAGTCCACAGTTGTTGGAAAATAAGTTTTGCCTTTATTGTAACTGGTGATAGCCAACCTAGTGGATCATATAGCTTCGACAGTTCAGATAGCAACGATCTTTTTGTAAGGATAGCGCCAGTGATTGTTGTTTCCACTGGATGATGAAATGTAAATTGATCTGTTGAGGGGTTCCACATAACTCCCAATGTCTTGTTTGTTTCAGCGTGCTTGAAGTCAATCATGTTTTGACTAATTTGATCGGGTTTAAGATCTTCTAATATGCGTCCGTCGTTGCTCGCACATTTGCGCAGGTTGAAGCCACCTTGTTTGAGTAGGTCGATTAATTGCTGTTGAGTAGTTTTGGCTTGTTGGATATCATTACTTCCGCCGAGGAGATCGTCAACGTACAACTGACTGTCCAACGTTTCAGCGGCAAGCGGGTATTGAGCACCTTCGTCGTAAATTAGTTGTTTTATTGTGCGCATCGCTAAAAAGGGAGCAGCTTTAGTGCCGTATGTTACGGTGCACAGCTGGTACTCTTGGATCTTGTCTTCCTTGCAATATCTCCACAGAATCTTCTGTAGATGCTGATCTTGTTCCTGTATTCCGACTTGTCTGTAAAACTTTTCAATGTCGGCGGAATAAACAAATTGGAACCCCCTCCACCGTAGGATTAACGCCTGTAAGTCCTGTTGTAGCTTTGGCCCACACTCCATTAGCTCGTTAGGACTGTGGCCCGAAGTTGTTTTGTTTGAGGCATTAAATACAATTCGGAGTTTTGTTGTAGTGGAGTCCAATTTCATGACACCGTGGTGTGATAGATAGCAACTTGGTTCTTGTGGAATTAAACTTTGTTTCATGTGATTAAGACGTATGTAATCAGCCATGAAAGCCTTGTGACTTTCAGCAAGAGACTGGTCGACGACTGCATCTTGTTTACGTCTGTTAAGACCCAATCGCTGAGCAGCTGATTCCGTAATCAAGTTGATTTGAGAACCTTGGTCAAGTAGAGCCCTAAGTTTTGTAGGCATTCCAGTTACAGCCATAACATTTAGTTCAACTGTGGCAAGTAGAACTTCGTTCACATTCCCAGCAACGTGAGTTGTTATGTTGCGCTACTGTCGGAACGCTTTTAGGTGTCATGTTATTAGCAGGATTTGTATGTTGAGCCCTTTGTTGTATAGCATCATGTAACATCGTATGATGCTTGTTATTACACACCTTCCATGTTTTCGCGGCAGTACATACAATTCAGACAGACTTACGATTGTGCAATTGTATTTATTTTAGCTTCTGACGCCATACTTTGGAATTTTTTACAAGAAACCAATATGTGGTCCGACTTGCATAACGGATATTTTCTTTCAGATCGAGCATGAAAAGTCTTTGTCCAATTGTGGCACTTCTTAGGTGGGTGTTTGGAAGAAATTCCTTGGCTTCACTGTTGTCCATGTTCTTGACACTTTGTGATTATTTCAGCTGCAAGTTCAGGTGTAGCAAAAGCAGACTTCGAGCGCCTCAGAGAGATCTTGAAAACAGTGGAGGATCTGAAGTTCATATGCGTGGACGTTGGAAATGGCTACTCTCAGCATTTTGTAGAATATGTTCGGAAAGTACGGGCTGCTTTTCCCACACATACCATTATTGCAAATACGATATGGAATAAGTATGAGGTAATGCGGTCTATTTCCTCCTCCAATATTGGACCAATTTAAAAGATATTCTATAAACTGAAAAAGAAAGATATATACTGTGCCCCTATGTTTTCATTTTTCATGAAACATAATCTTTAGCACTAGGACCCTCAAAAAATTTTCAAAACTGCGTTGTCAACAGATAACTAGTGTACAAATATGGCAACTATAAATGCAAAAACCGGCCAAGTGCGTGTCGGGCCACGCGCAATAATAGCGTTCCGTGGTTGCATAATAATGCGGATTAAGAAGAGGGTTTTTTGTTGTTACATGAATATTAAAATGGTTTCAGCGGCTCACAACGTCTAAAAACGGGTCCATATAGGACTATGGTAACTGAAGAAGGAGTTATAAAATGCAACGCCAGAAGTTAGAAATAGTACGGGTGTGTAGGTTATCTCGTGTCATTAAATATTGTTTTTATTATATATAAATGATCTTTATTGTTTTTATTATATATAAATGATCTTCCGAAACATATTACACAACCAATGGTTCTCTTTGGTGACGATAGTACAGTAATTATAAAATGTGACAAAGAAAATAATTACGAAAATGATGTCAATCACACCCTGTTTACCATAATTCAATGGCTATCCAGAAATAATTTAAAAATAAATATGGACAAAACGAAAATTCTACACTTTCATCAAAGAACAAAGCCCAAAGACCTAAACGTCAGTTACGAAGGCAGGATAGTACACCCTGTGACAGACACAAAGTTTCTTGGCATTCATATTGACAATAAACTCTCGTGGAAAACGCAATTAGAGCACGTCTGTAAAAGAGTTACTAAATCCTCGTTTGCTCTCTACAAACTCTCAAAGGTTGTCAATCAAGAAACTGTATTAGCCGCTTACCACGGACTAGTTTCACCTATTCTAAGATATGGTGTAATATCCTGGGGTAACTCAGTTGAAAAGGAATCCGCTTTTAAAGCTCAAAAGAAATGCGTTAGAGCAATGTGTAATCTTGACTTTACTACAAGCTGTAAACCATATTTTAAAAACTTGAAAATTCTATATTTACGAATTAAATCTGTTTGTGAAATCAAATCCAGACTATTACAAAACCGCTTTTAAAAGTTACTATAGACAGTTACGAGACAAAAAAAGATTAGAAATAGAAATACCCTATGGAAAAACAGCCTTATTCAATAAAAGTGTTCTTTGTATGGCATCTTTGATGTATAACAAATTACCTGACGATGTCAAAAAGTTACCCATACCAAAGTTCAAGTCAAAACTACACAAATTCCTAATTGCTAGATGTTACTATAACGTCCAAGAGTATCTACAGGAAAAAAATATTGTAATTTAGTGTTAGGTGTTTTAATCTATCCTATTTATAGAACAATATTGTTTATTTAATTGTAATTTTGTGTGACACCTTATAATAATTTAATATGATCTGTATTTAATTCATCTGACATTATGACATTCTATGATAATTTAATAAGACATTAATAATTAATCTGACATTTTAATTTGTAATTTAAATGATGCAATGTTTGAAATTAAATTTATAGTAACACTACTTATATTGTGAATCTAAACTTGTATTAATTTGCACACCATTAGGTTACAGTGTATCTATTCAAAATATTATTTGTAACACCTTACTAACCTGTATTATGCAAATAAATTATTTGATTTGATTTGATTTAAAAACCCTCGCCTTCGGCTCGGGCTTGTTAATGACAGCTCGTTTGCAATAACCAACTTTCCACCCTTGTATCACACGACGTTTTTCAATACAGTTGTGGGAAATTGTAAAATCAAATCAAAGAATTAGATTTGTTTATTCACAAAAAAATAAAATTGTAAGAAAATGGCGATTTTTAGCCTATTCGATTTTTGACAAATGTTGTTGTGAAAATAATTAAGTTAAAACTGGTAATTAAATATATTAAACAACCATTTAAAACTCTTTTGAGCATTCCATGCTAAAACGTACGGAAACTTTCATTTTTCCTCGTAGAAAATCTATCCCATTTTTTTCTATGTATGAAAACTCGCAAGGAGTTTACTTAACTTTTTTAAATTGACTTATAAATTTAAAACTAAACTGCAAACGTAATGATCGAGCTCGTTAACAAAAGTCACGACCGCGTAACAGAAAGATGCCTATGCGAAAGATTTAATTTTCGAATCATAATTATAGCCTCTGAAAGTACGCCATGTTTGACAACTGTATTGAAAAAGTTATTTATGCTACAAGTGCGGAAAGTAGGGGTACTCGTGTCGACTTATCCACTCGTCGGAAATCATCTTACGCACGTGTATCATACAACATTTTACTATGCATTGTGCGAGGAAATAAAAAAAAATATCTGAACCAAGCAAGAAATTAATAAAATGGCGCTTATTCAAGGGCGCTCAGCATATCCACAGATGAACTAATAGTTCATAGTTCCTCGGGCATATCTACTGCGCATGTACAAATAGCTGTCACGTCGTAACGCAAAAAGGCACGAGCAAAATATTCATTCTGCCAAACATATTTAATGAATATTTAAAATTAATTTATTGATCAAAATCTAAATCTAGAGTAATTAAAAACACCTTAAATGAAGTATTAGTTTTGTTTTACCTTTTATATGAATGAAATTCTGTACTTAACTAATTTTTTAAAGTTTTCTCAAATAATAAAAGATCTATGCGGCGGGCTGACGTTGGAGTTAAAAATTAAAAAAGTACAGGAAAGTAAAAAAGCACTAGTAAAAAAAGTGACACCTTCCGCACAGTTTGGCTGCTTGGAAAACGCTCTTTTCGAGGACATGCATTGTAAAAATATTATCTATTTGAAAACCACCGCGTGCAGAGGCAAGCGTTTGTAATAAATATTTATTTATAACTAGCATCACTTAATCATTTGAATACTGCAATGTTGCCGTTACGGAAATAGTCTTTGTACCAAAAAGTAAAATCAAATTATTCATAGATATAAATAATCTATATGAAGGACGTCAATTGTGAAAGGAGCCGATGCGAGCGCGCGTTAGAGCCACGGGGAATAATATTGTTCGTTACTGGATTCTCGGACACATGCTCCTTGTTTCGTTCTCTTTCGGAATTTGTAAAAAAAAATATGTATTCACTATTTTGTTCTCGAAAGTTCTTCGCTACTCAATTAGTGATGTAGTCGGGTCGGATATTGACTTTTACCCCGACTATTTACCGGAATAGCATGACGACTGGTATGCCAAATTATCCTGAGCCTTCTTTTTTCCAAAACTCTACGCCTGATTTCCTTGGAAATATTCTTAGATTCTGGCCTGGTAGCTGTGCTCTAAAAATTATATTACTATCGGAATAAATCTCTTGTGCTGCTGAACGGTTGGCCTATCATTTATCATAACCAACAAGCTGTTGGTGTGCATTTCCTGTAGCTGTCTGAATGAGGTTTGTGATGTTTGTAGCAGCTTCATCAATATCATAGTTTGTTTTAAACCGACTTCGCAAAAAGAAGGAGGTTATTAACCGACTTCGCAAAAAGGAGGAGGTTATCAATTCGATTGTATTTTTTTTTTTATGTGTGTTACCTCAGAACTTTTTATTGGGTGAACCGATTTTGATGATTCTTTTTTTATTCGAAAGCTGGTGTTTGTCATGTGGTCCCATTTAATTTTAATCGAAATTTGATGAAGAACTTCGGAGATATACATCAGAACTCTTCAATAAATGACGGCAAATCACTCGGGATAGCTGCAATCGCATGTCTGTTTATTGTTTACACCATTTTATACCATAACATCACATTGGTACGTGTACTTGATCAGTTCACCCTGGTATACTCTCATGCCACCGGTTTTGTTTATTTTAGTTTCATGTTATTGGGTTAATCTATTCTGGCTTCACTTTGGGCGTTATAAGAGTAGGTATCTAGCCTATAGAACTGGTCCATTATGTACCACAACTAAAAAGTGAAAAATAAAAATCTTTTTTACAAAAATTAAAACCGACTTCCAAACAAAAACACTACAAAGTGAAAAATAACTTCAATTTCGGTAGTCGGTGTCAAAAAACGAAGAAATGAAAACAGGATCACCGACTTCCGAAATTGAAGTTATTTTTCACTTTGTAGTGTTTTTGTTTGGAAGTCGGTTTTAATTTTTTTAAAGGTACTTTTAAATTCATGTGGGTTTCGATGTATTGTCTGCATCCAACCCAATCGGTTTTCGTGTTGTAGAACTTTTCTTTGAACTGTCTTTATATTATTGTTGCGCTTATAGTGGCTATCAGTAGGGTGTGATCTGAACTGCTATCCAGGCAACTTTCAGCTGGGCACGCCACAATTGCGGCGATAAGGCCCCTCTTTGAGGAGTAGCTCGAGAGGCGCCACGGCGTCCTCACCTTCCGCCTGACGCAGGTCCTCACCGGACACGGCTGCTTCGGGAGGTTCATGTTCCGGATTAGACGGGAGGAAACGCCCGGGTGTCACTATTGTGTGGATCGCCCGGAGGACACGGTGGAACATACGGTGGAGGTCTGCCCCGCTTGGGCGGAGCACCGCCGTGTCCTCGTAGAGGCGATCAGCGGTAGCGACCTCTCGCGTCCAGCCCTGGTTCACGCCATGGTACGGAGCGAGAGGGCATGGGAAGCTGTCACCTCCTTCAGCGAAGCAGTAATGCTCGCGAAGGAGGAGGCGGAACGCGTAAGGGAGACACAACGGAGACGCTCTCACGCCCCTAGCCACCGCAGGAGACGACCCGGGCGTCGGGAGTCGCAAGCCGATTATCGGCCACCGTAGACGCGGGCTTGCGGACGGCGAGTAATGGGTAGCTCGTCGTCCGATAAGGACCAGGCCCGAGTCGACGGCGCGTAGTGTTCCACGCGCGCCTCAAAGAGATGTCAGCAAATGTTGAAGGGGTCCGCTAGGGCCGATGCCTGTCTGGGTCGCGGATAAATTTGAAAGAGAGTTACCGCGGCCCTGGCACAAACAACTGAAGGAACACGGGTGGGTTTTAGTCAGTAAAAGTCTGACACGCCCTCCCGCTTCACCCAGGGCGGGAGAAGTCATTGGATGTTTCAGCACTGAGGCACATGTTAGAAAGGTTCTTGTACACAAAGAAGTCAAAGAGGTCAGGGAGTTTATTGGAATCTGTTGGCCAGTATGAGAGTTCACCCGTACTGAGGACGTGTAGTTTATTTTTGTCAATGCTTTTTTTCAGTTCTCTTCTTTTTGGGTTGTGTTATTCGAGCACCCCAGTAAACGTTTTTGTCGTTCCAGTCTCCACCACATATGAATCTTTGACCAAGTGTTGTGATGTTGGATTCGGATTTAAATGATAGTCGGGCAAATGTTGAGTAAATACTGTTTATTGAAAGACAAGCTATATAATTTATACTAACACTTATTATAAAGGTGTCTACACACGACACTTCCCAAGGGAAAGATAAAAAAATGAAGACATTTTTTTTTGTTTCGTTACATAATACGTTAGGTTACTATAGTGGTATTACTTAATACATAAAGTTATATAATAATTAGTTGTTGCAATGTTTTTACACAATATTGCTCGTAAATTAATATTTAACCAATGTTGTTCATATTTTACTTGCTACAATATTATAATTATGCCTTATAAGTAGGAAGGTTATTTATATAGTTATAAATATACAGCTACAGTACATCAATCATAATAAGGCTTAGTTAGGCCTATTTTTATGTATAATATCGGTTTTGCCATTAATTTCAATTTCTACATTTGGTGAAATGTCCCTGATAACCTTATAGGATCCTGAATATAAGCTGGAGAGTTTATTGACTGTTTCGTTTTTTACTAACAGTTTGTCATTAGGATTGTAATATTTGGGGTTGCTATAAGTGTCATACCTTCGTTTTGTGACTGTAAAATATGCACATTTATCAATATTAATAGTCGACTCGCCAACGCACCACCGCACAGGCCGACAGTCCGATAACGACTGATCGCCCCACCACTCGAACCGGTATTTATAACCGAGCGGCGTATGCGCACGAGGTAACTTTACAATACTGTTATAGGCTTGTAGCACGATCTATTGATATCTACATACACTACATTCCCTTCCTTGTTTTGTTTTAACCAGTTGTACGTAACCAGAATTATTAATAAGACATTTAGCATATTTTTATTAATAATGAATTGGTATCTCTGGCATAACAAAATGACAGCACAATAATATTTTAAAATAATTTACTGGTTTATTTTAGTTTTTCCTTTAACCTTTTCTCTTCTTCTTCTAATCCATTTTCTGATTCCCATCTCGGGCCTACTGATGAAGGTCAGAATCAAATTTCTCCAACGTTAGTTGAGAACTCATGTTATTAATTAGTTACCTGGAACCAATAAATTAAAACACGAGTCGTCTCGCACGCAGGCCCGACGACTTCGAACCTGCCGAACAAGCCGGCCTCCGAACAGGCTCCAGCACCGTAGACACACGTATGCTACGGCAGACTTTACAGCGTCTGTGGACCACGTGAAAGTCCTCGACTAGATCGAGACTTGGGCTGCACTGCAGATCTTCCAACGGCGCCAAATCGACCACCGGTACATTGAGGTGCACACACACTGGTCATAGACTTTCGTCTTGAGACATTGTATAGAATTGGACGAGAGGATGCCACGCAGCTTTCCGGAAGCTGCCTGGCCGAAGTCAGCTCGCGAAACTCCGTCAATCTGTGGCGGCTGCGCAGCAAGAGGTTTCGTTCTGGGGTTCAGCAAGTCAGCAGAGACACGCCATGTGGAATCTATCCTAAGCGGAACGCGACCAAATCCAGTATATCTCTGGTGCGATCTCCCAAACGAATCTCCTACATCATGATGGTCGTCCCGAATTCAATTGCAACGACTCACGTTCCATAGACCAATATCGACCATAGACTAAATAGTGTGGATTGGTTTGTATTTAGTCGAGTTTTTTATTTTTAATTAAATAATGTAACCACTAGACTATAAAATGATTTTGCAACGTCACATTATATATAAGCTTATGTATAGTATTTAATATAGCTTTTTTATGTTTGTATTTATATTTTAATGTAGCATTACACACAGACTACCCCCTGTTTTATTCTAAGTTCTTTAGGTGCATCCAATTTTTGGGGGCTGAGTCACCCACGTCCGTAGGAGTGTACCCCATTCGATTCCCTACACGTGGTCCCCGGGTGGTGCAAATCAGGTGACAAACTGGTGGTAGGCTTCGGCCGAAGGCTTGCGACCACCCACCGGGCAAAGACGTACCGCCAAGCGGCCTAGTCGTGTTCCGGTATGATGCTCGGTGCAGCCACTAGAGGGGTTGGGTCGCGATAGTTGCTCCACTGCAAGCAGGCCGGCCTGACTCGCGCTGTTATGAACGTATCGAGAGACTGGTCGCGGAGGGTAGCGGGATCCGAGGCACGGTGCGCCGCTGGCCGACCGCAGGTAGTTGGGGGCCCAAGTAGTGTGCCAGCCACACATGAAAGGCTGCCCCGCCAACTGTCGAAAAATCCCGGAATGCGCCATCGTGCTGGTTGGCGACCAGACGAGAGTGCCCGATGGACATTCCTGGGGGGGCTCGGGCGTCCCCGCAGTCTCCAGACCAGTCCCCCAATGATGGCGTCCTATCGGCGCGTGTCTGTAGGTTGCAAGCGTTGGACCTCATCTTACTTCCTTCTCCTCTCCCTCCTTTTTCACTTAAAATGCCAAGGAACAAGAGAAAAAAAGCTGAACAGCGGCAGCACTCACTCTCACATAAAGTGCACCTCAGCAACATCCGAGGTCTGCACTCTAACCTTGTCGCAGTCCATCACCACCTCGAGACTGAGAAACCAGCACTTTTGTTCCTTACGGAGACGCAGATCGGATGCCCGTCAGACGTGGCGTACCTATCCTACCCAGGGTATACCCTGGAGCACATGTTCAAGCCACGCGCTGGTGTATGCATGTACGCCCGGGACGACATCTGCTATCGGCGTCTCCGTGACCTTGAAGACTCAAATTACTCTGTGCTATGGGCCTTGGTGGACACTGGTCTGGATAAGATCATCTATGCCTGTGTCTACCGATCGCATAGCGGTGATCTGGAGACAACCAGGCTCACACAGTACTTGAGTGAGGCGGCTGATGTGGCCCAGCTACGATACCCCTCCGCCCAACTAGTGTTACTGGGGGACTTTAATGCCCACCACCAGGAGTGGCTCTTCCCATACCAGTGCACTGACCACGCTGGACGAGAGATGCGAAATCTTTCGATTGCGTTAAATCTCACCCAGCTGGTCCAAGGGGCTATGAGGGTGCCGGATGTTGATTCACATACAGCCAATTGCTTGGACCTTCTGCTGACAACTGATCCAGACCGATACTCAGTGTCGGTATCATCACCTTTGGGTAGTTCCGACCACTGTCTGGTGAAGTCTGTATCCGTCTACTCCCCGCCCGATCCAAGCCCAAGGGGCACCCGGCGGGTTTGGCGGTACAAGTCAGCAGATCGGGATGGTATGCGATCTTTCTTCGCATGCTATCCTTGGCGGCCCACTTGCTTCTCTTCGGATGACCCATCGTCATGCGCTGACGCAGTGACCGATGTGTTGCGTCAGGGGATGGAGTATTACATTCCGTTCTCTGACGTAACTGTGTCCAGCGTTGACCGTCCATGGTTTGGTGCCGAGTGTGACCGCGCAAACGTGATTAAACACAAGGCGTACCTAGCATGGGTCGACGCCCGTATGCGCAAGGCAAGGGACGTGAGTCAGAAGAAGAGAGCCTTCAACAGGGCTGCCAAGTCCTGCAAAAAGGCGATGCGAAGGGCACGGTTTGACCACATTAGCAGGATCGGGGACAAACTTGCTTCACACCCCGCAGGTAGCAAGGCGTTTTGGTCCCTGGCTAAATCGGTTGAATCAAACTTCTGTCACCCCTCACTACCACCACTGCTGAGACCCGACGGGTCGCTGGCCCACTCCGCTGAGGACAAGGCAAACTTGTTTGCCTCCCTCTTTGCGGAATCTTCGCGTCTGAATACTGATGGCGCGCGGCCCCCTCCTTCTGCTGTTCGATGTGAGACGAGTATGTCGGACATTCGCATCCATCAGAGGGAGGTCTGTAGGGTGCTGCGTAACCTTGACGTGAACAAGGCTAGTGGCCCGGACGGGATACCAGCAATTGTACTTAAAACTTGTGCGCCTGAATTGTCTCCTATCATGACACGCCTATATCGCCTTTCGATGGTGACTGGAAAAGTACCGAAGGCTTGGAAGCAAGCTAACGTTCAGCCCGTGCCCAAGAAGGGCAGTCGAGCTGACCCAGCCAACTACAGACCCATATCAGTAACGTCCATCCTCTGTAAGAGTATGGAACGTGTATTAAATAATAAGCTCCTGGCATACCTAGAAGACACCGACCTCCTTAGTGACCGCCAATACGGCTTCCGCCGAAACCGGTCAACTGGGGATCTTCTAGCGTATGCCATCCACATCTGGAGTGAGGCCATCGAGAAACACGGGGAGGCGCTTGCTGTCTCCCTTGACATATCGAAGGCCTTTGATAGGGTCTGGCACGAGAGCCTTATTGGTAAGCTTCCTTCCTTCGGTCTGCCTAGTGGCCTGTGTGACTGGATTGCAGACTTCCTGAGGGATCGGTCCATCCGAGTGGTAATTGATGGCTGCTCGTCCGGTCAGTTAGGTATTAACGCCGGAGTCCCTCAGGGGTCAGTGCTCTCGGCAACATTGTTCTTGCTGCACATTAATGACCTGCTAAAACCCGGAACCTTTGGGTATGCAGACGACAGCACTGTTGCTGAGAGATATGTGTCTAGCGCACGGGCTACCGGGCCTCAAATTCGGTCTCTTCGGGAGGCCATGGTTGAGCGCTTGAACCTATCTTTGGAGGCAGTCTCCGAATGGGGCAATGCCAATCTAGTCAGTTTCAATGCTGCTAAGACCCAGGCGTGTCTTTTTTCCGCAAAAAAGAGCCAATTCCACCCGGCTCCATCCTTCCGTGGTGTAACCGTGCCGATAACGGACCACCTCGACCTTCTTGGTGTTACGTTGACATCGACCCTCAATTTTGGTCCTTTCATTGAGGCAAAGGCTCAATTGGCTGCAAAAAAGTTGGGGATCCTTGCGAAGGTGAGACGGTACTTCACGCCTGAACAGCTGCTCAACTTGTATAAAGCGCAAGTTCGGTCATGCATGGAGTACTGCTCTCACCTCTGGGACGGATCTGCCAGGTACCAACTAGATGCACTTGAGTCGATTGACAGACGGGCCAAGAGACTTATCGGCAACGATGCGCTGGTCAACTCAAAGCTCCAGAGCCTTGAACACCGACGACGAGTTGCCAGCCTGTCGGTATTCTATCGGTTACATTTCGGAGAGTGTGCGATGGAACTGCACAATTTGATTCCGTCTAGCCCTTTCCATCATCGGACTACAAGACGTACGGCAATGCGCCATCAGTACATGGTGGATATCCCACCCATACGCACAAAGCGTTTTGAAAATACTTTCATTGTGCGTACAGCTAAGGAGTGGAATTCCCTACCGGCGTCTTTGTTTCCTGATAGCTACAACCTAGGGGTCTTCAAGTCAAGAGTGAATAGGTTACTTCTAGGCAAGCGTGCTTCACCTTCGACCACATCATCACTTAACATCAGGCGAGATAGTGGTCAAACGCGAGCCTATAACAAATAAAATAAAAAAAAAAAAAAAAAGGTTGTCTGGTAGATATCGCTGTCAGCGATAAGGCCGCCTTTGTACCCGTAGAAATAAGTATTATTGTAAAAGAGATGTGTAACTTAATTTTTTGGTGTGCAATAAAGTATATTCTATACAATTCTATTATATTCTAGGTATAATCTACTGCTATTACTGTCATTCTCTGATGAATGTCAATTTAATGACCAGTAGGTATATTCTACCGCCTGTCAATTTAATGACCAGTAGCTATACTCTACTGCCTGTCAATTTAATGACCAGTAGATATATTCTACTGCATTTGTGTGCTCTTTGATTTATTATTTTAGAACTAATCATTTAGCACAAATCAAATAACTAACGTCACGGGTTCGACTCCAGGTCGGGCAGTGTCACTTGGTTTCTCCATCAGTAACCTCCCAATGATACACCATATGCGTCATGTTATGTTAGGCCAGCGGTTGCCACCTAGGCCCATAGTTGCCACAAAGGCCAACTAGGCTACTCCTAACCAAACTAGATTATTGGGTTCGTGAAAATAGGGAAATTTTAGAATTCTAGTTTTATTCCAACCAAATCTTACTTTTTAACCAACTTTAACAACGGTCGTTACAAAGAAACTTAAAAACTCTACTGCAGCAAAACTGCCAAGATAAAAGTAACCCTCGAATGAAGGCTGATCTCTAGCCGACCAGCAATCGCATTGCCCTCACACAACGGTCCTCCGACAGAGCTAAACAAAATATCGCACACCTATGGACTACTTGTGTTGCCTCAAGATATACCGATTTACGACAACGACTTCGCTTATTTACTGGTACGGTCTAACACACACTACGGCTGATAGTCTGAATTACTCGACCTTCTACAGCATGCTCATCAATCATCATTATCGAAATCAACATCGACTGGAACGTTAGCAAGTGATCCAATATTATCTTCCTTAACCTATCGTGTGTATTCTAAGTCCTAAGCGTACTATTCAAAGCTTTCAGTGTATACCGATCACTGATAGCGAAAGGTTCCTCTAAGCCTTAGTAGTAATTGATCAGAAACCGTATCAGCTGAGATCATATACAACGCTCATGGCACGACTGCCGCAGCAGCTCACTCATGCCACCCATATCGTCATTACCTCAAGTGATACGACTAACACACATCACTTCACATAGATTCTAAGACTTCTAGGTTATTACAAAACCAATACAACGATAGTCTCCTTTAAGACCCGTGTCCCCGCTACACTACCAGCTGCCCATCGCCCCCTGAACAACTCACAAGTGAGGGTACGACTACAGACAATTTCGTTCAGTGCGACCTAATAACGACGGTATTTGCTCTCCTGTTTAGTGGATGAACTCTCCTTACTCTTTTCTACGTTTAACTCGTTAGGAGCACTACCTACTCCTTTGTATGCGATCGTGAGCGTACTTATTCGTTCTATTACTATTTAAAGATTTCAAAAAGTAGCGATTGCAAGATCTAATACTATCATAATGTTACTTTGAAAGTAAGCATGTGAATTAAGATCTGAAGATGAAAATCGATCGATCGAGATCTTTATAAATCGTCCCGCGACATAAGATCTGTTCTGAATACATGTAATTGACCAATGGCCAGTATTGGTTAAAGCATCTACAATACTAACTCGCTCTGACACTGAAAATTACAGTTGTGCAGTCCTTCACAAGGGATATCTCATCCTTACTGTACAAAATGTTGAAACTATTACCGTCAATAAGAAATTCATTTCGTACTGGCTTTGTACTAGGTATGTCTCAATTACCTAGTGATAGTGCTAGATATAACCACTACCAATTCAATGATCAAACACAATTAACTCAAAACTTATCATTTCATTTGGAATTAGCATTTCTTCTTGAAATTGAAGTACGGCATTGTTACTATATCGCTCTAACGGTTACTATATCGCTCTAACGTCCAAACAAAATAGTCAGCCAAGGCTAGCTAATGGCTAAGAGTGATATTCTTCAACAACACTAAAACTTGACCAGTGATAGACAACATGGATTATGACCTGACATGACCCATACTGTTTACAAAACCAAAAGTTTGAATAATAAACACTTGTACTGAGCCATAACAAAATGAAAACGTCTCACCAGATTGGCATAAAGATCCGTGTGTATGGATCGACACATCCACACGCTCCTCCTTGACCTGTCCAGCTCCTTGGTTGTTGCTTGCTTCCTTGCTGCTCCGCTCCGGACTGGTTTCTCATTATTCAAGATTCTGAGGGTAGTCGCAGAGAAGTCGACGACTCCTAAAATTAATCCCACATTTTTCCTGCCATGTAGACGCGAAGCTGAAGGGCTTACTTCTACTGCATTCAGTTATGGTGGGACCAAAACAATACGACGCCGACGGTGTAGTGCGCCAACGTTCGCACTCCGGTTTTACGAGGTTAAATTCCACAGCTCTACTCAGCAAGTGCACTATTTATCGTATACATTTGATGCACTTCAAAAACGAACCACCACTGGTTTAACTGTCACCGTCATCACACACATTATTTTTTGTTGTATTTTTTTTAATGGTATTATAACAAAGTCTTCATGTTCCTTTTAGAGTTTTTTGTTTAATAAGAAAAACAACTTTACTTCACTCTACGGTTTTCTCCTCGTCGCCAATGTAAAATATGCACATTTATCAATATTAATAGTCGACTCGCCAACGCACCACCGCACAGGCCGACAGTCCGATAACGACTGATCGCCCCACCACTCGGACCGGTTTTTATAACCGCGCACGAGGTATCTTTACAATATTGTTATCGGCTTATAAGCACGATCTATTGATATCTACATACACTACAGTGACCAACTTATTTTTATCCAAATATTTACGCACCTGTGTCTGTGACACCTGTAACCTATATTTTAGTTCTAGAGGGTAATTGTCATAATTATACAGCGGCTCTATTTTTTAAGTTAGATTGATTGGCAAAATATGGGCAAAATACACCTTTTCCGCAAAACTAAATCAAATGGGGTAAATTTAGTAGACGAATTTACCGAGGTATTATAAGCAAAACACCAATAGGGTAGCCAAGTAATCCAGGAGTCTGATTTTTGCTCTGTTTGAATACGAAGAAATGCTGACAAACCTTTATGAGAATTTTCTCAAGCTCCTAGGCTTTGATGATGATATGCAGTTGAATTAAGGTTTTTAATATTAAAAGAACATACCTCTTTTACCATGTCTGCCATAAACTCGGTACCCCTATCCGTAGCAATTTCCCTCGGCACACCGTAGATCATCTGCTGCAGCTTTTATCACAAGCGGGTAAGCACATACATATTTTGACAACTCGCACTGTATCGTTAGTATATATGAATATCCATTATTGTCCATAACTAAGGGCCCAACTAAATCAAGGCAAATCTTTTCGAAAGCAGTATGTGCCGTAGTGGTGACGGTCATGGGTTCTTTTATCTGTACTGTATACTTTTGTTTCTGGAAATCTGGACATTATTTTTACATAATTTCTAACATCTGTCTCTAGACCAGGCCAAAAGTAATATTTTATAATTTTGTTATTTGTCTGATACCCGCATGACCACTTGTCGGCAAAAGATGAAAATCGTTTAGTATAACCTTCCTATCGTCCTTATCCTCTACAAGTTATACGTCTTTGTGACTGTTCCTAAACGACCCTAGGCTGATCAAAATTTTGTTTTTTCCTAAATGCCTAGATTTAGAGTTAAAGGTCGGCTACTTCTGAAGAAGTAGAATCTGTACCCAACCAGCCGCACAAATTTGTAAGGTTCGTCTTTCTGACTTGGGCACCTTTCCACCGTGTACACGAGAATTCCAAATTATGATTTCGTTTTGTTTTGGAATTCACAGTTATAAAATTATAACTTGGAAATGGTTTAGAAGGATAAAAATATAACTAAAGGGATATATACGCTAAATTGTTACAATAACTAAAGCTTGTGTGAGAAACTCTTTACACTAATGTATAGAGTATTTAAATCAAAGACCGAATAAAGGTCCCATATAGTGAATATACATTCAAGCATTAATACAAATATAAGTAACTAATTTGGCAGAGAGTTTTAACTCTAGAAGTAATCACCATTTTGGGGAAGCTAGAGTGCGGGTTCCCAACTCTAGCTCCGCTCCAATTACTTTAAGATACTTATCTCGAATGATGTCTGGATGATTCCTGGCGATGCGATGTTAGATGGATATCAACTGAATAAAAATGGGCTCTTGGTTGTTTATCACTTTATTGCAGTGTACATGGTTGAACTTAATAGATTTAAAAACAGGCAGATCATTATCATATAAGTAAAATATATCTTTTCACAAATACGTAACCCTTCTCAAGAAATAATTTTCATCTCCTCTGACAGATTCCAAAACCAAACCCAATTCAAATTAAAAATCGTGGCTCCATGAAGAAAACCAACCAAAAAGTATTTATGGTCGAGTCGCCACATCACCCCCCTACGAAGAAGAAAAACCCCAAAGGAAAAAGGGAAACCAATAAGGGTGAAATTAAATAAAGCTACAATCATTCAGAATAAGAAAAACTGAGATGATTGCAGAAGAAGTACTTATATTTGGGACACCAAGTCAGCCAAAATTAAGAAAATTAAAATAAATTACATTAAAATTAAATGAATAGGTACTAACTTAAAATTCAATGGGACTTCTGGCATTATAGATCCAAAACGTCCCTGAATCTAACCTTACGACCAGAACGCGTCGTAACGACAGGATCATCAGCTGATGGCGGAGGCACCCTCGATGCAGGCAAAAGAATGGAGCTCCCAGATGACGAAAGAAGCACCGTAGGAGAAGAACACGATGGTTTGCTGACCGGTGCTTCTGAAGTTGATTTATGCTCATCTTCAGATTCCAGATGTGCTGGCTTAACTCGATCCACACTAACTTCCTGCTTTCTTCCTCCAACATCCAAAGTTAAAGTTTTTGATTTCCTGTTAAGGATCCTGTGTGGTCCTGTGTACGGTGGTTGAAGTGAACGCCTAACCGTGTCATCGCGTAAAAATACATGCGTGGCGGTCGACAAATCTTTAAAAATAAAAACGGACGGAGTTGGGTGCCGAGATGCAGGAATTGGCCGAAGGTCAGCCATGACCTTTCGTAGTCGTACCAAGAAATCACACGAGCTATAATCGCTAGTTGGCGAAGATGGTACTACGAAATCTCCTGGAAGTCTCAGAGGCTCTCCATATAATAACTCAGCAGAAGAACATTTCAAGTCCTCCTTGAGTGCCGTCCTAATGCCCAACAGAACAAAAGGTAAAGCTTTACTCCACGTTTCTGCGTGACACATTAAAGCAGCCTTAAGTTGTCTGTGTAAACGTTCTATCATTCCATTAGCTTGCGGATGATAACTGGTTGTTCTGATTCGCTTAGTTGCGCAAACCTGTAACAACCCTTTAAACAAGGTAGACTCGAACTGTCTGCCTTGGTCTGTAGTGACAACGAGTGGTACACCGAATCGCGAAATCCACCCGTTGACAAAGGTATCTGCTACCTCTTCTGCGGTAATGCATGTCATCGGCCATACCTCTGCCCACCTAGTAAATCTATCAATTGCAGTGAGGCAGTATGTGAAACCATTTGAAAAAGGTAATGGGCCAACAATGTCTATATGCACATGTTGAAAACGAGAATTCGTGCCACCAAAATTGCCTAACGGAGATGAAATATGCCTGGTAACCTTACTACGCTGGCATGAGACACAAGAGCGCGCCCAAGACATACAATCTTTTCTAAGCAACGGCCAGATATAACGATCTGCAACCAGGCGTGCGCTTGTACGCGCGCTAGGGTGGCTGAGATTGTGCAATCTAAGAAATACCGGCCGTCAAAATGACGCAGGTAAATACGGTCTCGGCTTCCCCGTTGATACATCGCACGTTACGGAAACATCAGTTCCTGGAATAGGAACTGATTCCAATTTCAAGGAAGAATCTGCGAGCAAACTAACAAGTTCTTCATCCACCTCTTGAGCTTCAGCCAGAGCAGCGTAATCGTCTGTAAGAGAAATTGCCTCTATACGCGACATAGAATCTGCCACAACGTTGTCGTCACCCTTAACAAATACGAAATCGGTGGTAAACTGGCTAATAAAACTCAACTGGTTTAATTGAACCGGTGGCAACTTCTCTCTTCGCTGTCTAAATGCGAAAATAAGAGGCTTGTGGTCTGTAAAAATTATGACGTGTTGCGCTTCCAAGAAATGTCTAAAATGCTGAACACTCTCGTAAACAGCCAGAAGTTCCCTATAATAAGCGGGCCACTCCTTCTGCTTAGTTGTTAGCTTCTTACTGAAGAATGCTAAGGGACGCCAGCTCTCATTATCACTCCGACGTTGCTGTAAACATGAGCCTACATGAGTTCCCGAAGCGTCCCGAGGTGAATAAACCTAGTTGTGCAGTAGTATCTGGGTGAGAGAGCAAGGTAATTGCGGAAAGACTATCCCTACAAGCTATGAAGTCTTTTTCTAATTCTTCCGTCCAAGGAAATGGTTTTGCACCTTTGCCTTGGATGGAAACAATCGCGTCAATAAGTGGCGCTTGAAATTTTGCAGCACCAGGCAAAAATCTGCGATAAAAGTTTAACATTCCTAGAAAACGACGCATTCCCTGCACCGTTTTAGGAGGTGGAAACTCTGCGAGCGCCTGAATTCGCTCTTTCGGAGGCTTTGTGCCTTCTGCACTGATCTGATAACCTAAAAAGGTAACTTCAGACGCACCAAATATGCACTTCGCTGGGTTAATAACAACACCGAACTGACGTAACCTACCGAATAGTATTTTAAGGTGTTCTGCATGAATTTCCTTATTCATTGAATGTATTAGAATGTCATCAACGTAAGTAAAACAAAAATCAAGGCCGCGCACGACTTCATCGATGAAGCGTTGAAAGGTTTGACCTGCGTTCCTTAATCCAAAAGTCATGTACGGAAATTCAAATAATCCGAAAGGCGTTATGATCGCAGTTTTACAAATATCATCATCAAATACAGGTATCTGATTATATGCCTTTACTAAATCAATCGTACTAAATATCGTTGATCCAGCAAGATTGCTAGCGAAATCTCCAATATGCCTAACCGGATATATATCTATCGTTTTAGTTAACTCTTGCGTAATTTTATTTATGCTAAATTGTGCTTCCAAACTGGCAAACCACAAAGCTGGTCGTTCTTTGCAAAATTGAGGGGTTCGAATGGTTACCTTGTGTACGAATACCTCCTCCGTCGCTGATGCCTCGAAGAAGCCTTCGCCATCATCCGAAACAACTCGTCCTTCTGTCTTACTCGTCATGTTGACTTACTTTATAAACTTCCGTTCCCTAAAAAAAAATAAAAAAAAACGCACAAAAACAAAACGGAATAAACGAAAATAAATATTGAAAAGGAAAGGAAAGTACCTATAATAAATAAATGAAAGTTGCTTTCATTTGTTTAGGGCGGACAAAAAAAAAAAGGGTACGACTGATAGGTTGGTGATGTGACAACTCCTCAAAATTATGGCGAAGCCCCACATAAACACCTAACCAGCATATAAAAATAAAACCATACATTATGTTCACATACAAAAACACAAATAATTGTCACGGAACCCTAAAAAGTCAATATCACAATCACAGTAAAAAATTAAGGATTTTCCTTGAGCATGCAAATACACCCGGCGCCCGGCAGCATCTCATCAAAACACAGTCGCAATCTGACCAGCTGGACGCTGAGGGTCGCCGGTCATCCGACCATCCGAACGTTGAGCATCGAACGATGGGGTCACCAATTTGGGGAAGCTAGAGTGCGGGTTCCCAACTCTAGCTCCGCTCCAATTACTTTAAGATACTTATCTCGAATGATGTCTGGATGATTCCTGGCGATGCGATGTTAGATGGATATCAACTGAATAAAAATGGGCTCTTGGTTGTTTATCACTTTATTGCAGTGTACATGGTTGAACTTAATAGATTTAAAAACAGGCAGATCATTATCATATAAGTAAAATATATCTTTTCACAAATACGTAACCCTTCTCAAGAAATAATTTTCATCTCCTCTGACAGATTCCAAAACCAAACCCAATTCAAATTAAAAATCGTGGCTCCATGAAGAAAACCAACCAAAAAGTATTTATGGTCGAGTCGCCACACCATCATTTCCTAGTGTAATTGCTGGTAAGAAGAAATGATGAAACAAACTTCTCAGCACACTATTCTGTCTGTTAGCCATAAGGACTATATTAGTAAAGCAATAGTGATGTATGAAGTTAATTAGACAAAGAGATTGCAAAGTGCTTTATATAATGAGAGGGCTAGGATAGGTACGTTACGCTTGCGCTTTTGTACATTAATTGTTCACTTTACTCTACGTTATTTATTCAACGTTTGAATACACCATTTAGTGACATGGACTGTTGCCTCATCATACATGTATTGCTAGGTCTACTCGCACAGAACCATTACTTGGACACTGCAACAATTCTAGCAAATCATGTTCCCTAAACTCTTTACAACTGTCCCACACAATCCGAAGTCAGAGAACTCCGACGTTCATCTGAAATTGTGTAAGACCAGTTTAGTTTAAGTAACTGAAACGCGTACAGCTTTGAATAGCACCCTTTACGGCATCCTATCGCATTACGACGGTAACAACAAAATAGCGCAAGCGTTCCGTAGGCTCAGTCTGTAGCAGAACTATTTGTGTTCGGTATTTCTGCACGCCAAAATGGATTAAATCGTCATTTCACATTTCCTTAATCTGCCCACTTCGTGGATATACGGGGCGGCTCGGAGCGGCTACCATCCAATATCGTGTCTCGCTAAATAATGTCGATTCAGTATTGCCTACAATTGGCTTGGTGTGGTTTTAACGAGACACGTTCCCTGGCGTACTTAGACGATTTAGTTTGGGGTTCTTTGTGAAGCTACCGTGTGAAGCCTACCCCTTCTCCCGAAATGTGCGACAGCAAGCCCTACACAAAGTGTTCTGAGCTAGACCTTATAGGAAACAGTATATTTAAACAACTAACATTTGGTTGTCCTACGTGCAAAATTAAGAGCGGCCATATTTAGCCTAATTTATACAGAAGTGAATGTTAGCGGTTCCGCCTTCCATGTATGTAATGTCAGTTAGCGCTCAATAAAGGTTCATAATCAAATGAGTAATTGTTTAGTGTCTAAATGATGCATTAGGGTATGAGAGTGTTAAAGAAGACTTCACCGCTTCCCTAGACCAAATGCTAGTGACAAATATCTGCCAAGGTGTGGATTAGGAAGTAAATACAAGGTAACGCCATGTTAAACAAAAGGTACATTAGTGATTGGCCCTACCTATGTAATAAAACAATTAAAACTTACCCATCCATACTGTCACGCACTCACTATCTTAATACGAGATTAGAATAAATTATAACTAACTTAATAATTAAACTCGTTACCACGATAACTACCACGACACGACTTTTGATTATTGATTCCATAGCTATCACCTATGACTCTCTAGCACTCTAATATCATCACTCGTACGACTTCTCCCGATCCTGACAATACGTCTATTTTATCTCTCTGGCCGAAGTCAAGCGTCCTAGTCTAAACCCAAGTGCCTCCGCCTTTTCTTTCCAAAACTACCTGACCTAACCATACCTCGTACTCCGGCGCCCGCACCCGCGTTCAAAACCCACTGTTTGGCAAGGTTTATCGTTCCCACATGGCAACTTCTTAGAATTTGTATAGGATCTACACTATCGACATCTTTTCCCATGACTTTCTAACAATATTGAAATAGACAAGAGGTCCAATTTTGTTTTATCCTTTTAAAGTGAAAAAAAACCATATTTAGGTTTAACTAAGGTGCTAGCAATAAAAATACCATTTTGTAATTCGAACGCACAAATAACAATGTCTGCAGAAGCATACTTTGGTTGCGCATTATTAAAATGTATAGATTCACACCTCGCAGGTATTGTTATACTCTTACGCTGGTAATGCAATGGAAAAGATACTTCAACATGTTTATTCCATAGCAATAAAGTATTGTTACTAAAGTTTAAAATTGATTTGTATTTGTTTAAAAAGTCATGCCCTATTATGCCGCTGGTCTTATAAGGCAAAGAATTAAAAACATAAAACTTATGTTGCAGTGTCTGATTTTTTGAACTTAAGTCTAAATAAACATATCCAATAGATCGAACTTTGCCTCTCATTCCATACACGTAGATGCTTTGCTTATGGATTGGAATGCTTTGTTCCATTACATGCTTATACTTAATTACCGATATGGAGGCACCGGTGTCGATTAACCAATTATATGCGTAACCATTACAACCATTTAAATAAATGGTACTAGAATTATTATTAGTCGTGAGAATATTTTTTTTATTCACGAAATCCTGGATATTTTCTTCTGTTGGAAAATTAGATTCAGCCGTTTCCAAAGGAATTTCGGTCGTTGGCGATGAAGATGAGTTTGAGTTTGTCAAAGTATGTACTTGCGTTTGGCGATTATAATTAGATTTACCTCTGTTCCTGAAATATAGACGTCTTGCGCCATGCATAGTGTATCCTTGACCTCGCCAACCACGCCCTGCACCCTGCTGGTTACCAAGGTGGTCGCTGTTCTGAACGCTATCAGCTGTGTGAAACGTACCTCGAGTCCTTGCACCGGCTCGGCGGTTTCCAAAGTCCCTGAAATTGTTTTTATGATAGTTATAGCGATTAAAATACAAAACTTCGGAATCAGTGGTCGACATATTTCTTCATCCAAAGCCGCTTGTATGGCGTCCTTTAATGAGGTATAGTTTCTCGCTGTTATTACTGTACTCAGCCTGCGGTTTCTCAATCCACCTGCAAAACATTTTATTGCTAGTTTTTTGTACAACGGTCGCAAAACCTCGTAAGCGTGGTCTTTACCTTCTGACTGAGATATGGTCAAATCTACGAACATTTCTGCATGCATACAATCGATAGATTATCCTGTCACGGTGGATCATTTACTGTTCGTGCTGTCCGCCTCTGGAATAATCTTCCTCATTCCATACGGGATAGCCCTTTACTAGGTATATTCAGGAGAAGAATTAAGGTACATTTCCTGTCAACATGACGCATAAATATGTATTTTAGATATTTGTATGTATTATGTTTATGCATTGTGTGCTTTACACGTATTTGTGTAGTATATTTAGTTAGTAAGAATTCAAATGTTTTTTAGTATTTGTTGTGCGCTTTTGTTAACTGTCCTAATTTTGTAAATCTCTCTTTAGCACTGAGGTTTGCTGTCAGAGAACCCAATTATGGGTTAAGCTCGCCTTTGTACATAAATTTTCCTTTTGTATTTGTATGTACATAAATTTTCCTTTTGTGTTTTTTCGCCTTCTCGGGCCTCTCTCAGGTGACAGATCCCCAAATCTATCACCCGCAGGCATCATCATCTTGTCCTTGCTCCATGCCATCTCATGGTCACCTCGTGTTGCACCACACGTCGTCTTAGTCCACTCCATCCTGGCAATCTCCCATCATACAAGGGATGTTTTTCTGAAAAATACAAAATTTTCAAACAGTATTTGCTCGTTCAATCCTGACTCATACACTAGAGTGAGGAAACATTTTGAAACAATCAAACATGATCATTCAAATCTCTCTGTTCACTATTGCAAGGAACGAGTTATTCTATTTCCAATTTAAAGAAAATAGCAACCTCATCGATTTGGTACCTAAAAGCACCCAATCTTCGTGATTTCAAAGTTAAAGTACCACTGATAGTCATAAATCTAAAATTAAATCAAACAAAAGAAACAATATACCATGTTTCTTATTCACGATTTTTAGCCATCACATCTCCTAGCTATCTCATAGCGCTCTTAGCAATCACAATTGCTGTACTCGCACATCCCCACGATGTCGAGTCAACTTAACTCTCTGAACTCAGAACCTGTTCACGCAGAGATTTAGTCTGTCATATTTTACGTCAATTCATTATCTAATTCATCTACAATCTCAATTGGTACTTGAGCTTTGTGTGTCTTACCAACACGATCTACGCCTAGTAATCAAAATTAGAAAACCAAAATTATTTAAATTTTAGTAATGAGGGCTTGACGATTCGAACGTCATCAACATTAACATGATCTCTCTACACGCCTGACAGCGAGTTTACTTTCCTTTAACCTCATGACTCAATAGGAACTTTCTGTAAGGTTCCTAACACAAACATGAATTTTCACACCAGACAGTGTCACAGACCTACAGGTGCCATACAAGCCTACCGTTGCCATAAAGGCCAACATTTGCCACACAGGCCAACAGCTACCACACAACGCTCGGCTACTCCTGACCGAACTAGATTATTGGGTTCGTGAAAATAGGGCAATTTTTGAACCCTACTCTTTAACTAAAAGTTTACCCTGGGCCATGTACCACTAGTCGCTCCAAACAAAGTTTAAAACTTATTCTGCAGCAAAAACTGCCAAGCTTACAGAAACCCTCGAGTAAAACCTCCAACGCCACGGCTCCCTAGCCGACCAGCAATTACATTGCTCTCACAATGGTCTCTCGGTCTCTCTCTAGACCCCGACCGCCGCCAGAATCCACTGGTACGGTAAAACATAATACGTTCGATAGACTGAATTACTCGACACCTTAAGCTTGATCATTATCATCAAAAACCTTTTGACATCAACATCGACTGGTAAATTACCCGCTGGCATCTGCCCTAACCTACCTTGTGCATACTTGTAGGTTCTAAGCGTACTTATTTAAAGCTTTCGGTGTATAACGATCACCGTCCTGTCATAATAACCTATCGTGTACCTAATACAGGGCCTATTTAGTTTTCGAACCAGAGATTCCCACATAATACTTCATTAGAAAAAGGTCCAACGATCAAAAAGTTCAACAACTAAACAAAGTTATTGTAAAAATTCTGTTACTCTTTACCATAATTCAAAGGCAATGTGTACTCAACTCATGAAACTTTCACTGTGATTTGTGCACCAACACAAACCAGAATCGTATCTACCAACGATTCTTTACATATCTGCCGCCACATATGCTACAACACATGAGGGGCTCTGTGCACCAACACAGACAAGAATCGCACCAAAGATTCTCAAAAATCTAGCGCAATATGTGCTACAACACATGAAGCGCTCTGTGCACCAACACAGACAGAAATCGTATAAGCGATTCTCAAAAATCTAGCGCAAATGTGCTACAACACATAAGCGCTCTGTGCACCAACACAGACAGGAATCGCACCAACGATTCTCAGAAATCTAGCGAATATGTGCTACAACACATGAATCGCTCTGTGCACCAACACAGACAGAAATCGCACCAACGATTCCTGGTAGACCCATCGCCACATGTTACTCATGAGGTGCGGTCTAAAGTTTCGAGTATGAGTGTACAAGCCATGTTTCATTACCACTGTCATCAACTATGACGTCTAATTCTCAAGGAACTTGGTGATCGAGGATCCTTCTTACTAGATTCGCTCTTTTTACTCAAAGATATTGGAGCATACCGACTGTTAATATGAGGGTTACAATTAAGCCTCATAATATTTGCGTGTTAATAACTCGTGTGAAGGAGCTTCACGAATTAACTCAGATCAATATCGTTAAAATCACATTATCAACAGTAACCCTTTACTATCGCACACTAACTCAGTTTTCATGTAAGGAAAACGATCGCAAGATCTACTGCTGTCATAATATTACTTTGAAAGTAAGCAAGTGAATTCAGATCTAAAGACGGTGGTTGTAAATCGTTACGCAACATAAGATCTGTTCCGAATACACGCAAATGACCAGTACCGTTACTAACTCGATACAATTGCCTTCGCCCAACGACTTTACTAACTTGCTTTGCCACTGAAGATGACTAGTTGTTAAGTCACTTTGGATAGATCATCTTCTTCATCATCCGCCTAGCCTTTTCCCAACTATATTGGGGTCGGCTTCCAGTCTTACCGGATTCAGCTAAGTGCCAGTGTTTTACATGGAGCGACTGCCTATCTGACCTCCACAACCCAGTAACTGGGTAACACGGTACCCCTTGGCAAGACTGCTGTCAGATCTCAAGCTTCTGACCACCCGTAACGACTGTCAAAGATCTTCAAATGACAGCCGGGACCAACGGCTTAACGTGCTTTCCGAGGCACGGAGGAAACTCGGTATGTTGAAATGGTCACCCATCCACGGACCGACCTCGTCAAGCGTTGCTTAACCTTGATGATCGACCCGTGCGGCTGTTATTATTTAGCCACGAGGTCATCTTCTTATGGGATATTAAATCCTAAAGTTCGTACTGAACCAAATGTTGAAACTACCGCCAATAGGAAACTCATTAACTACTTGCTTATCACTAAGTGTGTCTTAATTAGTTAGTGATAGTGCTAGATGTAATCACTACCAATTCAGTGATCAAACATGAACACTGTTATAACTCGGAAATAGCATCTCTTCACTAGAGAACATTCGACCTCACTATCGAAATAAAATAGAAGCGACTCACCGAGTATTCTATTCCAAACATGCACGCGCTCGTAAAGTTCGGCTACCACGAACTGCTAGCCTGCCGTCGATCTCAACCTCTCAGATGTTGACAGTAGACCTTCGCATTCAGCATTTGAACCGCTAGCCTTCAGCAGAGGC
The DNA here is from genome assembly GCA_948252205.1 of Orthosia incerta. NCBI lineage: Eukaryota > Metazoa > Arthropoda > Insecta > Lepidoptera > Noctuidae > Orthosia > Orthosia incerta. Next base: position 12,779,620 of record OX411758.1, read on the forward strand.
TCCACTTCGACGCAATATGGTATCTGAAACGTGAAAAACATTATGAGAGTATATGTTCAGTTATCTTAACTATACACAGCTTTGATGGAAATTAACCAGTGCAGCGGTGCAGTAAAGTAAACCAGCACGGCAAAACGGGTTATTGTGGACACCATATGTGAGTGCAGAGTCCCTGTCCTAAACATGAAACACAGCACAGTGTCCCAAGTGTCCAGCTAGGTATATGGGCTTTAGAAAATCCAATGCCATAGCGTCAGTGGCATTTTAACTCGCAATTAACGATGCCACATATTAGGCCCAAACTATCTAAAGATTTTAACCTCAACTTGAAAAGAAAAAGCATAGAAACCTCATAATCAAATTCCATTAACTCAAAACTAATAATTTCATTAGGAATTATAATAATTTCCAGAATGATTTATTTGGTACGGCAATGCTACTACATCGCTCTAAAGTCCGAACAATAATAGCCAGCTAAGGCCACCAGAGTTATTATTCTACTATCACTGGTAATAGTACCAGTGATAGTAGAATAATAACTCTTCAGCAACACTAAAACTTGATCAGCGATAACCAACATGAAATTATGACCTGACACGGGCCACCCCGACAATCCACTGACCGCCATACCGTACACGAAATCAGAATTTTGAATAATTAACACACTTTTCCATAGTCATAACAAAATGAAAACGACTCACCAGATTGGCAGAAAGATCCGTGTGTATGGATCTTTCCACTCGTCCACACGCTTCTCCTTGATCTGTCCAGCTCCTTGGTTGTTGCTAGCCTCCTTGCTGTTCCGTTACGGACTGGTTTTTTCATTATTTTGTTTTCGAGGGTAGTCGCAACTGACACCACGATTTTTTTTGCAAGAATGTAACCGAAATTTTCACTAGCTTTGTTTTTACGTGTGATCTCATTAGCACGACCGAATCCCAATTCTGATGTCGCATCAAGGCTGGCCGATAGATGTAAACCATCGGGAAGTCGGGATGTATTCCCTTAGGTTAAGACATCGTGTGTGGGCAGGTCGGTGGGTACAATCGTGCAAATGAAATCACATAAGTTATTCGATCCACTGGGTTTATTCAAATAGACACAAGTTACATTATTGCTTACTAATATTACGGATTGACACTGATTCTACGACGTCTTAGCTCTACGGCTGTCAGCACTCAACTGACTCAACTGCTCTATTCTGCACCACGCTAGTGCTTATAAAAGCGCGCTAATGCGCAGTTGCTCTTGATTGCCGCTAGGAGCGTGCTTGCGATTTGACTTTACGTCCATACTATTGACTAAACCCGACATATATTTGATATATTTTACCGATTTTTCACAATTTGTATTTACAAGTAAGTATTCTTCTTCCTTTATACTACATTTAATTACTTAAAATTTTTATATTTATAGTAAAACTAGCTGACCCCGGGGCTTCGCTCCCATCAACTGGCTACCCTGCCATCCCTGCCAACCCTGCTACCCTTTTTTTTTTTGATTACGGGGAGAAACCTTCAAAAGGCGCCTGGACTTTTGGGGAAAAGACCAGGGAGTGTGGGATTTCTACCTCACTAAAACCACCCCGTTGATCACCATCGGCACCTGAAAGGGGTCCCGTTACCTCTTAAAAGACCACCCCGGAACCCCCTCTGTGCAACGCCTGTTAGGGCACATCCCTGGGGAGGCTGAAAGAAGTGCCTCCCCTGAGCCTCGCTGTGCACGGCAGCACGTGATCACTGTGCTGCCATCTTTCCAGAAGTCACTTGGTGGGTGGACAGAGTCCCCAATCTGACCACCCGCGATCCCGGAGTCCCCCTTGCTTATTATGCAGGCGGGGTTTCAGCGTTTTAGGCATCGGGGCGGTTGCCATCCCGTCGCCTTCTTCTTCGAGCGGGATCGGTCCTCTCACGATCCCGCTCGGCGGCCTCCTTCTGGGCCATCACAGTCTCACAAAAGGAGGCCATTTCCCTCCAATTTTCTGTCTCTGCCAGCATGGCCCTCACAGCTGCTGGCAGAGACAGGTCTCGCCCGATCCTGGCGACCAAGATCTGCCGATCAGAGGTCCACGCCGGGCACTCCTCGAGCGTGTGCTGTGCAGAATCAAGGTCGCCTTCACAATGGTGGCAATTTGTCGCGGTCTCTCGGCCAATCCTGTTCAGGTACTCACTGAAGCAACCGTGTCCGGTCAGTACCTGAGTGAACCTGAAGGAGATGCACTCCTCTCTTTTCAGCCAGGCTTCGAAGTGCGGCAGGATGGCTTCGACAACGCGCTTGCACGAAAATTGCGGCTGCTGTAGCCGCTCTGGCGCAAGTTCCACATTTCGACACTAATTTTAACGCATTTTTGGGCGCAAATAAATACCATAAGAAGACGGAAAATTGCAAAACGGCCACCATACAGAGTTGAAATGCACGGGACCAAATACACAAAATTACAGCATCCCAAAATTTTACATTAGGCTCCAGGTTACTAAGGCAAGTATTTGTTTTACATAAGACACAAATTCTCGTAGGTAAGACGCCGTAGATTTTGATAGCGGCTTAATGTCTAGCAACAAATTGATGTGCTCATTAATTATTCTATGCCTATTATTATATCTTTTATTTATTATTTGTAAGGCCTTTACATAACTTTCACCAGTTAAGGTTACACTAGCCGAAAATTCTTCCATACAAACGTATTCTAGGGATTATTCCACTGTTTGACGATGTAGGTTCAAAATAAAAACTGATATCAATTTGTCTCATCATTATCTAGCCCTGTATGGAAGCAAAAAAGTAAAAATTGAAAATATTTGAAAGTTATGAGCGTCGAAAGTTCCACAATTCGACACTAATTTTAACGCATTCTTGGGCACAAATAAATACCATGAGAAGACAGAAAATTGCAAAACGGCCTCCATACAGATTAGTAGTTAAACAATGCAAATAGTTTTATTTTGAACAGATAGATTTAGAAATTTTTTCATGATATCTAGACTACCAAAGGTCTGTTTATAAAATTTCGCGCGCTCGGTTTCGTCCTAAATCATTATCCATTTCGCTACAAATTTCCAAAAGTATGTATTCGTACGCAAACTAGCTTCCTACTGCTCATCACAGCATCTATCTCTTCCGCACATGTTGTCGGTTTATATAAAATGCAATTTTAACCCCGCGCACAAAATAGTTCGTGCCGTCGACTAGTGTACCCTTAAGGGTAAGTTTTTAATTAAATCATAAGGTTCGTTTATTAAGTACGAGCGTAAATAAAATAGTTTCTGAACATTGTCAAGGCACTTATACCAATTAAGGAGTTAAATTGGTTAATAAATGGTACAAACTGTGTGAACTTACCACAAAATATTTGCTTGTCAATCGGCTAAGTTAACTTTAGGCACTGACTTAGGAGCTGATAGATTTTCGTTAGCATTAGCACTGTTACGGCGATTGAGTTCCTCATCGATTTCAGTGATGATGAAATAATAGCTGTTTTCTTCTCGCTCGATATCCTCCTTGTCTTCTGGATGGAGTAACGAGATTTTTATGTTATGAGATTCATATTGCGTAAACGTATCTATAAATTTTTGTCGTTTAGCTATTAAGGTTTCTTTAGAAATATTAATTAATAACTGTGAAAATGCGGATTGTAATCTCGTAATCGTACCTTTCAAGTAACCACGTGCGGCGATTAGATCCTTCAGCTCCATGTTTGTAATATAACACTAACTTATACTTATTATTACTTTACTATTGTTGGCTAATTATAATATTTTTAGAGACAAAACACTGCTTTTTGCCGATCACAATATTTTACATGAAGACAAGACTAAAGAAGCCTGGAAATGGCGGCACGGCCCTTTTTTTTAAAACTAAGTGGCGTCTCATAGCTCAGTCATAATGACTGGTAGCTATTTAACCGGACTTCCCTGTGGAGACTAAGCTATATAGCCTTCAGCCTGGCAAGGCGGCACGGCCCGCTGTGTTGCTGGCTATATACCGAAGGTCGCCCGGCACCAACGCCCACTTCGTTTAGTACATTTGTCGCTTCGTTTGCCACGCCCACTTCGTGAAGTATATTTGTGGCATACACCGTTTTCCCGCCCCGCGCCTTGCTTGCCTCGCCCCCTGGGGCAATAACTGGACGAGGCTGATGTGTAATGTTTAGGCATACATAATGTATATCTCTTTATTACTGCACTGATGCACAATTTAGGTATGGAGGGATGCTGCACTGTTGTTTATGAAACTGTAAGTATTACATCTGTAATGCCGACGTGAATACCTGTACGCAATAAGCCAGCTTGAATGTCTTCCTTATGTCTGCGCTGCACAGCCACGCCGACGGAAAGACTGGCCGGACTTGTATGGCATAGGTCAGTCTGATGATCGTTCTCTTGCGTCTGCACCGCCGACGGAGAATTGAACCACCGAAACTAGTTCGCTCTCGAAGGGCCATGTCGGGAAGAGTAAATAAACGCACGTATTCAATTACATCATTAGGTTAAATTAAATCTACACCCATGAGGTTTATTGATCCTTTTGTCACTGTGACCCGCGTGTAACGTACCAAGCAATAGATGGCTATATATGCTGCTACGATTTTATGCTACTGCTTGACGCAAGCGCCGCGATGCGCGTTATATACCTACGCGTTAGTGTTGTGCGCATGCTTACTAAATCTTAGTGTTGGGATTCCATATCAAAATTATATAAAGGTTCAATACTTTCAGCTTGAAGACTAGTTGGTAACCTACAAATTTTACCGTAAACTAATTCATAAGGTGTATACTTAGTCACAGTATTAACTGTTGTGTTATAAGAAAAACACCAATATGGAATCCAAGAACTCCACGATGATGGATTATTATCCGTTTGTATATACTCGACCTCAAAGTCATACTACTCTTAACATAAACGAAACTTAGTTAACCTACTTAATGGATCCGTCATGTTAAACAAATATAATAGTGGCCGGTGGCCCGTTTTTACAACGAACCTCCGTCCAAACAAATACGATCTAAAATATTTAACTGACCATACTATAGCCAATAACTCCTTCTCTATTAAAGGATAATTTAACTCACTTTTCCCCAAAGACCTACTAGCGTATGCAACCGTTCCCATTACACAAAAACCTTCCTACCGCATACCCCGAACTATCGGTTTGCAATATAAAAGTGTTGTTTTCAGAAAAATCTGGATAATCCAACACTGGTGGATTCATTAATGCTTACTTAAGCAATAAAAATGACCTCTCGCATTCATCGGTCCAACTAAACTTTAAGGCTTTTAGAGGCAGTTTTCGGTACGCAGCTACCAAATGCTGGAACAATATCCCGCCTCCAATAAAGTATAGTAAAAGTTGTTCTACATTCCAATTAAAATTAAAGTCGTTCTTATTAAATCATCAAAATGAATTTAAAGATGTTCGTGCTGACACGTCAGCCATTTAAAGCACAATATACTTTTGTTGTTATTATTAACTCTTTATTTATTTTTTATCAACTAGGAATATTCAGTATATCACTGTACCCTATGCATTTCTCAATGTTGGTATTGTATCAATTAACTTTATACATTTTTAGATTTTATTGATTTTATATGTCTTTAAATTTTTACCAATGTTATTAATTTTATATTTTTTTATTATTGTTACTATTTTTATTGTTTGTATTCTAATTTATCAATTTTAAACAGTTTTCATCAATTTTATACATGGATCGATTTTATAATTTTTGCTTGTATTATCGTCTTTTAATTTATTTTAGTCCAACGACCTGCCCCCGTTTTAATGATGTAATTCAATTCTTATTTTATTTGTTCTCTTTTGTCAATGGGCACAAACAACTTTTATTTTTGTTATGTTATATTTAAGAGACGCAAAAATTTTATCTTTACTTTAAATTCAGTATGGTATAAACATGTGTTGGTGTTTTCGAGCGTATGGCACTCGTGGGCTGCAGCTGAAAACCAGCGTAAGGTGGTATATTCTGTATTACCATTTAACATTATGCTGAGCTCAGGCCCTTTTGGCATTAATAGTTTTATTTATTTATTTTGTTTAATTTTAAGGTGTTTTTGTTTTGAATGCCAATAAACACAATTTTCTTTCTTTTCTTTCTTTCTTAAACACTACATTTCTTTTACATAGCTTATTCATAGGTATCACTATATTAGCAAAATAGGAGTAACATTCTCTTTCAAACTTATTGACTGCTCATATACATTCGTGACGGCTTATTTATCTCCCGGAATACAAAAAAAAAAAAATCTGGATATTTCGCACATATTTGCTCACCTGACAACCGCTCTTCGGCATTCAAATAGTCAAGTTTAAGCAAATAAAATATTTCATTAACTCGATCAACGTTTACTTCCGACTGCGCAAAACAACAACAATCAAAATCGGTTAACGGATAGACTTCTACATCGGACATACTACACACATCTTCCTCCGTGGTTGTGTTTAAAATTCTAATGGGCATCATCCCATTCTTAGGTCTAGCTACCACATTTGCTAAGAAAACCCCTTCGAGCAACTCTTTTCTAAACCCTACACAATCTTCTGTTCTGATAACGGGCAAATACTTAGCCATTTCACAACGTGGAGAAACAGTTAACGAACAATTATAGGATTTAAGTGGCATCGAAACCGTCTGCCTCTCACGGTTCTTAAGAGATAACCTGTTCCCCGAAAATGCAATACCACTACACTACACTATACTTCTGTAAGAAATCCTGGCCTAATATGCCAACTTTCCTACATGGCAAATCATCGAATACATAAAACTTACGCACGAACGAACATTGTTCGTATTCCAACTTCAAATATACATAACCTATAGCTGTAGTTTACGAGCTACACCATTAATCACTAACCTTTCCTTAACTATTTTACAGCACAAAGCTTTATTCCTCAAGAAATTACTTTTTACGGCTGATATTGACGCACACGTATCGACTAACCATTCCGAATCAACATTATTTGCTAGTAAAACTTATTAACAAAAAATCAAACTGACTTCCAGAACAAAAAACTACAAAGCAAAAAATAACTGTCTTTTCCGAAATCGGTGTCTTTTTTGCATTGTTTTCCGTTTTTCAACACCTAAAAACACCAACCCAAAAAGTTTTTTATTTTTCCACTTTTAGTTTTGGTAGGTATCTCCAATTAACATGATTATCATTTATAGCCAAAGTGCATCTCATGACGATTCTAATAAGCCCAAACACGACTGGGATACATTGTTTTATATCAGAGTTCCAGTGCCTACCTTCCGGCTTCATCATCAGATCAGTTCGAGGGTGCCATTTTCATCAGTACCATTTATTTATAAGTATTTGCTTCATCACAGTCGGTTAACTATTCGAGATATCTTTTACCCGTGACATACTTAGCATTTAGATTCCAGCGTCCATCTGTGGTCTACTTCATCAGTTCCACTTCACCAAATGATACTTTCTGAGTGCAAATGATTGCATTGTTGATGAAAATACCAAAATCGCTGTATATATGCCTATAATATTTGAGGAGTTCCCTCGATTTCTCTAGGATCCCATCATCAGATCCTGATTTTCTTATCATGTGGTACCTCTCTCGGGATATCTGTTTTCCAACAAAAAAATAATCATCAAAATCGGTTCATAAACGACGAAGTTATCCGCGAACACACATAAAAAAACGAATAGGCACCTTTCGCTTCCACCTGTCTCACTGGATCCTAGTGTGAAGACATCCACTTTGACTGAACTCTCTGAATTGCCGTTGCCGATTTGCCCACCATTTAATTTAAATTCTGTGTCTGATGACGATGTCAAAAAATCTCTTCTTGCTATTTCCTCTTCTGCTGTTGGCCATGATGGACTGTGTTCGAGAATGATAATACCTATCCTCCCACAACTCCTGCCCATTCTCACTCACATTGTCAATTATTCTTTATTCTCTGGCACATTTCCTTCAGCCTGGAAGTAGGCACACATAATACCACTTCCCAAAATAAACAATCCTTCTAAGTAATAAAAAATGATACAATTAGAAACTTTAAAAATAAATTAGTGGCCTTCCTAACAGAAAAATGTTATTACTCGATTAATGATTTTTTAATGGACAAAACTTTTTAATCAGTAATGTGTATATTTTATCCTGAACTAACATCTTATTTTGAATTTTTTTCAATATTAATTAATGTATGTGTATTTGTGATAAATCTGTGACTTTTTAATTTGTAATATTATTGTGACATTTTTCAGTATTAATTAATGTATGTCATGTATTGTAATAATTTTGTGACATTTTAATTTGTAATTTTATTTTTTAGATACTTATTTAACAATTTTATGAATTTGTGCGTGCCTATTTCTAGGTAGAATGTACATAGCTCACTCCTATTTACTCCACCTGTATTTTAATGTAACCTACATTCATTGCAAATAAATGATTTGATTGATTGATTGATTCTTCTTTATATCACTTCAGACCCATATCCATACTTCCTTTCCTCTCTAAAGTTTCGAGCACATCGTTCATGGTCAAATTTGCAGATTCCTTTTAACTAATTCTCTTATCTGTCCTTTTCAATCTGGCTTTCGTAGAGGTCACAGTACTGTAATTGCACTTCTGAAGGTCACTGACGACATCCGCTGGGCTATGGAGAGTAAATCTCTCACCGTGTTAGTCCTGCTTGACTTCAGTTGTGCGTTTAATTCAGTGGATTTCGACATTCTGCTTGGGGTCCTTCAGCCTGTTAACTTCTTTTCCTCTGCATTAGCCTGGTTTGACTCTTATCTACGGGGTCGCTGGCAGTGTGTTTGTCTTGATGAGATGTTCTCTGATTGGTGTGATCTCACTGCTGGTGTTTCTCAGGGAGGCGTTCTCTCTCCTCTTCTTTTCTCTATCTTCATAAACACTGTTACCAAGGTTATCACCTCCAACCTCCATCTTTATGCAGACGATTTGCAGCTTTACCGACACTTCTTGCTTGCAGATGATGACTTGGCGATAGACACCATGAATCGTGACCTGGAGAGTATAAGGAAATGGGCTAAGTCCTACGTACTTCAAATCAACCCATCCAAGTCCCAGGCTATGATCATAGGCAGTCGATACTATCACATTGCGCTTGACATATCCACTTTGACGCCTTTATCACCATCGACTTACACCGATAGATAGAGATACAAGTAAATGAGGTAAGTCGTAAGGTGCACTTTTCCTTTCACTCGTTAAAATCCCTTCAAAACCTCTTGCCCTTTAAAACTAAAATTTATCTAGCTCAAACTCTAATTCGGCTGATCATCGACTACGCTGACGCCTGCTATCTGGAGGCGATGAAGGAGCTTTTAAATAGGCTTGAGCGCTCCGTTTTGTTTTTGGTCTGAGGAAATACGACCATGTTTCTCAGTTCCGCAAGGATCTCAAGTGGCTCCCTATCCGCCTTCGCAGAAACACTCGACTATTATGTCTCCTCTTCAATATCCTGTTTAACCCTTCGTACCCTGAATATCTGAGCAATCATTTCTCCTTCACTCGCCCTGCCGATGTCCCGTGTAGAGCCCACATAAGGCTTCACCTAAACTTCCCATCTCATAGCACTAATTTCTATTCTCACTTCTTCTCTGTTCATGCAGTACGGCTGTGGAGCTCAGTTCCATCTAAAATTCGTGATTCCCAAAATGTATATCTATTCAAGAAACAAGTCAAAGATTACCTCTCCACCATATTTTAATTATTATATATTATTATTTATGTATTTTTATATGCTATGTATTTAGTTAAGGTATATGTTTTATTTATATATATATCGTTAATTTATATAGTTGTATTATTGTTAGTCTATTTTAAGTTTCCTTATTTCCTTCTACACTCTGTGTCTTCGTATATCATCCAACTTTCCTATCGCAGGTCTGCTGGAAGAAATTTCTATTGAAATAAGCAGTACCTTTTTGCTCTTCTATTTCTATTATTCATTTTTCTCTGTTAAGTGTTTTGTATGTACATAAATAAAATTATTATAATAAAAAATACTTACAAAACGAAAAGTAAAAAATACTTGCATAGAATATTGATCCGTAACACAATATAAATAAGGAGCAGAATCGCGTCGAGCGTCAGCGGAGCGACTAGTCTAGTAAAATACTTACTTAATGATTGTCTCACTTAGAAATGGATGGGATTCCCCAACCCAGGCAGCTGCTTACCCCACTCATCTATTTCGCAACCTTGGCAATAACTGCTTCAAACCAACCAACCCATCCAAATCCCAAGGCGATCTGATAAGTCATATCCTACAAGATCATATCCGAACTACGCCGAACGGAACCGAGCGACGATCGATGTGAACGTTCACCCGATTCAACGCATGAGCACGCACGCAAATTAGTTGAGGTGATAAGTCTCTTTGCCCTGCAGTCGTCGTTCGTCTGTTTTGTGATGCGATGAATAGGCTAGGTAGGTATCTAGTATGTAAGTGCTGTTTTTATTGAACAAAGTTAAGTCGTAAATTTTCGTAACTTGAAAACATGTTTTTTTGTATAAGGAGATATTTTAATTGTTTTAGTCTTTAGTGGTAGGTATTGGCGTAAAACCAATATTTCCGTTTGAATTGTGAAAATCGGTTTACGACTCATAAATACAAGTTTTTTTAATAATTATATAATTTTCAATAGCTTTAATCATATTCAATAAACCTGATTGTCGATATAATTGTAAATATATGTTCGCGACGAAGCGTCATCAACCATACTAAATGGTTCATAAAAGTTAAAGTTTGTATGTGTAGACATGTCTGCTCACCACGGCGCGCCATCTAATACTGAAATGATTTTTAGAGGCACTTTCATATTTATACTAAAATTTTACCTACATTTTTTGAGATAGTAGTATGATGTTTTTAGTATTTGTCAGTATGTTATAGGGTTCAATAGTTCACCCTTAATAGAGTAAAAGCGTTAGAAAGCATACTGATAAGAGTTATCATAGCAAAAAACATAAATTTCTGTCGTACGATACGTCATTGCTCGACGACGGATTAGTTCCGAATGGCCCGCGAGGTGGCCCCACCCGGTATAAATACTTTTGGAGTTTTTTGGAAAAATTATAGTAATTAAAATCATGTTTTTAAGGGCTTATCCTATGTACTGGACATGAAATCAGTACATAACGATGAAACTATGTGAAAACCACATAGTTTCTGCTATGTAAATATGAATATTGACTTGATATCTCAAACACCGAATATATGGTTTTAGGTCATTTTAGGGTATATGGGAGACCTAGACCGAGACAGGAAACCTATATACACCTCATAGTTAGCGTAGTCTTTTATATAAAGCCCATTTACTTGAGATATCAAGTCGGTATATAATAGAAAACTGCTGTTTATCTGGTTTTCGGCAAATGCTTACGGGTTTAGGTGCCCTAAGTACCTAGGAAACATATAGGTGTACTGGTAAAAGTACTACCATTGGAAAGCTTGTTAAAAGGGCTTCCAGGCGGTTTCTAGATGGGAAGAATCGCTTGGATAGTCAGCGAGATAAACAGTCGTGAAAAATGTAAACAACGTAAAACGTTGAAATTTGTAGACCCTTCAGGTGGAATAACTCCCTGAAGGAAATAGATGTACTCATGGTGTAAGTACTTTCTGATGGCTTGCTGGACTAGCTACCAAGCCATCACTTTGGAGCGAAAATCGCTCAAGTAGTTTAAGTACAATTCCAGAAAATAGGTTTCTGGAAAAGTAATTTTTAGTCAGTTTCTGGCATTCCCCGGGACTATACACCCCTGGGAATTCCGAAAATAAGGAATTTTTGGGGACCTCCCGATGGCCCGGAAAACGCACCATCGTGTCGTCCCAGTCTTGTTAGGGTTTTATGAATAGTTTCTCTGATAGCTGGGCGCAAAGAAAGTGACCAGCTATCGAGTTTGTACATACCGAGGCACCTTATGTGCATATAGCCTAGATAGACTTATATGAACACTAGAAATGTAAAGTGTGGTCTATCGGCTACCAGAATCCCCATAATAGGCGGTGATTGTCTGGTTAGCCTAAGTAGGAAGTCCTAAAGTCGGTGAAATGACTTAGGAATTTATAGATTCATTACATAAGGGATGATATCCCATAGAAGATTCCCGAAAATAAGCTTTTTCTAGACGTCAACAGACAGCCTGCTATTGGCACCAGCAGGTCAACCCAACCTATAGATATCCTTAGGCTAGGTTAAAAGCTATTAAGGTTTTAACCGAGAAATAAAGGAAATTGTTCCTTTATTTCATGGAATTAGTCTGGGGAAGCTATCAATACCTGGAAATTAGGTATATGGATTAGATACAGAGATAGGGGGCGTTACTGTGTTACAGTACGAAGAAATCCAGCTATTGATAGCACCATGGAAGGGGTGCGGTAACCCTATTTACCAAATGTTGATAAGGGTTTTTTACAGAAATAAAAATTATTTTCGGCGAGAATTTGCGGGGCTCTCAATAATGGCACGGTCCGAGGGTATATACACCCCCCGGGCCCAAATAGAATTTGTAGTCATCCAAAGCTAGTCGCTTGTACTTGTCTTAGTAAATAAGAAGTAATTCTTATATAGAATCAAGTCTCAGAAATTGTTGAGAGCCCTAGAATCGTGCCGTGTACTGAATAACTTAGTGTTTCATTTAATTCATCAACTTCAACCCTTATGAAGACACCCCTTTTCGATCCTGTCGAGCTGAACCTCAGGACCTGGACACCAGGAGTGCTGATCCAGAAGTAGGCAACCCAGAACCTGGAAATAACTCGAGTACAGCCAACACATCGTTGAATCGTTAGAGTCGATTTGCAACCTTACGTCGCTGCTGCAGCCAGGCATCCAAGAACCTTGTCTTCGTGGTGTGATAGGGGCGTTCAGCGGCAATGGCCAGAAGGTTTACGCCCTTCTTTTCTCGGGGCCAGTGAACACGCTACGTCCAGCACATCTTATGGTCCTATCGAGCCGAATTTTGGAGCCTGGAGAGCCCCAGGACGTCGGGAACAGCAGATCCAGAAAAAACAACTGGGTGCCTGCATATTAATTCGGCTACGTGCAACACAACGTTGACCCGTTCGAGCCGAAATTCGAAGTCTGGAGCGCCCCAGGACGTCAGGAAGAAACAGTGGTGGAATTAATTTTTCGAATTTTGGGGAAATTAATTTCACAAATAAACCAAAAATCGACGTGCACTGCAGGGAACAAGTCCTACGTGCCCTATTTGCCGCTGGATCTATGAGGTAAAATTCTGGAGACAGTTATTGAAAATACCCTATTTTTTCAATAATTTTAAGAAAATAGAAGAAATTTTCTGTGAGCCGCAAAATGCTGTATGAAGACTGATGCGCATCCTTGAAGCCCCAAGAATAGTTCCTGAAGACTTATCGCTGAAAACTACCCTTATGTTTTTAGCGATTTGTTTAAAAAACGAGCGCCCGTCAGAAAAAAAATACAAGACGTGCGTTTAGAAGGCTGATGTGCATCCTTGACGATTGAAGAATAATTCCTGAAGCCTTATGACTGAAAACAACCCCTATGTTTTCAGGAAATTTTGAAGACTGAATTTTCGTCAGTGAATGGAAGAAACGTACTCTGAAGACTTAGATACGTTTCGGATGTACTGACTATGCGGTTCCTGAAGCACTATCACTGAAAATAACTTTGACGTTTCGGTGATTTATTTGAAGATTGAATTTTCTTCAATCAAGCAAGATACGTGCTCTGAAGATTGATGCACGGCTCTGATGCTTTGGACAAGCAGTTCATGAAGCATCACCACCGAAGAGTAACCTTGACTTTTCGGTGATTTTAGAATTTGATTGAATTATAGTCAATCAAATAGAACATACACGTTTATGGGAAAAAATAAACTTGTATAAGCAGATGCCTGAAGCTTCCTGAAGACTTATCACTGACCGTAAGTTTTTAGTGATTTTTTATTTGAAGATTGAATTATAGTCAATCGAAGTGGAGGTTAACTTCTGGAGATCGTCGGTTCGAACGCTGAAGCCCGGAACTGGGACTTATCTTTGAAAACAAATTTCGAGTTTTCAAAAGAAAATATTTGAACGACAATGCCGGTCACCAGATCCCAAGGCAAGGCGCCGGAGGCATGTACCGTGGAGTTGGATCAACCAGTTGGCATCAGACATGAGCTGCCGCCGTGTTCACCTTCCACAACCGAAGGGACCGAGCCGTCGGACGAGCAGCGCCATCTAGCGCCTCAAACTGAAAGCACTCCGACGCATCAACCAATAGAAACTGATCAAGCGGTTTCTACCAGAGTAACCAGATTAGAAGGAGCTTCAGACACAACATTGAAACCTTCTCAGAAAGAGAAGATTTCCGAAGAAGACAGACGTACAGCGATGCCGATGACTACCCGGGGTGACGCCCGTATCGAACATAGCCGTCCGCCGTCAACTAGAGTGACTCGGTCACGAAAAAACATAGACAAAGCTCGCGAAGACTTACTCAAAATTAAGTTGGAGCTTGCACAATTGGCACTTCAGAGAGCGGAGGAAGAGGGTTCCGAAGCTGAATACTTGGATGACAGAAACTCGAATGACGAGTACGTGCGTTCATGGCTAGAAGAGGCACCAGAACCTCAGCCTGAGAAGGAGGATAACGTCGTTGAAGGGGGAACCAGAAATTCTATGCATAGACCCCTGACTGCGGCCGCCACCAAATCGCAAATAGAAGGTCAGCATCCTAAGGAGAAAGAAGTGCGAAAGCCTCCAGTTGCAGCGTCAGCTGAGTGTACAGGAGGTCAGAGGGATAGTCTCCGTCCATTCTTGACGGAGTTGACGTCCGCTATAGCGTCGCTAGCCGACAGGAAAATAGAACAGCGGGACCAACCGAACCCCTCTGCGTCGAAATTCGTCATGACATTGCCGAATTTCAATGGTTCTCATACTGAATGGCTATCATTTCGGGCCATATATGAAACAACTCGAGCGTACTTTACGGACATCGAGAATACAGCGAGGCTGAGGAGAAGCTTACATGGACGTGCAATGGAAACCGTCAGCTCAGAACTCATCGGACATGCCAGGCCCGATGACATCATGAAGGAACTCGAGCTGCAGTTCGGCCGTCCAGACTCCATAGCGCAAGCTGAAACAGATAGATTACGCGGACTGCCGCGCTGCAGTGAGTCACCAAGAGACATCTGCGCGTTTGCAAGTCGCGTAAGAGGTGCTGTAGTCACGCTCCGCGCGTTAAAAAAGGGTCATTACCTTATGAACGCGGAGCTTATGCGATTGTTAACAGAGAAGTTACCCAATTCGCTACGAGCACAATGGTACCGATCATATTCGGAGAAGTACCAATCGGTGCCAGATATTTCATTGTTCAGTAATTTCATATCTGAACAGGCACACTTCTGTAGTCCATTCGCCCCACCCGAAGGCATCGCTTCGGCCGAGGCGAACACCAACAGACGCGTCACACAAAGGACGCATATAGCTACGGACCAACCGGTAGGAAAATGCCGTGTTTGCGACGTGGGACATCACTACGCCACTGGATGTGCACAATTCAGGGGCGTAGCTGTCGAGAAAAGATGGGAGCTAGCGAAAAAACATGATCTATGTTATCGCTGCCTTCAACATCGACGAGGCAACCACACTTGTAGGAGAAAACAGTGTGGCCAAGACGGGTGCAGAGATACGCACCATCGGCTTCTTCATAGGAAGAAGCAACAACAGAGGGAAGCCAACAAGAAGCCCGATGTTCCTGAATCCAGCAAGGATCCTCAGGAAACGGTGGCCAGTTTCGGGTCACCATCGAGCCAGGCGTACCTAAAGATAGTGCCGGTCCGGGTCATCGGACCGGCGGGAGAGGTAGCAACATACGCTCTCCTAGACGATGGGTCCACCGTTTCGCTGATGGATGAAGACATCGCGAGGCAAGTCGGGGCAGAGGGCCCTGTGGACCCGCTCAAGATCGGTGCGATAGGCAACACCATGCTCACCACCCCATGCTCAAGAAGAGTCAAGGTGACACTGGTTAGCCCGCAAGAGAGAAGGGTACAATTTAAAGCACGTACTATACCTAAACTCAGCTTGGCAAAACAAACAGTGAGCGATAGAGTTGTCGCACGCTGCAAGCATTTAACCGACTTGAGAAAAGAGTTGATGTACAACAATGGCGTGCCAAAAATACTCGTCGGCCAAGACAACTGGCATTTGTTATTGGCCAGCGAGATTCGCAGAGGTCCAAGACACCAACCAATTGCGTCACTTACAGCGATGGGTTGGACACTACATGGCGCGCATAGTAGTTTACTACGACAACAAGTACATCATGTCAATAGAATAACAACTGATGACAATTTGGATCATCAGTTGCGCGAATATTTCGCCATAGAATCGCTGTGCATAAACCCACAGCGACCCGCCTCTGACCCAACAAGAAGGGCAGAGGACATTTTGAATCGATCAACTGTCCAATTAGAGAATGGACACATCGAAACCGCCATGCTTTGGCGTAATGAGCATGCTGAGATGCCAGATAGTTTTGAGACAGCTCTGAAGAGGCTCGTCTCAACAGAAAAGAAGCTGGACAAGAACCAGGAACTTCTAAGAAGATACTCAGACCAGATGGACTCGCTAATTGCGAAAGGGTACGCTGAAAGGGCACCCGCAATTAGCACGCCGGGCAAAATTTGGTACCTCCCGCACTTCGATGTCTTCAATCCAATGAAGACAGACAAACTTCGCATCGTACATGACGCTGCCGCCAAATCGAGAGGAATGTCACTGAATGACTTCCTGCTAACTGGGCCCGACCTATTACAGTCGCTGCCAGGCGTAATGATGCGGTTTCGCCGTCACTGCGTTGCAATAACCGGTGACATAGCGGAGATGTTCATGCAAGTGAAGGTGCGGAGCCAAGACCGAGACGCGCTTCGCTACCTGTGTAGGGGAAACCGCAGAGAAGGAGCGCCAGAAGAATATAGAATGACGTCCATCATTTTCGGCGCAGCCAGTTCGCCTTGCACAGCAATTTTTGCAAAGAACTGGAACGCAAACAAATATATAGAAAAGCACCCTGAAGCTGTGGATGCTATACTACGTAGTCATTATATGGATGACTACCTAGACAGTTATAGAACTATCGAGAAGGCGGCAGAAGTCGCTAGTATGGTGCGAAAAATACACCTACAGGCGAGGTTTGAACTCAAGAAATGGGTTTCAAATAGCTCGCAGCTCCTAGAAAAAATGGACCCATCGCACATACAAACTGAGATGGTATCCATTGGAGATATAGATACGTCGGAAAAGATACTCGGCCTCATATGGAGGCCAGGCGAAGACACGCTGGGTTTCAACCTCACACTCGCGCGTCTGCCTGAGGGTATCTTGGACCGAGAGGCGCCCACCAAGCGAGAGGCGCTCAAAATAGTCGCGTCGCTATACGACCCACTCGGACTCGCCTCACCAGTAACCATCAAGGCGAAGCAAATATTGCAAGAAGCATGGAGGCGAGGCGTCGACTGGGATCAGAGGCTAGATGTTGACCTAGCATTACAATGGAAAATTTGGGTACAACATTTACGCCAACTAAAAGACGATAGCGTACCAAGATGCTATCCTGAAGATAGCGACGCTATTGAATAAATAAATAAGAATAGCTCGCTGCGACCTTTATAAATTCAGGTCGTCGACAGCGTGCTGCGACTAAGAAGTCGCATAGCAGCTACGCAAGAGGTAGCTGAAGAAGTGATGCGCCCGCCTATATTACATGGCGACCATCACATAACGCAACTGTACATAGACTGGACACATCGCAGTCTACAACATAGTGGCACCGAACTCACAATTAATGAGGTACGGCAGCACTACTGGGTCGCAAAGATGCGACCAACAGCGGAAGCGCCTGGGAGCGCCTAGTTCGTTGTGTAAAAAACACACTATACAATGTACTTACAGAGAAACACCCCACCGAAGAGGTGTTGTCCACACTGATTTGTGAGGCAGAGTACATTGTAAATAGCCGACCATTGACGCACGTGTCGGTAGATGGTGATGATGATGAATCCATCACACCGAATCACCTTTTGCTCGGTGGGTCAGCCAGACTACCTACACCTGGCGCGTTCACCGAGCAAGATATAGACAGCAGGAAAATATGGCGACGATCACAGATCCTCGCTGATATGTTCTGGAGTCGCTGGGTCAGAGAGTACCTGCCGGAGCTCCAAAACCGGCGGGAGCCACATAGTAGTGGGCCCAAACTTAAAGTGGGTGACCCTGTCCTGATAGCCGACGGCCAGCTGCCCCGCAATACGTGGCCGCGAGGCCGCATTGTGGCCGTGTATCCAGGAATCGACGGAGAAATCCGGACCGCTGAGGTACGCACACTTGGCGGTACCTTGAAGCGTCCGGTAAAGAAACTCGTCCCACTGCCCCAGTAACCAGAGATGCCGGAGCGGCGACCGTCCTCTCGGTGGGCCTGGCCGGCAGCCGAGAAATGCCGTCCGTCGCTCACCGAAGGAATGCAGCGCCGCGCCGACAACACTTCGAGTCGACACAGCGAGTCGACACAGCACTGCACGGCGGGAGATATGTTCGCGACGAAGCGTCATCAACCATACTAAATGGTTCATAAAAGTTAAAGTTTGTATGTGTAGACATGTCTGCTCACCACGGCGCGCCATCTAATACTGAAATGATTTTTAGAGGCACTTTCATATTTATACTAAAATTTTACCTACATTTTTTGAGATAGTAGTATGATGTTTTAGTATTTGTCAGTATGTTATAGGGTTCAATAGTTCACCCTTAATAGAGTAAAAGCGTTAGAAAGCATACTGATAAGAGTTATCATAGCAAAAAACATAAATTTCTGTCGTACGATACGTCATTGCTCGACGACGGATTAGTTCCGAATGGCCCGCGAGGTGGCCCCACCCGGTATAAATACTTTTGGAGTTTTTTGGAAAAATTATAGTAATTAAAATCATGTTTTTAAGGGCTTATCCTATGTACTGGACATGAAATCAGTACATAACGATGAAACTATGTGAAAACCACATAGTTTCTGCTATGTAAATATGAATATTGACTTGATATCTCAAACACCGAATATATGGTTTTAGGTCATTTTAGGGTATATGGGAGACCTAGACCGAGACAGGAAACCTATATACACCTCATAGTTAGCGTAGTCTTTTATATAAAGCCCATTTACTTGAGATATCAAGTCGGTATATAATAGAAAACTGCTGTTTATCTGGTTTTCGGCAAATGCTTACGGGTTTAGGTGCCCTAAGTACCTAGGAAACATATAGGTGTACTGGTAAAAGTACTACCATTGGAAAGCTTGTTAAAAGGGCTTCCAGGCGGTTTCTAGATGGGAAGAATCGCTTGGATAGTCAGCGAGATAAACAGTCGTGAAAAATGTAAACAACGTAAAACGTTGAAATTTGTAGACCCTTCAGGTGGAATAACTCCCTGAAGGAAATAGATGTACTCATGGTGTAAGTACTTTCTGATGGCTTGCTGGACTAGCTACCAAGCCATCACTTTGGAGCGAAAATCGCTCAAGTAGTTTAAGTACAATTCCAGAAAATAGGTTTCTGGAAAAGTAATTTTTAGTCAGTTTCTGGCATTCCCCGGGACTATACACCCCTGGGAATTCCGAAAATAAGGAATTTTTGGGGAGCTCCCGATGGCCCAGAAAACGCACCATCGTGTCGTCCCAGTCTTGTTAGGGTTTTATGAATAGTTTCTCTGATAGCTGGGCGCAAAGAAAGTGACCAGCTATCGAGTTTGTACATACCGAGGCACCTTATGTGCATATAGCCTAGATAGACTTATATGAACACTAGAAATGTAAAGTGTGGTCTATCGGCTACCAGAATCCCCATAATAGGCGGTGATTGTCTGGTTAGCCTAAGTAGGAAGTCCTAAAGTCGGTGAAATGACTTAGGAATTTATAGATTCATTACATAAGGGATGATATCCCATAGAAGATTCCCGAAAATAAGCTTTTTCTAGACGTCAACAGACAGCCTGCTATTGGCACCAGCAGGTCAACCCAACCTATAGATATCCTTAGGCTAGGTTAAAAGCTATTAAGGTTTTAACCGAGAAATAAAGGAAATTGTTCCTTTATTTCATGGAATTAGTCTGGGGAAGCTATCAATACCTGGAAATTAGGTATATGGATTAGATACAGAGATAGGGGGCGTTACTGTGTTACAGTACTAAGAAATCCAGCTATTGATAGCACCATGGAAGGGGTGCGGTAACCCTATTTACCAAATGTTGATAAGGGTTTTTTACAGAAATAAAAATTATTTTCGGCGAGAATTTGCGGGGCTCTCAATAATGGCACGGTCCGAGGGTATATACACCCCCCGGGCCCAAATAGAATTTGTAGTCATCCAAAGCTAGTCGCTTGTACTTGTCTTAGTAAATAAGAAGTAATTCTTATATAGAATCAAGTCTCAGAAATTGTTGAGAGCCCTAGAATCGTGCCGTGTACTGAATAACTTAGTGTTTCATTTAATTCATCAACTTCAACCCTTATGAAGACACCCCTTTTCGATCCTGTCGAGCTGAACCTCGGGACCTGGACACCAGGAGTGCTGATCCAGAAGTAGGCAACCCAGAACCTGGAAATAACTCGAGTACAGCCAACACATCGTTGAATCGTTAGAGTCGATTTGCAACCTTACGTCGCTGCTGCAGCCAGGCATCCAAGAACCTTGTCTTCGTGGTGTGATAGGGGCGTTCAGCGGCAATGGCCAGAAGGTTTACGCCCTTCTTTTCTCGGGGCCAGTGAACACGCTACGTCCAGCACAATATACAATCCCTAAAGTGCGCGCAAGATAAGTCTGCGCGCGGCCAAAATTGGAACTAATACTTTGTCATTTATGTCAGGTGTCAAGAGAGTGTGTTGTGTTCCGTGTTTTTATTCGTTTCCGAAGTAAATAATCGCCATCAATATGCCAAAAGTAATTTTAAGTGCTGGCAGGGATGTTTTCTTAAAGTGAACAAGACAATAACGGGCCTACGGTACCATTTTACAAAGATTGAGCCCGCGTTGCTTATTTGACAGGTAACTTTTAGGGACACCATTAAACAAAAATTTCCCTAAATTTTCGAACTACCGGTGCCTGACAGTACCTATTGGTTTTTGGGTGGTACATAAATATTCCAGCGGGACAGGACCGGCATTATGTGTCCTGTCCCGCTGGAATATTTATCAAATCAAATCAAATAATAATATATAATGCATCATTGTTATTTTGTTTTAGGCGTTTCTGAACGCACCGTCACCCAAATAACTCAAGAGGGTTATGTGGCAGTAGCTTCTTCAAAATTTGTTGAAGAGGAAATTAAAAAGAATTGAAATTGAAATGGACGGTATTTTTCACTGCAGGACCATTGTTAGACCAAATTAGTAGGTACTAGTAGGTAATTATTAGGGCTTAGTAGGTACTACTTAGTGTTCAATAAAAGATTTTCAACAATTTCATGAAGATTTTTTCACCATATTCTAAGTAAAATCAGCTAGTAATTAATTTAGCTTTACTTAAAGCCCAGAAATGGACGTCTTTCGGCTGATATGATGAGTTATGAAAGACTATTGATTAAATGAAGGACAAAAGATCAGTTATGCTGGCAACATTAAGCACGCCACCTGTCGCGCGCAGACTTATCTTGCGCGCACTTTAGTATCACTGACAGACAGCCTGCTGACAGCTCACTTCACCTAAGCTTTCACGGTGATTTTTCTTACAGAATCGACTAGCAGTATTCTACCATGCGGGCTCGGTACGGGTTAATAGATGTCACATGACTACGAGTTTTTGATTATTATTGGGCGACCAGCCCCTCAACACTATGTAGATAATATGTTGAATGAGGGAGACGATATTCCCATCCATACCGATATTATAAATTCGAAAGTAACCCTTATTTTCTTTGCTCGCTACGTTTAAAGTTAAGAAATAGAAACAAATAAATTAAGCTCCAGTTTATTTGTACCTACATTGTGTGTATCTGTGTGCCAAAACTGTTAAATAAACATATAAGTATTACATATTTTTGAAATCAGCTCTTAAAACCCTTTATTGGGAAAAATATACTGGGCCCCATAATATGGCGCTCAAAATACGCCATTTTTCTATTTTCCAATTTTATGTAGCCAGTAACTCTCGCAAGGTTAAGACTGTTTAGGGGTCATGCTCAAACTATAATGACCAACTAGTTGGTCTACGGGTCTTCGGTAGGGGGGGGGCTTATTTTCAGTTGTCCAACTAAAAATAATGATTGGACATCTGCCCCTACCGGAGACCCGTGGTCCAACTAATTTATTTTAATTATTTATATGAATGTTCATCATTTCACAATATTGACAAATTCAGTAAGCTGAAAAGTGTGTTTTCTGTTAAGTGAAAGCATTCCTATTGGCCTAGCGGCACTGGTGGCGCATGAATTACAGTAGTAAATACGCCTAGATTTTAGAGTAAAATCTTTATAAAATCGAATATTGGTCTTTTGAAAAAAAAAAATACTTACAAAATGTTCGTTATCAAATTGTCTATCCATTATAGTGTTAGTACAAAAAAATATTAATGAACACTTTACGAGAAGATGCATGTTATCAATAATTATTTCTCATTTTATGGTTTTACTGGAAGGAGATTAGTGATACATAAACCTCTTTTAAAAAAAAGTGTACTACCATTTTAGAATCAACATTGTGTAGAAATTTGATGTGTTTTTATTAATTGATATTTCTTTTTAAATAAAGAGTAGATAGCTCTTAAAAACTGCACAAAAACGACTAGCGCGGCGGTTTGCTCGGGGAGGCGCCTTAAGACGAATCGATTGACGTAAAGAATCATCAAAATCGATCGATGCATTTGGTAGACGTTAATGGCGCTAAATCTTCCAGGTTACCTGTTGAGCTGGGTGTACCTCAAGGCTCAATACTGGGTCCGTTTTTATTCCTGGTTTATATTAACGATCTGCCATTCTATTTAAAGGATATTTGCGACGTTGTACTGTTTGCAGATGATACTTCTCTGATCTTTAAAGTAGATAGGAATAGACAAGTTTTTGATGACGTGAATAACGCACTATCAATGGTCACAGATTGGTTCACAACAAATAATCTTGTTTTTAATGCCAAGAAGACTAAATGCATAAAGTTCGCTTTGCCCAATGTTAGAAATCTGCGTCCCAACATTGTGCTCGGCAATGAGAAGCTCGAAACTGTTGATTCAGCTGTGTTTCTGGGTATAACAGTAGACTCAAAAATTCAATGGGGGCCACATATATCAAGCCTAGCGGGTAGGCTTAGCTCGGCCTCCTACGCCGTCAGAAAGGTTAGACAATACACTGACGTTGATACAGCAAGGTTGGTCTACTTTAGTTATTTTCACAGTATCATGTCCTACGGTATTCTACTGTGGGGCAGAGCCGCTGATATTCAAAATATATTTGTGCTTCAGAAACGAGCTGTTCGTGCCATTTACCAATTAGGTGCGCGTGTTTCTCTAAGAGATTTTTTTAAAGAGATTGGTATTCTCACAGGCAGCGGCTTCACAGTACATATTCGCCAACATTTTATATATTAGGCAGAACATTCATTTGTACAGTAACAATAGTGATATTCACAACTTTAACACCAGAAATAAGGACAAATTACGAGCTCCCTTTCATCGACTTCATAAGGTGCATAGTTCATTCGTTGGGGTTGGTATAACTTTTTACAACAAGTTACCGTCTTCTTTTCTAGATTTGCCATTTAACGCATTTAAAGCAAAAGTAAAAGCTAATCTCTGTTCTAAGGCATACTATTCTATTAATGATTATTTAGATGATAAGCATAGTTGGTCGCTGTGTTGAACTCAAGACAATGTTCGTGTTCTTTTACCAAAATTAGCTTGCTGTCAGGTTAAATATTATTATTTTTTAATTTCGTTTTTATGTGTATTTTTTAAATTTTATTTTTTGGTAAGACTGTCGTAGGTATCGTTTACTGTTATTGTCGGAGCTGATGAAGATTGCTACTATCTTTGCATTATATAGAGTTAATCTTTCTAGTATTATATAGCAGCATAGCCATCATTGTGTGAGTACCATGTACTTCAGAGCTATCATTGTCTAGATACCTACGTCTTCTATTGACTTGAATGACTCCGGTGGTTGAGAGTATGTCATGCCCACTCAAATGTCTCGCCGATGGTGGCGCGTGTGTCGGATCATTTAGCTCCCTTCAAAATGGTTGAGCTGAATGGTGCTGATACATGTGTCATGTTCGTGAACGGGCGCTGTCGGTTGGGACTGGTCATCTCTTAGCTGCCATGGTTTATTTTAATTGATTCTAATTTTATTTCTGAATTGTCTTTTTATATTTACTATGGACACTTTTAACTTTCTACATCGTTCTCACATAATGTGTAATCTCAACATGAATGATGTAACAAATGATTTGTAATAATTACCTAATTGAAAAAGAGTGTCCATGGAGTTTCTTGCCCGTTCTTCTCCATAGAGATGTACGCCTTGGAATGGGCATCTACGGTACTTTCACAGTTATTATGTCTTGTGACTGGGACTGTAGCACCATAATTTTGTAATATTTTATTTTGTCTTTTGACAATTCAAAAGTGCCTGTAACTGGCCTACTTGAAATAAAGTGCTTTGACTTTGCTTTGACTTTGACTTTGATCTCTAGAACGCCACATAGCAACAAACATACATACATAGACTGTTAAACACATTACCCTCCTTCGGCAGTCGGGTAAATAAAAAAGGCAAATAGAGCACACGTTATCGTTTCGTGACAAGGAGTATAAATTACCATTCATTTTACCGTGGGTTCAGGGCAGACCGAATTAGAAGTCGTTACATTAACGTTTGACGATAAGCAGACTAGTTTTTGGTATAATTTCTTTAAAGGCATTAGCAACATGGATACAACACAATCTGCCTAGAATTTGCCCAACTACTTATATATTGGGGTCGGCTTCAAGCGTAACCGGATGCAGAGCATCATTATCATCCAACCTTATAACGTTCCCACTGCTGGAAATCCTGGCCTTGCCTCTTCTATGCGAGAAAGGGAATGTCCCAGTCTTCGAATTTTTGGTTCTAGGACATGCTGGTTTCCTCAAGATGTTTTCCTTCACCGTTTTTAGAGCAGTGGTGATGAAATAGTTTACACAAAACAAAGTAAAACCTGTCTGGGTTCGAACCCACGACCTTCGACACGTAAGTCGGAGCTGCTACCACTGGGGAACCAACGCAAAACCCCTTGGAATATAATATGATGTCAGATTTGGCTGCTGATGCCGTAATGATGATAGCTGGGACCAACGGTTTATTGTGCTTTTCGAGACAGGGAAGAGTCTCTGCGTGTAAAGCCTCCTTTACAAGTCGACAGATTCATCAGCAGACTCGACTCAAAAAAGAAAAATCTACTCCTAGGTTGTAGCTATCAGGAAATACAGACTCCGGCAGGGAATGCCACTCCTTAGCTGTACGCATAATAAAGGTATTCCCAAAACGTCTGGTGCATATGGGTGGGATGTCCGACATGTACCGATGAGCGTCGCCTTACGTCTTGTAGTCCGATGATGGAACGGGCTAGGAGGAATTAGTTAATGCAATTCCATAGCGCAGCAATAGGGATCCATAGTTGCATAATAATTCGGACTAAGAAGAGGGTTTTTGTTGTTACATTAACATTAAAACAGTTTCAGTAGCTCACAACGTCTAAAAACGTGCCCACATAGGACGATGGAAACTAAAGAAGGAGTTATAAAATCCAACTTCACAAGTGAAGTTAGAAAAACTATTATCTAGTTGAGTACCACCGCAGGTAGAGGCAAGCGTTTTTAATAAAGATTTCACACGAATGATTTGCATCACTTAATAATTTGAATACTGCAGTATTGCCGTTACGGAGATAGTCTTCGTTAAAATCGCCAAATATTTAGTAAACAGAAAACAAATATTTTAGCATAAGTATTTTCAAATAACCTACTCAACTACCAAAAAGTAAAATCAAATGATTCAATGATAGGAACACAAAACCAACGTAAATAAGCTGCAATAAGTAATCTATATGAAGGACGTCAATTGTAAAAGGAGCCAATACGAGCTTGCGTTAGAGCCACGGGGTATGGTATGGTTCATTCCTGGATCCTCGCAAGCCCGCTCCCTTTTACCCGACTGCCGAAGGAGGGTAATGTGTTTATCAGTCTTTGTATGTATGTATGTTTGTTCCTATGTGGCGTTCTAGAGACCAAATGCGTTGTCCGATTTTGATGATTCTTACGTCAATCGATTTGTCTTAACCTTGCGAGCGTCTCTGTTTGGCTACATTAAAATTAGAAAATAGATCATGTGAGGTTTCAAAATAAAGGATTTTAAGAGGTGATTTCATAAAACTATAACACTTATATATTTAAATGTACCTAATTCAAAAAAAAAAAGTTAACTAAGAAGTTATAAATAAACAATAAATAAAAAATAAAACACCCGACTGCTTAGTACGCGACCTAAAAAGACGTAAACAAGAAGAAAATCATGCTGTGCAGTCGGAGGATACATCTGGTTTTGGTGAGTCAGCTCGAGAATGTGACGTATCTTCCGAATGCACAGCATTATTACGTCTTTTCAGTTCGCTTCTTAAGCAGTCGGGATTTTTGATTTTTTTAAATAAACTTTTTTTTCACTTTCGGAATTTGAAAAATCTTGAATGTATTCGCTATTTCGTTCTCGAATGTTCGTCGCTAATCAATTAGTGATGTAGGCTGGTCGGATATTGACTTTATAGATGGATATCGACAAAGAGGCCTGCCTGCCTCAAAGACAATAATTAAAGTAGTACCTACATAATTTCCAATTGATTTTATTTATAAAATATATACAAGCGTCCAAATAAAAAAAAATCCATCAGTTATTTTTTCGAATTAAGAAATCGGATATCTATAGATATCGATAATTTGTAATTAAAATTGCAATGTGTTATCTTCCACTGATGTGACCTTGGTTGAGTAGTAGTAAACATCGACCTATGACACGAATGTCAACCTTACGGCAAATGCAATTAATTTTATAATTGCGACCACTGAGAATACCGCCATCTATGGTCGGGTAGCGGAATTTGTTTGGCAATCGAATCTAGTTGCACTTTAGATTACGAAACGTCGAAAATACTACGCACTAACACAAAATAGACTAATCCGCGCGCATGCGCCGTACGGACCGGTACTGCCAACGATCTCACCCACACCAATGCGTTATTCGAGCTTAAATATTATTAATTTAGAAATCATTATTATTAAGGATGTTATGATTTTATTTTTGTACATTTTCACAAGAAAGGATAAGCATATATTTACTTACTGTTTTACACAACTAACAACGTTATTTAAGTAATTTTTCAATGGCATTTGTACAATATTTTTAATTTTCGAAGTACATTTTATAAGTTGGTTGACTTGATTCGTAAACTTGTAAAACCTTTTATTTTTTGGGTGGGAAATCATTCTATTACTTCTCCCGCTCTGGGTGAGGCGGGAGGGCGTGCCAGACTTTTACTGACTAAAACCCCTCCGTGTTCCTTCAGTTGCTTGAGCTAGGGCCGGCAGGACCTACTTAGCTGCGATAGTTTTCCTTTTAATTTCGTGCATGATACTATTGCCGTGAATTTTTTCACATAGCCAACAGCAAACATTTCGCTGGCAGGGTGGGGGCACTTGACTCTAACAAAAATTAGCAATTTGAAGCTTAATTTTACGCAAACGAATATCTGAATCAAATATGTTTTCTCCCAACTATGCTTTAATTGCATCACAATCACACTAAAAACTCAGTACAAAGCGAGTCTTTAATGCTCTAGAGCGATAAAAATGTATGAAATTTCATTATTGCACTGTTTTTTTTTTAATCGCACCAAAAGTTGCCAATCTCAATGGATTAGCTCTATTCAGCCAGCCGATATCAATACTTTTTTTTTTACGTACGTATTATTCATTTCTATCCTACTTGTTCCAAATTTAAAAAATGATTGCTGCTAACTCTGATTTCAAAATGAAAGAAATTTAAAAAAGTGATTTATCTACTATTCCTATAGGTAATAGTTGAAAGAAAAGCAGATTATGCACCTCGCCTTACGTAATTTATATTGCCCTCGTGCCTGCTAAATCAGGCACTCGGTGGAATAATAAATTACTTTGTGCTCGATGCAATAATCTACTATTACAATGCATGTCCTCGAAAAGAGCGTTTTCCAAGCAGCCAAACTGTGCGAAAAGTGTCACTTTTTTTTACTCGTGCTTTTTACTTTCCTGTACTTTTTTAATTTTTAACTCCAACGTCAGCCCGCCCACAGATTATCATTCATATAAAAGGTAACACAAAACTAATACTTCATTTAAGGCGTTTTTAATTAGGTACTCTAGATTTAGATTTTGATCAATAAATTAATTTTAAATATTCATTAAATGTTTGGCAGAATGAATATTTTGCTCGTGCCTTTTTGCGTTAGGACGTGACAGCTATTTGCACATGCGCAGTAGATATGCCCGAGGAACTATGAACTATTAGTTCATCTGTGGATATGCTGAGCGCCCTTGAATAAGCGCCATTTATTAATTTCTTGCTTGGTTCAGATATATTTTTTTATTTCCTCGCACAATGCATAGTAAAATGTTGTATGATACACGTGCGTAAGATGATTTCCGACTCGTGTCGATTTATCCACTCACTCGCTTCGCTCGCTCGTAAATAAATACCACTCATTGGAAAATCACCTACCTTGCCGCACTTGTAGCATAAATAACTATTTAACAGACGTAATATTTTTGAATGGCCTATGTCTACGCCGGAACGCAGCCCTTTTATTTCTTCATGAACGCATCCTATGTCGGCGAGACTCTCAATTAAAAAGAAATAAAAGAGTCAAAGTACTAATCTTGGTATTATTAGACTACTCTTTAAATATAAATTTTAGCATTTTATGCACAAGTACACTGAGTTTCTTGATAGTGATTATGTTTAAATGTTAAATAATGTTGAGAACTATCGAGAACCGCACTATACTTTTGCATAAAATGCAATACAAAGTTGGATTTTGCAAAGTTGGATTTTACAATCATTGGATTTTGAAATTCTCGCCATTGCCTCTAATCTCTAGTTTCCGTGGGCGGAATACAGAGGGCGCCGGTCGGTAAGGAAATATTTTCACGTAAAATTTGTATGAAGTCGTTATTCTTCTCGCTAGAGTAAAAAAAGTTTGTGGACTCGCTACAACTTCACGGCGCACTCAATATATTTTCCGAACGAACCGCCATATTTTTGTCGCGACACATTTTACATATTATTATAATTTATGTACAAACAGTTTAAAAATAAACTTCTGAACCAGTCAGGGTCGATCTTTTATTGTATCGCCCACATCTTGGCGACAGTGTAAAGCAGAAACTGCAACCACCGTGATACGAGTAAATTTGAAGGAGCTCTTTGTCGGCGCAACGTGGCGCTGGCGCAACGATGACGAGTACAACCATCAACTTTGAGGCCAATCCAACTGAGGAAATTCAACATGCCAAAGGTTCCTAGGGAAGTGCTCGTATCCCTTCTTATCCTACTTTATTTTCTATTTGGGTGAATAGTCGTGGTCAATTCTTTGTCACAATTAGCCCGCCATTTCGTAAATATATTCTATAGTTTTTTTCCAAATGTGTTCGTGACAATATGGTTGGTAATTCAAATTAATAGTATGTCGTGTTCATTTATACGTAAATAGGTATGTACCTACAAGTGAAAGTTTCTGTACAATGCATAGAAAAATAAGTTAAATTAGTATTTTTCTACCAGAATCACCTGTCGTCCATTCCCGCATTTTATTATCATGCCTTTTTGGCTGAACATTTTTACAATTTACTGGTGAGTGTGACACGCGGCATGGGTTTACCTACTGCCTGCATATAAAGCATATTGGGTTCTTTTTTTTATTATTTCACACATTCTACAATATAACCGTCCTTATGTCTATTACTTTCTCAGCTTGCTTTGCTTCATAAGATTAGCCGAACATTCCAGGTTTGCCTGCTTGGCGTGGCTGTGGGAATAAGTATCCAGCCCGTCTTGCATGAATGAGTTGAGTGCGCCTGTGCTGCATGTAGTAACCATCTACGCCGCGCCAGGTATAAGCACTACTGGGATACTCTGCAGAATACAATAAGGCGGTGATTTTTCCCCTGTGCTTCATACTACGACTGGAGTAAGGAACAAGACTTTGGTTAGATGCACAATATATTTACCCAGTTCATTGTATTTTAATTTGTTTATTTTATTTTTGTTAGTGACAGTTGAGTTTGAAGATTTCTACTCCCTAAAAGTTCAGAACTTAGTAAATTGATTCGACAGCGTGGCAATATAAGAGGTCGTTTAACAACGCATACACAATACATAAACACTTTAAAGTTAGTAAATCATGCTACTTTATCTAATGCACAAGTTAATGAGATCAAATATTTAAAAAAGTGTGAATCTTTGTTCAAAGAGTTTGAGATTATTCAAGATAAAATTGAGTTAACTTGTGAAGAGTCAGAAGTACAAGAACAGATTAATTTAAGATCAACAATAGAAAGTCTATTCATAACATCAATTTCCTCATTGCAGGATATCATTCAAATCTGTGAGCCTGTTAGTCATGTCAAAGCACAATTGACTACACAAAATTCTGAGAACTTTTTTTAAGTTACCAACTATCAAATTACCAACATTTGATGGCTCATACTTAAAGTGGCTTGAATTCCGGGACACTTATCAATCATTAATAGATGACAATGCATCAATACAAGACATCAATAAATTCCATTACCTACGGGCATCATTAGAGGGTAGTGCTAGTGAGGTAATAAAGGCATTAGAGTTTACTTCAATAAACTACAAGATTGCTTAGGATGTACTGTGTGCTAGGTTTGACAATAGGAGAGTTCTCATTAATAATCATTTAAAAGCATTACATTTTGTTAATCCTATCACTACAGAGTCACACAAAGCATTACGAAACTTATTAGACCATGTTATTAAAGATCTGAGAGCGCTCAAAGATCTTGGTATACTCACAGAACATTGGGATGGCCACGTTATATTTATTGTATTTTTGAAGTTAGATGCCACTACGAATATGAAATGGGAGGACAACATAAATAATTTTTCAGATACTCCTACCATAGATCAGTTCTATACATTTATCCGGGCTGACGTTTTAGAGAGTGCAGCATTACGTGCGTCAAACCAGAGTGTAATATGTTGATGAGGAGCTCTCGAAGAGAAGAGAAACTCAACGTGGAGTGTTGAATATGTTTATATTTAGGTAGTCTCCATAGTAAAAGTGACAAGTAAACACATTACACTGTCTTTTATATTGTAGCAAATGACCCCAATTCGTACGTCAATATGTTACGGTAATTACTATAAATGTAGCAGTGCAACAGTGAATTATGACGTATACTACATCTCCCCCGAAAAGACACCCTTTACACCACCGGATTAAAAAAAAAATGTATGACGTACGCACTTGAGTCTTACATTTTTATATGTTAAACTTAGACTAGGTAAAAATAACATTGGCATATTAGTAACTATACAATTTCTTTTGTTTTAATTAATGAAGTTATATAATAATAATTAATTAATAAAGTAAATAACACATTGACTAAGGTCATGGTTCACAAAACAATTTAGTATTATCTTTGTGGACAATATAGGATTTATTATTTTTCAATATTTCAACATTAGGTGATAAATCCTTAAGAACTTTGTATGGTCCTAAATAAATGTTGTCTAATTTATGTCCAGTTTGATTTTTCAAAAGTACAAAATCACCTGGCTTATAAGTTATCGAATTTAACTTCTTATCATATAATGATTTTCTCTTAAGTTTACTGATTATCAGATTATTCCTAGCATCTAATAATGCGCGCTGTAGCCTATATTTTAATTCCAAGGGGTAACTGTCAAAATTATAGAGTGGATCTACTCTGTCTAAAGTATAGTTGAGGTTACTAGGCAAGTTACATAATTTACCAAATACAAGCTCATGCGGTGTATATTTTGTCTCCGAGTGAACAGTGGTATTAAAAGAAAAACACCAATAACTTAACCAGCTACGCCAATCTGTTTTATTTTGGCTACATTGAATTCTAAGATATGCACCTAAACTCTTATGAGTGTTTTCTAATCCACCTATAGTCTGGTGGTGGTATGCAGTAGAATGTAATTTGGTTATTCCTAATAAGCTACATACATCTGACATAACACTTGACAAAAATTCTGTTCCCTGATCCGTTATGATCTCGTTGGGGATGCCATATCTTAAAATAAATTTATTTACAAATGTTCTACTTATGGATTCAGAGTCCTTATTAGTTAGAGGGTAAGCCTCTACAAATTTTGTCAAATGACATTGTAGGGTTAAAATGTATTTGTAGTTATAATTGTCTACATCTAGAGGTCCAACTATATCTAAGCTAACTCTCTCAAATCCTGTATTAGGGGTCGTAGTTACAGACATTGGTTGTTTAGTTTGTTTATTTGAGTGTTTTTTAATTTGACACTCTTTGCATTTATGCACATATTCAATCACATCATTACTTATGCCTGGCCAGAAGTAATATTTTTTTATATTATTCAACATCCTGTTTACTCCTGCATGTCCGCTAGTAGGTAACAGGTGGAAATCATTTAAGATAACTGTCTTTTCGTCTTTGTTACTTATTCTTATTAGATCTTTAATTACTAATATTCTTGGTAAATCAGATTGCAAACTTTTCATGCATCTTAAGAACTCGTTTATTATGTGTGAATTTTCTTTATTCTTGATCACAACAATTTCGTTAGTATTAAGTCTTTTACAAAATGACTCCAAGTCCCTCGCTAACACACTTACGGTAGGAAACGATCGGGATCGTAGGTATATTGTTGACTCGTTTTCATTGAACTCAAAGTGACCACTGTCGCTAAGTAGGTGTGGTCTATTTGAACTGTTCTTTACTACTTTTCTTGAAGTTAGAATTAGTTCTATACTATTAATAGGTTTTTTAAGAATTTCTACAACTTTTGGGCTAGAGGTTCCAGAAGTTAAAGGGATTTCTGATGTCAAATCGGCAGTATCGGAGCCGCTTGCTTGTTTACGAGATTGGGCCCTTGTCATAACTGATATTACATTTTTGTTAATTCTTTTTAAATCTGTTATATTCAAAGGAAGACGACTTAAGGCATCTGCGGGTCCATTGTGTCGACCTGGAAGATATTCGACAGTAAAATCGTATTCTTCCAAAAATAATCTAAATTTTGTTAGTCTACTTGAGGGATCCGTAATTCCGAATAAATACACTAATGGTCTATGATCTGTCACAACTTTGAATTGTTTACCGTATAAATAAGGTTTAAAATGCCTAATCGCCCACACAATAGCTAGCAATTCTAACTCTATAACTGGGTATCGTGTTTCGGCGGGTTTCAAATTGCGACTCGCGTAACCTACTACTTGTCCGTTACTGTTAGACAATACGGCGCCCAGACCTATTTTTGAAGCATCTGTGTTTAAAATAAATTTATTTTTATCTGTTAAATCTGGATAGCCTAACACTGGTGGATTGCAGAGTGCACGTTTTAAAGTATTAAATGCTGATTCGCATTCATGTGACCATTCAAAAGATGCGTTTTTCTTGCTTAATTGATTGAGAGGATATGCAATGTCAGCAAATTTATTAATAAAACGCCTGTAATAATTTGCAAAGGCAACGAATCTTTTTACTTCGTCGACATTTGTAGGTCTTGGATAATTTTCTAACACGATAGCTTTAGATGGATCGGGATAAATACCTTCTGGAGTAATTTTATGGCCTAGATAAATAATTTCTCTGCGTAAAAATTCGCACTTAAGTGGATTTAATTTTAAATTAACTTTTCTAAGACGTTCTAAAATACAAGTGAGATTTTTGTTGTGGTTAATTAAGGATTTACCCAGAACGATACAGTCATCTAAATAAATAAAACATTTATCGTAGTTCAATCCCGCCATCGCAATAGTCATAAGTCTGGAGAATACACTTGGACTCGTTTTTAGTCCCATCGGGCACCGTTTCATTTGGTACATCTTATCAGTAGTGAATGCTGTATACTTCCGTGAGTCTTTGTCTAAAGATAATTGATACATGCGGTCAAGATTAAAAGCCGTGTATTTTCTAGAGTTTTCTGTAAGATTAATTTGGTAATAACTTTGAGATAAATCAAGTTTAGAAAAATATATATTACCGGAAAGTGAATCTAGAATTTCTGTGATATTTGGCAAAGGGAATTTGTCATCTACAATTCGATTGTTTAACTGACGATAGTCAATTACTAGCCTCCATTTCTTCTCGCCAGATTTATCTGATTTTTTTGGCACAAGAAGAACGGGACTTGACCACTCTGACGTAGTTTCTTCTATAATATCATTATCGAGCATTTCTTGTATTTGTTTTTGTACCTCATTACGCAAAGCGTACGGGATCCTGTAAGGCTTGCTATACGCAGGGCTCACGTCATTTTTCAGTGTTATACTATGTTCTAATAAGTTGGTCGTACTTAATTTATCGCCTGGTAATTGGAAGACATCTGAGTATTTTGCACTAATCTTTTCAATGCTTATTTGCTCTTCTGTATTTAAGTATGTGTTCAATTTAAGTAGGCCAAATAGAGCTTTTACTCTATCAGAGTTTGATATCGTATTCTCAAAGTTCAACACTTCGAAGCTGTTTGTGGAATTTATTTCTAACCCTGACAAGTCTAGTTCCATCTTGCTATTAGTTGTATTTAGAATTCGAATTGGGATTTCCCCATTTTTAGATTTCGAAATCAGTCCAGCAATGAAAACACCATCGCGTATTTCTTGTGCTAATGTAATACAATCCCCACGTATGGTGGTAGGTATGTACCGGATAACCTCGCATCGCGGCGGTATTGTAAACAAATATTTATTATAATTGGTCCTTAAAATAGGTATACTAATATGATCTCCATTATTTTCTAACGTTAAGGATTTTTTTTTATAACTTATGACAGCATTATATTTTATAAAGAAATTGTGCCCTAAAATGGCGTTAGCTGCACAAGATAAGGTTTGAAAAACGTAAAATTTTTCCTTGAATATCAGTTTGTTAAAATATAAATCTAAATAAATATATCCTAGAGAGGTTAGATTTCCACTTACACCCTTTATTGTTACCTTCTCCGGAACTATATTATTAATTAATTGGGTCTTAGATCTTAACCACTCGTGCTTTAAAACGCATAGGCTAGCTCCACTATCCACTAAAAGATCTAAGGCATAAGTAGAATCTACAGTGCATTCAATTATGCTAGTATTATTATAATTCAAAATAGAGCATTCTAATTTAGGAACGAAAAAACTGATTATCCGTAATATTAGTGTCATGGATATTATTGGTCTCCGTGTCGACACTATTGTCTACACAGTCAGTGTCATTTTGCTGAGTGTGCTCGGTGTGTTGTACGTAAGGAGTACGTCTCGCATTCCATGCACCAGTTGCCTGAGTTCGTTTACCTCTTTGACCTGTATTTACAAACGTACGAGTTCGTGAATAATTATTATTTGATTTGTCGAACTGATTATTTTTATTATTACGACTGTTCGAGTTTTTGTAACCGATAGATGTATTATTCGGTCTGTACGCGTCTGAACGTCTAAAATTTAAAACTTCGTTATGCCTTGGTGATGAAGAATCTTCGTCTAAAGCGCTCCTAATCGCTTCTGGAAGTGATGAGAATTGCCTGGCAGCAATAATTGTGCTCAACCTCGCATCAGACAAACCATCCGCAAAACGTTTGATGGCAGTTTTTTCATTTATAGGACGTAATATTTCGTATTTGGTCGGATCATCGTCTGACTGAGAAATCGTCAGGTTAACAAAAAGTTCCTCTATCTCATTACCAAAAGACTCTATAGACCGACGTCCTTGAGAAGAATGATATAATTGAGATTGAATAGCTTCAGCCGACCTTTTAGGCAACAAATGCTTTCGCATATCATCAACTAATACTTTTACGCTATCATAAGATAACTTCATGCGAAGTTTAGCACTAGGAGTTAATCTAGTTTTGAGAATAAAATTCAATAAAAGTTTCTGAGAAGTGTTGTCTATCATGCTACTGTATAGTGAAATGGCATCAATGAGCTGTTTCGTAACTTGCTCTTGTCCTGTCATTACAGGTAACAAGGCTATCGCAGTCTTTAAATCAAACTGAGACATCTTGGTATCTGGTTCGTCTTGTGTTTGAGACACTGAATCCACGCTTGTTAGTAAACTTTGTATTTTCTGATAAACGGTCTTAATTTGTTCCACTAAGTTATTGATCAAATCAATGTCTTTGCTACTAAATTTTGACTGTTCAATCTGAGACAAAATATTTTGCGCTTGACTGTATATTGCTTTAGCTTCTTCCAATTTCTTATAAGCGATCTCTTTTTGCCTACGTTCTGGTCCTATTTTTACCAAATATTCCCTAATTTGATGTAATTGATCTCGACATGTTACTAGATTATCAGTCATACTAATTAATAATATACTGTTTAAGTGAAGTCCTATTAGACTTTAAAAAAATGTACTTAGCTAGGAAAGTGGGTCAATTGACTGCTGTTCATTTCTGCTGACGGTGCGGAGCTGCGAACGTTGACCGGGTAACTCGATGACGAAGTCACGAGGCGCTCTGCGTCGTTGCCGTGCGACTCGTTGTTCGATGACTGGACCGGGCTATACCCTGGATTCAATGGGCCGGGATTTCCCTGGACACCGCTCGTTCTGGCCGGGCTATACCCTGGACTCGTCTCCGTCTTCTTTCAGGAACTGGCAATGCATCTTCTATAAGTTTACAGAAAGTCTTCTATAGGGTTACAGGAACTCTTCTATAGGGTTACAGGAACTCTTCTATAAGGTTACAGGAACTCTTCTTTGATGATAGAACAAGTATTGATTCTTCTGGATGTGGTTTCTTAACGCCATTCCGTATCGACGTGGCAGGGTCGCCGTGTAATATGTTGATGAGGAGCTCTCGAAGAGAAGAGAAACTCAACGTGGAGTGTTGAATATGTTTATATTTAGGTAGTCTCCATAGTAAAAGTGACAAGTAAACACATTACACTGTCTTTTATATTGTAGCAAATGACCCCAATTCGTACGTCAATATGTTACGGTAATTACTATAAATGTAGCAGTGCAACAGTGAATTATGACGTATACTACAAGAGTGATGGAGGAAATATTCCTAATTCAAATAATAATACTCAAAAGTCATGGAGTAAAAATAATAATAATTTTGCATCAAAACAAAATAATTCATCTAAAGATTCAAACAATTCAAGTTCTCTTACTGCTTCAGGTGAGACTGTGTGTGACTTTGTAAGTTTATGTTGCAATAACCAAGGCCATCGTATTTATGATTGCACTAAATTTAAGGACATGGATGTTACTGATAGGATAACAGAAATTAAGAGTCTAAAACTTTGTCATAATTGTTTGCGTGAAGGTCATAATGCCCAGCATTGTCGTCTGAAGGCTATGTGTCGTCACTGTAAATATAATCATAATACGTTATTGCATTTAAATAAAAATTATAAAAATGAAGAAAATATTAATTCTTCTGTTATCTCTCAGCCGCCGTCAGTGACATCATCGCCTCCAGTCGCATTGTCAGGCGTGTTTACTAGTCAGGTATTGTTGGGTACTGCTGTGGTATTGGTGGAATATGATTAATAATGAAACTTACCTTGCACGTGCGTTGTTAGACAGTGGTAGCCAATCATCCTTTTTGACGGACAACCTGATAACAAAATTGAACTTACCTGTTCTAAATATTGAACCGCTCCGTATTTCGGGCATTAATAATGTTTCATTTAAAATAACAGAACGCGTCACTTTAGGGATACAATCAAGAAAAAATCGTATAGTACTATGATAACATGTCTAGTAGTTCCTAAAGTTACAAGTACCTTGCCAGGTGCACCTGTTGATATTGTTACAAGATAGGGCAACGCCATCTTGTGACGAGTAGAAGAACTAAGTAGTTACTAGTGGCGCTATCTGGTATCGAATAGCGGAACTAATTTTCTCGTGTCGAATGGAATTTTCCATTATTTTTCATTTATTTTTAATCCAGAATGTTCGAACCGAACATTCTGGATTAAAAATAACAACATGTGTTTCGCGCCCAGCTGAAGGTTCGATCGCAACGTGTTGGTGAAACCTTACAGCAGTGGGCTTTGGAGGTGGAAAAGCTGGTCCGGAAAGCTTACCAGTCGTCACCTGTGCTTATCAACGGGAACCTCTTACAGGCGTTCACGGATGGGATACGCGACCTGGAGGTTATGGCTGCCGTAAGACTAGGCCATTTTAAGAACCTTAAGAACGCACTAGCCTACGCTTTGGAGGTACGATGGGACGATCGAGCTCACCGCATAAGGATGTGTCTTCACCCCGGTGCTATAGCTGTGGAGAGAGAGGCCACATCCGGTTGAGCTGCCCGAAGCGAAGGAGCCCCCATTGTGGAAGTCATTTTCCAGCAGCAGGAAAACCGGTAGACGCCAGGACTAAGTGGCGATTGGTGGCTCGTGATGAAAGAGCCCCAAGGAACTCGATTTCACAAATTGTGTGTGAGTCACAATCATGTGAAGGGAACAAAACACCACACGGAAATGCGGATGCTCTCTCGCGTAGATCGTGTTCCAATCAATGTAAGCCCTGTGCCAGGCAAGAGGCTGAGCAGGTAACATTTGTGAATGAAATCAGGAGCTCCGAGGCCTCAGTGGAGTGATGTTGCAGCAATGAGTTCTGACACCAAAAGTTATTGGGCACAGTGGGAAAGCTTGATTATCCAAGATGGAGTTCTGTGCCGGAAATGGGCGAGTACTCGCGGTGACCAGTGTCATCTACAAATGGTCGTACCTAAGGTTAAGGTGCCGGAGGTCCTACAGATCTATCACAATGGAAGTTCAGGAAGTCACATGGGAGTTAAGAGGACTCTAATCAAGATCCGAGAACGCTTTTACTGGATCCATTGTCGAGAGGACGTTAAGGAATGGTGCCGCAAATGCACAAGGTGTGCGGGTGCGCCTGTGAAAGCACCACAAACTCGTAGTAGAGGTGCATTAAAGGTTTATGAGCACATTAGAGAGACCGGTCGACAGATGTCTGCGAGGATTAAGACTCGCTACGAACGGAATGCGAACAATAAGGGCTTCGATGAAGGATCTCTGGTATGGTTACATAACCCGGTACACAGCAAAAGAAAATCGCCTAAATTGCAAGCAAAATGGAATGGACCATATCGCGTAGTTACCCAGATTAATGACGTCACCTACCGAATTCAAAAGGGACCCCGAGGTGCATCAAAGGTCGTTCATGTGGATCGGTTGGCCCGTTATCATGGGTCTAACGATGCTCGGGACGAGCATGTCTGACGAGTAGAAGAACTAAGTAGTTACTAGTGTACTAGTGGCGCCATCTAGTATCGAATAGCGGAACTAATCTTCTCGTGTGGTATGGAATTTTCCAGAATGTTCGAACCGAACATTCTGGAAGTTCGAAAGTCGATTGTTCTGGAAGTTTCTCGAATTATCTAGAACAGTATGGAACGTTCCAGAAACATCTTCGGTGCTATATAAAGAGCGGTCGGGTTCGTCGTGAGTCAGTTTCGATTCGGAAGCGACACAGAGCGATCAGAAAAGGAAAATAGTGCAAAGTAATAGAATTGTTTAAGAAGTGTTTTTGTAATAAAGAGTGATTAATTGAAGTCTGCTGTTTAAATAATTTATACCTGAGCCCCAGCTCGTAACAATATGTTAAAACTAGACTTACCTCACAATATTGAACTTCGGATCCAAGTTTTCATCGTCCCTCACAAGTTGATTTGAAAGAAAGAAAGAAAGAAAAAATATTTATCTGTGACCCGCACAGGAGACACGAGATAAGCAAAACACAAACAATAATAAAATGTAAAAAACCCCGTGCGAGACCAAAAAGGCTCATATCTCAGCATGTGTGTGTGTGTGTGTTCTCGTGTTGGGCGCTGAATTTTTTTGGGATTCAGTAGGACCCAAGCGTATAATTTTGGGTGTAGGTAGACCAGTTCTTCAGGATTAACAGTTAGGCTGGCTTGTCAGTGGACCAGTGGGTGATTATAAACCTGGCCACTCGATTTGTAATTTTACTCATCATATAAATGATAATTTACATAAATTTTGGGAAATTGAAGAATTCAATTCAAAGGGTGATATTTTCACTCCTGAAGAAAATTTGTGTGAGTCCTACTTTCAAGAAAATGTTAAACGTCTTGCCAATGGTAAATTTGTAGTAAAAATGCCTCTGAAGGAAATTCCTGAAGAAGCACTTGGAGATTATTTTTATTTAGCAAAAAAGCGTTTTTTGGCTTTAGAAAATAAATTAAATAAAAACTCAAAGTTGAAAGAACAGTATTCTAATTTTATTAAAGAATAACGTGACTTGGGACATTATTTTTGAATTACAAAAGCCCAGTTTTGGATATTACTTACCGCATCATTCTGTTTTAAAAGAAAAAAGTGAAACAACTAAGCTCATAGTGGTTTTTGACGCTTCTGCCAAAACCACTTCTGGTAAATCATTAAATGATAGCAGGTCCAGCTAGTAGGTCCAGTTATACAGAATGATTTAATATCAATAATAATACGTTTTCGATGTTTTAGATATGTAATAACTGGAGACATTCAAAAAATGTACAGACAAATAGAGATTGATCCCAGTCAGCGCCACCTGCAGCTCATTTTGTGGAGGGATGATGAGGCTGGGTCTGGTTCTGTACAAGGACAACCACGGCCAATTAAGGTACTCCAATTAAATACCGTCACATATGACACTGCATCTGCCCCCTATTTGAGTACAAGATGTATTCTTCAATTGGTCCGTGAGTGTTCTGATCCTATTATTTCCAACATTTTAGAGCATGATGTCTATATTGACGATTTAACCACAGGCTCAGATTCTAGGGAATCTATAAAAAGTATTTATAGTGGCGTCAAAAATTTATTAAATTCAGCTGGTTTCCCACTACATAAGATTCGGACTAATTGTCCTGAAGCATTTCAGGGTGAGACCACAACTTCAGTTTTAGAATTAAATAAGGAATCATCTGTTCTGGGTTTGAATTGGCCACCAGATACAGATACCTTGCATTTTAGTGTAGATATAAGTGGTAATAATAAAATAACTAAGCGTTATATTATTTCACTTACTTGTAAAATATTTTGATCCGTTGGGTTTACTATGTGCCTGTATTATAAAGGTCAAAATAATTTTACAACTGTTATGGAGTGAGAAATTAGCCTGGGATGATCCAGTGCCAACTCACATTGCTAAAAAATGGTTAGATATAGCAGAAAATCTTGAAACGTTGTCAAATATTAACATACCAAGATGTGTGTTATGTGATGACACCTTTACTAATGTGAATGAATTACAATATTTTGTAGACGCATCGCACGAAGCATACGGGGCGTGCGTCTATTTGCGGTCTAGAGATAGTAAAAATTATGTTGTCGTCAGGTTACTGTGCGCAAAGACCAGGGTGGCGCCCCTAAAGGCCATGACCACCCCTCGTTTGGAGTTGTGTGGTGCTTTACTTGGTACTCGACTGGTGACAAAGGTACTTCAATACATTCGTATCACTATAACAGAAAAATTATGTGGACCGACTCAACCGTAGTCCTAGGTTGGCTTAAGGCTCAGCCTAGACTTTTGAAAACCTTTGTTACCAATCGGGTAGTCGAGATAATTGAATTGACTAAAGATTGTTCGTGGCGGCATGTGCCCACTGAACTTAATCCTGCTGATCTGGCGTCTAGGAGGGTTGTTCCTCAACGCTTACTCATTGAGCCCTTGTGGTGGGAAGGACCTTCCTTCTTGAAGGAAGGCTCCTCTGCCTGGCCACAACCGCCTCATGCTACCGTAGACTTACCTGAGCTTAAAGCGTATGTAAACGCCGTTCAAATGCCTGAAATACCCTTTACAGAGTTTTCAACATTTTCAATTTTTTATAAATTAAAACGGGTGTATGCATATGTTTTGAGATATATAAGAAATCTGCGTAATAAGGATAACAAAATAATTGGCTGTTTGCAAACTGCGGCAATTAACAAGTCACTTGGTTTACTTATTAAATTTAGTCAAAATGAATGTTTTATGATCGAATTAAAGACTTTGTTTAGTGGTTAAATTATTACCATTAAATCCATTTATTGATGCAGAAGGCTTGTTAAGAGTAGGCGGCCGATTGGGGAATTCCTCATTTAATTACAACAAAAAACATCCTGCTATCTTAGATGGGAACACTACCTTTACATGTTTGTTATTGCAACATAAATATCGCCGTCTATTTCATGCAGGTCCGCAGCTGCTGCTGTCCTCCATACGTGACGATTATTGGTCTATCGATGGTAGACAGTTGGCGCGCAAGGTCGCAAAATCCTGTATCATATGTGCTCGCTATCGCGGTAAGACTATTCAGCCTATTATGGGCAATTTACCAGCAGTAAGGACTGAAGCTACCTTCCCTTTCTATTCGAGTGGCACTGACTTTGCAGGTCCATTTATGATATCAAGTAAAAGGGGGAGGGGTAACCGTAAAACAAAGACCTTGATGTTACCTTTGCTTATTTGTGTGCCTAACCACTAGAGTGGTGCACTTGGAGGTGGTGAGCGATCTCACTACAGAGGCGTTTATTTTGTGCTTGCGTCGTTTTGTCTCGCGCAGGGGTAAGCCTAAGGTTTTATTTTCCGACAATGGTACCAATTTTGTTGGTGCAAATAATGAACTGGGTAATATTCTGCGCTCCAGTCGTGCGTCTGTCACAGATTTTGCTAGCACCGAAGGTATACATTTCGTATTCAGTCCAGCTTATTCTCCTCATTTCGGAGGTATATGGGAGGCAGGTGTTAAGGCAGCAAAATACCATTTAGCTAGAATTGTTGGTAATCAATCATTTACTTTTGAGGAATTGACCACACTATTTACACAAATAGAGGCCATATTAAACTCCCGACCTCTTTCTCCTATCTCTTCCGATCCTTTTGATTTGACTCCTCTCACCCCCGGGCACTTCCTCATCGGGCGTCCTCTGGTGTCTGTGCCTTCGCTTCCTGCTGACGACGGCAGACCGAAGTACCATTTAATTGAAAAATTACGTCGAGAATTTTGGGAACGATGGCGAAAGAAGTTCTTGGATGAATTGCAACACAGAACGAGATGGAAAACTCTTAATGTTGATCCAAAGATCGGAGATATGGTGATTATAAAGGAAGATAATTCACCACCGCAACGCTGGCGTCTTGGATGTGTTACACGTCTGTACTTGGGACCAGATAACGTGTGTCGAGTGGTTGATGTTTACACCGCCAGAGGTACCATACGTCGGGCGGTTCACAACATTGTTCGTCTGCCAATTGAACCAGTTGAAAGTTAGTCTTTCAAGGGCCGGAGGATGTCTACGCCGGAACGCAGCCCTTTTATTTCTTCGTGAACGTACCCTATGTCGGCGAGACTCGCTACAACTTCACGGCGTACTTCACTTAACTCAATATATTTTCCAAACGAACCGCCATATATTTTTGTCGCGACACATTTTACATATTATTATAATTTCTGTACAGTTTAAAAAATAAACTTCTGAACCAGTCAGGGTCGATCTTTTATCGTATCGCCCACAGCCTATCCAGTGATACCTCATACCTTGGGATAGACGAGAAAAAAAATACATCCCCACTTTATGTCTATTGGAGGTGAACGAAAAAATAATATTTTTCTTAGTTTTATTTTATCACTTTGTCGGAATTATTAATATGTATATTCATTCCAAATTATAGCTTTCTAGTACTTAAGAGTCTCTGAGGCTATGCTGCGAGTTTCGCTATGTCCGTCTGACGGACAGACGGACATAGCGAAACTATAAGGATTCCTAGTTGATTTCGGAACCCTAAAAAACCGACAGGCTGGCAACTCGGCGCCGGTGCTCAAGGCTCTGGAGCCTAGACTCGCCCAGTATTTCATTGCCGATGAGCCTCTTGGCCCGTTTTTCGATCAACTCTAGTGCATCCAGCTGGTACTTGGCAGATCCGTCCCATAAACGAGAGCAGTACTCCATGCATGACCGAACTTGCGCTTGATACAAGTTGAGCAACTGTTCTGGCGTGTACAGCCAGCATCCACCACCTTCTTCTTTTCTATTTCTGAAAACGGTGAAAGCCAGAAACCAGTACTGCCTGAGATTAGCGCGTTCAAACAAACAAACAAAATCTTTAGCTTTATAATATTAGTTTAGATTATAGATTAAACTCAAAATTATGGGTGACTACATCCACATCTATTCAAGACCAGACACAAAGCGTTCAA
Source organism: Orthosia incerta (assembly GCA_948252205.1). Lineage (NCBI taxonomy): Eukaryota > Metazoa > Arthropoda > Insecta > Lepidoptera > Noctuidae > Orthosia > Orthosia incerta. The sequence continues at coordinate 12,824,085 of OX411758.1, forward strand.
AGTGTTGGAATCTTAAAACTATGTATAAAAATATTAGCACAGGACTACAGAAATATGTAATAGGCCAAGGCTGGGATTAAATTATGAATAGTCCATTATTCAGCATTAAATTAAATTCACATAAATAACTACAACAATAATAAAAAGAAAAACTATGAAACAAGTTACAAAGATAGGGTTCAAATATTTCATTGATTAGTATAAGATGAATAATTTCAAATATAATATATAATATAATATTTATAATTAATTGAATAAATAAAAAATAAAAAAAATATATTTTAATAATTTAAAATAATAAAAAAATTACAACTAAATAATTTAAATCTATATTTAATATTATAAAGAGGAAAGATTTTTTTGTTTGTTTGTTTGTACCGAATAGGCACCGAAACTACTGGACCGATTTAAAAAAATGTTTCACCAATAGAAAACTACATTATTCCTTATAATTATAAAGCTTTATTAAACATTGAAAAGATTTTTGAAATTATCTCATAAACAACGCATTTGTTTATAACAATTTTTTAAACAATATGAGATAAAAATTATTAAAAATAATTTTTAAGTAGCTTCTGATCTTAAGAAAACGGATCAATAATAATATTCGCCAACCCGCCTACCAAGCGTGGCGATTATGGCAAACCCCCCCAAACTAAAATGAATAGCACACAAATAAAACGGCCCTGAGTGCCCGGCAACGGTAGCGGTCGAGACGATGTCGTGGCAAGGGGTGCAAAGAATCCCCGGAGTGGACCCGGCTACCCCAATAAACACCGACTGGACCTGGGAACATATAACACGCGAACACTCCGGACCGACGAGAAGATAGCCGAACTCGAGAAAGAATTGAGCAGGTTGCGATGGAGTATTATAGGGTTATCTGAAGTCCGAAGAGAGGGGGAGGACTCGATGATCCTCAAATCCGGTAAATTGCTCTATTTCCGAGAGGGTGACCGGCATTCCCAGTGTGGTCCGTATCAGTCCATCTTCAGGATCAGACCTCGAAATCTATCCTTCTCCAGCGCGGCGTGATAAAGGGTGACGTCATTTCTTCGAGACTGTTCACTGCTGCGCTGGAGAAGGATAGATTTCGAGGTCTGATCCTCGAGACATCCTGTCTTCAAGGTTCTGGACTAGGCATCAACGTTAATGGCGAATACATCACTCACCTTCGGTTTGCCGACAGTATAGTGGTCATGACTGAGACGATGGAGGGCCTCAATACATACACGATGACCTCAGTAGAGCTTCCGTAAGAGTGGGTTTTAAATGTAGATGGACAAAATCAAGGTCATGGTGTATACCCATGTAACACTCACTCCTATCAAGATCGGAGACTCTACACTCGAAGTTGTAGACGATTATGTCTACTTGGGACAAACGGTCCAGTTGGGTAGGTCCAACTTCGAGAAAGAGGTCAACCGTTGAATCCGACTCGGCTGGGTGGCGCCGCGGCGTTCGGGAAGTTCTCGTCCAATTTACCGCAGTGTCAAGTCTATGACCAGTGTGTGTTGCCAGTAATTACCTATGGGACCGAAACAAAAATATTTTGGTGAATGTAGCTGTTTGTACAGAACCCTCGGAACGCGACTCGCACTTTTTCTTTATAACAGTGTACCTTTATACCAATAAATTTTATTTTTTTCAAAAGATGCAGAATTAAACAAGCCTGATTTTCGGGCGATAGTAAGAGTAGCTTCGCGCATGCAAAAGCTAACAATAAGCAAGAAGGTATTGTAGTCAGTTATTCTCGTTTGATATTATGAAATAAATATGTTTATCGGTACTAATCATATAGGGGGCCTTATAGGGTGGCCAAGTCCGTTGTATACAACTTTACATTTTTCTATGAAACTAAAATTATCCGTCTTTTTTACCCGACTACCGAAGGAGTTACATACATACATAGACTGATAAACATCCCATTATCTTAGTGTGCCCAAGGCCTCCAATAGGTTCTGGTTTAAATGAAATAATAGTACAAAATTAAATGATAGTTGTGTAGCAACCGGTTCTTGTTCTCGTAATGTAATGTTTGTATGTCGTTTTGTGGCAATTAAATACTTACTCTTTCTTTCGTTAAAGTGGCACAAAACGATTAAAAACATTATCAGCGTATTTTATTTATTCTATGCCTAATTTTTGCGGGTTTCTTTAAACATTGTTCGATAGTTCTTATTTGAAAATGGCAGACAAGGAAGTTTGTAAAATATCGCAGTTAATGGAGACTTTCGGCAAATATCAAATAATTCAGTTTTTCCTGATATGTTTGGGCGCTATGTTTGTAACTATGAATAATTTAACCTATATTATTGTGGCCGGTGATATTAACTACAGGTAAGTAGACTTTTTTTTTTTAATTTTTTCAAGACTTTCCGTAGGCTGGGCAAAGACGTCCCCGAAGTATTCCAGCCCCCATGGCTAGAGTTAAAGTTAGAAAACAAAAACAATTTGGAAGGTCCCAGGACTGAGAATACTGGGATGGGACTGGGAATACCTTGACTAGGTTTTTAGTTCTCTTGGAATATAATTGCGGTTATGTGATATTTTTATATGTGTATCTTCTATGGCATCAAAGCTCCTAAACGGATGACCCGAATTTGATTACAGTTTCTTAGTTTAAAAGATGATTTTATCGAGAGTGTTCTTAGCTATGTTTGATGGACATTGGTTCAGCCGTTCAAAAGTAATGGGCGTTTCACTGATTGAATCGGGGTGTTTTTTCAAGATATCGTATTCAATATATATTGTCGATCCATGGATGTCTACTTATTAGAAAAATTATGTAGCATGAAAGAAAAATGTGCCGAGGGTTTTATTTTTTTAAATTTGACTTGTTACACACTTCTTTAGTCATTTTATTGGAATTCAGTCACCTTCTAGCAATAGTAATTTATTTCCACAAAACTGCACTCCGATGACACAAACAGCAAAATCGTCTGTACCGTATCATCTTTCATACAATCCATCCATTGTTTCTTTAATCATCCCTTTCTCTATTAACCATCGTGTCCATATTCCAATTTATTTGAGGTCTATTATTCATTTAGTTTATTGATATAATTGAATTTAATTTAATTTTTTGATTCCTTTTTGAAGTATGTGTGCGAAATAGAGGCGGACCCGTGGAACATGAATTGTAATCGTAGACTTTTTGTAAAAATAGTAATATAGGTCATTTTGTACCTATTTCGATTGTTTTATTTTGTTTTCTGACCCAAGGGACAAATTTGCCGCTATTTTTCTACTGCCTTTCATTAAAGATTTTTTCTAAGAATCCTGATAATACTCTAGCTAATTATACCTTGTTGGATCACAAATGAAACGTAAATATTTTTAAGCACGTCTGCAGCATAACTATCGACTTTTTTATGTATTTTGGGAAGATGAAATTATTTTTACGAATTTATTTCAATTTATAACTATCAATCGTCTACTACGACCCAGTTGGTTCAGTTAACTGCAATTTTAGTATTGAGAATAAAAAAGCTTATCTTCTACACAAAAATCAGAAACACAAATAGATTAGAGGCAAAATGGCCAACAAGTAAAATTTCAAAATTTTAAAAACCCCCGTAAATTTTTTATTTCATGCTACATAATTTATCTAGTACATAGTAGATACGATTCGATCGACAATCTATTGTACACGTAATTATGACACGATATATTGCGAAAACAACCCGATACAAACAGTAAAACGCCCATAACTTTTAAACGGCTGAACTGATTTTATTCAAACATAACTTAGAATACTCTCGACAAAATCACCTTTCAAACAAAAAAAACTAAATCATAATCAGTTCACCCGTTTGGACGCTATGATGCTACAGACAGACACACAAATACACAGATACAGTCCGATGATGAAACAGACTGCGGAATTATAAACTAACTATACATCCAAGTAGGCGGGATTATTTAGGTATTTGCCTTTTTCATCCATATTGTATAACGTGTATAACGTTTTGAGAATACTTTTATTATGCGTACAACAGCTAAGGAGTGGAATTCCCTGCCGGAGTTTGTGTTTCCCGATAGCTACAATCTAGCTTTAAGTCAAGAGTGAATAGGTTATTTCTAGGCAAGCATGCTTCACCGTCGACCACATCATCGCTTACCATCAGATGAGATAGTGGTCAAGCGCGAGCCTATATTAAATTTTTTTAAATTGTTTAGTCAACCATGAATAACGATTTCATACTAAAATCTTTTTCCAGATGTCGGATCAAGGAATGCGAAGGTCAAGACTCAACAAGTTTCTATCCAAGCTGGTGGCCAAACTCAACTATAGACAGATGCTCAACGCCGGTGCTCAGACCGGACGCTCAACCTTTTTGCACAAATTCCAGCTTCACTGATAAGCTGGAGACTTGTACAGATTGGATCTACGAGACAAACAATACCGTTGTCGCTGAGGTAATGCCTTATTTGATTATTTTATTTTCAATACAGTTGTTAAACATGGCGTACTTTCAGAGGCTATAATTATGATTCGAAAATTAAATCTTTCGCATAGGCATCTTTTACGCGGTCGTGACTTATGTTGACGAGCTCGATCATTACGTTTGCAGTTTAGTTGAGTCAATTTAAAAAAGTTTAGTAGCAAGGAGTTTTTATACATATGTCGCATCAAGGCTGGCCGATAGATAAAAACCATCGGGAAATCAGGATGTATTCCCTTGGGTTAAGGCATCGTGTGTGGCCAGGTAGGATCACATAAGTTATTTGATACACTGGGTTTATTCAAATAGACACAAGTTACATTCTTGCTTACTAATATTACGGATCGACACTGATTCTACGACGTCTTAGCTCTACGGTTGTCATTACTCAACTGCCTTATTCTGCTGTCCCCACTACGCAAGCGCTTATAAAAGCTCGCCAATGCGTAGTTGCTCTTGATTGCCGCTAGGGGCGTGCTTGTGATTTGACTTAACGTCCGTATTATTGACTAAACCCGACACGGCCATCCTGCGAGACAGGCGTCCTCGTCTGTTCCTCATTGTCAGGTTTTAACAGTGTATCTAATCATGTGGAAATCCTCAATGGATGTCCTCAGCCCTTGGGGAAAGCTGAGGGGTCTGTCAGACTCCTACTGACTAAAACCACATGGTATTCTCTAGGCCGTAATTCCTCTTGAGAGGCGAACGTGGAACACACACGTCGCCTTCTCGGGCCTCTCTCAGGTGACAGATCCCCAAATCTATCACCCGCAGGCATTATCTTCTTGTCCTAGCTCCATGCAATCTCATGGTCACCTCGTGTTGCACCACACGTCGTCTTAGTCCACTCCATCCTGGCAATCTCCCATCATACAAGGGATGTTTTTCTGAAAAATACATAATTTTCAAACAGTATCTGCTCGTCCAATCCTGACTCATACACTAGAGTGAGGATACATTTTGAAACAATCAAACTTGATCATTTAAATCTCTCTGTTCACTATTGCATGGTACGAGTTATTCTATTTCCAATTTAAAGAAAATAGCAACCTCATCGATTTGGTACCTAAAAGCACCCAATCTTCGTGATTACAAAGTTCAAGTACCACTGATAGTCATTAATCTCAAATCAAATCAAGAAAAAGAAACCAACGTGTATCTAATTCACGATATTTAGCTATCTCATAGCTCTCCTAGCTATCTTATAACTCTCCTAGCTATCTTAACATAGTTCTCTTAGCAATCACAATTGCTCTACTCGCACATCCCCACGATGTCGAGTCAACTCAACTCTCTGAACTCAGAACCTGTTCACACAGAGATTTAGTCTGTCCTATGTTACGTCAATTCATTAGGTATCTAATTCATCTACAATCTCAATTGGTACTTGAGCTTTGTGTGTCTTACCAACACGATCTACGCATAGTAATTAAAATTAGAAAACCAAAATTTATTTTATTATTATTTTAGTTTTCGTAATGAGGGCTTGACGATTCGAACGTCATCAACATTAACATGATCTCTCCACACGCGTGACTGCGAGTTTACTTTCCTTTAACCTCATGACTCAATAGGAACTTTCTCTAAGGTTCCTAACACAAACATGAATTTTCACACCAGCCATAGTGTCACACAGATTTACAGGTGCCATACAGGCCTACCGTTGCCATAAAGGCCTACCGTTGCCATACAGGCTCATAGTTTCCACTCAGGCTCTCAGTTGCCACACAACGCTCGGCTTCTCCTGACCAAACTAGATTATTGGGTTCGTGAAAATAGGTAGATAGAAGATGGATTGGTGCCCTAAAGGTGGTAATAGGACAAACACTGGCTTTGTGTTTTACAGTTATATTTAAATTAAGATGACAAACGGTCGACAGTCAAAATACTGTGTTGAAGGCAAATGTGAAGCGCGCGCTCAGGACGGTGGTGAGTGACGCAGTGCCGATCAGCTGGACTGGCCGGTGCACGCTCGCAGGTCGAGCGCCCCTCCGCACCCGCTGCTCCGCCGCGGTCGCCCGGCATGTAGGGATGGCGGCAAGCGCTAGTGATGTCTCAACAATAGGGAAATTTGAGAACTCTACTCTTTAACTAAATCATTACCCTGGGCCATGTACCACTGTCATTCCAAACAAAACTTAAAAACTTCTGCTGCAGCAAAACCTGCCAAGCTTATGGGAACCCTCGAGTAAAACCTCTAACGCCACGGCTCTCTAGCCGATCAGCAATTGTATTGTTCTCACACAACGGTCTCATGGTCTCTCTCTAGACCCCGACCTCCGCCAGAATCCACTGGTACGGTCAAACATAATACGGCCGATAAACTCAATTACTCGCTTGGCTTGCTCATTATTATCAAAATCCTTTTGACATCAACATCGACTGGTACATGACCCGCTGGCAAGGTAGGTTAGGGGCATCTGCCCCTAACCTACCTTGTGCATACTTGTAGGTTCTAAGCGTACCTATTTAAAGCTTTCAGTTTATAACGATCACCGTCCTGTCATAATTACCTATCGCGGACTTAATACAGGGCCTATTTAGTTTTCGAACCAGAGATTCCCACACAATACTTCATTAGAAAAAGGTCCAATGGTCAAAAAGTTCAACAACTAAACAAAGTTATTGTTAAAATTCTGTAACTCTTTACCATAATTCAAAGGCAATGCACACTCAACTCATGAAACTTCTTCGTTAACCCATCGCCACAAGTGTACAAGCCATCAGATTTGGTCTCACTACCACTGTCATCAACTATGACGTCTAATTCTCAAGAAACTTGGTGATCGGGGATCCTTCTCATAATATTCGCTCTTCTTACTCAAAGATTTTAGAACGTAAAGACTGTTATTGTGAGGGGAACAACTATGCCTGATAATATTTGCTGCCTTATACCTCGTGTGAAGGAGCTTCACGAATAAACTCTGATCAATATCTTTGAAATCAAATATCAACAGTAACCATTCACTATCGCTCACTAACTCGGTCTTACATGATAAGGAAAACGATCGCGAGATCTAATCTGCTATCATAATATTACTTTCAAAGTAAGCAAGTGAATTCAGATCTAAAGACGGTGGTTGTATATCGTTACGCAACATAAGATCTGTTCCGAATACACGCAAATGACCAGTACCGTTACTAACTCGATACAATTGCCTTCGCCCAACGACTTTACTAACTCGCTTTGCCACTGAAAATGACTAGATGTTCCGCCCACGCCAAGGAAGTAGATGTTGCTCTTAACGACACCTACCGCCGTACAGTTACCGGCTGCCTCAAACCAACTCCGGTCAGCGTATTATACCCCACAGCTAAGATAGCACCTCACATCCAAAGGAAAGTTGCGGGTGCCGTCGAGAAACAAAAGCTGGAGCGTGACACCAGACACCCACTATTCGGTGCACAACTACCGACGCAACGGCTGAAAAGCAGACACACCTTCCTGAAAACGGTGGTTCCTTTGTCAGGAGATCCGATCGACGCCCGCTGCAGACTGGTAGAATACTTTCCTCCACCAACACATTATTTATCTCCAAGCGAGCATTTTCCCGCAGGATCTAACCTTTCGTGGTCTACATGGTCAAGTCCATGAACCGCCTCAGAACCCGGGTAGGAAGGCGTAACGCCAAGCTCGCAAAATGGGGTTACCTCGACGGAACAGCGGCAAGATGTACATTTGGTGCTGAGTCGCAAACCATACTCCACTTCCTGTCCTGTCCTCTGCGCCCCAAAACATGCAACCAGTGTGATATTTATGTGCTGCCACAGACGGCGCCGTGGTGGTGGCAAAGTTTTGGACCAAACAAATTTGAAAGACTGTCGTGCCAGCGACACGAAGTAGAAGAAGCCTTGTTGATTTTACGGTTTAAAATGTTTAATTAGAGTAATAAGGGATAAAGGTGACCAAATGTGTTTAAATTGTTACTAAAAATTATTAAAAGACTGATATAATTATAAATCTTGCTTGATTTGAAACAAACTTTAAAATTTACCATATCCGGAATCCCGATCAGATCTCCAGTATTGGAACTCAGTTACGGAATTGAGAACCTTGCGATATTGCATGCTCTAGTACAGACACTACTGTTAAAATACTAAAATATTTTAAGTTACGCACAATTTTTATGTATAAAAGAGATCTACATTTTACGTGATGCGTGCACAACTAAACAAACAAATGGATAAACAGACAAAAATTTCAAAAATGCTGGCAATGGGTTCATTTGGTTTTATCCTTTAATACCCTGGCTATTTTTTTGGCAATGTTTTCGATGTACAAAAACGACTTTTATACAGATTTATTATATTTTATGTGTAGATTACATATTAGATTTATAAAGATATTGGAGGATGTTTTAATTCAACGCGGGTGGCAGATAGTACTTAAATATATTATGCAAAAGTAGCCAAGCGTAAACCTTACCTAGTTCTGTTAATGAACTTTTCTTGTACATTTTTCCAGCTGGACCTGGCGTGTCAGCCGTGGAGGACCAACCTGATCGGTACGATCCATAACGTAGGGATGCTGGTGTCCATGGTAGTGTCAGGATGGATGTCAGATAGGTGAGCTACTTTCCTTTTTAGGGTTCCGTAACCAAATGGTAAAAATGGGACCCTTTTAATAAGACTTCGCGGTCCGACTCCGCGTCTGTCTGTCTGTCACCATCCTTTATCTCAAAAACCGTGATAGCTAGACAGTTGATATTTTCACATATGATGTATTTCTGTTGCCGCTATAACAACAAATACTAAAAACAGAATAAAATAAATATTTAAGTGGGGCTCCCATACAACAAACGTGATTTTTTCGCCGTTTTAGCGATAATGGTACGGAACAATGCGTGCGCGAGTCCGACTCGCACTTGGCCGGTTTTTTTTTTCTAGATAAGGTTTTACCTTAATTTTAATCCACGGTGCTTGACAACTTTGTTGCCGCTATAACAACAAATACTAAAAACAGAATAAAATAAATATTTAAGTGGGGCTCCCATACAACAAACGTGATTTTTTCGCCGTTTTAGCGATAATGGTACGGAACAATGCGTGCTCGAGTCCGACTCGCACTTGGCCGGTATTTTTCTTCTTGATAAGGTTTTACCTTAATTTTAATCCACGGTGCTTGACAACTTTGTTGCCGCTATAACAACAAATACTAAAAACAGAATAAAATAAATATTTAAGTGGGGATCCCATACAACAAACGTGATTTTTTCGCCATTTTAGCGATAATGGTACGGAACAATGCGTGCGCGAGTCCGACTCGCACTTGGCCGGTTCATTCTTCTAGATAAGGTTTTACCTTAATTTTAATCCACGGTGCTTGACAACTTTGTCTATCCTGGTACCAAAAGTCCCTTTGTGCCGATTGACCTAGCAGTTTCGTGCTTGATATGGACGGAAATAGGGTATATGACAAAATAGTATATTATGCAACTAGTGAATAAAGGACGGTTTTAAAGCGAGGGCCATAGATGAATCACGAACAAGTAAAATATTCTATCAAGTGAATCACGACCGTAGGGAGTGCATAGCGAGCATAGCGAGTGATTCAAGTGTTAGAATCCTGAGCGACGCGAGTGATTCATGGCCCTCGATATAAATCCGTTTTATTCAAGAGTTACATACTATATTTTATACCATGACTACGAGAAAAAGAAAGATTTAAGCGAAAATCACAAGGAATAATAAAAAATAAATGTTTACCTTCAAAATTTACAAAATAAAAAATCTCAGGGTTTCACATTTTTTGTAAATTTAAGCTGAGCTAGGTAACAGCATCTGTGTTTCAGGGGCCAGTGACCACCTCCGTTACATTACATAAAAATAATTAAGTAAACACCAATGCAATTAATATTAGAATTACAATCCAAATAAGTATTCACTAAACATCCCAGACTAAAATCAAAATCATGAACATCATTATTGAAATCCTAAATATTAACAAACTGAAAATTAAATCGATGAAGAAGTTTGAAAGTTGAATATTCTTTGCACAAGGAGTTTGTATCGAGTATTTTATGCGCAAGGAGGTTGTATAGCATTGAGATGGACGTCGAATATATATTGGTGTGTTCTAAATTCAAACACAAAAACAGTGAGTAAAAGTGCTTATATTCACTGTTTTCAGTGAATAAAATAAGCTTTTTAGAGGGGGAATGGTATAAAATACTATTCAGTCCGTCAGTTAGATTACCTAAAAATTTTGTAATAGTGATAAATTATTTATTTTCTTTAAGTTGGTTTGTACAAACACTTTACATGTCGATCATATTTTTAAAACGTGGAATTTCGTGGAGCATTTCCGAAGTTTGGCTCTGAGACTGGAGTGGGCCAGGGCTGCCCTTAAGCGACTCCTGCGCAGTCCAAACGCCTCCTGCCGGAGGCTCTACGCGGGTGTCGTGCGGTCCATGGCCCTTAACGGCGCACCGGTGTGGGCAAGTTCCCTGAGGCGGCGACCAGCCCGCTCGTTGAACGCGTCCCAAAGGGTCATGGCCATCCGGCTGGTCCGGGGATACCACACGGTCTCCGGTCAAGCGGCGAGCCTCCTTGCCGGTTTGCGCCATGGGATCTGGAGGCAAAAGTCCTCGCGCACATTCGGGAGTGGCGTGAGGAAGCGAAACGCCAGGGTGAAACTCCGCTGCCACGACAATCGCGGCTCGGCGGACAGAGCTCCGGCAGGATCTCATGGCGACATGGAGAGAGCGACTGTCGCAACCCAGTGCTGGGCACGCCACAATTGCGGCAATAAGGCCAAATCGCCAGTTGGAAGGAGTTTTGCCGGCAGCAGGATTGTGAGGGAGTTTGGGAGAGTTTCTACAGGATCATTCGTAGGACCGCCGAAAGGCAAGAAGAACTGACCCTTTGCAGCGATGGTGCATTCCTCAATCTGAGTGAATCGGCCGCCTTACTAGCGGACAACGCTGACCACAGGCGAATTAGAGAAGCAGCCAGCCGAGTAAATGAGTGGGCCTATGATGAACATCATGATCCCCCATTTACAAAGCTGGAGCTGAAGACCGCCGTGGCGGGTTTCAATCCCAAAAAAGGCACCAGGAGGGAATGGACTGACTTCTGATATCTGCAGTCGAGCGATCCACCAGTACCTGGACGCTTGCCTTGCACTCTACAATAAATGCCTCGAATTGGTACTCTTCCCTACCACCTGGAAGGAGGGTACAGTCGTAGTCCTCAGGAAGCCGGGCAAGGATAGCTACACCACCCCTAAGGCATACAGACCAATCGGTCTACTGCCTGTTCTGGGAAAGGTCCTGGAGAGGATAGTCGTAGTGCGTCTAAAATATCAGCTTGTACCGCGGTTCAGTACTCCTCAGTTTGGCTTCATGCCCCAGATGAGCATCGAAGACGCCCTCTATACGCTAGTGGAGCACGTACGGGACAAGTTGAGGCTGAAGAAGCTAATTGTCCTGGTGTCATTGGATATAGTGGGCGCCTTCGATAGCGCCTGGTGGCCAGCCATAAGGGTCAGACTGGCTGAGGAAAAGTGCCCGGTTAACGTCAGGAGGCTGATAGACAGCTATCTCGACGGTAGGAAGGTCAAAGTTCGGAATGTCGAACGTCTGCAGGAGGGCAGCTAGCGTATACAAGCGGCTGTCCCGAGCCACAAAGGTGAGCTGGGGATTAAACACGGAAGTCATACACACAATTTACACAGCAACGATTGAGCCCATAGTAACGTACACAGCCGCAGCCTGGGCACCCGCTACAACGGAAGAAGCTAGGCTCTGTTCAACGAGGATTTGCTCAGAAGCTCTGCAAATCTTACCGTACTGTCTCTTTGAACTCGGCACTGGCGCTTTCTGGGATATTACCTCTAGACCTGCGCATACAAGAGGCAGCCGCCCTGTATGAAGCGAGGAGAGGGTCATCCCGGTTTGTGCCAGGAGACAGGGAGTTCGAGAGTGCGGTAAGGTTTGCAGAAGCCCCTCATCTAGCTACACAATTGACCCTGGAGTTCATGTGCCTGGAAGATCAAGAGTTACTAGACAGTAACAATGTGCAGGCAGTGCAAATCTTCACCGACAGCAGCAAGATTGAGGGGAAGGTCGGAGCCGCATTATGCATTAGGGATAATGATGGCGAAGTCCGGGACCTCAAACTTAGCCTTGTCGCGTACTGCACAGTCTACCAGGCGGAACTCCTGGCCATTTGCAAAGCGACCGAAGTGATGCTCAAGCGGCAAGAGGCGAGCTATGGTTTGTACAGCGACTCAATGTCCGCATTGCAGACGCTTGCAAACCATGGCTCCCTCCATCCCCTGGCGGTTCGCGCGCGCGCCAACCTGGCTCACGCCCTGGGCCAGAGCAAAACTGTGTCTTCGTATTGGATCAAGGCCCACGCGGCCTGCTGGGGAATGAGCGAGCGGACGAGTTGGCTAAAGAGGCAGCATTGACGTTACGGAGGAGGCCCGACTACGACCAGTGTCCGGTTTCATTTATCAAGTGACAGATCCGTCGCTTGATGAATGGAATCGAAGATATGTGTCGGGCGAGACTGCTTCTGTGACGAAAATGTTTCTTCCGGATGCAATAGCGGCCTTCCGTATTGTACAACAGGTGTGGCCCGAAGGCGTCCTCACGCAAGTTTTGACGGGGCACGGTGGGTTCTCTGAATACTTCAATCGCTTCAAGTGTAAGGAGAGCCCATCGTGCGTCTGCGATCCAGGCGTGGCAGAGACTGTCCAGCACATACTTGTAGAGTGCCCATTATTCATCAGGGAACGCTACCAACATGAATGTTAGCTGGACAAGAAAATAACGAGGGAGAGCCTGCATGGGCTCGTGGAAATAAGGACAAGGAAAAAGTTTTTAGAATACTGCATTAGAGTAGCCACTGCGGTTATACATCGAAACAAAACCTGAGGCACACCGTGCTTCATTAGTATTTTGTGATATTCAAATGTAAGCACGGAATGCAGCCGGGATATGATATGTATAGCCGGCAGTATTTTAAGTTAGTACCTAAGTTTGTTATTGTTGTATTTTCTGTGATAATTGTGTGATAGACTGCATTATTGTGTTTTCAATCCCTAGTTGTTATTTTGTTAATTTATCAACTTTTTCTGTGATAAACCCACTTTATATTCTGTGATACTCGTAAACAGCACTTTTGAACCTTTTTATTTTGTATTTTGTTATGATACCACTATTTGCACAATTTCGTTATACCGTGTAATTTTGTATTTCTAAGGACTTCTTGTATATTTTGTATTTTAACATTAACTGCGATAAATTGTATATTTATTTGTATTTTATTTGAATTTTTGTAGTTATATTTTAAAAATTTAACTGTGAGAAATTGTATTTTGAACTTTTTACTTTTTTGAAGAATAAATAAATTTTGCCCATAGTTAATTAAACAAACCCATATACAAGAAGACGAATGCACGATGAACAAATAGTATGAGTAATAAAAGTGCGAGAGGAAAGAAAGATTGAACGGAATGAATGAGTTTGCAAATATAGGCCCCGAGATAAAAAAAAACAAAAGAAGAGCTGGCAGTTTTAAGGTTAAATAAATTGGAGGATTCTCGCCACGGGTTTCTTGGAGCGCACGCTGCTTCTAGTTTCTTTTGGTTGTAATTATTTTTTTTGTACTTTTGTGACTTGTGTATAATTTTAACTGTGTTGTCCTCCTGTTTGTAAACAGGTTTGTATTGTGTTCGTCTTCCTTTTGTCCCAGTTCCACTCATAATGGACAGAAACAAGCCACCTGATCCTGACCCGCCTGATATTCCAACCTCCTTAACTCCCCTCCCTTCCTCACCGAATCCCCTATCGCAGTTTGCAGATGCAGTCTGCAGCGCGTCTGCCATGGAAGTCCTACAATCTTCGCGCAAACGCCCCAGTAATGTAGAGCTACCTACTCCGATATCCCCGAACAAGCAGCCTAAGAGTCAAATCGGCCGGGTGAGATACTCAGCTGTGGATGAAGGTCCATATATCGTTCACGTTTCCCGCGTCGAAGCTCAGGTTAATTCTGGCACCACTCTTCACCCCGTAAACTTATTACCTAATTATAACCAAAATCGCGAACATTATACGCGTGGAGTGAACAAAGTAGGTAGAAATATGGTTTCTGTTGAGTTTGCATCCCCTCAAGATTAAAACGCTTTTTTGGTTAACGCCTTGTTGGCAAAACACGGATACACCGCTACAATCCCGACGTTTAATATAACTAGGATGGGAGTTGTTTCTGGGGTTCCCTCGGACATAAATGAAGAGGAGGCACTTACTTATTTGTCTGTGCCCTCAGGTTGTGGGCAAATACTTAAAGTGCGAAGAATTAACCGAAAGGTCCAGGTTGAAGGGAGAGTGGAGTGGAAGCCCACAGAAACCTGTGTGCTTACTTTCGATGGTCAGGCCTTACCAAAGCGGGTATATTTTTGTAACACTTCCCTTCCTGTGGAGCAATACAATTATCCTACCATCCAATGCCGTAAGTGCTGTCGTTTTCGACATGTTGCAAACGTTTGCAGATCAAATCCACGCTGCAGTAAATGTGGCCACGATCACCCTGGTGATGGTTGCAGCATTTCTGAGAGCGAGGCCTTCTGTGTGCTTTGCTTGGGAAACCACTTTGCCAATAGCAAGTCTTGCCCCGAGCTTGGTAGGCAGAAGGCTATTAAGACGATCATGGCCGATAAATCGATCCCATTTGTTGAGGCTAGCAAAGCTATTCCGACAGTTTCTCGCAACTATGCCAACGCCACCAAAGCGCAGTCTTACCGTAAAACCGTCACACTTAAGCCCAGGACCCATGCCCCACTTTCCCAGTCATATGATAAAACTGCTCATCAGCAAATTGTAAACTGTCCCCAATCTTCACAGTCTAATGGCTTTGCACTTAATAGTAATGTCCCTAGCAATAATACCGTTTCAGTCATTGAACTTCTTTTAAAACTTTTATCTTCACTTATTTCATCATCTTCTAATAACAATCAATTACCGTCCAACGTTGCCGACCATCTTATCTCTCTCTTATTCAATAAAAAAATGGCGTCCCACCAAACTTTTCTTTAGTGGAATGTGAGGATCGTATGGCATAAAAAGCACGACCTCATATTCCTCTTGAATAAATACAAGCCTCTGGCTTGTTCCATAGCTGAGACGTGGCTCACCCCAAGTCTTAGCTTCCGTATGCCACATTTCAATATTCTTAGGTGTGATAGATCCGATGGGTACGGAGGGTCAGCTATCTTCGTTAACAGTCGGGTTCCACTTTCCCCCTTATCCTTGCCTCCCCTTGAGAGCAATTTGAGTATTGTAGCAGGAAGGGTTGAGGGCATCACAGTATTCTCCATATATATTGCACACACTCACCCTGATTTTCTACCCATTTTAAGAAATATTTTTTCCAATGTGCAAGGTCCATTGTAGGTCATGGGTGACTTTAATTGTCATCATTATATATGGGGTTCTGAACGTTGTGATGCCTTTAGATCTATGCTTTCTAAATAATGGCTGTCCAACTCGTCGTTCCCTTCCTGGTCAACAAAAGAGTTGTGTATACCTAACCTTTTGTTCAGTGGAATAGGCTGCATCAACTCACTGGGAATGTACGTCCTTGTCGCATGGTAGTGACCATTATCCTATTTTCATTTCTTTAATTAATAAAACTTATTTAGCAAAATCTTCTCCTCCACTTTTGAAATATAATTTATCCAAACCAGATTGGAATAAGTATGTCTCATTATTTGAGGATAAAATTGATTCTCTACCTAATTTAGATTCATGTTTACCTGACCCTTCTGGTCACTGCCATGCTAAAAGCTATTATGAGGGTTTTGTCTCAGCTATTTCCGCGTCTGCGGATTCCTCTTTTCCGCTGAGAAATAGTGCAAGAAATAAAATCCCTTCACCTCCGTGGTGGGATCCAGAATGCATTTCTGTAGTTAAAGTAAGGAATGAGGCCGAGAGGTGCTACAATGCAGATATGTGCACCAGTAATCTCTTGGAATACCTTCAGAGTAATGCTAGAGCCAAACAGCTGCTTCGCAAGAAGAAACGTGCTGGCTGGGTGAAAGTCTGCACCTTCCTTTCTCCATCTACTCAGTCTCCAGTCTGGAAAACATCAAAAGGTTTAGGCGTGGATGTTCCCCCTCTACCTCTTTGTCAATAACTAGGGAAACAGCTGAACTTTTCTTTGACAAAATAGCGCCACCATATGTCCCCCTCTTATCCGAATGTACGAATTTATCGAACGTCCCTAATTTAGAAGTGGATCCCTTCGATGCACCATTTACTTTGGAAGAACTGAATGTGGTACTTAAACATGTCCGGGACTCAGCTCCTGGTATTAACGGTGTGCCATATTCCTTTATTTCCTACGCTGGTGACAAGGCTAAATCCTACTTTCTTAATATAATTAACTTTTGTTATAGTCATGGTTGGGTACCAGACCAATGGAAGCTCCAGATTATAATTCTCTTATTGAAACCTGGCAAACATCCAGATGATCCGAATGGTCTTCGGACAATTGATTTGTCCTCAGTTTGGCTAAACAACAGCGCAGTACAACAGCGACGAGGAGATTCTTGGTGCGCTGAAGAAACAAAATAGGGATTTGTTTAAAAGACTCGGCGAAGCCGATAGACTAGAGATCGCCTATAGGAAGCGCACGAGAAATCCGCACCAAGGCCATGTCATAGTGCGGGTGTCCCCCACAATTTGGCGGCGAATGACGGAGGCTGAGGTTGGGGCATAGACCTGTATGACCTTCAGCGAATATCTTGAGGATATTCTGAGTGTAAAGCACGCCACCCTGGTCGACAAACTCTCGATCTTCACCACGTTGTTCACAAGGGACTTGTGGACGATAAACCCGACACCACCCTGGGATTGCCGGTCACCCTCTCGGAAATAGAGCAGTTTACCGGATTTGAGGATTATCGAGTCCTCCACCTCTCTTCGGATTTCAGATTGCCCTATAATACTCCATCGCAACCTGCTCAATTCCTTATTCTTATTCTTTATTGTACACAAAAACATAAAGACACCGATACAATAGGAAAGCTTATGTACAAAGGCGAGCTTAACCCATAACTGGGTTCTCTTACAGCAAACCTCAGTTGAATTAAGAAATTTTCATATGAGGATAATACATCCAAGTGCACAACAAAATTTTAAAAACACTTAATATTTAAAATTCTTACATACTAAATAAACTTAAACAAATACGTGTACAACACACAATGTATAAACTAATACATATACCACGTATACTATATAATACAACCAAAATCTTATATTCATAGATAAATATCTTTGCATCATGTTGACAGGAAATGATACCTAATTCTTCTCCTGAAAACCTCTAAAGAAGGGCTATCCCGTATAGAGTGAGGAAGAGTATTCCAAAGGCGGACAGCACGAACAGTAAATGATCCACCGTAGCGACTTGATGAATGGGGAGGAACACGAAGGAGAAGAGATGATGATAAACGACAAAGGTTTTCCTCTCGGTACAAGTTACTCAAAGCGCTCCCAAAGATACGAAGGAGAGGCAGGATTATGAAGAACTGAAAAGATTAAAGAAAGAGTGTTCGTATCTCGGCGCTGCCGAAGAGGCAGGCACTTCAACCGTTCTCGAAATTCCGACACATGGTCGTACTTTCGGAGACCAAAAATGAAGCGGATGCACAAATTCTGCAAACGTTCGAGCTTATCAAGGAGTTCCTCAGTCGCATCAAGGAAGCAGACATGAGCATAGTTAAGAAGAGAAAGAAGGAGAGACTGAGCAAGAGTAACTTTAGTCGAGAAAGGCAGGAACTTCTGGAGACGTTTCAGAGACCGAAACGAGCAAAACACCCTCCTGCTTACTTCCGCAATGTGAACCTGCCAAGATATGATGCAGTCCAGGAGAGCACCTAAGTCATTAACTTTCTTCTTAATAGGAGGGAGAGACTGGTTACTCAACAAATTGACGAAATGTCTGCCACCAATAATGAGAGCTTGTGATTTTGTTGGGTTTACTAAAATTCCAAAACTTTTAGCCCACTGATAAATATTTTTAAGATCATTATTGATGGCATCGATAGCTCCAGTAAGCTCTTCAAGTTTGAAGTGGCGATAAAGCTGCAAGTCGTCTGCATAGAGATGATAGTGTGAAGATAAGACCTTAGTGATAGCGTTTATAAAAACAGAGAAAAGAAGAGGAGAAAGGACGCCACCCTGAGGAACACCCGCAGAAAGATCGCACCAGTCAGAGGAAGCCCCCTCTGAGCGAACTGATTGCGAACGACCCCGAAGAAAAGAGTTAAACCACGCAATCACAGAAGGAGATATATTAAGAGAGGATAGGATACCTAAGAGGATATCAAAATCAACTGAATTAAAAGAACTGCTAAAATCCAGTAAAATCAACGCTGTAAGCTTCGAGTTCGGTGATCTTCTCGTCGGTCCGAAGTGTGCGCGTGTTGTACGTTGCCAGGTCCAGTCGTTGGTGATTGTTTGGTTAGCCGGATCACGTCCGGAGATTCTTGGTACCCTATGCCTGCCGTAACCTCGACCGCTACCGTAGTCGAGGGTAGGCAGGCTGCCGGGCACTAGGGGCCATTTTTTATGTGTGCTATATAAACACCCCGCGTTTTGCCATAATCGCAACGCTTGGCAGGCGGGTTGGCGATTGCAGTATGGTTGTTATAGAAGCACAGAGAACGCTGCTGCCCATTCTCCGGTTTGTCCGTTAGTCGCCTCTTACGACACCGACGGGAAGACATGGGATGGTGAAATTCTTTACGTCCGGCACCATATGGAACCGATCACTTGTTTATAGCATTTTCCCTTTTGGAAGTTGAGAAAAACGCGATTCGTTTTTATGTAATTAGGTCTGATTTTTTTATATTTTTTAGGGTTCCGTACCCAAAGGGTAAAAACGGGACCCTATTACTAAGACTTCATGATCCGTCTGTCTGTCTGTCTGTCTGTCTGTCCGTCTGTCACCAGGCTGTGTCTCATAAACCATGATAGCTAGACAGTTGAAATTTTCACAGATGATGTATTTCTATTGCCGCTATAACAACAAATACTAAATATATTATAAAATTAATATTTAAGGGGGGCTCCCATACAACAAACGTGTTTTTTTTGCCATTTTTTGCTCGATATTAATAACGGCAACAGGTAAACGCTTGAAATATTCACAGAATATTTAGTTGTATATTCACTTCAAAAAAAAATAATTATTAAATTAAAATAAAATAAATTAAGGGGAGCTCCCATACAACAAACGTGACTTTTTTTCCGTTTTTTTTGCGATAATGATGCGGAACCCTTCGTGCGCGAGTTCGACTCGCACTTGACCAGTTTTTTACTATTTGTGTAAACTCTTCTCATGCAACAAACGTGCGCTCAATTTTTGTTATTGTTTTAGTCAATTTCACGAGTAATAAACTGGGCTTGATTTTCAAAGTAGTTTATTGTAAAATTTGTGAATTCACTGTTTCTGCAGGCGCCGCTTATACAGAGTATCAACACCACCTGTGAAAAACGTGATTTCTTCATTACTAATAATCTTTTAGGTACCTATGTAGATAGCAACTTATGTAAATAGTAACAAGTAGAGATCTTTTACTCCAGAAATGCACGCCTATCCGACGTCTTTACTGTCAATTTGCGCAATCTGGTCAGTGTGTTTGATTGATATGATTGCCTATTTTTATGGAAACCTGTCTATAAACACATGACATATCAGACATTACATATCAAAGTAAAGTCGTTGGGATCGACGTATATTTCTAGAGTAAAAGACCTCTCCCTACCTAGATAAACGTTTATAGCTTACCTTCACTGGCAAATATATCTCGTCAGGGGCTTCATTTAAAAATGTATCCACTTCGTAAGAGGTGAAAACCTTAGATTTTCGCTCTTGAACCCCTGAGACTGTATTTTCAGAAAAGATGCTAAATTATGGAATCTTTTCAAATCGACATTGTGTTATACTCTTAGCGAACTCTTGAGCATTGAATACCTACTCCATAGCGTAGAAGGCTTTATTTTTGAATGTTTTATTTTCTTATCTGCTCGCCACGTCATAAAGATATTGTATCTTATCTTATCTTGTGGAGGGGCCGAGAAATAACTCGGACACTTCGACCCATTGGGATCTATTGTGGTTCCCTAGATAACATACTCCTCCCCAATCTCGTTGAAAACTCTTTTCATGAGTTTTACAACGAGACTGGAAGATACGAGCCTATATTCTTCTGGTTTTGGATATCCAACCCCTAGGAGACTCATTCGCTTACCAGCCAGTGCATCGCATGTGCACAGAAGGCGCTACATGCATTTCATATATACCCCACACAACCTGCATATGGGTGTCGCGGTTAGACCCATCTTCATGAGCATGTCGTTGGTTCCAAAGTGCCCAGTAAAGGCCCCAAGCAGGTAGCAGATTTGCCCCCTGCTCATATTCCAAATGCATTCCCGGGCTTTGAACGTATAGCTTAGGAATTTCTTGGAGTGTTGTAGACTGGTTTTAGATAGCCAATGTGTTCGTTATCTGCAAACTCCCTAAATTTGGCTTTTATGAGATACGTCTAAATGCCTAAACATGGTTCTGGACCCAAAAAATCATTTGTCACTTCGCTACCATGGATTCTTTTGTGACCAGGGACCCACATCAGTGTGTTAAGGGTTTGGATAGCATCCAGAATAAGTCTGGAGTCCACTTTGTAGGATGCCATGGCTTTGATTGCAGCCTGACTGTCACTAATAATATATATGGATTTACCTCTGGTTCCTCTGTCTATATTCTCTTGAATTCTCTCACAGGTTATTATGGAAAATAACCAGTGCCTTGTGAGCTCGTCCCATGTGACTTGTTCCTCTTTATCACTGTACACATTCTGGGAAGTGATTCCTAAACATCATGCCCAGAGGGTCCTGTCCAGTTTCCGTGAGATACCCATTCTCATCATTTACAGATGATTTACAGATGTTTGTCTTAGTCATGGACATTACTTTTAAAAAAATATACAAAAGAAGTATCTTATTCACTGAAAAGTATGTACAAACAAAAAGTTCCTATGTAACTATAAAAAAATATTAAAACAAAAATGAGAATGGAAAAAAAAGAAGGACGTGGGCATGAATTATTGTATAAGTATAAAGTGACGGTGTAAATGTGTGAGTGTAAATGTGTGAGTGTAAATGTGCGTGTTATGAGTTTATGACACTATAGTTTTAATATAATTTCGTGGAAATGTAGTCAAGGTTTAAAAGCCAATTCCTTAATTTCTTTTTACAAATCTCTTTTGTATGCGTATATATATGTCGCATTAAGGCTGGCCGATAGATGCAAACCATCGGGAAGTCAGGATGTATTCCCTTAGGTTAAGACATCGTGTGTGGGCAGGTAGGTGGGTCAATCGTGAAAATGAAATCACACAAATTATTCGATACACTGAGTTTATTCAAATAGACACAAGTTACATTCTTGCTTACTAATATAACGGATCGACACTGATTCTACGACGTCTTAGCTCTACGGCTGTCAGTACTCAACTGCCATATTCCGCACCAGGCAAGTGCTTATAAAAGCGCGCCAATGCGTATTTGATATTGATTGCCGCTAGGGGCGTGCTTGTGATTTGTTTTGACGTCCGTACTATTGACTTAACCCGACACGGGCATCCTGCGAGACAGGCGTCCTCGTCTGTTCCTCATTGTCAGGTTTTAACAGTGTATCGAATCATGTGGAAATCCTCAATGGATGTCCTCAGCCCTTGGAGAAAGCTGAGGGGTCTGTCAGACTCCTACTGACTAAAACCACATGGTGTTCTCTAGGCCGTAATTCCTCTTGAGAGGCGAACGTGGAACACACATGTCGCCTTCTCGGGCCTCTCTCAAGTGACAGATCCCCAAATCTATCACCCGCAGGCATCATCTTGTCCTTGCTCCATGCCACCTCATGGTCACCTCGTGTTGAGCCACACGTCATCTTAGTTCACTCCATCCTGGCAATTTCCCATCATACAAGGGATGTTTTTCTGAAAAATAAAAACAATTCAAACAG
Organism: Orthosia incerta; assembly: GCA_948252205.1. Classification (NCBI taxonomy): domain Eukaryota; kingdom Metazoa; phylum Arthropoda; class Insecta; order Lepidoptera; family Noctuidae; genus Orthosia; species Orthosia incerta. Next base: position 12,846,572 of record OX411758.1, read on the forward strand.
TATTTGCTCGTCCAATCCTGACTCATACTCTAGAGTGAGGAAACATTTGAAACAATCAAACATAATCATTTAAATCTTATATTTCCAATTTAAAAAAATTAGCAATTTAATCATCGGTTTGGTACCTAAAAGTACCTAGTCTTCGTGATTAAAAAGTCCAAGTACCACTGATAGTAATTAATCTCAAATTAAATCAAGCAAAATAAACCAACAGGTATCTTATTCACGATATTTGGCTATCTCATAGCTCTCTTAGCTATCTCATAACTCTCCTAGCCATGTCATAGCTCTCTTAGCTATATCATAGCTCTCTAAGCAATCACATGCTCTACTCGCACATCTCCACGATGTCGAGTCAACTCAACTCTCTGAACCTCAGAACCAAGATTTTGTCTGTTACGTCAATTCATTATCTACTTCATCTTCTATCTAAATTGGTACTTGAAATGTGTCTTACTAACACGATCTACGCACAGTAATAAAAATTGGAAAAACAAAATTATTTAAATTTTCGAAACCAGGGCTTGACGATTCGAACGTCATCAACATTAACATGATGATCTCACCTATCGCGTGACTATGTGAGTTTACTTTCTTTTAACCTCATAAATCAATAGGAACTTTCTGTAAGGTTCATAACACAAACATGAATTTTCACACCAGCCATAGTGTCACACAGACTTACAGGTGCCATACAGGCCTACCGTTGCCATAAAGGACTACAATTGTCATACAGGCCTATAGTTTCCATTAAGACCTTCAGTTGTCATACAGGCCTATAGTTTCCATAAAGACCTTCAGTTGTCATACAGGCCTATAGTTTCCAAAAAGACCTTCAGTTGCCATACAGGCCTATAGTTGCCATAAAGACCTCTTGCCATACAGGCCAACAGTTGCCACACAGGCCAACAGTTGCCATACAGGCCAACAGTTGCCACACAGGCCAATAGTTGCCACTCAATACTCGGCTATTCCTGACCAAACTAGATTATTGGGTTCGTGAAAATAGGGCAATTTAAGAACTCTACTCTTTAACTAAATCATTACTCTAGGCCATGTACCACTAGTCGCTCCAAACATACTTTAAAACTTCTGCTGCAGCAACAACTGCCAAGCTTACAGAAACCCTCGAGTAAAACCTCTAACGCCACGGCTCTCTAGCCGACCAGCAATTGTATTGCTTTCACAGCGGTCTCTCTAGACCCCGACCTCCGCCAGAATCCACTGGTACGGTCAAACATAATCGTTAACGTAAACGTTCGATAGCCTGAATTACTTGACACCTTAAGCTTGCTCATCATCATCAAATCCTTTTAACATCAACATCGACTGGTACAGGACCCGCTGGCATATTTTTTTTTTTTTTTTTCCGGGGTGGAAAATCCTCATTGTATGTCCTCCGCCCTGGGGTGGCGGAGGGGTCTGTCAGACTAAAAACCACCCCGGTGTTCCATCTCACACCTACGCTGGGGGTCACGGGAACAACGATACTTCCGCAACCCCCGGCTAGTGCCGGCCCGCCTTTGCCGGCCCGCCGGGCCTCGATCTCGAGTTGGGGGGGGAGTGAGGTGTTAGACTTCCTCCGCGACGTCTAAGAGGGGCGCGCGTGGAACACTACGCGCCGCCACCTCGGGTCCTGATGTGTGTTGGGGGCAGCGGACGTCCCCGAGTCCGTCACCCCTGGACCCATTTAGGGGGGCTGGAAGAGGGCGTTGTCCGCCCTCCGCCGACGCCCGGCGCGTCTGCTGCGGATCGGGTGAGTGGATGAAATCTCCCTCTCCCTCTCCGCAGCCTCCTTCTGCGAGACGACTGTTTCGCAGAAGGATACCACCGCATCCCAGGACTCCTCGCTGCCGACCATAGACTCGACTACGGCCGGCAGCGATAGGTCACTGCCTACTTCTGAGATGAGAGCCCGGCGTGGCTCCTCCCAAGCGGCACACTCTGCCAGCGTATGCCGCGCCGTGTCCTCCCGGCAGTCGACGCAGTGGTGACACCGGGCGTCCGGCTCCCTGTTTATGCGACACAGGTACTTCCCGAAGCAACCATGCCCCGAGAGCACCTGCGTCACCCGAAACGACAGGGAGCCGTGCCTCCTCCCGAGCCAGCACTCGAGCACTGGCTGGACCGCCTCGATGGTGACGAGGCCGGCGGTAGGGCGTAAGAGCCTGTTCCGCCATTCCGCCACCAGGACCTCGCGGAGCTGAGACCGACGCAATTCCATATGTCGCTGCATCGGCCCTTCGCCCAGCGCCCGCGCTTCCTCGCGCCACCGATACAGTGACGCGAGTACCTTCGCCTCCAGGTCCCAGGGCGGGTATCCGGCCAGTACGCAAGCCGCCTCGTAGGAGATCGTGCGATACCCCCTGATGACTCTGACGGCCATCGCTCTCTGCGGCTTCCGCAGAACAGCGATGCTACCGGCCGTCAGGTTAGCCGCCCAAATCGGAGCCCCATACAGTGCCATCGATCGCACGGGCCCCCCAGATTGGGAAGCAGCGTTGACAGCGCCCCAGCCGCGCCCAACAACTTGGGCGCCAGCTGCCGGAAATGAGGGCCGAAATCCCACCGGCTGTCGAGCACCAATCCTAGGTACTTCATGGTAGACTCGACAGCGATTCGAGGCCCCCGACCACAATGTGGGCATTGGGTGGCGGCACCCGCCGGGGGCCATGAAAGACCATGGCCTCCGACTTGCTGAGGGCCACCTCCAGGCCAAGGCGCCGTATACGGCTCACCACCCGTGAGACCGCAGCCGTCGCCAGCAACGCTGCCTCCCTGTACGAACGCCCCCGGGCGGTGACCAGTGTGTCGTCCGCGTAACACGTCAGGTCCACGCCCGGTTGGAGTTCGCCCCTCAGCACCCAGTCGTACCCGATGTTCCACAGGGGCGGGCCCAAGACCGAACCCTGTGGAACACCGCACGACACCCGCTGGCATCTGCCCTAACCTACAGTGTGCATACTTGTAGGTTCTAAGCGTACCTATTTAAAGCTTTCGGTGTATAACGATCACCGTCCTGTCATAAACGCCTATCGTAGACTTAATACAGGGCCTATTCAGTTATCGTATTAGAGTTTCCCACACAACACTATTCATTAGAAAAAGGTCCGACGATCAAAAAGTTAAACAACTAAACAAAGTAATTGTAATAATGCTGTTACAGTTTGTTATAATTCTTAGGCAATGCATACTCAACTCATGAAACTTTCATTGTGATCTGTGCACCAACACAAACCAGAATCGTATCTACCAACGATTCCTAACATATCTGCCGCCACATAATAATATGCTACAACACATGAGGCGCCCTGTGCACCAACACAGACAGAAATCGTAAAAACGATTCTCAAAAATCTAGCGAATATGTGCTACAACACATGAATCGCTCTGTGTACCAACACAGACAGAAAACGCACCAACGATTCCTTTTAGACCCATCGCCACATGTTACTCATGAGGTGCAGTCTAAAGTTTCGAGTATGAGTGTACAAGCCATTCTTCATCAGATTTAGTTTAATTACCACTGTCATCAACTATGACGTCTAATTCTCAAGGAACTTGGTGATCGGGGATCCTTCTTACTAGATTCGCTCTTTTTACTCAAAGATATTGGAGCATACCGACTGTTAATATGAGGGTTACAATTAAGCCTGATATTTGCGTGTTAATGACTCGTGTGAAGGAGCTTCACGAATTAACTCGGATCAATATCGTTAAAATCAAATTATCAACAGTAACCCTTTACTATCGCACACTAACTCAGTTTTCATGTAAGGAAAACGATCGCGAGATCTTCTGCTATCATAATATTACTTTTAAAGTAAGCAAGTGAATTCAGATCTGAAGACGGTGGTTGTAAATCGTTACGCAACATAAGATCTGTTCCGAATACCCGCAAATGACCAGTACCGTTACTAACTCGATACAATTGCCGTCGCCCAACGACTCCACTAACTCTCTTTGCCACTAAAAATTACTAGTTGTTAAGTCACTTTGGATAGCTCATCTTCTTATGGGATATTTCATCCAATAGTTCGTACTGAACCAAATGATGAAACTATATCGCCTATAGGAAACTCATTAACTACTTGCTTTTTACTAAATGTGTCTTAATTACCTAGTGATAGTTCTAGATATAACCGCTACCAATTCAGTGGTCAAACATGAACACTCTCTAAACTCTAACTAGCATCTCTTCACTAGAGAACATTCGACCTCACTATCGAAATAATATGGAAGAAAAAATACATTGGCATAATGCGAAGTAAACTTTCTTAAGAACTGATGAATTGGAAATATGTCGTAGATTTTATAATATATATGTCGCCGCGGAGGCGTGGTTCTGCTAATTCGTTATCCAATTAACACAAACTCTATAATCTTGTCATCTCTGAGATTTCGCTAGAACTATTAAATGTCTGTTTATGTTGGTTTTATAGTTCAGCGCCATCTATTGGCTTATTGTGGAATTAGTTATTGGTTTGTTTGAATGAAGATCATTTGATAAGCTAATTTTCATTGTTTAATTAAAACGAGATGTTTAAATAAAACGGGAACACTTATTGTAGGACTTTTAGATTTGTTCTCATTTTAACAACGCACATTTGACGAAGTAAATATGTTTGAATATGACCTTACGAAAAGTTGTCAACAATGGCGGATGTTATAATTTTAATGACCAATAACTAGATTTAATAATTTAATACGAGAACTAAACAAATTTGAGTAATTGATTAAATACTATAAAGTAATAAGACTATTTTACACATCCATGTAATAATGAGAAACCTTCTGGTTAGTAAGATATTCAGATCACCGGAAACTTTGATAGTTTTGTGTTAAGGTAATTATTTTAGTAATAATCTACAAACAACTTTGTATTTGTGAGTATTGAGATTGTTTAATGTTAAAATAATTAACTGAGCAGCATTTTAGTATTGTTTGTTAGCTTTATTCAACTATCCAAGTAATTAGTGTCTAAACAAAAACAATATGGAAGTCCCGCACACTCGCAACGCGCATCACGCTATGCCGTGTGTAAAATAATAACTGTTTAATAAATCTGATTGATTAGATGTTTGAAAACCTAAAAAACATGTAACACCAATTGTCTTAAAGTGATTGTGTAAACTATAAAAAGATTTAAAAGAGTATCCTAGAGTTTCTTGCTAGGTCTTCTCTAGAGATCGACGAGGGATTGTGACCTAGCGAGCCACCATGTGGTTTTAACTTCAAGTTCGAATGAAAACTCAAAGTGCCTGTAACAAAGTCAAATAAATACTTTCGAGTTTCAATCCAGTGATGTGTGTTATTGAAGTTTACCCGTTCCTATGAAGAATGAAGGAATTGCCTCTAGAATTGGAGTTGATGATGGTGGTCCTATAATTCATAGGTACCTCGACGTGACATATATATAAATTAATTTGCGTATTCGTTTAACAAGGGATTCTATAAATGTTGTTGGAAGCTGAGTCTAGAATCTATTATTATACTAAGATATTTATTATAGTAAGATAGACATTTATAGATATTTAGATAGTTTTTACCAAGCCAGGACAAGAACACTGGTTGATATTGTAACAAGAGTGAGCTTTTAAGTCGAAATCAGGTTGATCTTGCGGCCTAAATGCAATCATAAATTTCGTCTTATCCACATTTAGGGTTAGCATGTTTATAGACGGTATCAAATCCTTGTTGAGCATATTGTCTAACCTCATCCCAAATTTTAGCATGAAATGTCAAGGCAGTATCATCGGCAAACGTGATAATTTACCCGTTTTCTAAACTGATATTATATAAATTGTTTATTTAAACTAAGAATAATTTTGGGCCGAGGATACTGCCCTGTGGAATACCGTATTGGTTAGGAAGCATTTTTGTTGTGTCCTGTCAGATAGATAATCTATGGAAAGTTTCAGCGGCAAACTTCATACTCCCATATTTTCGAGCTTTTTAATCAAAATGGGAACAGATACTGTGTCGAATGCTTTGGCTAAATCTAGGTAAATAGCTAAGGTCTTCTTTTTATTATCTCACTTATTAATTATGTGATCTGTTAGTTCGAGGACGGCTTCAGCTGTTGACCTGCCAGTTAATCGATCTAATATTTTTGACAATATTAGCAGTATGGAGATAGATCTATAATTATTGACACGGTATCTGTCCCCTGCTTTGAACACGGGTACAATCCTAGAAGTTTTAAAGGCCTGCGACAATATTCCAGTAGAAAAGGAGAGATTGCATATGTATGGTAGTGGGGGAATAATAATTTTGGAAAAACGTTTAAAAAAGGATCTAGATATATATTATCAACGCCGACCGCACACTCGCTTTTTAAATTAATTATTAAGGACTTTATTTCCTGCTCGTCAGTAGGCAGAAGAACAAAGGAACTTTGAGGAGAATTTATCAGATGGCTGTTGGCATTGTCATTTGGTAAATTTATATATAAAAAAAAAAACAATTATTAGTAAAGTCAACCTTCAGTTAACCAATGTATTAATTAAGATAACTTTCAGGCTAATTGTGACTTGTACGTCATAATTATTTATGTATTAGTTCTGTTATGTGCCTGCCTAGCGCCTATAGCCTAACAAGTCACCTGACCGGTAGAGAAATAGGCTAGTCACCTAGTGCTAGGCGCCCAACGCACGGTTAGGCCGGTTACTCATATTTTGAAATATTGTTCTTACTTGCCCAAATACTTCACCACTTCCACGTCGTCGTCTCGGAGCAGAGTGCAGAAAAGCAGGCGGGGCATAATCTGCCCTGCCATTCCAAATCCACACCTTCAGCCATTGCGTTGAAATATCCCCACTTCACCAGATTAGCGTGATATCTAACATCTACCCACTCGAGTTCGCAGTCGGTTCAGCGATTTCCATGCAGACCAAAGAAGATTACCTGCGGGAAGGAAAGATGTTCAGTTCAGTGAACAAACAACTGAAGGAAGAGGAAGTAATCTTTCTCCAAAAACTGTTCCAGGTTCGGTCGTAAGCCAACGCTGATATTCTGCGTGGTCGGGGGCAGCATCGGCTACATCAAGACTTTCGCTACCACTTACTATATCTACGTCATCATTGAGTTCCTCGAAGCGGCCGTCAAGGGCGGATCCTATGCTGCTGCTATGGTCATATGTGAGTACAGCATCTTAGCTACAGCTAGCTTCATTATTTCAGCCGAAAACCGGCCACTGATGGACAAAAATGACACAAAAGAATCGCTACAACGAACGGTCCTACCGTACCATTTTATTGTTCCTATACTATTATGCTGATGCTGATGAGCTAAGGTTCTAGACCAGAAAATATAAACAAGTGTCATTCGAAGTCAGCGATGGCGACTATCAAAATGTCAAAATGTAACGTCCCATTTCGACAGCGCGTGACAATCGCATTAATTTCTGACTTTTCGACAATGGTTATTGTTAATAGAATATCATCTTGTCTAGACCTTGTAGTTATAGAACACCTAGTACAAGTTAGAAAGTAACAACGTGTGTTTTAAATTAAAAAGTCTCAGACTGTCGGTTTCTCATAAAGATAAAACTAAAGTTAGACTCCCGAAACCCGGGATTGAACCGGGGACCTTTAGATCTTCAGTCTAACACTCTCCCAACTGAGCTATTTCGGCTTGTGTCAACGTGCTCAAAATTATTAATTACAATACCTACGATATAAAGCTAGATCAAATATTTTCTCTTCGATTTAATTTAACCCGAAAACAATAATTGTGTGTACTAATAAAATTTAAATACATTAGACATAACGATATTTATATATGCATTCACACATCACAGCAAAATGTACCACCAAAGTGCCAACGAACTGTACCACCGGTGGTATACTAGCGGTTAATTTCGTTCTCTATAGTACCACCATTTTGTATTATTTAATATTAGTGGTACTAGTGAGACTGTTTGTTCCCAAATAGTACACCTACCTACTTAATAGAGAAGGCACCTGCACTATAAAAATAAATTAATAGATATTATCACTTTTTCACAGCCAATAAATACACTTAAATATATCTTTGATAGGACTTTCATCCAAACTGTCTCGTAGTATTTTTGGCAATTTCTTATTGCTAGTATTGCTTATTTTTGGTCCCGAAATGTTTACTGTTGGGAGCAAAGCAAGTTACTAGCCAAATGAAGATTCGTTGTCAATTTTCCTTGCCTGTAACTGGCCTACTTGAAATAAAGTGCTTTGACTTTGACTTTGAAGACAGTTCAATTGCCGACCAAACATCATTTGTGATGGGGATTTCCCGGTGGTACTATGAGGGGTATTCCGGTAAGAAAAAAGAAATTCATAAAGTCGATTTTTAGCAGTTCCTTCACTGGATCGCATTCTGCTCTTGAATGTCCTCACAAGGCGTTCCGCCAAGCCATTTGTCCTCGGGTGGTATGGTGCTGACGTGACATTTACTATTCCATGGTTTCTACAGTACTGTTTGAACTCATGGGATGTGAATTGTGGGCCGTTGTCGGAAACAATCATTTCAGGGAGACCAAATGTGGAAAAAACTTCATCCAGAAAATAACATAGGTTTCTTGTTGTGATATGTTTCATAGGTTTAACTTCCATCCATTTTGACAGAGCATCGCAAAGCAATAACCAATATGTTCCTTCAAAGGGCCCCGCAAAATCAATATGTAACCTTTCCCAAACTCTTTCCGGAATAGACCATGAATAAATTGGAAGTTCTGGGTTGCACGGTCTGTTTTCTTGACATTTACGACATCTCTTGACGAATGCATCAATATCTTCGTCTAGAGCTGGCCACTATACGTAGAAACGTGAGAGTGCCCTCATCGCTGATATGCCAGGGTGACCTCGATGAAGATAGGTCAGTGTTGAATGACGTAAGGTTTTCGGTATTATTATCCTGCCCTGCCACATAACTATTTTATTTTCGATCGATAATTCATTTCGCTTGCAGAAGAATAGATTCAGGAGATTGTCGTATTGAATGTTTCGCCATCCCGTTTTCAAATATTGTCGGACTTGAGAGAGGACAGGGTCTTTTGATGTTTCCCCTTTAATTACCTCTTCCGTCAACGCAAGATCTGTGATTTTGATGTTTTGCCCACGCGCAGCTATTTTATGGACAGCACATTCGGCAGGGGACGGTTTTTCTCGGGCGTTAGGAAGTTTCGCGAAAAGATAGCCATTCGGTATGAGCTCCACCAAAATTCGGCGCAGAGTCATGACAGCCTTCGACGCTGAAGGGTTAAGCGTCCATAGCTTGATTTTTCCGTCGGCTAGCGACGCTACAGCGGTTGTCAACTCCGTTAAGAAAGGACGGAGTGACTCTTTGCTTCTGTTTGCCTTGGCGGCTCTGTATTAGTCTTCAGTTCTTTCACTGGATGTTCTTGCGTCCGATGCTCCGCTTCAGGGGTTGGAGGAGGCTTGTCTCGATTTATATTTCTATCGTCTCCTTCAGCGGTGTTGTCCTCCCTTAATGGCTCAGGTTCTGGTGCCTCTTCAAGCCAGGAACGCACGTACTCTTCGTTCGAGTCTCTGTCATCCATGTTTTCAGGATCAGAAGCTTCTTCTGCCTTTTGAAGTGCTAACTTAGCAAGTTCCAACCTAATCTTCAATAAGTCTTCACGAGCTTTCGAAATTTTTCTATGTGACCGTGTCGCCTTGCTAGTCGACGGCGGTCTTATATGTTCATTACGGGCATTACCCCGGGTAGCCATTGATGTACCTCGATTAAAAGTCCTATCCTGTATTCCTTGAGTTCTGTCAGGTTTCAGTGTTCTATTTGAAGAGCCTTCTATTCTAGGTGCCTTCCTGCATGTGCTGGGTTCCTCTGTGTGTTCCTGTTGATCTGTATCTCTCTGTGTGGTCGCGTTGTCACCTATATGTGACGCAGGCGGGGTTGTGACGTGTGCAGACTGTTCCGTTCCTTCCGTTGTGGTTGGTGAGCGTGGAGGCAGCTGGTGGCGTACGCCTGTTGGCGGTCGCTCCACTGTGAAAGTCCACGCCTCAGCCTTCTTGTCCTGTGATCTGGTTATCGGCATGTTGACTTCAATTTCAATCCTTCAGCTCGAAAGGGTTAAGTTCAAATCCAAAAGTTCAGCGCGAACGGGTTGACTTCTATTCGAGCCTTGAAATGAATATGTCCAAAATTCCAAAAGTTTCTTGAAATCTGCTAAAGTCGTAACTCCGGGTTAAGTCCGGTTCTAGGCGTCAGCTTGAAGACGGTTCGCTTCCTCTTTTAAGATTTCGAAAATGTATTCCAAACTCCGGGTTAACTCCAAACTCTGGGTTAAGTCTGATTCTCCTAACTCCAAGTTAGCCCTCAGAATCCAGGTATCTTGAATGAAAGCTTCAGTCTTCAAACGAAAAAGGAGTATTTGTTTTCAAACAAATTCCAACTCGAAACGTAAGTGTTTACTCGTAATTCACCCGACTGCCGAAGTGGTGTAATGTTTTCCTCCGTTCTATGCGTTCACAGGTCAAGTTTTTCACACCTCCAAAACTTTTATGTAAGTTTTTTCGTCAAGGATAACGCTTCAGCGATAATCTTTCAGCGATCTTCAGGAACAATTTTTACCCGACTGCAGAAGAGGGGTAATGTTTTGTGTTTGTATGTCAAGTCTCCGAACACAAATCCTCCAAAACTTCTATATAAATTTTCTATAATTCTCTGTCAATTCTCTGGAACTATTTTACCCGACTGCAAAAGAGGGGTAATGTTTTGTGTTTGTTTGTCAAGTCTCCAAACACAAATCCTCTGAAACTTCTGTTTAAGTTTCCTATAATCTGCCAGCAATTTTCTGGAACTATTTTACCCGACTGCAGAAGAGGGGTAATGGTTTTTTGTGTACGTTCTATTGTACTGAACGAGTTTCCAACACGCTTTTTAAACTTCTGTGATAAGTTTTAGCGATAACTCTTCAGTACCTTTCTCAGAAACTAGGTTACTTGAGTGGTAATCTCCTAGCTCTTTAGATTTACAGCACAGGAACGACTCAGGAACGATGGCTGCTTCTCTGCAACGCGGGCACACACGTGGGGCTCAATCCGCGTGTGTGTCTTCGTAACACTAGACGTCACAGGCACACGTGGGGTCCAATCCACGTGCGTCTCTTGGTAGTGGCGGTCCCCCAGGAAACCGGTTTCACCCAGTAACTGGGTTTAATTCACTCAGAAAAAGGGTTACGTTATGTTTTTGACTAAATCTGAATAAATAGGATCTTAACCTTGAAACTTGTAAGGTTTACGAGTCGAGCAATGTTTTATAACTAATCCAAAAAAATAGGATATTTCGTACCCCAGTCGGTACATATAGATACGGAAAGGTCTTACCCGACTTGTTGGGTGGGGCACGGTTCTCTGGCATGGACGTCAGGCTTCTGTGTTCCCAGGTATCTTCACAGGCGTGAACATCAGATTTCTTTCTTCCCTGGCACTAGTTTCTCAGGAGCGATACGTAACGTTTTTTGACATTATCTGACCTCAAAGAAATAAGATCTTAACCTCGACACTTGTAAGGTTTACGAGTTGGGCATCAGACTTCTCTGTTCGCTGGAACTGTTCACAGCCACGGGACATCAGACTTCTTTGTTCACTGGAACCGGACGTTACGTTTTGTAATGACATTATCATACGTTAAAGAAACAGGAATGCAACCTCAACCAGTGAGGTTTACAGGACGTCAGACTTCTCTGTTCCCAGGAACTGTTCACAGCCACGGACCGTCAGGCTTGTTTGTTCACTGGAAATGTTCACAGGAACAGGGCATCAGGCTTCTTTCTTCACGGGAACTGGGCTCTTCCTTGGCCCATATGTTCACTGCTCACTCCTTAGGTTTCTGGTTTCCAAAAATCCGGCTCGAAAGACCAGCAAATGTACGGGGCGGACGTGATCGCTTGAGTTATGGTAGAATTCGGGAGGTTGTAAGGCTCCTGCTCTAAGCGCGTTGACGCCCCTTGTACCAAAGTTCAGCTGCCGTTGGAAATTCAGGAACCCAGAAGTTGGTTGAGGCCCGCTAGGTCTTCGTAGGTGAAGGTCTGATGTTCAGGAAATGAAAGACTTTATTCTTCTTAACGTTTTGCGATGTTTTTCGAGGTCTTCGTTATGCAAAGCTGCGTGGATTTTGACTTGTTTAAAAAATGGCTACAAAATGAACGCCGCGCAAGCGTACTATTCCACCACCAAACTTTACCGTAACGAGCGCCTCGAATTTGCGCACGCGCCGATCTTTATTTACAAATATTTTTAATATAACTCTTAGATAAAAACCGACAGAACCTCCCCTTTCCCTGAAGGGATCACGAAGTGTGATACCTCGTTGGATGCGCCCCGGAATGGCCTTTCCAACGAACCGTTGACCAGGTTCCTATCTGGTACCCCTGAAGAGATTCTCCAGGAAAAATGAGGAATGAGAGGAATTTCCGTCGATTTTGGGACTTAAAGGCTACTATCTTCTAAATTATACAATCAACATCATCTGCCTAGCCTTTTCCCAACTATATTGTTAATATATACAATATTAGTACTAAAACACTATACGGGTCTTGAAGCCCTTCTATAAGGCTATAGAGTAGTCATACTACTTCTATGCCTTGTATCTACATCTTCCAGGCGTTCAGCCGTCTGGAAGTGTCAGACTCGACGAAAAGTACTAATTTTTTACATAAAAGGCTATGTCCTGCTCAAACTATCCGAGGGATCCCCACTCACTTAACACCATCCGGTAGCTCTCGCGACAAGCTACCCCCTGGTAGTACGCTGGTGGGTGTAGCCCCAACCCTCGAAGTAGAATTCACCCTTATGTGGTTGTTGCAACAAGAAAACCCTGTAGTCTTTCAACAAGGTTATCTCCCCAACCGCCAGAGCTAGGCTCCTTGCAGAAGTGCGGTTTGAGGGCCAGAGAATTTGGCTATCGTATGGTGGTACCCTGATGAGTGTACCACCAGCCCTTCTGGTACTTTAGGTGCCGGGAAGCGGCCGAAATAGGAAAACGCGTGTGTTTTCCACAGCTTTAATGAGCCTGTGTCATCAAGCGAGTCACATATTGGCAACGTGTGATGACTGGATCAGGTGCCTGTATGCAGGCTGCCGAAGGTAATGCCTCTGATGGCATATCAGCAATCTTTCAGGCACCAGTGTGTCTGAAGGCGGTGAGCCTGCTGACTGACGCATAGAAATGTCTATTGTGGTTCATACAAGCACATTATCTCAAGTAAACAGTGTTTATGTACTAGAATTACATAAGCGCCAATTAGTTATAGGGCTTAGGCAGAAGTCTAGGCCGCCTAAAAGCACTAGATTTGCGAAAAACCAGTTTTCTTAGTGTTTACTTGAGGGAAATGTGTGTATTTACCTTTCTAGGGTGAAATTCTATTATTCCTGGCTATATATTATTATTATGTATTGTTTTTCAGTCATAGCCCCAGGGTAGGACACCTAGATTATGTGTCCTAATATACTAATGTGTGTTAGGCAAATAATACGATTTGGCACGTGAGTATATCGCACACGGCCCTACAAGCAGCCCTGCTTTTATGAGGGTTTTAATATGAAATTAAACAATTTTATTTACCTAAAGTACTACATAGGTTACCTAAATATTTATTAACACATAACGCTAGTACATAATTTATATAAAATTTCTTCTAACGCGCATTCTACATAAATACACGCTGCTGCCCCCGCGCGGCGCATTGAGAACTAAACGGCCGTGCCAGCCGCACGTCTCTGTTGCTCATGAATTTAGGTTTTTTACTATGATAACTGCAATCAGTATGTATATTGATGCTTTTAATTTACTAAGCTTGCACTACAGGACCCTATTACTTACTGATAAACCTTAAAAACATTATCTAAGTTCCCCAAAAATGCGAACGAAACTTTTTTTTCACGAGTCTATAAATATGACCGCGCCATCCGGAATTTTTTTAGTATGAGATGGGGCGGTGGGGTGAGCAGACGTATCTAAGTATATTATGTATAACATTAGTACATAAGCTATAACGTTCATATATACGTTAACATATGCGGTGTGATGCACCGTCGCGAACAGCGACATTAGACCGACCTTTCTCTAAAGAATGAATGAGTATTTCTATTTATACGGTTTATACCTTTTGAAATTATGTGTAAAAGAAAGGATTGCGAGACGAGAGAGGGAAAGAAAGGTATGGCAGGAAAGAGTTGTGTGTAGATACTGGTAGTGTACCGGCTGCTGGCGGAATCGCTGTGCAGCGTGCATAGTGTGGATTTTGATTGTTCCCATGAGGCTGGCATAGTTTAGTATATTGGTAATTTGTTGGAGCAAGGTCCGGGGAGTACGGTGGATGTATTAGACATTAGAATTAAAGCTCCTCTAATTTGGTAGCCGTCTGTTGTGCAGTGTGTGGCCTAGCATTGTCCTGAAGCAGCAGTGGCCTAGAGCGATTGACCAGCCTTGGCTCTTTAGCAGCTAGCTTTTCCATCATGGTTTACAATAGGCCAAATAAATAATAATCTGACCAGACTATTAAGTCTGGTCAGATTTAAGAAAGCTGTAGTGAACGACACCGGCACTAGTCCACCAAACGCTCACAAGTATTTTGAATTTTTTTTGAGTAAATTTTCGCTTGGGGCAGGATTTGGCTGGTTCGCCAGGGTTCAGCCATTGCGATGAGCGTTTCCGATTATTATACGGGATCCACTTTTCATCACAGGTATTCGATTTAAAATCCCTTCATTATTGTGCCGGTTGAGTAATGTAACGCAGCAGTCGATGCGCGTTTGTCGGTTTGCTGCACTCAATTCATGAGGGGACCATTCAAGCTTTTTTTACCTTCCCAATTAGCTTCAAGTGGATTATAACAGTTTTATCACTAACACCGCAGCCTGCAGCTAACTCAGACGTGGTTTGCGATGGATCCGCTTCCACAATAGCCTTCAATTCTTCATTATCAACTTTGGTCTCCGGCCGTCTACGGGGCTTGTTCTGCAGGTCGAAATTGCCAGAACGAAAACGTTCCAACGTTTTAATCCAAAAACGTGTGTTTTCTTTTGTGACACCGTCGCCATACACATCATAAATCCTTCGAGCAGTACAGCACTGCAGCACTGGTGCCACGATGGAACTCGTACTCGTAAATAATGCGATATTTCAAGATTTCCATTTTGTTTACTGACTGGCGCAAAGAAAAAACCAAAAGAGGGAAAAACAAATGAACTACGGTTTTCCAAACACAAAAGCATGAGTAAATAGCTGTATAAATTTAAAATTGGAATTCCAAACAAAAAGGAGATATTTGAGATCAAAGTGGCTAGTACGACAAAACGCCAATTTCATAGGTAAGGACCCAATAATTAGCGTATTGGCAGTCCAAAAGTGATAATATCTATTAATTTCTTTATTAAAGTGCAGGTGTCTTCTCAATTAAGTAGGTAGGTAGTACTATTGGGAACAAACAATCTCATTAGTACCAGTAATATTAATTAATACAAATTGTGGTACTATAGAGAACGAAATTGCCAGCTAGTACCACCGGTGGTACAGTTGGTGGTACTATTGGGAATAAAGGAAAATATTGGTGTAGTTATAGGGCCCGTCACGTAAAAATAACGCTGAGCGACAGTGGAAGGGATGTGACTGCGCATGGGTACAGTCGCATTCTAAAGCGCTATTGTTTTATAATATAAGAGTAATAGTTTTATTGTAGAACAAGAATAAAAATAATGTATTAAAAGTAAGTACGTTCATAAAGTGTACATTAGGTGCAGTAGTATTATTTCTAAAACAATGGTATAAATAGTGCTTATATGTAAATTATAACTAAAATATTTTATTACAACTGCAAGATTTTAGACAAGAATTTCTTTTTTTGGTAGGGACCTGCCCGATTTAGGTTCTTTCAAGCCTGTGTTCTTCTCATCATCTTTCTTTCCTTTATTTTTAAAACCATTGTCATGCAAAGAAAGTTGTGTGTGCGACTGATTTTGGGAGCAAACGAAGCGTGATCCCAGCGCGGGAAGCATGTGTTAACTGACGAACCAATAGCGTGCGCGCACAGAAATAATGGCGGAGCATTCCCCGTCGCGCCCCCTTCATACCACCAGTTTGATCGATAAATCGCTCAGTGCGCAGATTCAAGGCCAGCGTTCTTTTTACGTGACGGGACCTGTACCATAGACACATTTTCTCTAACCCGAGGTTATGTTCCTAAATTAATAAATTTTACGTTTACTGCTCATAATTTTCTATCGCTTCCAGTACTGGAAATAGCATGCACGAAGCACCGACTGCTAGCAGGAGTCCTATTCGCATACGCGATCTGTGTCGGCGAGTCCATGTTCGCTTTCATCGCCATGTTCGTGCCCTACTGGAAAACGCTCATACGCATCATCAACGGACCGCTCATCTTCTTCATCAGCTACATCTTCCTCGTCTATGAAAGCCCCAGGTGGCAAATAGTTAACGGAAAACATGACAAAGCGAAAGAATCATTCAAACGCATAGCTAAAACGAATAACATAAACATCGATTACGAAGAATTAGCCGGAATGACCGAAATAGAGCTTAAAGATAAGTTTGATATTGCTGAGCACCAGATTAAAGAAAGCTACGGAGTTATTTTTACGTCTAAAGTTATTCTGAAGAGACTGTTAGTAGTAGGGTGGTGCCGGTTCACGTCAAGTTTTGTGTACTACGGCTTGATGATAAACTCCGTGTGGCTGCCAGGAGATAAGTACGTAAACTTCTTGCTGTCCACGGTGATGTCGTTTCCAGGAGAGATCATCTGTTTATACTTGATGAACAAGTACGGCAGGAAGTATCCGCTGATGGGAGGATATATCCTTTGCGGCGCAGTATGCGTTGTATCTGCGTTGGTACCCGATCGTAAGTACCTATGGATTTGAATAAATGCATAAGTAGTTGAATTATCCAATAAACGGTCTCTATGTGTAAATAGTATCAATAATTGCTAGTTCTGTAAATAATAACATCAAAGAATAGCTCTTAATCCAAACAAATTCGGTTTGTATCCCTTGTTTGGACCACTCTTTCTTTCTTATAAAAATAGTATAAGTTCAAACATTAAATGCTAATTCTGTCTTTCCAGAATACAGATGGGCTAAGATCACTCTGTTTCTTACGGGTAAGGTGATCATCTCGGCGTGCTTCACGGGAGCCATCACCTACACCATGGAGCTGTTCCCCACCAGCGTGCGCGGCACCATGCTGGGGCTCGGCTCCATCGCGTCCCGGCTCGGCGGCATGCTCGCACCGCTCTCTCCTATACTGGTAACCACTATTCTAATAAAATGCTCCACTGAGTACACTCCCCATCATGTCTAGGCAATCACTGTCAATTCCAAGCTACCTAGAATAGATCGTAAAATTCGATAAGGCCGCCCGTTGCATGTTTTTTAGTTTATTTTCTTTTTGTATAATCTGGTGTACAATTTAGCATAATATATAAATAATTAGCTAAAATCTTAAAAAAAACTCACTCTCTTAATTGATTAGCCCTTCTGGTTAAACAAATACGAGTATAACACAGATTGAAACAATTAGAACTGAAGAAAAAACTTTTTACAAAAAAAATATTACCGATTTCCAAATAATAAAAAATATAAAGTGAAAAATAACTTTAAAAGTAAGTTATTTTCATTTTGGAAAGTCGGTCAAATACACATTCCAAGGAAGCCAACATGACTTTTGTACGATTTCTAGGCAGTCACAAGTTTACTTTTAAGGGTGCCCACACAAAACCGCGAATCGATGCGATACGACGCGATATCTATATGGATTTATACGTGCGAGCTCGCAGATATTTGCGATGCGATGCGAATTCGCAGTTATGTGTGGGAGCTCTCATTAATGGTATAATAAAAGAAGGTATCAGAAACAGTCAATTTAAATGACAGATACACAGACAGACAGGTACTTTTTGTTCAGGCTAAACAAATTTTCTATCCCTTTTCTAATAACATTTCTTACACAATAACTTTCTTACTCACATTTCAGAACACTGTATCGACGGCCTTACCATTCACGTTGTTCGGCTGTTGTGCCATCGGATCTGGCTTACTTCTCTGCATAACTCCTGAGACAAAGGGCATGCCTCTATTTGACACCATCAAGCAGGTTGAAGAAAATGACAGAGTCGGGAGGGTAAGAAAAGCGGAGGAAAAAGAGAAACAAGAAAAGGCAGTAGAGTGCTCTATGGAAACCGTTGTGAGCAGCATATGACGTATTTTTAACCGAATTCCCAAAAAAGAGGAGGTTATCAATTCGACTGTATTTTTTGTAAAGTATTTTTAACACATAAAACACTACAAAGCGGTAAATAACTATTTTTCCGAAGACGGTGTCTAAAAACGAAATACGATAAGGTACCAAAGACACCGACTTCGGAAAAAAAGTTATTTTTCGCTTTGTAGTGTTTTGCTTAGAAGTCGGTTTTATTTTTTTGTTATTTAATTAGATATTGTTAGCTAGGCAATATTAAAGTATTCGAATTATACATTAAAGTTTTATTGCGTTATTATTATGTCTTTTTTCAGAAACTCATCAGTCATTGGCGGGTATTACAATATCATCGACAAACGCTGCTTATTTTTTGAGAAGTAAAACCGTTCATTTTTTCTCTTTCCTTTTGATACAGATTTCGCTGGAACCAATTTCTAACATTGCTTTTTAGGGTTCCGTACCTAAAGGGTAAAAACGGGACCCTATTACTAAGACTCCACTCTCCGTCTGTCTGTCTGTCACCAGGCGATATCTCATGAAATAGCTAGACAGTTGAAATTTTCACAGATGATGTATTCTATTGCCGCTGTAACAACAAATTCTAAAAACAGAATAAAATTAATATTTCTCCCATACAACAAACGTGATTTTTTTGCGTGATTTTCCCACTCGCGTTGTGTAGAAGCATCTAGCTTAGATACAATAATGTACATGACCAATGTGTCCCACGTGTCCGTGGGTTTGTTCAGCGACCTAAGCGCTCTGAGGTTCGCAACACCACATCGATTAGTTTTCTAATTAACGCAGGGGATTCTTTATTATTATTATTTATTTATTTTCAGGCAACTAAGGCCCATAGATAAAATACACAAATAACATACAAAAATAAACTAATACATAATAACAAATGAACACAAAGTCAACACAAATATATTTAATACGTTGGGTCGGCGAAGTATTGCGCTGAGTCGTGGTGTCATGTAGACTTCCGCGGAAACGGCGATACACGACACCAGTGGGCCAAATTTCTGCCTTCATGAAGGTCTCCAAATGATGAGTCGGGACCCGCACCACAAAAGATTTGAAATTAATCTTGAGACGCGACTCCAACTGCTCGACTGTCAGGGAGAATTTAGTCTTCATCTTTATGTACTGCACGACTGTCTTCTACTTTGTGGACTGATGCAGACGTAACACGTACAGCTGCGTCGAAGGAATAGCGGGACGCAACAGCATGTTCCGCCCTGTCAGTGCGACACCGTACTGATTGCGATTGCGACAAGCAGGCTTCTTCTTCTTCTGGTTCACCACTCGAACGAAGCCTTCTTTATCGGTCTGTCCTGTTCTTGTTACCGCTGGCAACGAGCTTTGAACCTGATCAGAGTGCCCCTGGGCAACCCTTGCTTGGTTGGGTTGCCTTTTTTAATGCTTTGTGTCGTGAACAAAGATTTTACATGTGTGGACTGGCGGTTGTTATGGTACCTGCTCTCTAGTAACTCCCATGCGTGGGTATAGTTAGCCGCAGTAAACTCTAAAGAGCTAATAACTTGAAGTGCTGTACCACGGAGAGATGATTTCAGGTAGTGGAGCTTTCGAATTGCATCTAAAACCATTATTTTATGAATCATAAATAAGTAGGAATTCAACCAGGCTCACAGAGTACCTCAGTGAGGCGGCTAATGCGGCACAGCAACGGTACCCTTCCGCCTAATTAGTGCTACTGGGGGACTTTAATGCCCACCACCAGGAGTGGCTCTTCCCATACCAGTGCACTGATCATGCTGGACGAGAGACGCGCAAACTTGCGCTAACGTTAAATCTCACCCAGCTGGTCCAGGGGGCAACGAGGGTGCCAGATGTTGATTCGCACACAGCCAATTGCTTGGACCTTCTGCTGACAACAGATCCAGACCGATACTCAGTGTAGATATCTTCACCGTTGGGTAGTTCCGACCACTGTCTGGTGAAGTCTGTGTCCGTCTACTCCCCGCCCGATCCCAGCCTAAGAGGCACCCGGCGGGTATGGCGGTACAGGTCAGCAGATTGGGATGGGATGCGATCTTTTTTCGCATGCTCTGATCATGCTGGACGAGAGACGCGCAAACTTGCGCTAGCGTTAAATCTCACCCAGCTGGTCCAGGGGGCAACGAGGGTGCCAGATGTTGATTCGCACACAGCCAATTGCTTGGGCCTTCTGCTGACAACAGATCCAGACCGATACTCAGTGTCGATATCTTCACCGTTGGGTAGTTCCGACCACTGTCTGGTGAAGTCTGTGTCCGTCTACTCCCCGCCCGATCCCAGCCTAAGAGGCACCCGGCGGGTATGGCGGTACAGGTCAGCAGATTGGGATGGGATGCGATCTTTTTTCGCATGCTATCCTTGGCAGCCCACTTGCTTTTCTTCGGACGATCCATCGTCATGCGCTGACGCTGTGACTGATGTGTTGCGTCGGGGGATGGAGTACTATATTCCATTCTCTGACGTAGCAATATCAAACGTCAACCGACCATGGTTTGGGGCCGAGTGTCACCACGCCAACGCGGTTAAACACAAGGCCAACCAGGCATGGGTCGTCGCTCGAACGCGCAAGGCAAATGACGTGAGTCAGAAGAAGAGAGCCTTCAACACGGCTGCCAAGTCCTGCAAAAAGATGGTGCGAAGAGCACGGTTTGACCACATTAGCAGAATCGGGAACAAACTTGCTTCATATCCAGCGGGTAGCAAAGCGTTTTGGTCCCTGGCTAAGTCGGTCGAATCAAATTTCTGTCGCCCCTCACTACCACCACTGCTGAAAACTGACGGGTCACTGGCCCACTCCGCTGAGGAGAAGGCAAACTTGTTTGCCTCCCTTTTTGCGGAATCTTCGCATCTGAATTCTGATGGCGCGCAGCCTCTTCCCTCTCCTGATGGATGTGTGACGAGTATGTCAGACATCCGCATCCATCAAAAGGACGTCCGTAGGGTTCTGCGTAGCCTCGATGTGAACAAAGCGAGTGGCCCCGACGGGATACCAGCAATTGTACTTAAAACCTGTGCGCCTGAATTGTCTCCGATCTTGACACGCCTGTATCGCCTTTCGATAGAGACTGGAAAAGTGCCGAAGGCTTGGAAGCAAGCCAACGTACAGCCCGTGCCCAAGAAGGGCAGTCGAGCTGACCCGGCCAACAACAGACCCATATCTGTAACGTCCATCCTCTGTAAGAGTATGGAACGTGTACTCAACGGTAAGCTCCTGGCATACCTAGAAGCGAACGACATCCTCAGTGACCGCCAATACGGCTTCCACCGAAATCGGTCCACTGGTGATCTTCTAGCATATGCCATTCACATCTGGAGTGAGGCCATCGAGAGACATGGGGAAGCGCTAGCCGTCTCCCTCGACATCTCGAAGGCTTTCGACAGGGTCTGGCACGAAAGCCTCATTGGTAAGCTTCCTTCCTTCGGTCTGCCTAGTGGTCTGTGTGATTGGATAGGGGACTTCCTGAGGGATCGCTCCATCCGAGTGGTTATCGACGGCTGCTCGTCCGGTCAGTTAGATATCAACGCCGGAGTCCCTCAGGGGTCAGTGCTCTCGGCAACATTATTCTTGCTGCACATTAATGATTTGCTAAAACCCGGCACCTTTGGGTACGCAGACGAAAGCACTGTTGCTGAGAGATACGTGTCCAGCGCACGGGCTACTGGGCCTCAGATTCGGTCTCTCCGGGAGGCCATGGTTGAACGCTTGAACCTTGCAGCTGAGCAGCTGTTCAGGCGTGAAGTACCGTCTGGTACTTCACGCCTGAACAGCTGCTCAACTTGTATAAAGCGCAAGTTCGGTCATGCATGGAGTACTGCTCTCACCTCTGGGATGGATCTGCCAAATACCAGCTTGATGCACTTGAGTCGATCGACAGACGGGCCAAAAGGCTTATTGGCAACGATGCACTGGTCGCCTCAAAGCTCCAGAGCCTCGAACATCGACGCCGAGTTGCCAGCCTGTCGGTTTTTTATCGGTTACATTTCGGGGAGTGTGCGACGGAACTGCACAATTTGATTCCGCCTAGCCCTTTCCATCATCGGACTACAAGACGTACGGCCATGCGCCATCGGTACATGGTGGACATCCCTCCCATACGCACAAAGCGTTTTGCTAATACTTTCATTGTGCGTACAGCTAAGGAGTGGAATTCCCTTCCGGGGTCTTTGTTCCCTGATAGCTACAACCTTGGGGTCTTTAAGTCAAGAGTAAATAGGTTTCTTCTAGGCAAGCGTGCTTCACCGTAGACCACGTCATCGCTTAACAACAGGCGAGATAGTGGTCAAACGCGAGCCGAAAGAGTATAAAAAAAATAAAATAAAAAAAAACTTATACTCGAGCCAATGATCATATGAACCGTCGAAAGAGGGAAGTGTTATTTGCGTTAACTTTATAGAACTTGAAATACTGTGATGCGCACTTAAACAATTTAAGCTATCAGCTTCATCCATAACCTTGACAACATCGGTTAAATACTTTGCAACGGATATTATACTAAAATATTGATCCTCAAAAGAATTCCTGTACTCTAATTGTTTATCTTCCTCATTTTCCTCAATTATTTGTTCTATTTTATCTTGTATTTTGGTAAATGTTATTAACAGTTTAGAGACCGACTCCATACGTAAAAGAAGTTCTGCCTACTGTCGTTCCGACATTTTAACCTGTTCATAAATATGCGCATGAGTGACGACGATTATTCTGAAGCTGGGGATATTTCGAAGTGGATCTTAAGAAGCAAAGGCGTACACTAAAAGGTACGCCTTTGCTTCTTAACTTACACTAAGGTGTTGCTGCATTGACAACTGAAATCGTTAGAGAAGTAGACAAAGGGTATAAATGCATAACAGTATTCCTGGATCTTAAAAAAGCGTTTGACACTATTTCCGTTCCCATCCTTCTGCAGAGGCTTGAAGCCATAGGAGTAAGAGGTACGGCTCGTTCTCTCTTCGACAGCTATCTTCGGGGAAGGAAGCAACAGGTTAAGATAGAAAACTCGTACAGTGACGAAGAAAACGTTGTTTTTGGCGTCCCACAAGGGAGTGTGCTCGGCCCGCCGCTTTTCCTGGTGTACATAAATGACCTATGTAACCTCGGGAATAGCGGTGGGAAGATCTTCTCCTACGCGGACGATACTGCCGTTGTCTTTTCGGGTCAATAATGGGAGATAGTGCACCAAAAAGCTGAATGTGGCCTAACTATTATTGTAGACTGGTTAAAAGCTAACCTTCTAACACTAAACATCACTAAAACAAACTACATCTGCTTTTCCCCAAGTGCAAAATCTAAACCAGGTGCAGACTTTGACATAGCAATCCGCGACAGTGGGACGTGTCCTCTCTTAAACAGAAATTGTCAAAGCCTACAACGAGTCACCTTTACTAGATACTTGGGTGTTGTTATTGATGAGTGTTTATCTTGGCAGGCACAGATTGATTTACCTATTGCAACATGGTCGGGTCGCGGTGAAACACTGGGTTGCAGTTGCACCGCGGCCGGTGGCAAGGCAGGCGAGACACGGCTACTCCGTGATTCCTCACGCAGTCCATCAAGTACGGTGTCATCCAGCATACGGTTACGCTGGATGACCCGCACCTGATCCGATAGACGTTGGGCCGACACGTTGACAGCTGGCTCAAGCACCTGAAACAGAGAGAGCATCCGACCACGGTACGCAGTCAGGTTACTTCCTCCCTCTGTAGCCCCAAAGTATGCGCTCATGACATTTTCGTTAATTGATTGCGTCCATCGCATGCGCTGCACACTTCCACCGGGAGCGGGGACCCTGTCAGAGACCGATGGGCCTCGAGGCCCCAAGCTATCCGGCGGCCGGCGTCCTCCCCGTCGACGCGCAGGTGGTGGTGTCGCCGGCGGAGAGAAGTATTCGTCGCTCGAGCTCGACGCAACTGCAGCGTCCGGGATCGCTTGACTCACGATGCCGACGCCGAAGATGTTGGGCGTGTGGTTAGTGCTCGGACCTGGCTTCTGGTCAACATATTCCATTCATCTTTGTTTATCAAGTATGTAATTTTTCATGTTATAGTTTTGGTTGGTTTACATGGTCACTATTGCATTTTTTTTTTTCATTTTATTGGTGTGTTTGGACATTGTTCTATTGTATTTTTCTATTATATTATTGTATTAGTTTATACTGGAACATTTGGAGATAAAATTTTATATGTCACACTTGACAGGTCAGGCCACAGATTATATACTAATAGTATAGATAAAATACGGAATCCAATTACACGAGGGGCTACCGCTGCGAGGGGCTACGCTCCGATGTGCTGCGGATCTTCACAGATGGATCCAAAATACTGTTACAGGTGCAGGAGTCTTCTCAGAGGAACTAAACATCCACTTAGCTTAACCACTGGCGCTGAAGGGGTCCACAACACGGTGTTCCAGGTCGAATGCTTAGGCATTTCCATGGCGGCCTCAGCCGTCCTATAGCTTGGGAGGTAAACGATTTCCCTATACGTATACTTTCGGACAGCATGGCCGTCCTGCAAGCACTAAACAGCCACACGGACAACTACGGGCTGATTTATGAGTGTCACCTGCGCAGCGCCTGAACCATGTCAGTTCACACGATAAAGTAACCATTTAATGGATCAAGGGACACAGCGATTTCCCAGGGAACGATGCTGGGGAGGAGCTCGCCCGAAGGGGTTCTAGTATAGCACCGATGGGACCGGAACCCACCTTGCCTTTACCATTCGGGTACCTACGCAGTTTGGTAAAAAAACGCACCAGAGATCAACACAACAAGCTATGGATTGACCATAGCGAGTGTAAACAGGCCAAAGAGACAATGCCCTTCATCGACGGCCGTTTCACTTAAAATACCCTACGAGTAACTAAGCCACAGTAGCGTGCAGTCGTAGCCATGACGACTGGATACGGGACCACTTATAAGCACCTTTTATGTCATAGGAATCACGGAC
This sequence comes from Orthosia incerta, assembly GCA_948252205.1. Taxonomy (NCBI): domain Eukaryota; kingdom Metazoa; phylum Arthropoda; class Insecta; order Lepidoptera; family Noctuidae; genus Orthosia; species Orthosia incerta. Next base: position 12,871,754 of record OX411758.1, read on the forward strand.
AGCCCACTCTGCAAAGCATACATGGTGGAAGATGAGACAGCAGCACACCTGCCCTAGGCTGCCCTGTAATCGCTAGTTACAGGGCCAAATACTTCGGTGTCCCAGGTACCCTGTAGGAGATAGTCGGCAACAACAAGGCCCTGCTGGCTTTCCGCGAGGCGCTGGGGTGGATCGAATGATGCAATTGAATCCCACCCATACGCAAAATACGCGCTTAGTCATGGAGTTGCGGCAACAGCCCGTCGTATCTAAACTAACTAAACTAAGGTGAGCCTATTGCCATCAACCGGTCACAAATCTAGACTGTTGACTGCCACTGAAAAATTTCAGGTGGAAAATCCAACTCGGGCATGTGAATTTGCTAGAAACAATCTAATTAGGACTAACTTATTTTTAAAACTATATTTTCATTTTAAATTAAATTCGTTTTCTAAGAAAGGAGTTCAAATTCTAATGATAACGTGTTTCACGTAAATTGAAACTAATAGGTAATGTATTTATTGATAAAAAACTAGTTTAACAGATATTGTTAAACTAGTTTTTTATGCAAAAACCGTCGTTTCAAGTGTTTATCTTAAAAATAAAGGTACATAATGAACGTTGTATCACGAAGTAGGTATTATTGGGAAATAAAATTTGGAAATAACATATAAACTTACCTCTACTAGTATCAGCAGACGGTTGATAGGGGAGAATGGTCGAAGAAAACCTGTTTCGGCAACCCAAGTAACTTGGGACTAGGGCTCGCAGATAATAATGTAAATTTTGTAAATTTTTGTAAAACATCAGTTCGTAAAACTATCGCTGAATTTAAATCATTTATCAACGAAAAGGACTAGAATTGGATACTGTGATGATAATTAAAAAAAAACTTTAAAAAAAATAATTATCCGACTTCTAAAGCAAAACATTACAAAGCGAAAGGAAACGAAAAAAAAACCGGCCAAGTGCGTTTCGGGCCACGCGCAGTAATAGGGTTCCGAAGGTGCATAATAATGCGGCCTAAGAAGAGGGTTTTGTTGTTGTTACATGAACATTAAAACGGTTTCAGCGGCACACAACGTCTAAAAACGGGCCCACATAGGATGATGTTTTTTTTTATCTATATGCTCGCGCTTGACCACTATCTCGCCTGATGACCATTTGTACAAAAATTTGACTGTGCCAAGTACATTTTATAAGTTGGTCGACTATTACTCGTAAACTTGTAAAGCCTACTTATCCGTGATAGTTTTCCTTTTGCCGTGAACACTTGACTCTAACATAAATTTGCAATTTAAAGCTTAATTTTACGCAAACGGATCTCTGAATCGAAAAATGGTTTTAACAAACGCATCATTTTGAATGGCCTATCCAACGATACCCCACACCATGAGACAGATGAGAAAAAAATACATCCCCACTTTATGTCTATGGGAGGTACACGAAAAAAAAATCTTTTTTCATAATTTTTACTTACCAGTTTGTCGGAATAATTAATATGTATATCCATGCCAAATTATAGCTTTCTAGTACTTCAATTCTCTGAGCTAAGCTGCGGACGGACAGAGCGAAACTATAAGGGTTCCTTGTTGACTTTGGAACCCCAACAATAGGTACCAAAGACATCGACTTCGGGATACAAAGTTATTTTTCGCTTTGTAGTGTTTTGCTTTAGAATCGTTTTTTTTTAATAGGTTTTTATTTTACTTGTTTTAGTGTTGGTACCTCATATTACCATGAAAATCATATACAGCCAGAGTTCATGTCATTTCAATTCCAATAAACCCAAACACGGCTAGGATACATTGTATTATTACGAAGTTCCAGTGCCTACCTTCCGGGTTCATCATCAGATCAGTTCGATGGTACCATTTTCATCAGTACCATTTATTTATATGTATTTGCTACATCATAGTTGCTTAACTATTTGAGATATCTTATACCTATGGCATACTTATCAAGGTGTTCTAGTGGCCATCTATGGTGTTCTTCATTAGTTCCACTTCGCCAAATGATACTTACTTTCTGAGTGCAAGTGTTATTGAAAATACCAAAATCGCTATATTATGTCTGCCTATAATATTTGAGGAGTTCCTTAGATTTCCATGGGATCCCATCATTAGTATCTGATTTGGTGACAAAGGAACTACCTCGAGAGTATAACCTTTCAATCAATGAAAGATTTTTGAAAATCCGTCTATATACGACGGAAATTATGCCCGAACTCAAAAAAGGAGAGCGGCACTCTATCGCATGGGAGGCCCTGGGAAGACCCATACGACAACGCGGCCGACCTCAGTTGCGATGTCGCCTCGGTTAACAAGCGCCATCGCAAGCTACTTGTTAGCAAAAGCCCCGACGAGCGGCCTCGCCTCGGGTTCTCTTCGCTTCACCGTAGGTAAACAAACCATGGCTACGGACCCCCCCCCCCCCCCCCCGCCTCGACAATGCGGGAAACCACTGAGGGGTAGGTCCGGGACCCCGAATGATATATATAAAAAGGAATGATTTGATTGATAATAAGTTTGTTTGTCTATACTAATATAATATTATAAAGAAGAAAGATTTTTTTGTTTACACCGAAAAAAAAAAAAAAAAAACTACACCTCTTTCTCTTCACCAATAGAAAGCTACATTAATCCTGAGTAACATAGGCTATTTTTTAGCCCGAAAACGGGTCCTGTGGGGTCACGGGAGCGAAGCCGCTAGGAAAACCTAGTATTAAATAGTATATCTCGAAAAGACACACATGTTGATACTACAAAAATACATTTGAATACTACAATCATTTTGAAGATAATTTACATATATATTCTTGCAAATAAAATTTTATCATTATTCACTTACGTTTCTTGGAGTTCTGGAGTGGATCTAAAATAAAAAAAACACAATTGATTAAGTTATTATTTTAATGACTAGCTTTACCTTAACTAACGATGGAGTAAAAAGAGATCTAAAACAATTGCGACCAATAAGGTAAGTATTTAAAACAACTATTTTTAACGATCCCTTATCAAAAACAAATTATTATAAAAACAAAAAACCTGACTGCTAAAAATTAATTAACTGAAATGAGTAAAACAAGTACCTACTAGATATTTATATTTCTATATCTATATTATAAAGATTTGTATTTTTGTATGTAACGAATAACTCAAAAACTTCTGAACCGATTTCAAAAATTCTTTCACCGTTAGGAAGCTACACTATCCCCGAGTTATATGGGTCGCGCGTAGTTCCCACGGGAACGGAAACTATGCGAGTGAAACCGAGAGGCGTCTGCTAGTAATTTATATATTAAATATTATGAGGTGCTACCAGCGGTGCCAAACGAATTTTTGGTTGGTTTTTCTATAATTTTTGTTTGTCCCCGCCTTTTTTACCCGAGTGCCGAAGGAGGTTGTCAGTCTATGTATGTATGTTCCTATGTGGCTTTCTAAAGACCAAAAATAATGGTCGATTTTGATGATTCTTACGTCAATCGATATTAAAATAGTGGAAAATAGAAAAATGGCGGTTCTTCCGAGCCCTTCCTGTGGATTATCAAAATAGAGGGCCAAGTCGAAAAATAAATGCTAACCAAAAAGTTATAAATAAAAAAAGATAATGTAGCCTTAACGTTTGTGTGGGGACTCACCCTTAAGTGCGGCGACGGGAGACGACACCCCCGCCAAATGACCAGTGGACAAAGCGACGCGAGAGAGTACGTCACGCTCGCGAAACGCTCGTACAATAGTTTACTTTTACCTGTTTGTGCCCTTAAACTGTGTTTATGTGTTGTAATTATATACCTTTTCACTGTTGACGCGCGTTAGAACTTATTTAAAGACCCAACACACCCTGAGAAGAAGAAATATTCCTACAAGTCCTCCCCCTCTGACCCAGACATGCGCCCACGCGTCTGAGTCAGACAAGATAACGCTTAGGTCTACCGCGCCTACGCTTTTCGTTGACCGGGGCTGGCGGTACGTCGCCTACGAATGGAGTCAACTGGGAAACATGGTACCTCCCTAACGGTTCACCGCTACTTACTTTCTCCAACACATAAGTAGTGGAGCTCGCGGGTTCCTTAATACGGTAAGGTCCGTCCCGTCGCGGTATGAACTTCGGCGTTTGTCCGCGGGTCGTGTCGTTACTTCCTTGGGTCTTCAAAAGGACTAGATCACCGATTGAGTAATCAGGTGCAGCTGACCCTTTGATGTATGCGCGGAACTTGGTAACAGCCCATACGACTGCTAGCGCATCTCTATCCGTTGTGTTATAGTTTCTCTGCGAACTATTCAACAGTCGACTTGCGTATTCTATTGGTCTTTCCTCGGGGCCCTCCCCCTGCATTAGTACTGCTCCGAGACAATAAGCGCTGCTGTCGGTTCTCAATGTAAAAGGCATCGATTCGTCAGCTTGGCGCAGTATCGGAGCGGCGATTAATTTCTCCTTAATGCAGTCAAAGGCGCCTTGTTGCTTCGAGGTCCAGGTCCATTTGCTGTCCTTCTTCAGAAGATCCGTCAGAGGTTTGGCAACGTCGGCGTAATTGGGAATTAAGCGCCGGAACCAACTTGACTTTTGCAAAATGGTCTTCACGTGCTTCGCGTTCTCAGGAGGGAACATATTTGCAATGGCTGCTGTCTTATCAGGGTCTGCCTTCCCCCCTCCTGGTACGATCACGTGGCCCCTAAACTTAACTGACTCTTGGTCCAGCATCGCTCTCTTACTGGGAGACATCCGGTAAGGCGGTGAGGCGATGGTTTCCTGATACGGGTCGATCTTCAACTGGTGCGTGGCGTATTCCGTTGGTGGTCCACCCTTTGCGAAACGATCAGACCTCTTTAACAGAAACGCATTCAGTTGGACCTTCTGATCTGCTGTTAACTTGATGTCTTCATCATCCCTCAGCATAAGGTTTGATGCTTCTACCTTCATCAGCTCCATCTGGCTGCCAGTAGGTAAATCAAAGCTGGTTATAAACGGATGCCAATGTTTCGGCTCGTCGTTAAAACACCAGCTTCTCTGTGGTAAGTCCAACAGGATACTTGCTTTCATGATGAAATCTCTACCTAGCAATGTCCGAGTTTGCGCGTCGGGTAAAACTATAAACGTGGTAGGTATAACGTGGTTTTCCAACATCACGTCAGTATCACATTCAAGTACAGTACCTTCTTGTTCTGATCCGTCAGCAAGCCCTATAGTACGTAACGTTTTCCTAAAAACCACGCCGGCTCTATAAAGTAAGTCGTATAGCATGGGGCCCGCGATGCAATGCGTGGCCCCCGTGTCTAAGATAGCTACTCCCTTGCGATTCACGACCTGGATTTCCACCAGCGGCCGCGAATCTTCACGATTGGCTACTTGAACGCTACAAAAATCTGACTTGCTTGTAGTCGACGCGGCTTTACAGTTACTGCATTTAGAACGTACCACTCCCAGCTGACCACATCCGTAACAACGTAACTCGGTACTTTTGCTCGACTTATTAGAAGGATTTGTGACCTTTCCGTCCTTCTTATCCTTATTACGGCATTCGTCTACCGTATGACCGAAAAATTTGCAATAAGTACACTTCGGTCTAACACGCCTTTGCCCATCACTATTTTTATTAATTGTCGCGTTTAGGGCATGCGAGTCGGACGGCCTAACAATACTTTCATTAGTACTCGACTTACGCTGGTCACTTGCGACATTCGTAGGGTTAACGCTTGTGTTTGAACGTTCCTGCGCGGCGACAGAAAAGTTAAAGTTTACATTAGAAGCACTTACCTCCGCCAATGACTCCTCGACTAACCTGGCCTTCGCTATCAGCTGTTCCAGATCGTACACCGCGTCGCGAGACACTCGTTTTCTTATCCTACGATCTAACAGTCCGTAAACCATGTCTAACATCATCACTTCCGGTACATTATACGGTAACTTTGATATTAAAGCGCGCACTTTGCTTATAAACACGTCGGCCCGTTCACTATTTTGTTCGGTACCGAAGATGTCTCGAAATATCTTATAACCGGGTCGCGGCACTCCGTACATCCCTCGCAGACGATTCAATGCGTCGGACCATGACGTTATCGACGACTTTACGCCCTGCCACCAGATAGCGGCCTCGCCGACTAGCAGCATGGGGAGTCCCCGCAGCGCGTGCTCGTCGCTGACGTCGGTGCAGTCGCGGTATACCTCGATAGCGTCGATGAATGCCTCGAGCTCTTCCGCGTTCTTCGATGACCCGTCAAATCGCGCCGTACACTTCGCGAAGTTGCCCGACCACCGCGCGGTATCCCGCGTATCGGGCATCCGTGATGATGATGTGCACGGTTCATCCTTGTTCGCCAGTATGCTTTCTACGAGAATACGATTTGCTTCCGCTTGGCTCCTTGTGATGTTGCACACAAGGGTCTGAAGCATCTCCTCAGACATGCTGATGCTCGGTGATGACAATGGTGATGCGATCACCGTCCTATTCTGATCCGCGTCCGTATCGGATTCCGACCCACCATCTCTTCCGGTACGTTTTTATGTTGGCTTCGGTGGCATGGTAACAGGGCACTACCTGCTCTTTTGTTACTCGCTCGAACAACCCGAGTTTTTTTTTTGCACGTGTTGATCGTATTCTCGCGCCACTACGCTTCGCGGTAGACTCGCCCGCGCGCGTCGGTTACAATTTTTGGCGGGCAGAGTGGACTCGCCCGAAGTTTTGCCAATTAGTTTGCACAATAGGTAATGCACTATCGGAAGGGTTCACAGTAATCACAGTCTGTGATGGCACGATAGGATTTATCACTTTTTGTCACTGTTGTTTTATGTTCACTTATTTTCACTGAAAACGGCCCCACGTTGGGCGCCACTTGTAGGAATATTTCTTCTTCTCAGGGTGTGTTGGGTCTTTAAATAAGTTCTAACGCGCGTCAACAGTGAAAAGGTATATAATTACAACACATAAACACAGTTTAAGGGCACAAACAGGTAAAAGTAAACTATTGTACGAGCGTTTCGCGAGCGTGACGTACTCTCTCGCGTCACTTTGTCCACTGGTCATTTGGCGGGGGTGTCGTCTCCCGTCGCCGCACTTAAGGGTGAGTCCCCACACAAACGTTAAGGCTACAATAATTAAAAAAATCTAAAAGCCCGACTGCTTAAGAAGTGAGTTAAAAAGACATAAACAGAAGGAAATCATGCTGTGCAATCGGAGGATACATCTGGTTTCGGTCAGCCAGGTTCGCAACCTATATTTATCCTCCGACTGCACAGCATGATTTTCTTCTTGTTTAAGTCTTTTAAGTTCATAAGTTCACTTCTTAAGGTTACAATAGTCGAAAATTCTTCCATACAAATGTAGTCTAGGGATTATTCCACTGTTTGACGATGTACGTTTAAAATAAAAAGTGATATCAAATTGTCTCATCATTATCTAGCCCTGTATGGAAGCAAAAAAGCAAAAAAATAAAATATTTGAAAGTTATGAGCGTCGAAAGTTCCACATTTCGACACTAATTTGAACGCATTTTTGGGCGCGAATAAATACCATAAGAAGACGGAAAATTGCAAAACAGCCTCCATACAGGGATAGATTAGTAGTTCAACAATGCAAATAATTTTATTTTGGACAGATAGATATAATCGTTTTTTCATGATATCTAGACTGCCAAAGGTCTGTTTATAAAATTTCGCGCGCTCGGTTTCGTCCTAAATCATTATCCATTTCGCTACAAATTTGCAAAAGTGTGAATTCGTACGCGAAATAGCTTCCTTCTACTCATCACAGCATCTATCTCTTCCGCACGTGTTGTCGGTTGATATAAAATACATTTTAACCCCGCGCACAAAATAGTTCGTGCCGTCGACTAGTGTACCCTTAAGCACTCGTTCGTCGTACAGACAACACGTAATTATTTTGCTTCGTAATTATTTAAACATACAAGTCGGGAAAAGTTACTGTTCATATTAGTGTGTTATACCTTTGTGAAGCTGTGTAAAAGGACTATTCAACATTGCTTAAATCATCTCAAAACTCCGCGTGGTTCAATGTTGTTTACGCGTAATTAGCAAATAAGTTCTCAACATTTTGCTAAAAACATTTTAATCCCTGACCTACGATAACTTGCGGCCGGCTCACTGTAGCACACAGACACAGGACACGTAAGTGCGCCCATTTCTCAGAATTTTGGGCATCATTACCTATTTTTGCGTGTTTTGTCTACGCATAAATATTATTAATGTCACGCTGTGGATTTGCGGTGAACATATTTTTTACCAAATTGCTTTGCGCACTATTAATTAAAATAGCTCCGAATGATAATAGCTGCTCGACTTGCCTAAAAACGGTGCCAAATAAGGGACTTCTTAAATGCTGTAAATGCAAATACAAGGCACCATCTGCATTGCGCAAATGTCACTGAAAAACAATTCCAAGCAATGACGACAACAAATAAATATTCTTGGACCTGCACTAACTGTTCCAGCAAACCGGCAAAAGCTAATGCCTCGACTCCAATAGTGCTCAATAAGACTTGCTCATCTATCGACTTTGTAAATACCAGCTTTTTTGAAGGTTTCTCTGATGGTGGAGAATGCAACGTTACATTGAGACAAAAGTCTAACACCCGTAATGTTTCTACAGATAGCTTAGTACAAGATCTTCATTAAGAGGATCATTAAACAGGAGTTTTGCTTTCTTGAGACTAAAATAAAAGACCAGCTCAAACAGATGTCAGACCAAATATCAGATTTTAAAGACTCTATAAACTTTTACAACACTCAATATGAAACTCTCAAGTCCTGTCTCAAGGAAAAAGAAACCAAAATAAAAAATACAGGCTCAGAACGAACGTCTATTAACAGCATCTGCAGACCACTCCATGAGACTGTCATTAGTAGAGCAGAATCTACGCGTAAACAACATTGAAATCAATGAAATACCGAAATACAAGACATTATCACTATTGATAATGCCGGTAATTCTGAGATGGCGATATCCTTCATGCGGCACGAGTTGACAAATTAAACGCTGAGAGCAATAGGCCTCGTCCTATGGTTGTTAAACTACGAACACCACACGTCTTCGCGACGGCTTGAAAGCAGTAGTCGTGAATTTCAATAAAAAAATCAACCCCAAGAAAAGCTTATCTCTAAACATTTGGGAATAGGGAGAGATCAAACGCCAGTGTACGTGTCGGAGCACTTGTGTCCAGCTAACAAACAGCTGCATGCTAGCAGCATCCAGGCAGACAGCCAAGGCGTTAGGCTATAAGTTTGTGTGGGTTCGAAATGGACGAGTGTTTGTGCGTAAAGACGTTACCCACGCTGCGATTCTTACTCAAATCCAAAGAATAGCTCATTAGTTTAGTTTACCATTCCAACAATTACTCAGACAATGTTTCCGATTCGACTTATATTCATAATCCTTGATATTTACTATCAAAATATAAGAGGCTTAAGAACGAAAACAAACGAACTGTACCAAAACACGTTGCTGAACGATTATAAAATAATAACTTTTACTGAGACTTGGCTGAATTCAAACATACTGAATAGCGAGTTGTTTGATTCTAGGTATACTGTTTACCGTCGCGATAGAATATGCCATAATGCTGTTAAAAAAGATGGCGGCGGCGGTGTTCTCCTAGCTATTTCTCGGGCTGTTCCTTCAGCCGGAGTCCACAATTGGGCAAGTGATAATATCAGACCTCTGGGTGACTGTCATATTAAAATTTAATAACAATGAAAAAATATAGCCATTTGTGTAACATATTTACCCTCTCCAGAAAAAGTAGTCTTTATATTTTTTTCTAAATACTGTAAGTAACACTGTAAACAACGTTGAAGAAGTTCTTATCCTTGGACATTTTAATCTCGGATTCATTAATGGGTGATCTTTAGATGGACAAACCTATACTAGTCCTAACAACTATAATAATACTTTAGGAGATACGTTTATTGATTTTCTATCAATTAACACTTTTTCAATTTAACTGCGTTCGTAACACTGATAAAAGAACACTTGATTTAGTTATAAGTAATATGCGCAATCTTTATGTTACTCATAACTCCGATCTTCTTACTAGACTTGATTCTAAACACCTTGCCCTAATCATTTCCATATCACATGGTAATATTAAATGATTGCCTTCAAATACCAACATTTGCCCAAACTTCTACAAATTTGACTATGTAAAAATTGTGTCTGACCTACAAGCTACGAGTATTGAAAAACAATATATCACGGGTATTTAACGCGATGATTTCGATTATTTATTTACCTATTTAACCCGACGTTTCGGCCGTGTTGCAACGACCGTGATCCCGGGTAGACTAATAAGCTATTGACTGTGGAATCTAGAATTTTTGCTCTCCAATGATATTAATAATCTAGTTTCTATACAACATTAAAAGAGTTGATCGATAAGCACATACCTCAACACAATTGTAAACACTTAATGGGACATGGTTTTAGTCGTTGGCTCTCGTACTATTAACACACGAAGGTGCACAAATATTTAATGAACTACCAAAACATATTAAAGCCTACTATTATTTGAAATACTATTAAAACAACACAATATTCAATAAAAATAATAACTCGCAGCTTTTGATTGACTACGCATATTGTTAACTTGAACATTGCGCTTCTTGTCAACTGTCCACTAATTCTGTGTAGGTATTTATTTAATACTGGTACTGACTGAGTTAATTTTTCTTTTTGCATTTATTTTGTTTTTGTTAAGTACCTAAATTTTAAATATGTAACAAAGGTTCAAATCAAATCGTAAAATTAATATATGCTACTTTTGTCCTGTACTGTAGGTAAGTGGGCTACAGATTAAGTCGACCTAGAACCTTTAAGAGCTTGTAGTTTCCATCATTCCTGATTAATTTGATTATGTAATACCGTATTTCATTAAATCAGTCAGGAATCATGGAAACTACAAGCTTTTAAAGGATCTAGGTCGACTTAACCTGTAGCCCTGTATACTTGAATTTTATAAATATGTAATTTTCTCATGTAAGAGAATGCCAGTATAATTCTTTTGAGAAATACAGATTCATAACCGTAATTACAGATTCGGCAGATTAGACCTTAATTAGTATAATCACTATCCCACGAATCTTAATCCCGATAACGCTCCGCATAGGTAATAATGTATAAATCTACCTCATTTGTGTTCAATTAACAGACGTGAAATTGTTTCAGTTGACACTTGTGGACTAGCGCTAGTGGATCCCACAACCCGACTCGGACACCTGACACCGACCCAACAGGCCCGGACAGGCAGGCGCAGCATAGCCGACCCCACGATCCGGCACTGCTGGAGCTAAGTCGGCTCCATAGTCAATCTTAACGTAACCGCACAAGGCTCAACATCCCAGCCGCGATGAAGGTTGTAGAAGAAGAACAGCTCATCAACGTTATAGACGGCCCGTGGTCGCCTCAGGACCTGATCCGCGAGATCGTAAAGTCGGGCACCCAGGAGGACCCGTTTTACCTGATGGACCTTGGCGAGGTGGTGGCGCGGTACCACCACTGGAAGGAGCTCATGCCGCGCGTCGAGCTCTTCTATGGTAAGTCATACTACTATAGCGCACTACAAAACTGAATGCTATATACCATTACTGCCCAGAATATGATCCATATTAGCGACACTATCGAATGGTGGAATAATGCAATCGCATGTGTATCCTTTATCAAAGGAATCCTGACAAGGAATATTGATTTTTAAAAAATCCAATTATGCAGTTTTAGTTTTCATCAAAGTCGGCCTCGTGACTCTTTTGAGTGCTTGCCTCTATTCCTCATAGTTTCGGATTTGGCCATCCAAGTCAAAGTCAGATTTCTTTGTTTCAATTAAGCGGCACTTTCGAACGTCAAAAATTTAAATTAAAAGTAATTAAATTCTTACACTGTATCAACTACAAAACTCTGGATTCCCCTTAACATCAAAAAAGCTGAGAGTAAATTTTCATTTAAGCCAGAATCCGGAATTATTATTTGTCCTCTCATACATAGCTCGGTATTCGTCATAGTTATTATATTTTAAACTCGCAGTCTCATTTAGAATTCGGTATTTATAATAATATTTATTAGTCTATTGTTACAGAAATTATTTATGTATTTTATTAGTTAGGTAGTTTTTTAATATCCGATTGTTCTTGTTTTTTATTTTTTGCACCTACCACTTTTATGTCCTTTTTAACCCAAAGGTTGACTGGTAGAGAATGCCTTGCTGCATTAAGTCCGCCTATGTACCACTATTGTACATGAAGTTTAAATAAATAAATAATTGATTCAACCGTCCATTCGGCAAAGTAGATTGTTATGGAAAAGAAAGGACAAGAAACTCTACTCATACTCTTAAAAAAAAGTGTTTTACAATATTACATATATCTTACATTAATTCATACACGTGCACCCAGGGGAATCGTCCTCCTGTTAGTGTTTGTAATACTTTGTGTAATGTTCATTGTGTTCAGGTAAATTCATTAATTTGATAAATAGGAACATGGTTCTCACATACTTACAAATATTGCAAACATAGTTAAATTACCTAATTCAACAACAATGCAACAGTGTCAGTTAATTTCTTGAACAAAAAGAGAAGAAAACAATAAAAAAAAATATGTAAGTACTAAAAGTATGAATATATAGATTCTGGACGGATCTTCCCCACGGATCCCCGTCTCCGTCTCCAACATCTCCTGCCTGGCTCGCTTCTTCGCCTCGCCGATGGCCAGCCGCAGAGTCTCCGTCACCGCACGGTACACCTTATACCGCGCTTCGTCAGGGACCCGGCGACGTCTCCTCCGGTATCGGGTGTACTGGCATCTGGCCGGGCGGGGATGGCAAACCGTGGCTGCCGGTGGTCCGGGTGGAGACGTGGAAACGGATATATCTTTGATCTGATAACGTCTCCACCTCCACAGCGACACGTGCCAGTTGCGGACACGGCTCGCGACAGCAGGGCCAGCGAACAAGACGTCCACTATTGAACGCGCCGGTTTAGGACGACCAGGCCAGTGGTGACTGCCCACTCTTCCAGCACCTCACCCCTAGCATCGGTTACCGGAGATCCCCACGCCGAAGACTTGGCGTTGAGATCCCCTAGCAACAGCACAGGTTGAGGGTGGAGTCGGCTAACGACGGCGCCCAACTCGACAAGGAAACTCTCGAAGTCGGCGAGACTCTTGTTGAACGAAAAGTACGCATCAACTATGACAACGTCATCCGCGAGGGCGGCCACCCAGCCGTGGCCTCGGGACGGGCTGACAAGAGACTCGCATATGATGGCCATCAAACCGTCGAGGTCTCCAACCCAGTGGTCTCTGGGTGGGATGAAATACGGCTCGGCGACCACAGCCACTTGAATCGACCACTCTGCCATGCTCTGGAGCAAGAGATTCTGAGCTCTGGCAGAGTGGTTGATATTGCCCTGGAGGAAATGTCAGAGCGCCATTATGCACAGGCGTGTCATGATCGAAGACAATTCAAGCGCACAAGTTCTAGGAACAATTGCTGGTATACCGTCGGTGCTGCTAGCCTTATTCATGTCGATGGTGCGCAGCACCCTACTCACGTCCTTTTGAAGGATGCTAATGTCCGACATACTCATCTCGCATCCATCAGGAGAAGGAAGGGGGCGCGCGCCACCAGGATTCAGACGCGACAAATTCCGCAAAAAGAGAGGCCAACAAGTTTGATTTCTCCTCAACGAAGTGGGCCAGCGACCCGTCGGATTTTAGCAGTGGTGGTAGTGAGGTATGGCTGAAGTTCGATTTAACCGATTTAGCCAAGGATCAAAACCATGTTTGATCCCTATTCGGCTAATGTGGGCGAACCGAGCCCTTCGCAACACCTTCTTGCAGGACTTGGCAGCCCTGTTGTAGGTTTTCTTCATCTGACCCACGTCACTCGCCTTACGCGTTCGAGCGTCGACCCAGGCATGGTACGCCTCATGTTTAAGCGCCTCGGCGCGATTGCACTTTGCGCCAAACCAAGGTCGGTCTTCGCTAGACATTATTACATTAGAGAACGGAATGTAGTACCCCATTCCCCGAGCAAGTAAGCTGCCAAGTTTAGCATGCGAAGTAAGATCGCATACCATCCCAATTCGCTGACTTGTACCGCCATACCCGCCGGGTGTTGGGGAGTAGACTAATACAAACTTCACCAGACGGAACTACCCAAAGGTGGAGATAACAATACCGAAAATATCGCGATAGCGATTGGAAAATTTACAAAAATGTTTGTTTTAAATTGTCAAGCGCTATCGAAATGTCACGTGATCCCTTACACTTGGCATTTCGACCATCGCCATCGCTGACATCGAATGACACTTGTCTACAGCCTAACACACATTTAATTTGCGATAATGGTCAAAACCTACCTTTGCATTCTATTATCCAGTCTCTTCGTGAGGCCATGGTGGAGCGTTTGAACCTGTCCTTGCAGGCAGTCTCCGAATGGGGCGATGCCAATCTGGTCAGGTTTAATGCTGCTAAAACCCAGGCGTGTCTTTTTTCCGCGAAAAAGAGCAAATTTCACCCGGCTCCAACTTTCCGAGATCTGACCGTGCCAATAACGGACCATCTTGAGCTTCTTGGCGTTACTTTGACATCGACTCTCAATTTTGGCCCATACATTGAGGCAAAGGCTCAGCTGGCTGCCAAAAAGTTGGGGATCCTTGCGAAGGTGAGAAAGTACTTCACGCCGGAACAGCTGCTCAACTTGTATCAAGCGCAAGTTCGATCATGCATGGAGTACTGTTCTCATCTCTGGGATGGATCTGCCAAATACCAGCTTGATGCACTGGAGTCGATCGAAAAGCGGGCCAAGAGGCTCATCGGCGATGAAGCACTGGTCAAGACAAAGCTCCAGAGCCTTGAACATCGTCGTCGAGTTGCCAGTTTGTCGGTTTTTTATCGGTTACATTTCGGCGAGTGTGCGATGGAATTGCATGATCTAATTCCACCTAGCCCGTTTCATCATTGGACTACCAGACGTACGGCGATGCGTCATCGGTACATGGTGGACATCCCACCCATACGCACCAAACGTTTTGGGAACACTTTTATTGTGCGTACAGCTAAGGAGTGGAATTCCCTGCCGGAGTCTGTGTTTCCCGACAGCTACAATCTAGGGGTCTTTAAGTCAAGAGTGAATAGGTTTTTCTAGGCAAGCGTGATTCACCGTCGACCACATCATCGCTTTCCATCAGGTGAGATAGTGGTCAAGCGCGAGCCTATAGGATATAAAAAAAAAAAAAAGTATCTTATTTACATCACAAAGTACGTAAGCGACGACGCTATTTTGTGGTTACATGCAGCATATTTTGTTTGATTATAGCCGTGAAATGCAACGATGATAAGCTGCTCGTGAGCACGCTGGCGGCGCTCGGCACCGGTTTCGACTGCGCCTCCAAGGTCGAGATCGAGCTCGTCACCTCCATCGGAGTAGCTCCCGAGTGAGTACCTACCTACCTTCAACGCCATGTAGGTATATCTCCAATGTCTCGTGGTAATGACCACGACTGCTGAGACCAAGCAACATTCGATATTCGGCGTGAGGCCAAATATACTATTCGTTGCAAGTCTAATTATAATGTTTGTTACAGGCGCATTATTTTTGCGAACCCCGCTAAGATGCCGTCGCATCTCAACTACGCGTCGGCCGTCGGCGTCGACGTCATGACCTTCGACTCGGAGAGCGAGCTCATGAAGATCAAACAATACATGCCGCACGCCCAGTGAGTATTTTTCGTGATGTCCCTCTCCTAGGAAAATTTTGCTTAGAAATGGGACGCGCTGTCTGCCTTCCACTTCTTCTAATCTTTAGCGAGACCGCGTGATCAGTGTCGCGCCGACCGGGACCCCTGGCAGCGGCTGTGTGCGAAATCTATGAAGTGCCTCTTTTTTGTGGTCGTGTTCAGACATTTTTTTTCAAATTTTTACTGGTATATTCCTCCAATTTTATATAGAACTTTAAGTTTTTCATTACTCAAAATTTATTTTTTGTTGATGACATACTGCCACACACTATCTTTGCTTCTAACATACGTACAAAGTTGAGACAAAGTGGAAAATACGTAGAATTAAAAATAGAACAATACAATATAACCTAAGAGACGTGGAAGATCGACCTTCACCCATCAGATAACTGGACGAGACATATTTGTTACCAAATATAATTTATTAACAAACATGCTTTTGATAACTTGCATATCGAAAAGTGTTCATAGCTATTTTTAATTGAATTAATTGAAATCAATTTTTTTTCATCACCTTCACTCATTTGATAAACGAATGAATTTCATCTCAACTGATAGTTTTTAACACACAGAATATGCCTAGGTAGGCTTGCCTACTTATTTCTGTTCATGGCTACTTGGCAAGCAGATGTGAACAGGTAAGTCAATATAGGTAACTACACCGATCTGATAACCAATCGAAATGGATATCATAAGTAAGATATTTTAATTACAAAACCAATCGTATATGCTTGCCTGCAAAAAATCGTACATGAAATATTGTTGCCAAGCTATAAAGTTTTAGAATTGGAGCTATTTGATAGTTGCGAGAGAGAAAGTAGAGCGTCCTAGGTCCGTGTGATAGAACAGGATACAACATAGTAGATGCACTCTACCTAACCGTTGAATGTATCCGAGCTTAAATACGTTTCACTCTTTGCCATTTTCCAAACCCCATTAAGTAAAAAAACAATTTTACTATACATATTACTGTTTTGAGCTTATATGTCATTTAAGACCACAAAATAATATTGTCCGTATTTTTGAGTCAAATACCCCTATGTGCGTCGGGTGAAATAGGTAAATAAATAATCGAAATCATCGCGTTAAATTCCCACAATATATTGTTTTTTCAATTATGAAACGCGAATGTTTTAAAGTTTATAATTGGTGATTATAAATAAATAAAACAATTTTTCAAATCTATTTTTAAATTTGGGTGTTGTGTTTATGAAGTATGTCAATATAAACTTGTTTTGAAGTTTATAATTCGAATATTACGACTGTATACGAGCATGCGCACTCAGATACATTCAACGGTTAGGTAGAGTGCATCTGCTATGTTGTATCCTGTTCTATCACACGGACCTAGGACGCTCTACTTTCTCTCTCGCAACTATCAAATAGCTCCAATTCTAAAACTTTATAGCTTGGCAACAATATTTCATGTACGATTTTTTGCAGGCAAGCATATACGATTGGTTTTGTAATTAAAATATCTTACTTATGATATCCATTTCGATTGGTTATCAGATCGGTGTAGTTACCTATATTGACTTACCTGTTCACATCTGCTTGCCAAGTAGCCATGAACAGAAATAAGTAGGCAAGCCTACCTAGGCATATTCTGTGTGTTAAAAACTATCAGTTGAGATGAAATTCATTCGGTTATCAAATGAGTGAAGGTGATGAAAAAAAATTGATTTCAATTAATTCAATTAAAAATAGCTATGAACACTTTTCGATAGGCAAGTTATCAAAAGCATGTTTGTTAATAAATTATATTTGGTAAAAAATATGTCTCATCCAGTTATCTGATGGGTGAAGGTCGATCTTCCACGTCTCCCCTACTAATATGTAGATACCAAAAAAGAATACCGTCAAAAAATTATTTATACCATTCCCGCTCTAAAAACCTTATTTTATTCACTAAAAACAGTGAATAATTATCGCAAAAAACGGAAAAAAAACACGTTAGACAGACAGACAGACGGACCGCGGAGTCTTAGTAATAGGGTCCCGTTTTTACCCTTTGGTAACGGAACCCTAAAAAAGCACTGTTTTCACTTTTAATCACTGTTTTAGTGTTTGAATTTTTATCGAGTACTTTTTGCGCAAGGAGTTTGTATACAACCTCCTTGCGCAAAAAGTACTCGATACAAACACCTTGTGCTTTTCGCTTAAATCTTTTTTTTCTGGTAGTCATGGTATAAAGTATAGTATGCAACTCTTGAATAAAACGGATTTATATCGAGGTCGGTTTTTTTTTTAAATTATTTAGACGGAACAAATTAACGCAGGTATTTCTCGCGCACCGTCAACAACCGTAAAATAGTGAGTGTTGTTTACTGATTCTTATAAAGTTTAATAGCGTGAAGCCTAATACATGTGCAGCTTTGTATATTTTGTGATAAATACTCATAATAACTAAGTAGTGACTAAATACAACCAACCAGTGATTTTATTATACCGCCATTACTTAAATAACCTGTGAGAATCAACTTAATGAGCGCAACGCGTAAGTGACGCGGTATACACGGCGCTTACGACGTTCTTCTCGACGAAATACGCATCGACAGTTCGTCGCCAGGCGGTGGGCCTTTATTAGCGTGCGATTTATTGGTGTGCACAGGATTATTGAAACATGGAAGATCAATTTCAAATTTTATTTGACAATATGAAAATTGAAATGCAGAAACAGACGGTTGAACTAAAAGAGTCTATAACTAATTCAATCATGGAGAAAATAGATGAAAAACTAAAGCCTATTATAGCTGAAAACAAAGACTTAAAAATACAAGTGGTTAACCTTGAGAAAGAGATCGAATATCTGAAAAGAGATAGGAAGCAGAACAACATTATTATTTTTGGATTAAAAGAGGAAGAAGAATCTACGTCAGGACTAATACAAGAGGTGAAGAAAATATTTAATAAAAACTTAAATATGGACTTTGGGGATTCTGAAGTAAACAACATTTATCGCATCGGAAAGAAAAGCCCAGGAGGTAAACAGAGACCTGTTTTACTTTCCTTTGTCAATTCATGGAAGAAAAATGAGGTAATGAAAGTCCGGAAAAACCTTAAAGATATATATATAACAGAGGATTATTCCAAAGAAGTTCTGGCGAAAAGAAAATTGTTACAAACTAAATTGAAAGAAGAAAGACAGAAAGGAAATTTTGCATACCTTAAATACGACAAACTTGTAGTAAAGGAAAATAATATACCCAATGATAAAAGAAAGAGAGAAACATCTTCATCGCCAGACAATACACAAGCAAAAAAACAACAATTCTGGACGCCATCACAAAATAATAGGCGTAACGCCTTTGATATCTTGAGAGGCAGATCTAACTCTCTCTCTTCCTCTACGACGGATAATAGACAATAACAATTAGCTATCGGCAACCGGGCAGCACAACAATATAAAAATGTAGAAAACCAAATAATTAGAAACCAACCTCCCCCAAGCCGACTGGTCCTCGTGGGGGAAAATGACCACGACCCTCTAAAGATAAAAAATAAAAGGAAAACGAAATTCAACGACATACATATAGCAACTATAAACTGTCGATCACTAGGAACCGAAGAAAAACTGCAAGAACTAGAATTAGCATTGGATGAAATAAAATGGGACATAACTGGTATTAGTGAAGTGAGAAGATTTGGGGAAAGAATAGAAGACCGTGGAAATTACATACTACACCATATTGGGGAGACTCCCGGATTGTACGGAGTCGGATTCATGGTTAAAAGAAACCTTGCAAAAAATATACAAGAACTAAGAGGGATTTCAGAACGGATTGCACTTCTCAATATTCAATTACCAGTAGATGGTGAGGAAGAACAAGTATGGTCTATAATACAGGCGTATTCACCTACCGAATCAAATAGAAAAGAAGACCTAACAAAAATCGAAAAATTCTACGAAGACCTACAATTCACCATTGCAAATGCATCCAAAAACATAATAGTTATGGGCGACTTTAATGGACAGATTGGCAAACAAAAAATTGGAGAAGAATACACCGTAGGAAGCCATGGATTTGGCAATAGAAGTAAAAACGGCTCACGACTAGTATCTTTTGCTATTGAAAATAAATTAAGCATCCTAAACAGTTTTTATAAAAAGAAACCATTAAAGAAATGGACATGGATCTCTCCTAATGGCCGGTATAGAAACGAGATCGACTATATTATGTCTAACAATGTAAAAGTTTTTGAAGATCTATCTATTTTAAACAATTTTAATTTTAACTCAGATCATAGAATGGTTAGAGCAAAGCTATCAGGAACACGAGTTAAAAGAGCACGACAATTTCACAACAATATTAAAGCCATCAAATGCACAGGTAGCACTGATCTACTTCGGAACAACCTCGAAATATCCTTGCAAAGTGGGGAAAAGGAAAGTATATCGACTCAAGAAAAATACAATAGACTGCTTAAACAATTAAAAACAGAAACTAAAAAAGTAAACATGACTAGTAAGACAGCCATCTCAGTTAAAAGTAAGCTATTACTACAAGAACGGAAAGAACTCATACAACAAGGAAGAAACAATAACAATAATGGCCAAAAGATAGCGGAAATAAGCAAAAAGATTAGCGAACAACTTAGAAAAGAACGAAAACTAAAAAGGTTAACAACATTAAGAAAACATATAGAAAAAACAGGAGGAGTAAAGAAGGCACTGAAAGAAATGAATAGTAAAAAGGACTGGATTCCAAATATGAAAAATAAAGATAGTGGAAAGACCAGCAAAAGACCAGAAATACTAGGAATTGCTACGAAATACTACCAAAATTTATACCAAAGTCGTAAAAGGGAGCATGTAATAAAGGAATATAATTCAGTATGTGAAGAGGAAATTAAACCAATTCTAAAGGAAGAAACAATAAAATCTATTGAATCACAAAAACTAGATAAGGCACCTGGACCAGATTTAGTCACAAACGAGCTACTAAAAACTACGTTACCAGTGATAGCACCAAGACTTACAGATTTGTTTAATGAAATCCTCGAAACAGAAATTATCCCGGAAGACTGGACTAAATCGACAATCATACTGTTGCATAAAAAAGGAGACAAGGGCGATATAGGAAACTACAGACCGATCAGCTTAATGTCCAATATCTATAAAATATTTTCTAAAATCATACTAAACAGAATTACCAATACACTAGATGAAAATCAACCTAAGGAACAAGCTGGCTTCCGAAGCAAATTCTCAACTATAGATCACATTCATACTCTTAGACAAATTCTACAGAAATACAGGGAATATAATAAAACTTATTACATAGGGTTCGTTGACTTTAACAAAGCGTTCGATACATTAGAACATGACTATATATGGGACGCTCTAAAAATACAAGGAGTGCAAGCAAAATACATACGAATAATTAAAAACGTATACACAGCGAGCACAGCTCAAGTTAAACTTGAATCTGCAGGCAACGAATTTCCCATTGAAAGAGGTGTACGCCAAGGAGATCCTATATCACCCAAATTATTCTCAGCAGTGCTGGAGATGATCTTCAGAAATTTAAACTGGACCAATAATGGCCTCAATATAAACGGCGAAAATCTTAACCATCTACGCTTCGCGGATGATTTGATTTTGTTCTCAGAAAACGTAAGAACTCTGGAACTAATGTTGCAGCAACTATCCGATGAAAGTTTTAAGGCCGGCCTGACAATGAACCTCACTAAAACGAAAATAATGACGAATTCCCAACAAACAGATATAACAGTAAATAACGAACAAATTGAATATGTAAATGAGTATATATATTTGGGCCAACTTATAGCTACAGATGACTGCATGAACAAAGAAATGGAACGAAGGATAACTAATACTTGGAAACGGTTCTGGTCTCTTAGAGAAATAATGAAGGATAAAGATATGCCAATGAAAGGGAAAAAGAAAGTATACGAAATATGCATTATGCCATGCTTACTATACGGGTGCCAGACATGGGCGTTAACAGAACTACAAGAGAGTAAATTGAAAGTCTGCCAAAATGCAATAGAAAGGAGTATTTTAGGTATAAGAAGAAGGGACAGAGTGAAATTACAAGATATTAAAAAGATAACAAAATTTAAAAATGCACATACTGCCTACAGACAGCTCAAATGGCGTTGGACGGGACATATGTTGAGAGAAAGTATAGAGAAATGGACTAAGTTAGTAACAGAATGGTATCCAAGAGATAGCAAAAGAAATAGAGGCAGACAAACCAAAAGATGGGAAGATGACCTGAAGAAAATAGCTGGTCCGATGTGGACCCGTTTAGCAAGAGACAGAAGTACGTGGAAATCTTTAGAGGAGGCCTTTGTCGATAGACAAGCTGTTTCACACAAACACCCAGTTGCCGATCACGGAAATTCAAGTAGAATAGATTAAATTAATTTAATTTAGTTTTAGTAAGTAGGCATGTAATAATTAATTGTAAGAAAGAAACAGCAATAAAGGCTATTTTATTTTATTTTATTATTTATTTTATATCGAGGTCTATGAATCAATCGCGTCCCTCAGGTTTCTAACACTTGAATCACTCGCTATGCTCGTGATTCAGTTGTTAGAATCCTTCACTTGCTTGTGATTCATGTATGGCCTTCACTTTAGAAACATACAGACAAAAAACATGTTTTCGTTATACTTAAGTGCATTCCTTTAGTAAAAATAGCTATTATTTTGACATTACAATCAAACAGACACGTTTATTTATTTGTATAAGAAATAACATAAAAAGCACATACCACTGCTTAAAGCATTTTTTGGAACAGTTTTAACACCTTCATCGATAGAATTACTGATTTCTCCAGCGGTTCAAATAATGTAAAATTAAACCACAAACGTGAATATCGACTTGGGCGACTTATATCGATACTAAACTGTAAAGAATGTGTTTTTATGTGACAAAAATAATTTCAATTATTGGCGCCGATTTTTCATCCGGCGCCCCTATTGCCTTGGCGCCTGTGGACGCCGCACACATCGCACACAGGGGCGGCTCGGCCTTGCGCGTGATTTCGTATGAGTTTTACTGTGCTAGGAGGGCCCACGGTTTGTCTGACATGGTAATGTTTCTTACTTAGAATATATTGTCAACAATTTTCTTTTTATTCGATACCTGGCTAGGAGTACTGATTTTCAAAACAACAGTGATGAAGTTTTAGTTTTCATCATAAACAGGCCCGTGACTCCTTTATGTTTTTCGCTATTCATAATAGTTTTGAATTTAGCCATCCACTCACTTTTCGACGGACGGTCGATGGGTCCGAAAAGTTTTGGAGCGGCGACCGCCTACCGGAAGACGTAGCGTTGGAAGGCCTCTCTTTAGGTTGAGCGATGACCTGGTCGAGGCTGTGAACATCCAGTGGATGCGAAATGCACAGGACCGATCAGTGTGGTGACACTTGGACGACGCTTATGTTCAGCAGTGGACGTCTTTCGGCCGAAATGATGATGATGGTGATAAGTATGTAACCATGTTACTGTTTAAAAAATAAGATAAACGTGACACTGGTTAATTGCACAAACCGTGCGAAGCTAAAAAAAAGCAACCAGTATTCCAGTTGAAAAAAAATTAAGCGCTTGTGTTACCTTGTGTTACCAGGCTGGTGATTCGTATCCGCTGCGACGCTGCCTTTGCGAAATATCCGCTGGGCATAAAGTTCGGCTGCGACCCCGTCACCGAGGCGCCGAGGCTGCTCGAGTTGGCTGCCGAGCTCGGCTTATACGTGAGTAACAACACAACACGCCTGCACTTCCTGAAGAGATTGGCAGAGGCCTTGATGTAGATGACGCCATCCTGAGTCCAACAGACCGCATATTGGAGTGCTCACGCGCCTTCCCGAAGACAGTTTGCTGCGCCCTCGTCAAGAACTCCTTGACAGTTATTTTGGAGCCTTTTAGTGAAGTTTTGCTAGGGGCCCCAAGTTTGTGCTTTAATTACAGCTGCTGTGAGATTGTTGAGAGCAAGCTTCGAACTTAGCACATCCAAGATCACAGCTGTGCAATCCTCACTCTCCACTTCAGCGTGTCCTTGGAAGACGAATGTTTTCCACCGGTAACTGGTCTCCTCAGCATCAATCTGTTTGGCACACTCGTTGATCTGGCTTCGGAGCAGACAAAACATGGAGAATATGAGCTCCCGGAATGTCCGAAACTCATCGGCAACTTTTGCTACTGTGTTAACTTTAGCCGGCCCAGCACCCTGGATCTTCATATGGGCGAATCTTCTTGATGAAGTTGTCCTCTAGGGTTTTTTGAGCAGCAAGGACTCTGAAGTCCGTAGTTGTATTGAGACGTAACTTCGTATTATGTAGTTATTATTGAAATTATAAACCCCTAACAAAAACTATAATACGTATATTGAACGTCCCCAGATAATCGGAGTGGAATTCCACGTGGGTAGCGGCACTACTGAGACAGAAGTGTACGCGCGCGCCATCGCACATTCGCGAGCTCTGTTCCACGTAGGACACAACGTGGGACACAAGAACATGCGTCTGTTGGACATCGGAGGAGGCTTCCCAGGAGAATCCAACTCTTCTATCTGCGAGGTTACATTTATTTGTAATATATTCGCGATGTTGTGGAACACAAGAACAAATGTTAATTTTTAAATTATTTGAAAAATACCGAGGATCCTACACGTAGCACCAAGTATCTGTGGTAGCACATACAGTATTTTTTAGCTGTTTGCTACGTTACGACGTAGTAACGAGGTATGTAACGAGTAAAGATTATGGTCTTTACTAATTATTTCTATTCTAATTCCCAATCCACAAACTAGTGACTGATGTCAAGTTTTCTAATTTCTTACAACTCGTAATGACTGTCAGAATCTACAAACGACAGCAGGTACCAACGGCTTAACGTGCTTACCACGAAACCAACTGAAAAGGCACGGGGGAATCTCGGTATGCCGACCTCGACAAACGTTGCTTAACCTAGAAGGTATGGCCACGGGCTCTTCATAGCATAATTAATTTAAATTATTTTTGTGCCCATCAGGTGGCAAGAGTAATCAACTCTTCTATAGAGGAACACTTCCCGGATCGCTCGGTGCGCGTGATCGCAGAACCAGGGACATACTTCGCCGCCGCAGCCTTCACTCTTGCTACCATGGTGCATGCCAAGAGAAAGGTATGTTCACGTTTCTATTGATCAATACTTCTCACCTGCTTAGTGCGTGATAAACCGAAAACCACGTGGATGAAGTCGCGGGCAACTGCTAGTAACTAATAAAAATTAAATTAAATATGTAGCGAATACTGTGTATTTGTCAGGAAAAGCCATTATTGGATGGGTTGTTTCGGGCTTGATGTGAAGCAAACCAACTTCTTTGCTTGTATGTAGAGTCACAATGTAACTGATCACGTTATGTTTTGGCGACATTCCACCGAGCACGTAGTTTGATCTACACGAACAATCGGTCACTATCACTTTATTTCTCCATAAGTCCAGTTTTATCACAAATTTATCCAAAACGCCATCTTCTGCCTTGATCTCCCAGACTACTTGGAGATCTCCTCTTGTTCGCGCCAAAAACTAGTGCTTGGAGTTATTTCAAGTTGACATCTATCAGTGTCATTCGAAAAATCGAAACCATAGCTCTCATTAGAACGAAATATTTATAAGTGCCGACAAATATTTATACCGCCAACGTTTCATCACATCTTCACATCATCAGCCTATTAACGTTCCCACTGCTGGGACACAGGCCTCCCCTCTGTCAGAGGGAATGGGTTGTAATCCACCACGCGGGCCCAGTGCGTGTTGGTGGATGTCACATGTCTTCGAATTTTTGGTTCTAGGACATGCCGGTTTCCTCGCGATGTTTTCTTTCACCGTTTTGATAGCAGTGGTAATGAAATAATTTACACAAAGTAAAGCGCCTACCTGGGCTCGAACCCACGACCTGCAACTAGTAAGTCGCGATCGATACCACTGGGCCACCACTGCTCAACCAACGTTTACAGTAGTTTATTTTATTTACTTAGCGGTTCCCCGACGCGAGTACGAGGCTTTAGAGAAAAGTTACATTTTGTATATTGATGAATGCGGGAAAACAGTTTTCGAACGGCAAAGTTAATTTTGTCCCTTCGTTAGAGAAATTTTCGGCGCTCAAATTTTTCATGAATGTTAGTAATGGTGAATGTAGCTATTTGTTTGGAACCCTGTGCGCGAATCAGACTAGCACTTGGCCGATATTTTATTTATTTATTTGCTTCAGGCAACATACTTCTCAACGACCCCATGAAATCTCAGCGATCTATGTCCCATGTATGAGCACATTATTTTAAAGAGTCATTTTATTACTTGTTTTATCAAAAATTATCTCACTCCCTTAAACTCCTTTCACTCTTGTCTTCATTCAATCTTCAAGTCTTGCTCCTCCCTGCAACTCAATATTTTCCTAATTGTACGCCTTCTTTACTTGATCATAAGATTGTTTCCTCTCCTAATAATGTCTCTTCGCGTGTCCATCTTACAGCTACTTTCTCTTACCACGATCTTCGTGATTTCGAGGATTTGATAGGTGAGGAGGATTTTAAAGAAACAAACAAATATTTTAATAGCATCTTATTAATTAGACAAATATTACAAGAAATATCGAATACAAAAATAATCATCTGCACTCCGAGGTACAAATTCTTTACAAATAACTACCTGTATAATTCAAGAGTAGCAACCTTTAATAGGGAGCAGTGGTGGCCCAGTGGTATCGGCCGCGACTTACAAGTTGTAGGTCGTGGGTTCGAACCCAGGCAGGCGCTTTACTTTGTGTAAAATTATTTCATCAACACTGCTCTCAAAATGGTGAAGGAGAACATCGTGAGGAAACCGGCATGTCCTAGAACCAAAAATTCGAAGAAATGTGACATCCACCAACCCGCACTGGGCCCGCGTGGTGGATTACAACCCATTCCCTCTCACAGAGAGGAGGCCTGTGTCCCAGCAGTGGGAACATTAATAGGCTGATGATGTGATGTGAACCTTTAATAATTTATTATATCTAGACATAATAACTCACAGACATGCATATTTTCTAGACAGCAATAAGAACCTAAGGTATGACGACACTATGTTCAACAGACGAACTGGTGTGATAAATAACTCTGGAATGGAATACATTTTTAAGTATATTTAGGACATGACTATGGACATACAATTCTCAAACACTGACTTTTCTCAACCTGACAAACAGATGAACTCAATAACTGAACCAGAAGGCAACGAGCAGTTTTTTCTTTAGTCAAGTTAACATATTGCATCAAAAGATTGCTGGATTATTGAATAAATCAGACCTGCTAACTGTACAATTAGAAAATTTGCAAAAACAAGGCACAACTTTGGATGTATTATGTTTAACTGAGCATTGCATGTTCTCCGGACATGAGAGATTGCTGAACATTCCGAACTTCCACCTAGCTGCTTGCTTTTCACGAAGCACTAATCGGGGAGGTGCTTGAATTCTCGTAAGAGCGAGGCATCAGTACAGGGAACTACCAGACGTAGCAAATCAATCTGTATCAGGCGTGTTTGAAACTTGTGCAATAGAATTGACATCCTATTCAATTATTATTATATGTATGTGTTTATAGAGTACCAAAATAGAATTATTTGACATTTTATGAAAAACTTGACATTGTATTGAAAAAAGTATGTTTATTAACGAGTAAAAAAATTGTGTTATGTGGCGATCTGAACATAAATGTATTGTTAAGAAATAAGTTTACTTTGGAACTGGAACATTTCCTACTTAGTTATAACTTAACACTAGCTCTAAATCAGCCTACTAGTGTTTTGTGACCCCAAACAAAATAGCCAGAGCCTCCTTGTCTAATTGACTGTAGTTGCGCTCGGGCGCACTAAGCGTTCGCGACACACAGCTGACGGGCCACTCGCTGCCGTCCTCGTACCGATGAGCGAGCACTGCGCCCAGGCCGTACGCGCTGCTATCTACCAATAACACTAGCTCGCGTCCCAGTGTGCCAGTACACGTTTCGCTTTGCTTCCGAAAAAGCCTTTTCACACTTAGAGTCCTAATTCCAGCAGACCTCTTTTTTTAGCAAATTGTGCATTGGCTGTGATAAAGTGCTTAAATGCGGGATGAATCGCCCATAATAATTAAGCATACCCAGGAAACTTTTAAGTTGAGTTACGTTTTTAGGTCCCGGTGCGCTGGAAATGGCCTCTATTTGCTCTGGATCTGGCCGTAAACCATCTTTATTAATTATGAAGCCTAAATATTTTACACTGTCCTGTAAAAATCGACATTTACTTAGCTTGACAGTAAGACCCGCATTACGTAATCTTTCGAGTACAGCTCGCAGTTTATTTATATGTTCTAACTTGTTTGAGCCTGTCACACATATGTCATCTAAAAATACCACGCACCCAGGCACCCCGCGCGGAGTTTCTTCCATAATCTTTTGAAATTTCTCAGGGACGATAAACCGTACGGTGTGCGTTTATACACATAGGTACCCATGTGTGTTGTTATCGCCGTATAGGCGGCTTGCGAATCCTCAGACACAAAACATTGCTCATAAGCATGACGCAAGTCAATTTTTGTAAATTTATCTCCACCACTAAGGTTTGCAAATAATTCTTCAATTCGTGGTAATGGATAATAATCTCGTTTTAATTTGGGATTGATTGTGAGCTTGTAGTCACCACAGATACGTATATCCCCATTTGAATTGCAACACAGTGTTGCAACACAGGCTCAAAGTTGCCACACAACGCTTGGCTACTCCTGACCAAACTTGAGTTCGTAAAAATAGGGAAATTTTAGAACTATCTTTAACTAAATCATTACCCTGGGCTATGTACCACTAGTCGCTCGAAACAAACTTTAAAACTCTTGCGTTGTTGCTGCAGTTGTTGCTACTGCAGCAACAACTGCCAAGCTTATAGAAACCCTTGAGTAAAACCTCCAACGCCATGGCTCTTTAGCCGACCAGCAATTATATTGCTCTCACAACGGTCTCTCGGTCTCTCTCTAGACCCCGACCTCCGCCAGAATCCACTGGTACGGTCAAACGTAATGCGTTCGATAGACTGAATTACTCGACACCTTAAGCTTGCTCATTATCATCAAAATCCTTTTGACATCAACATCGACTGGTACATGACCCGCTGGCATCTTCCTTAACCTACAGTGAACTGGTAGGTTCTAGGCGTACCTATTTAAAGCTTTCGGTGTATAACTATCACCGTCCTGACATAATCACCTATCGCGGACCTAATACAGGGCCTATTTAGTTTTCGTATCAGAGTTTCCCACAGAACACTCCATTAGATAAAGGTCCGACGATCAACAAGTTCAACAACTAAACAAAGTACTTGTAAAAATGCTGTTACGGTTTGTTACAATTCATAGGCAATGTGTGTCTCAACTCATGAAACTTTCATTGTGATTTGTGCACCAACACAAACCAGAATCGTATCTACCAACGATTCTTTACATATCTGCCTCCACATATGCTACAACACATGAACATCAACACAGACAAGAATCGCACCAACGATTCTCAAAAATCTAGCGAATATGTGCTACAACACATGAATCGCTCTGTGCACCAACACAGACAGAAATCGCACCAACGATTCCTTGTAGACCCATCGCCACATGTTACTCATGAGGTGCGGTCCAAAGTTTCGAGTATGAGTGTACAAGCCATCTTAATCAGATTTAGTTTCATTACCACTGTCATCAACTATGACGTCTAATTCTCAAGGAACTTGGTGATCGGGGATCCTTCGTACTAGATTCGCTCTTTTTACATAAAGATATTGGAGCATACAGACTGTTAATATGAGGGTTACAATTAAGCCTGATAATATTTGCGAGTTTATAACTCGTGTGAAGGAGCTTCATGAATAAACTCTGATCAATATCGTTAAAATCAGATTATCAACAGTAACCCTTTACTATCGCACACTAACTCAGTTTTCATGTAAGGAAAACGATGCGAGATCTACTGCTATCATAATATTACTTTGAAAGTAAGCAAGAGATGAAACAAGATCTTTTCTGAATACAGGTAAATGACCAGTACCGTTACTAACTAACTCGATACAATTTCGTTACCCCACGACATTACTAACTCGCTTTGCACTGAAAATCACTAGTTTTGCAGTCATTTTGGATATCTCATCTCCTTCATATGGGATGTCTTATCCTAAAGTTCGTACTGAACCAAATGTTGAAACTAGGAAAGTACTAACTAGCCAATAGGAACCTCATTAACTACTTGCTTTTTACTAAGTGTGTCATAATTACCTAGTGATAGTGCTAGATATAACCACGACCAATTCAGTGGTGAAACATGAACTATCTTAAAGCTCGAACTAGCATCTCTTCACAAGAGAACATTCGACCTCACTATCGAAATAACATGGAAGCGACTCACCGAGTATTCCATTCCAAACTTGCGCGCTTCCGACCTTACAGCTGTGGTCGTAATGTTCGTTCATCACCTGCGAACTGCTAGCCTGCCGTCGGTCTCAATCTCTCAGATGTTGACACGTCAACCTTCGCATTCAGCATCTGAACCGCTAGCCTGCAGCAGAAGCTCCACTGCGACGCATTATAGTGTCTGAAACATGAAAAACACTACGAGATTACATGTTCACACGGTCATCTTAACCATACACAGCTTTGATAACAATTAGCCGGTGCAGCGGTGGAGTAACCTCAACCGGCACGGCAAAAAGGGTTATTATGGACACCGAATGTGAGTGCAGTGTCCCTGTCCAAAACATGAACCACTCATTACAGTGTCCCAAGTGTCCAGGTAGGTATATGGGCTTTAGAGAATCCAATGAATGCCATAACGTCAGTGGCATTTTAAGTCTCAATTAATGAGGCCTGGTAGGGTTTACTACGTTCCAGATAGTTTGGCTTCCTGCCTCGAAAAGAAGAATACCATGGTTCTCCTCAAACTTAACCCACACTGCATAAAACTATCACATTATCAAAACTTATCAAAATATTTAATTTGGTAATATCATAATTTCCAGAATGAACACATCATTCTCACATCACATCGGTATGGCGTTGCTACTATATGGCTCTAAAGTCCGAACAATAATAGTCAGTTAAGGACCATTACCAGTGACAGGAGAATAATAACACTTCAGCATCACTAAAACTTGATCAGTGATAACTAACATGAAATTACGATCCGTCACGGGCCGCCCCGATGATCCACTGACCGCCATACCGTACACAAAACCAGAATTTTGAATAATGAACACTCTTGGCCATAGTCATAACAAAGTGAAAATGACTCACCAGACTGGCATAAAGATCCGTGTGTATGGATCTTTCCACACGTCCACACGCTCCTCCTTGACCTTTCCAGATCCTTGGTTGTTACTAGCCTCCTTATTGCTCCGTTCCGGAACGATTTTTGATTATTCAAGACTGAGGGTAGATCTCAACTGACACCAAAATTTTTTTGCAAGAATGTAAACGCCATTTTCACTAGCATTGTTTTTACGTGTGATCTCATTAGCACGACTGAATCCCAATTCTGATGTCGCATCAAGGCTGGCCGATAGATGCAAACCATCGGGAAGTCCACCCTGACTTCTTCTTTCCATATTCCCTTAGGTTAAGACATAGTGTGTGCGCAGGTAGGTGGGTCAATCGTGAAAACGAAATCACACAAATTATTCGATACACTGAGTATATTCAAATAGACATAAGTTACATTCTTGCTTACTAATATTACGGATCGATACTGATTCTACGACGTCTTAGCTCTACGGCTGTCAGTACACAACTGCTCTATTTCGCACCACGCAAGTGCCGCGTGTACAACCAGGATAAAACGGTTGACAAATTGAAAAATAAACCATAAAAGCAATATTTCATTCGACAATCGACTTTGTTGTCGAAAGCCTACGTTAGTGGGTCTGCACAAGCACATTACTAACTAGCAAGAAGCAGCGGTCGTACAACGCGATGCATCCGCTTAATAAAGTCTCGTTTTGTGATTTTTACATTGCTTGTCCAGTCACTCAGCGACAAACTGAGGTAGTGGTTAAGAAGCAATGTATTTAATACAAAAATAGTACAGTCTCTGAGCTATTTGAAAACAAAAATAACATAGTAGAAGCAAAATATTTTACGGCCATTTGTCTGTGACTTGCTCAGTCAGACCACGTTGCGCGGACACCGACATGCCCCCCTTGCCACTTCTCCTGTATTTTATATTTCTATGGTTTTTAACAATAAACTGCTAATCATTAACGGAAACATAACACTGATTTTATTTCCTGTACAATAATTTTGAAAATATCTGCTTTTTCACAATAATAGTAAATTATTGCATCGAGCACAAAGTAATTTATTATTGCACCGAGTGCCTGATTTAGAGCCCGAGCGTTAGCGAGGGCTCTAATCTAACAGGCACGAGGGCAATATAAATTACTTAAGGCGAGGTGCATAATCTGCTTTTCTTTCAACTATTACCTATAGGAATAGTAGATAAAAGAAACTCATATCAAACAGTTAAAATAGAAGTTTAATTATTGAAATTAAAAGTTATACTTGAGCAATTATTAAACGTAAGGTTAAGTTTTGTTGGGCAAATTTATATTTGTTTGTTTAACTTGGGACTGAATAATATTATCAGACGAGTTAGATGGGCCTGGCTGATTTGTTACAATGAAGTCGTTATCACGGGAAGTAGATGGGCGCGGCCACGGGCGCGGCGATGTCGAAAATCACTTTTTTAAATTTCTTTCATTTTTAAATCAGAGTTAGCAGCAATCATTTTTTAAATTTGGAACAAGTAGGATAGAAACGAATAATACGTACGTAAAAAAAAAAGTATTGATATCGGCTGGCTGAATAGAGCTAATCCATTGAGATTGGCACCTTTTGGTGCGATTAAAAAAAAAACTGTGCAATAATGAAATTTCATACATTTTTATTGCTCTAGAGCAATAAAGACTCGCTTTGTACTGAGTTTTTAGTGTTATTGTGATGAAATTAAAGCATAGTTGGAAGAAAAATATTTTATCTACACTCACAACGTAATGTTCCAATTATGAATTCAAAAAATATTGCATAAACACGTACTTTATATTCGAGGATAGGAAAAAAAAAAAAAAAAACCATTATAGTTCAACATTTTCCTTCGATTTTCAAACAACTGCATCATAAAATAACGTTTTTTCTATTATGATACAAGGAGATTCCATCAGTTATTTATATTTTTTGAAATGCCATTTTTATAGTACCTGATAAAAAAAAAATGATTCCAACTTTAACTTGTCTGTATAAATGCCCGCCTTAGGCTTATTACGCACTGCCATTTTTATTTGCGCGAACTTTTGTCTCTTTCCAACTGTTCATAGAGCTCAAAATATTCGCGCGAATTATATTCGCGCTGCGATGCGGTGGATTCTGTTGCAAAACACGGTTTTCATGCGGTATTATTGCCGCACGATTTTTTTACCGCAATTTAATGCGGTGATGTGCTGGGTTTTGGCGCCATTCATACGTTTTGCAGGTTTCGTTGTACTGAATTTCATGACTTTTTAAAATTCTTGCTTAAAATGTCTGATATAAGTGAATGTGAAGAAAAATTGACGCCGCCAAATATTTATATGCGGCGAAGGAAATTACTCATAATCTCTTACCAGCAAAGTCGGATTATTATATGATGCATTTATTTTTTGCATTTTCCATGCCATAAAGTCTGGCATGGAAAATGCAAAAAATAAGATTAAGTAGGTTCAATCCCAAAATTTATGAGTGTAGATAAAGTAGTGTATGAAACTGCACATAACTAGGTATTAAAACATTCGTGTGAATACTATTAAAAACCTCGCCTACGGCTCGGTTTTTAAACTCACACTCATGTTTTAATACCCCTTATTATGCAACAGTATCATAAACTACTATTATTTTTGTTAATCTAAATTCTTAATTTAAATTAATAGAAAACTATTTTCTACTTTTTAGTTTGGCTTTTTATTAAAGCGTCTTTTTTAGGTTTTTTAAACCATTGTTTATTTTATTGCAGTTTCGCCTATGATAAAGTTGTTTTAGTGGCTGATTTCAATATGTACTCAACGGGCCAAGATGTACAGTGTTATTACGAATACTTTGTGACCTTTTGTGGGTTCCGCCAATGTGATAACATTCTTAATTGTAACAATCGTACTCTCGATGTAGTCCTAACTACTTTGCCCGAAGAAGACAATAAGACATTTAATCGCGTTGAGATGCCAGCGTCTCGCATTCCAGGATCACGTGGGCGGCTGATTCTTCGACGTTAAAACAGCCCTTGCATAGTGGGCTCTCTGTGGCGCCTATGTTGAAAATATGTTTGTTAAGGAGGCTGTGGCCTGTTATAGGTCCTACGATTATTTTAAGGTTTTTTTTACTTAGGCAGAGAAGTTTTTTAGTTAGACGCGGGAACATATTTAGCAAAGCCATTTTTGGCTATCTACAGTCTGTTGCACGTGCCCATCTGTTATTATGGAGTTATGTTAATCTCTGGCAAATCCATGCACGATATTGCGAGAATGGCAGGGGAGAAGTGGGTACGGGCCTAGCACTAACATCTCGGACCCCTCTTTGCAAGTTCATCTGCGGCATCATTGCCTAAGAATTCGCTATGTCCCTTGATCCACTGAAGGATAATTCTATTAGATTTCGATATACTCTCCAGGGTGAGGTGGCACTCAAAGATTAGTTTGTTGTTAGTTAGTTTGTTTTCAGCTTTGAGCACATGCAAACTATCAGATAGGAATCTGATACCGTAGTTCTGGATGCCCAAACGCTTTACCGATGTTGTGGCTTCTGTTATTATTATTTATTAAAATTCAAGTCAATTCAATCAAAAATTCAAGACTGACGTATCCAATCAACAACTATTTTGAATACGAAATTCATAGACTAATATATATATGACGACATTCTGTAAATGTCATATGACATTGATCGAAAAACACCGGCCAAGTGCGAGTTGGACTCGCGCGCCAATGGTTCCGTACCATTATCGCCAAAAACGGCAAATAAATCACGTTTGTTTTATGGGAGCCCGTTTTTACCCTTTGGGTACGGAAACCCTAATTAAAAACAAACTACAAATATTCTGTTAAGCCAACCTCATTCCAACACAGCACCTGAACCGTTTTGTGTTTTTGAACCCTCTGTGTAGATTCGTACTTCATTGGCTCCTGATTTATCCCTTTCTTCCTCTATCGTTTGTATGTTATAGTTTTTGTTGAACATAGGTTGTTTTTGTGTTCTGTCACACGGGGCAGATACTCAATCGCCCGGTCCAGGATTTTAACGTGTGGCCTGTTGAAGTTTTTGCCCCATATACATCGGCCTGATGGCAGCTAACGCCGCCTTTTGCTGTATTTACAGGTCAAGGGGAGTTATTTGTAGGGCTATCTTCATGGCTCCTGTTGCGGTTGTTCTCATGCAGCTCAATGACTGTTCAGGCCTGTCGCTGGAACCGTTGGAGTTTGGTGGCTGAGATTTCTGTCATCTTCCACCAAACCAGAGCGCCATAAGTCAACATTGGCCTGATCACCACTGTGTATAGCCACAGAGTAATCTTTGGGGAGAGCCGCCATGTTTTCCAAATTTGTTTTTTACATTGGTACAGAGTGATTGTGCATTTGTTAAGTTTAGTCAAGATGCTTGGTCCAGAGCAATTTGCTATCAAGAATTACCTACCCCCAAGTATTTGACTTCTTCTCTAGGTGTTATTTCTATTTTAAAAAGTTTTGGAAGGCTTTACTGTCGAAGGCTTCGTTTGTTAGTGAACATGTGAGTGAGTTTATGCTTTGAGCATGGGAGTGGGTAATTTGCGGGCCTACTGTCTAACCCTGGATGTGATACCCGTTTCCCAGGTTCCTTCTCCGGAACATTTATTTAATACGTGTACGCCAACAAGGCACTACTGTATCTTCGTATGTCAAAGACACTACAAGCAGCCTAATTCCGAATGAATTCGGCAAGGCAAAGAGTTTTGACTCCATTAAATCGACCCACAGTACCTTAACTTATGATGAAACAGAAAAAATATTGGCTATAGAATCATAAATTTATCAAACCAGCCTTGAAAGAAAGCTTATCAAACACTTACACTTCACAGACACACACACTCATCTTCCGATACACAAACTAACTCATGCACTCCTAGATTCACACAAACATAATATTTCACTGCATTTGCTGTGTTAACAACAACTACAAAACGAACCTAAAGTCACGGTTGTATTGTATTATACATATAAATTGATGCCGCAAAAGTCCGACTGCTAAGATACAGGTCTGCGTACCTAGTTTAGGATCCCGGAAAGCTGACAATAATTTTAAACTTGGTAGTACAACCCACTGTTTCCATATGCCATGTAATGTGTTGTTGTTCTTTATATGTACTAATAAACAAATTGAATTGAACAGAACAGATAAAAGAGGTAATCGACCAATCACACAGACTGAAATCCACATCGCGTTTTTCATCTCGCAAGTGATTGGTCGAATGTTGGAGTCAAAACCCTTTGCCTTGCCGAATTCGCTCACGCAGTTAAACTGCGCGTATCGGATATAAAAATATCGCTAATCCTGAAGATCCTGGTAACGATAATGGGACAAACTATTTAAATTGGTTGTTTTCTGACTAAATTGTAAACAAACATGTTTATTGTATCCGCTAGGTGGCGTCTAAGGAGTGCGACGAGAACGGGGAAATAGACACAATGTACTTCATCAACGACGGCGTGTACGGCTCCTTCAACTGCGTGCTGTCCTACAAGCACTACGTGTCCGCTGAACCACTCAACGTGAGTTTACTGTCTTATCTATATACATGATTCTTATATACTTTTAAACGGCACTTAAAATAGAGTTCTAATAATTATTTTACAGTGCATGTCCTCGAAAAGAGCATTTTCCAAGCAGCCAAACTGTGCGGAAAGTGTCACTTTTTTTTAATAGTGCTTTTTACTTTCCTGTACTTTTTTAATTTTTAACTCCAACGTCAGCCCGCCGCATAGAATTTTTATTATTTGAGAAAAGTTCAAAAAACTTGTTAAGTACAGATTATCATTCATGTAAAAGGTAAAACAAAACTAATACTTCATTTAAGGCGTTTTTATTTACTCTAGATTTAGATTTTGATCAATAAATTAATTTTAAATATTCATTAAATATGTTTGGCAGAATGAATATTTTGCTCGTGCCTTTTTGCGTTACGACGTGACAGCTGTTTGCACATGCGCAGTAAAAGTTAATCTGTGGATATGCTGAGCGCCCTTGAATAAGCCCGCCATTTTATTAATTTCTTGCTTGGTTCAGATATTTTTTTTTACTTCCTCGCACAATGCATAGTAAAATATTGTATGATACACGTGCGTAAGATGATTTCCGACTCGTGTCGATTTATCCACTCACTCGCTTCACTCGCTCGTAAATAAAATACCAGTCATCGGAAATCACCTACCTTCCGCACTTGTAGCATAAATAACTATTTCAAGACGTATAGCAATTTTTATATTATGTACATATAAGAATATAAAAAAAATGTCCTACTTAGGACAACGGCTCCCCTCGCTCTGCGTGCTCAGTGTGGGGTCCCACGTTGGACGGTATAGACTGCGTGTTGCCCAACACGCGTCTCCCAGCGCTGGACGTGGGCGACTGGCTGCTGTTCCGCGACATGGGCGCATATACCCGGGTGGCTGCGACACAATTTAACGGCTTTCTTGTGCCCTCTGTCCGCCCTGTGATTCATGCTAGACTGGCGTAAGTTAACAAAATTAATTTACTATCGGGAACGTATAAGTCTGACCCGGATAACGAACCCAGGACCTCACGTTTAGCAGTACTGTAGTGATTAGAACAACGAGGCAGTAATCATTACTTTAAAAATCAGATAATTCTATTTTTTGGAAATGTTGTGGCGCCAGCCAGTGGCTAAGACCTCACCCCTCATGGTGCTTGTGGTCGTGGGTTCAAACCCGGGTAAGTGCCTAACAGTGTTACTTTTTCAATTCATATGTAAATACTTTCTAAGTGTATCATGTCTAAGATAAACTTAGATAGCGGTGAAGTAAAAACATCGTGAGGCAATCTGCTGCCTAATTATGTAACAAAATAATTTCGTGGTATCGATCGCAAAATCTTTCATTATGACAATCTAACAGCTAACAGTATTCATTGCGTGTTTTACGCTGTCGAATAGACAGATCTGTAGACATAAGATGTCTACAGATCTGTCTATAATAAATGGAAGGAAAGCACACGAGCTCGATTTCTTTGAAATTACGCAATTCACGATTAGGGTACGGTGCTTATCTATATATTCTATACATACAAGTAAATAAAATTGAAGTGTCTGTATGTAATGTCAAAATAACAACGTTTTATTGAATGCTTGTGAAATTATATATAATAAATTGTAGTTCTAAAAACTAAAAAACACGCTTTAATGGTAAGGATAATGGGACAAACTGTTTAAATTA
Organism: Orthosia incerta; assembly: GCA_948252205.1. Classification (NCBI taxonomy): domain Eukaryota; kingdom Metazoa; phylum Arthropoda; class Insecta; order Lepidoptera; family Noctuidae; genus Orthosia; species Orthosia incerta. Next base: position 12,909,986 of record OX411758.1, read on the forward strand.
TTGCATTGTCATCGGTCCTTGATAAGTGTGCAAAGTTTCAAATCAATCCAACGTTTTGAAGTGGGTGAAAATCACGTTCAAAGATTCCGTTACATTGATACATTGTTACATTGATACATAGATACATACATACCAAGCTAATAAAAGCGTGTTAAAAATCACGCAATTTTTAAGATTTTTGTCTATCTGTCTGTATGTTCCGGGTAGTCTCCGCAACGGCTCGATCGATTTTGACGGGACTTTCACTAGTAGATATCTAATGTTATACTAAGTTACAAATGCTATTTTTATTGTAGAAAATGAATTAGGGTTCCGCGTAAGAAAAATAAAGCCCTTCATTATTTTTTTAATTTTACGGGTTTGATGGGGATGAAGTCGCGGGTAACAGCTGGTAGTTAATATAAGTTTGAATTCCCCAATCTGCCTTGAGCAAGCGTGGTGATTAATACTCGTGCGTTCTCTGTATGGGAAGAGGCCTTTGCCCAGCAGTGGGACAGTTACAGGCTGGTATTATTATGTCCTTTATACACTTTTGGTATCTTATTAAATACAATTTTTAAATATGCATAAAAAATATGATGTCCCCCGTATCGGGAACAGGATCCAAGCTACTAGCGGTCAGGGCTCCAGAGAAAGGAACCTGCTGACAATGCGAGCCGTGTCCAGAAGTACTGCTTTCTGAATCAAGCCCTTGACCCAGCCGCCTAACGAAAGCCACCTTAGGTATTGGTCGAGGCTCGCGGCTATTAAGCCATTGGCTGACACGACTATCGGTACAATGATCGCTGATTCCACATCCCATATGTCGACATCGTCACGGGCAAAGTCAAGATACTTGATTTGCTTATCTTTCTCGACTTTCACGAGGTTCCCGTCAAGCGGGACGGTAATTTCAATAATCATTGCACTCCTGTTATTATATTTTTTTTGCTATTACAGCTGTGCACTAAAGGGGCTACATCCACTGACCGCGTCTCAGTTCACGGCGGAACGCAAACTGGACGTCCTAGAAAATGTTAGCAAAAAGTAGCAGTTAGTAACAAGTCGTCGCCCTGCAGTCCCCATCCATTCCGCGGCCTGTGCGGACAACATTAATTGTGTGTGACTTTAATTGATTGTAACTCTCCTATGCTACTATAAACAATATTAAGAATAATTTATGTAATTCATTGATTTATTTTTGATGAAATATATACTATTTTCTATACATATAATAAAATCTTAGAGACGTCAAAACTGTACATTGAATATTTTTGGGAAAAATAAAAGCTACGGGGTAAAATTATCTTCTTCTTTTCGATTCGATGACACATTTAATTAGATTGTCGGGGCCTAGTAGGCGGCCACGCTTATTGCAGCGTCAGAAGCACTGTACAGGTCGGGATGCAAGTGAATGGACAGCCAGAACACTAGCAAGTGGGACATAGTCTGTACGGGGGCATCACACTCGTGTTCGACGAATCAATGATTCGCCATTTTGCCAAATTATATTTGCAGCGGCCTACATGGCTACGTAGCCGATTAAATGCCTTCCATATAGGCCACTGCAATTCATTACCAAGCGGCAGATGTTCCTTGGACTCAACAAAGTCATGGGGTGGTGGACACTTCTCTACCCACAACTTTCTCCTCTCCTCAAGCGGCCTGTCCTGGATTGCCAGTGTAGTTCATAGGAAACATCTACGACTTTTCAGTCTACCCGGAGTTGTTGAGTAGTCGTAGAGGGGATGTCGGGAATCGGATTCCTGGTCCTTTTTTCCATTGTGCATGGGACACCCCATCGTACGGCAGGTGGTACTATGCCTGCTAGCGGGTAGAGCTTATTAAGTGGAGTTGGTTTTTTGCAGCCCGATACTCGTATTAACCGACACGTCTCATGTAGGGCAATGTCTACTTGCTTGGAGTGAATGGATTGGTGCCACACTGGGCACGCAAACTCGCAAGCAGAGAAGCATAGAGACATACTAGTTGTGCGGAGAACATCGGCTGCCGCTCCCCAGTTGGTGGAAATAAGGCGACGGAGCAAGCTAAAAATGAAAATAAAAACCTTTTTTACAAAAAAATACAACCGCCTTCGAAAAAATTAAAACACTACAAAGTAAAAAATAACTTCAATTTCGGAAGGCGGTGTCAAAAAAGGAACAAAACGAATACAGGAACACCGACTTCCGAAATTGAAGTTATTTTAGACTTAGAAGTTGTAGGTCGTGGGTTCAAACCCAGGCAGGCGCTTTAGTTTGTGTAAATTATTTCATCACCACTGCTCTCAAAATGGTTAAAGGTAAACCGGCATCTTGAGGAAACCGGCATCTCTTAGAACCAAAAATTCGAATACATGTGATATCCACCAAACCGCACTGCCCCTGCGAGTGGGATTACGGCCCATTCTCTCTCACAGAGAGGGGGCCTGCACGCACAACGGACCAAATGGGAATATAAACTAAGTGCGGAAAAGGGGGTATAAGCCGTATATCTTATCCTATCCTGTGTCACTAGATTGAAGACTACTTGAGGAATAGATCTATCCGAATGGTTAACGAAGTTAACCGGATTGACTGACCGGACGAGCAGCCATCCGGCCGGGCCGGAGCCACTCAGTGGTCGGTTCTACCATCGTTTTTGATGCACATTAATGACCTGCTACAACACGGACCCGGGAAGACGTGATTGAGCATTTGAACATGTCCTTGGAGGCAGTCTCCGAATGGGGCGATGCCAATTTGGTCAGTTTAAATGCTGCTAAGACCCAGACATGTCTTTTCTCCACAAAAAGAGCCAATTCCACCCGGCCCAATCTTTCCGTGGTGCAACCGTCCGATAACTAACTATCTCAAACTTCTTGGTGCTACGTTGAAATCGACCCCTCGTGAGACGGTACTTCACGACTGAACAGCTGCTCAACTTGTATAAAGTGCAAGTTTAGTCATGCATGGAGCTCTCACCTCTGGGTTGGATCTGCCAAATACCAGCTTGATGCACTTGAGTCGAATGTCAAACGGGCCAAGATGCACGGCTTATCGGCAACGATGCACTGTTCGACTCTATACTCCAGAGCCTTGAATATCGACGCTGAGTTGCCAGTCTGTCGGTTTTTTTATCGGTTACATTTCGGGAGTGAGCGATGGCACTGCACAATTTGATTCTGCCTACCCTTTCCATCATCGGACTACAAGACTTACGGCAATGGGCCGAAAAGTTCTCGAGTGGCGACCGCGAACTGGAAGACGCTGCGTTGTAAGGCCTCCCACCAGGTGGACAGATGACCTGGTGAGGGTGGCGGTAGGCCGCTGGATGGGAGACGCACGGGACCGGTCAATGCGGTGACGCTTGGGGGAGGCCTATGTCCAGCAGTGAACGTCTTTCATATGATGTGATGATGTTGAAGTTGAAATAATGAATGTAAGCATAAGCTAATTAAAAAAAAACTGGCCAAGTGCGAGTCGGACTCGCGCTCGAAGGGTTCCGCACCATTATCGCAAAAAACGGCAAAAAAATCACTTTTGTTGTATAGGAGCCCCCCTTAATTTATTATTATTTTTTGAAGTGAATATACAACTAAATATCCTGTGAATATTTCAAGCGTCTACCTGTTGCCGTTATTAATATCGAGCAAAAAACGGCAAGTAAATCACGTTTGTTGTATGGGAGCCCTCCTTAAATATTAATTTTATTCTGTTTTTATGTATTTGTTGTTATAGCGGCAATACAGATACATCATCTGTGAAAATTTCAACTGTCTAGCTATCACGGTTCATGAGATACAGCCTGGTGACAGACGGACAGACAGACAGACAGACAGACAGGCAGGCGGATCGTGAAGTCTTAGTAATAGGGTCTCGTATTTACCCTTTGGGTACGGAACCCTAAAAACGTAGTCGCAAAGCTAAATAAAAGGTCCCTAATAGATTAGAAAAGAAATAAGTTTAAAAAAAACTTTAACATAACGTCAGAAGTTCCCCCTTTTTGAAGTCGGTTAAAAAGAAGAAGTGAGTAAAAAGATGACGTGGTTTGATTCCAGACACTTCCAATTTAGGTTTCACACCCGAGTTTCACAGCAGTATTTAGACAATATCATCACGCCTACATTCCATAAAGAGTTAAAGTAATGCCCATGCAGTAGGGGCGAGCCTATAACAAGGATAGACCGAACCCGGAGGATTGCTATCGAAAAATTGATGTTGGGAAAAATCTAAAACTCTTAGCTTGACCCTGGAACCCATAAATTTAAGTTCAGCAGTAGTACTTGTGACCACATTGTTCTGGGTGTCTTGCGCTATGAGTAAAAATAGTAAGAACGAAACAATAGAATAGAATAGAATACTCTTACTTTAACAATGATCTTACTTTAACATTTTATTGGCAAAAACAGAAAGCACAGTAGAGAGCAAAAAGTATACGTAATTAATCTTAACCTAAACTAAGAGGTAAAGTTGTTAGTTAAAGATAAACTCTATAAATGTTGATCTGAGTACAATCAATATTTTACTGATAGAAAAACTACTATTTTCATCATAATACAAGATATAGTGTTCCATAATATTAACCCTTTGAAATGGTTGCGGCAATCCGCTGGACGTGAGACGCACAGGACCGGTCGATGTGACGACACTTGGGGCTTGTGGACAGCTGTGTTCGGCTGAATGATGATGACGATGATGATCCTCGAGCACGGTGTGTGTGAGATAGTATAGTTCATCTATAAAGGTTTCTTTGGTTACCATAAATAGTTGAGTCAGTCGGTACTTTGGTAGACCTAGAGGCCTCGATAAAAATCTTAGATTAGGTAAGTTTCAAATGCCTTGTCTAACAACGGCGGAAAGGTGCGGATATGGAACTGCAACTTAGACTATGCCATCTCCCAGCTACTTTGCTTTCCTTTCTCTACTTTCCTTTTCCTCAGTGGCTCAGTGATCTAAAACCTGCAACCGATGGATCCTGTGGGGTGGCCCACGAAAGGAGCCGGAGGTAAAAGCTGGATAACTTTTTTGGAGTACACTAAAGTATATTCTATTCTATTAAAAAAAAAAAGTTGTGTCAGTTAATTTTTAACAAAACTAAAAAGGTGCGGCCTGCATTCTCCAGGATATGGCTATGGCTAAATTGTAGGAAGTAGTTCTAAGCCCGCTGACATCTCAACCGCTTGGTGTAAGGATCGGGCTTGCAGACTTCGTAAGGCATGCATTTGACTCCGCCGCACATCGTGCCACCACCGGCTCCGCCTGAAAAGACGATAATAATGAAGTAATATCAATATTCATGTAAAAAAATCCTACCCAACTTTTTCACGATCACGCCTGCGTGCACTGGTATGTTAGAGAATGTAGTCGCTGGTATAGAGTCCCACAATTGGGCTGTGCGCGTAATGATTGAGGAGAAGCATTTAGTTAGAACTAGTCGCGGGATATCAACCAAATGCGTTTAGATGTAGTTGCGTCAAGCTTAAGAGAGCCAGTATCACTAAGAAATCGAATTCGAGATTAAAAATGTAAACAAAGTTGTTGCCAATTTTAAACAATAACCTCAATTGTGCAGTTTTCCGAAAAGTACCATAGCATAGTGCTAGAATTGTAGGCATATCTTAAACTGTTAATAGTAGTTTATGATACTGTTGTATAATAAGGGGTATTAAAACATGAGTGTGAGTTTAGTGTTAATAGTATTCACACGAATGTTTTAATACCTAGTTATGTGCAGTTTCTTACACTACTTTATCTACACTCATACATTTCGGGATTGAACCTACTTAATCTTTTTTTTTGTATTTTCCATGCCATAAAGTCGTGATAAATGCATCATAATAATACCTAATCTCGACTTTGCTGGTAAGAGATTATGAGTAATTTCCTTCTCCGCATATAAAATATTTGGCGGCGTCAATTTTTCTTCACATTCACTAATATCAGACATTTAAAGCAAGAATTTAAAAAAGTCATGAAATTCAGTACAGCGTAACCTGCAAAACGTATGAATGGTGCCAAAACCCAGCACATCACCGTATTATCCGCGCATGCGCTAAGGCTTAGCACACGCACTGCGATATTTATTCGCGCGAATTGTTTGAACTATGGAATTGTTTGAAGCTGCTCGCATTGCGGTAAAAAAATCGTGCGGCAATAATGCCGCATGAAATCCGTGTTTTGCAACAGAATCCACCGCAGCGCGAATTTAATTCGCGCGAATATTTTGAGCTCTATGAACAGGTGGAAAGAGACAAAAGTTCGCGCAAATAAAAATCGCAGTTCGTAATAAGCCTAAAGCGGACATTGTCATTAAAATTAGAATCAATTTTTTTTATTAGGAACTACAAAAATGGCATTTCAAAAAATTTTAATTATTGATGGAATCTACTTAGTGATTAACTTCTTGGATTTGTCCTGTATCGTAATAAAAAAAAAATCGGCCAAAACGAAACTAAATTTAACCAAATCTAATTTACCTTATCTATAATAAATATTAGGACTTACCTTAGGCTATCATATTTTTTACTTTCACACGCTGCTTTAGCGTTCTTACAAAAACAAGTAACTTAAAAAAAAAATACCTACTTTGAATTACTATACTTCATAAAAGATAGCTTGATCTCTGCGACATATGTCAAACTGACCTATACGTTATTGTAAGCCTTTCAAACGCCAATGTTACTGTATTGATACTGACAGCTGTCGCAGAGATTAAGCTATCTTATAAGGAGTACAGGGAAATGTTGATTACCCGAGAACTGTCACTTTGACAATGACATTTCTATGTTTACATTTTTAATCTCGAATTCGATTTCTGGGTATACTCTAGACAAATGACATTTGAAAGCGACAGCGATTATCAAAAATGTATGGGATTGACAAACGCTATCGAAATGTCACGTGATCAATACGTTTTGGCATTTTGACAATCGCAACCGCTGATACTATTGTCACTTTTGGTCGGTTGCCGAATTGTAAATTGAGAGTTAAGAACCTGTCAAACCTTACTTAAATGCCAAAGTTTGACAGATTTTTAGGCTAAAGTAGATTTTGAAAATGCTCAAATATACATTCTTAATTCGGAAACTGGTCGGAAATAGTGTAGACATCCCAATAGTGTAGACAACCCAACTTACCAGTGTACTTGTTTTGGTTCCCATACTTCCCACCGTCCTGAGCACTGCTCGCCCAGGGCGCGCGGTACACACAGGACTTGGTGTTGAACTGGTTGGGGCAGCAGATCTTGCCCCACTTTAAGCAGTCTGCATCGGAGTGACAGGAGGGCTTGTTGTTGTACACCTTGTTTTTAGGGGGACAGCCGCCCTGCCCGCTTGCTGAAAAATAAATATTTTTTTGTTTGATATCTTAATTATAATAACGAATCCTATCTCGTGACGTCTCGTCTCGTCTACCTCCTGGTTGGGTGGGTGCTAATGGATGCGCTAGACTGGTGTCAGATCTCAGGCTTCTAACTACCCGTAACGACTGTCAAAGATCTTCAAATGACATCCTGGACCAACGGCTTAACGTGCTTTCCGAGGCAAGGAAAAAAAATGCTATGTAAAGATGGTCACCCATCCACGGACCGACCTCGGCAAGCGTTGCTTAACCTTGAAGATCGACCCGTGCGGCTGTTATTATTTAGCCACGAGCTGCCACATGTCTTTGACATTTTGGTTCTAAGACATGTCGGTTTCCTCACGATGTTTTCCTTCACTTGGGTTTATTATATTAAATTTTCTTAGTATTAACAACACAAAGTAATTAACTTTGTGTTGTACACATAATATTTCCCGTTAGGTTTGTTATTTCCCGTCCTTGAGATAATAGAGCGTTTAGTTTGAAGTTATTGTTTTCCTGTTATGAATAACTCCGTTCAAGATGTTACATGGTCTTATGAAAATATTCCAGTTATATATGAGACATGGGTAAGGAGATATATGAGAGGAAATTTAGCAAAAAATACCTGATGCATAGTTGATGACCAGCAAGCTTGCCACGACGAAAACGAAGGCTCTCAAAGCACCTGGAAATAAATAGAAAAATATAAATATTACGCAAGATAATTAAATATTATAACCTTTCTGGGTTGTCTAGGTATGTTTGAGCTGTTTGGGTTTGAAGCATTAGGGCCATGGCGTCCGATGCTTATCGAGTTTTCAGGACATCAGCGAGCAGTTAGTCGACTCTTCGACGAGTGTGCTCTTCGAGTTAGAGACCTGTGGGCTGGCCTTATTTTCGGCCAAAGTATCAGCATTGCCATTCAAAGCAAAGCAAAGGTGCTAGTGATTCTAACACTTCCTATTTCCCCATGAGTTATTTCCTCTCCTAAGGTATGTTTGAGCCGTTAGGGTTTGAAGCATTAGGGCCATGGCGTCCGATGATCATCGAGTTTTCAGGACATCAGCGAGCAGTTAGTCGACTCTTCGACGAGTGTGCTCCTCGAGTTAGAGACCTGTGGGCTGGCCTGTGGGCTGGCCCATGAGTTATTTCCTCTCCTAAGGTATGTTTGAGCCGTTTGGGTTTGAAGCATTAGGGCCATGGCGTCCGATGATCATCGAGTTTTCAGGACATCAGCGAGCAGTTAGTCGACTCTTCGACGAGTGTGCTCCTCGATTTAGTGACCTGTGGGCTGGCCTTATTTTCAGCCAAAGTATCAGCATTGCCATTCAAAGCAAAGCAAATGTGCCAGTGATTCTTACACTTCCTATTTCCCCATGAGTTATTTCCTCTCCTAAGGTATGTTTGAGCCGTTTGGGTTTGAAGCACTAGGACCATGGCGTACGATGATCATCGAGTTTTCAGGACATCAGCGAGCAGTTAGTCGACTCTTCGACGAGTGTGCTCCTCGAGTTAGAGACCTGTGGGCTGGCCTTATTTTCAGCCAAAGTATCAGCATTGCCATTCAAAGCAAAGCAAATGTGGCAGTGATTCTTACACTTCCTATTTCCCAATGAGTTATTTTCCCTCGTACTTTTTACGCAAGATAGGTATCATAAACAATATTTTATTTAATCAAGAGATGTTAACTTCGATTGACATATATTCTTGTGGTTGTAATCGATTGATTTTGTCTGGACTAGTTGCCGATTGATGGCAATAAGCTCGCTCTCTATAACATACATCTACGACCATTTGACATCAACGACTATCTGACACTTTTCCGCGCAACAGTTGTGACAATAGCCAACTTTGTTTGCACTCGGCAAAAACTGCCCTCATGGGGAAAAGCTTTTTAAGGTTCCGTACCCAAAGGGTATAAACGGGACCCTATTACTAAGACTCCACGATCCGTCTGTCTGTCTGTCCGTCATGAACCGTGATAGATAGACAGTTGAAATTATCACAGATGATGTATTTCTGTTGCCGCTATGACAACAAATACTAAAAAAAGAATAAAAAAATAGTTAAGTGGGGCTGCCATACATTTTGCCGTTTTAATGGTACGGAACCATTCGTGCGAGAGTCCGACTCGCACTTGGCCAGTTTTTTTGTATGGCCTCGAAAATCTACAACGAAATACCACAGTCATATAAAGCTATGCACATAAATCAATTTAGAAATCAGATTCGAAATTTATTAACATACAAGTGTTATTATAATGTAAATGACTGTTTGACAAATTCCTTTTGAAATACATGAATGTTTGTATTATTATTGCTACGTTATTGTTATTCTTTTAAAATTTTATATTGATATTTTTTAGAATGATATTTCTTTTTATTTGTGATTTGTTTGCTCTTGACCCTAGTTGAGGTGACAGAGACAGAGTCGACGATGGAATAAGCTTACCCAGAAGAAGCCTATTCACACTAACTTTGAAGAGATTCGGCTTGAATGCGTTCGGAAACACAGACGCAGGTAGTGAGTTCCATTCATTCGCTGTGCGCATTATGAAGGATGTTTGGAAGCGATTGGTGGAATGCCAACAAGGTAAGAATGGTAACTTGCAGTGTGTCTAGATGTCCGATGGTAGAAGGGGGCTGGTGGGATGATTTCGTTCGACACTCACCAACCAGAAAAAAATGAACCAGTCTTTAGTCTCTGGTTTATTGAATTAACTAGCTTCTGCCAGCGGTTTCGCCTGCGTGAATTTCGAAAATTATCCCAAAGGAACTTGTTCCCGGGTTAAAAAGTATCCTATGTGCTATTCCAGAATATAATCTATCTCTGTGCCAAATTTCATCCAGGTCCATCCAGCCGTTTGCGTGAGCGTGAACAAATAACAAACATACAAACACACACACATACACTCACAAACTTTCGCCTTTATTATATTAGTGTGATTTTTTGTTTGTTAAATAAAAAACATTTTTGTACGCCTTGTCAGGCAAAAAAAGTACGACTTTTTAGGTATAATAAGATATTGCATGCGTGATTTGTATGTAAACGCATGCTTGACAAATAAATTATCTTTATCTTTACATACATACATGCAGACACATACGTACCATACATAATTAAAATATGTATGTACGTTTGTGTATAGCTCTACAGGAGTTCTAGACAAAGTGACATGCTATTTATTGGTGATAGCGGTTGACAGAATGCCAGGTACTTTCATTTATTTGATCGATAGTAGTGACATTTTAAAAGCGCATATCTCACACATATAATATGACTTTGTTTGGATACTAGAATTACGGCCCACTTTTCTGTATCCTTTCTGCCATGTGCCCCGGTTCCGTGCGTCCCAATTATTAATTCATAGGGCCAACCAGGGCGAATTCAGGATTATTTTTCGGGGGGCGTGCCCCCGTGCCCTGGATACGCCTATGTGGCGAACACATCTTACTTTTTGTCAGAGTTATTTTTAATTCTAAATTTGAGTTTAATTTTATGCTTTTTAAACTATACCTATATCTATTTATTTATCTTATATTACTGGAGGAGACTAGCTAGAGATAGGAAAAATGGAGAAAGTTGGGGGAGGCCTACGCCGCAGATGCGACTCCATAAATAATTAATTCCACGTGCATGCTACTAATAACAATCTATATAAATATAATAATTTTTCGCAAATAATAATTAATAATATTCAATGATGATTTAATGAAAACCAAAATGTGGAAAACCAATTTATGTTATAGTAATACTTAATAATAATCTAAGGAAATTATGTGATAGGAAATGATCATTACTATGCTAAAATGTCTATGTATTTATGGTAGAATAAAGGCTTTTTTATTTTATTTTATTTATATCTATTTGTAGACACGCTTCGATCAACAATATATATCAAAAAACTAAATAACGACACGATAATTATGCACAAAAACCCCGACTCAAAGTTAAAATGCGCATAACTTTTGAACGACTGAAACGATTTCTAAATACAGCTAAGAGCACTCTCGATGAACTTATTTTATAAACAAAAACTATAGCAATATCGATTCATCCATTTGGGAGCTATGATGCCACAAAGAGATAAACAGATAGATGCCTGAAAACGTCAAACTTATAATAATAAAAACTCTTATTTTCGTTACAGGTTAAAAATAAACGAAATCAAAACTCACGCATTGTAATTTGCAGTAACTATATCAATTTGTATCAGGTCTCTGAACAGCGTACACCTCACAAATGACGCTTTGTTTCCCGTGTTTACAACAATATACACCAATATACAGTTACATATGTGATGAGTCAGATTGATAACAGCTCACTAGCAGATTGTGAGTAAGCTGAACAAATAGGTACCTAACCCACATATTATTATGTGTTATGAAACTTCTCATGTACTTATTTATGGAGAAAATCATTTTGTTGTTTTACGATATCTTAAATGTTGTAATACTATAACCTACCCCACAACAGTCGCTTAAGGTTACACCAGTCGATAATTCTTCCATACAAACGTAGTCTAGAGATTACTCCATTATTGACGATGTACGTTCAAAATAAAAAATGATATAAATTTGTCTCATCATTATCTAGCCCAGTATGGAAACAAAAAAGTAAAAAAGAAATATATTTGAAAGTTATGAGCGTCGAAAGTTCCATATATTTCTACACAAATTTTAACGCATCTTTGGGCGGCAATAAATACCATAAGAAGAAGGAAAATTGCAAAACGGCCACCATACAGGGATAGATTAGTAATTCAACAATGCAAATAATTTTATTTTGAAAATATACATTTAGTCGTTTCTTCATGATATCTAGACTCCCAAATGTCTGTTTATAAAATTTCGCGCGCTCGTTTTCGTCGTAAAGCATCATTCATTTCGCTACAAACTTGCAAAAGTGCTACTTCGTACGCGAACTAGCTTCTTACAGCTCATTACAGCATCTATCTCTTAAGCACGAGTTGTCGGATGAGATAGCAGGCATTTTAACCCAGCGCACAAAATAGTTCGTGCCGTTGACTAGTGACCATTGCACAAATCGTGCCAACAAAAGAATTTCCAAAATCGGCTCAGTAATTTTTGAGACAATCGCGAACATACATACTTTCGGATCGTATAAAGAACCTCCTTTTTGAAGTCGGTTAAAAACATCAACTTGTTGTTCCTGATCAAATCGTCTTGCAAGGTATAACCTTTTTTTACATACAGATATGTATACATATAGATTTATATACTTTCTTACATAAAAGTGAAGTTAAAATTATAAGACCACATCATCGCTTACCATCAGGTGAGATGGTGGTCAAGCGCGAGCATATACGGAAAAAAAAAACGATTTATCTATAATGGATAGTTTGTTTCTTTAGTTTATCAGTAAGAAAATAAATGTAACAAAAATTTTCGGTTAGATATTGTAGATAAGCATAAAAACTACCGCAATTTTATCCTATTAAGAAATTATATTAGTAAAGTAGCTATTTATTCGTCTTTTGCCCAATGTTGCTCGCAAGTTTGAAAACATTCCCGGCAACTTTTGCTACATCGGCAATTTTCATGGCTAACCAGGGGGATAACCATAAGCTCTTAGAGCGGTATCAATTTGATATCGAATAAGGGACAGATGTATCTGACTTGTATACATCTGTCACTTACTCGATATCAAATTGATACCGCTCTAAGAGCTTATGGTCACCCCCCAGATCGTAATATCATATAAAGTGATATCATAAAAAAATAGATATTGAACACTAGATTCTACTTACCCATTTTGAAAACAATTTTCACTTTCCGTGTAGTACCAATGAAGGTTAATTTATGACTGCTCTTGATTTTCCCGTTAGGACTTTAATTATAAACTCTAAAATACCTACTTAGGTACTTCATGATTCACACAATAAATCCTGTTAATCCCAATTTTATAATATCATTACTGCGAATGTGACTTTGTTTGTAACTCTTTCACGCCTTATCTACTCGACTGTGAATCATGAAATTTCGCATTCACACATGATCAGGTGTACAGAAAAGGAAATATACCTTGTACACGTGAGCGAAGTCGCACAAAATATACAAAATATAGTGCTAATAATACCAATGTGAAATACTGCGAGGATGTTTGTAATTCTTTCACTCAAAAATTACCGAACGGATTTTGATGAAACTTTACAGGAATACCAACAATAAATACCACAGGCGTATAGATGCGGGCGGCAGCTAAAAACATTTTAAATGCTAAAGTAACTCTACCCTAGATAAGTGTCATTCGAGTTAAGCGATGGGGATGAGTGTACCACTAAGCGCCGACAGACACTACGTCAACAGACTGAACACCGACAAGACTTTACTTCGACGGGACACTTCGCCGACAGGACACTTCGCCGACATAATCTATACTAATATTATAAAGAGGAAAGATTTTTTTGTTTGTACCGTACAGGCGCCGAAACTACTGGACCGATTTGAAAAATTCTTTCACCAATAGAAAGCTACATTATTCTTGAGTGACATAGGCTATTTTCCAATCCCAAAAATGGGTCCTGTGGGGTGGTCCACGGGAGCGAAGCCGCGGGCAACAGCTAGTATCATATAAAATACAATGATCGAAATGGCAAAATTTAATAGAAAGCCACTTGTCGAAGGCCGGTCTGTTTGTAATATTGTCACTTTTGAACCACTCAACCAATTTTTATAAATTTTGGTTTAGAGATGGAATGAATATAGGATTTGTGTCAGTGTGTGTTGCCAGCCGCAGAAATTACTTACTGAACAGAGACGTGGTTGCTCACATTGGGCCACATCAGAAGGCTTAAAGTCACCCAAAGGGCAATGGAGAGGGCTATGCTCGGAATTTCCTTGCGTGATCGAATCAGTCGAAGAATAGCCCTAAGAATTGCCAAACTTAAGTGTCAGTGGGCAGGGCACATTGCTTGCAGAACGGATGGCCGTTGGGGCCTAAAAGTTCTGGTACTTCATACGAAACGAGACCAAAAGCCTTGGAGAGATACAAAAAACAGGGGTATACTGTTGTCTTCCGTTCACTGTAGTATTGGACAGTATGCTTAAGAACCAGAATCAGTTGACAGTCCAGATCTAAACCCGAACTGTGCGTCATGTATGTTTGTGTACTTATCCAGACAAGACTCAAGCACACTATCCAACAGTTTTGCTACAGTTGTCGCGAGAGAGATCGGGCGATAGTTAACGTTGTCCGATATGTCTCCTGTCCTGTTCTTCATTATGGGCACCACTGTAGTTATCATCAAATCATCCGGTAAATATGAATGACTTATGCACATATTGAAGAACATAGACAGAACCCTCGGCACGTGTACGCCAGCATATTTTAAGTGCTCAATACTGAGCCCATCGTGGCCAGGTGATTTACTTCTACGAATGCTGTTATCTCTTCTTTTGTATATCTCCTTTTTAAGCTGCTTTGCTGCAAATTTAAGTAAAGGTTCCTCACCCGCCACGGTGAGATACATCTGGCATAGTGGTCAAAGGACCCAGAGGAGACCGTACTTTAAAGTGCTCCATGAATAAATTTGCGATATCCCCCGGTTCATTTCGGCCATCAACATTCGCAGGGAGGACAGGCTTACCATCAAGGTTACTAGTGGACTTCTAAAATATGTGAAAACTTAAGGTACATAAGTTGGAGGTAAAGGAAACTGAAAAAACATTTCAAATACATGGTCTAGAGATGTGTGAGCAGGAAAATATTAAATCGGTGGTAGTGTAGTCATCTATATGATGATTTTTTTAATACATACTGTAAACAATTTAATGCCACGTTTATTCCCAAGACTATCTCCGTTAATAGTAACGCGTCATTTAGTGATTGGGCTACCATTGGTATTCATAAAAGTAGAACACGGCTTTATGAGCTGTACGATGAAAGGATTTATGTAAACACTGCTGAATTTAATTTATATGTTAGAAATTATTCAAAATTATTTAAAAAAGTTTGTTGGTTGGCCAAGCCGCGTTATTTGAGTTCGAAGATTAAAAACAGTAGTAATGTTATTAAAACGACTTGGAATATTATTAATAGTGAAACGGGAAGATCTGGTAACCGAAATACTGACTACAGCCTGTCTATTAATGACAATATCATAAAATCAGACTCACAAGTCGCAGTGGCCTTTGAAAATTTCTTTTCAGATATTCCCATTTCAACAACTAAATCCCTAAACTCATCACCTTCTGTTGCTGAGTCTTTGCTAAAAGAAAATGTTAATGCTTGCGATTCGGAATTTCTTTTTGAACATATTACTTGTAGAGACATAATTAAAACCTTTCACACATTAAATGTTAAAAAGACTGCAGATCTCTGGGGTCATTCTGTTGAAGTTGCTAAGTCTATTATTGACATTGTCGCACCTAGTTTAGCTATTATCTTTAATAATTGTATCGACTGTGGGGAGTTTCTTGACCTAATGAAAAATAGTAAAATAATACCTTTGTTTAAATTAGGTAGTACAACAGACCCTACAAATTATAGACCTATTTCAGTACTACCTACGTTTAGTAAAATATTTGAGAAATTAATTTTAGAGCAATTGCAAAGATTTTTTAATAAACATAAATTATTACATAGCAAACAGTTCGGTTTTACAAGGGGTTGTTCAACTACTGATGCCGGTGTTGAGCTTTTATGGCATATTAATAATGCATGGGAAGATAAGTGCGATGCCTTGGGGATCTTTTGTGACTTGTCCAAGGCATTTTATTGTGTTCTTCATGAATCGCTAATCAGGAAACTCCGCCACAACGGGATCCGGAACAGCGCTCTGGATCTTCTTACTTTATACTTGATTAATAGGATTCAGAGCGTTGACGTTAATAGAAAAGATCTCGCGGATCTATAGTAACAATGGGAGTCCTGCAGGGCTCAATTCTTGGTCCTTCCTTGTTTCTTATTTATATTAATGACTTGCCATACCTCATGAAGGATAACCATGATATAGTGTTGTTTGCGGTTGATACTTCACTTTTGTTTAAACTTGAACGTCAGCAGTTGGTTACTGACGATGTAAATAGCGCGATCTCAAAAATAGTTCACTGGTTCAATGTTAACAATTTACTTCTTAATGAAAAAAAATCAAATGCATTAAGTTTACCCTACCTCACGTCAGGCAGGTGAAAACTGATGTGTTAATAAAGGGCGAAGAATTGAATCCTGAAAATAGCACAATATTCTTAGGCTTAACCTTGGATGCTAAGCTTCAGTGGGGCCCACATATAGATAAATTGTCAAAAAAACTAAGCTTTTTATTTCTAACAGCATATGCTGTTAGAAAAATTCGTAATTTAACTGATATAGAGACAGCCCGTTTAGTATACTTTAGCTATTTTCATAGTGCAATGTCGTACAGTATTCTGTTGTGGGGAAACACCGCCGACATCCGGACTATCTTTGTTTTGCAGAAAAGAGCTGTTCGTTCAATTTATAAATTAAGCCCGAGGCACTCTTTCAGAGAGAAATTTAAGGACATTAATGTAATGGCTGTACCTTTTCAGTATATTTATGAAAATCTTTTGTATGCCCATAAAAACATAAAATTGTTTAAAAAATACAGTGATATCCATAACATAAATACTAGGAACAAACACAAATTTGTAGTACCAACAACAAGGCTCAAGAAAATAGGTGGCTCGTTTGGATGTCAATGTGTGCGCTTTTATAATAAGCTTCCAAGCCACGTACAAGTTCTAAGTCTTAATAAATTCAAATCATTAATTAAACTTAAGTTGTGCCAGAAAGCGTTTTATACCATTAAAGATTACGTTGAGGACACAAAGGCTTGGGACTGACCTGCTCCAATTAATAATTTATTTTGATTTTTTATATTATCCACCATGAATTTTGTTTTATTATTATTTTTTGATTTTCTTGCAATGACAAGAATATTTACTTTTAAAGTAATATATATATTTTTTTAATTATTGTGAATATGAAGACTATGTGGACCATTCATTATTTTTTTTTGTTTTTTTTTTTTTAATTTATCTTAGGTTTTAATCGTGGTCTGGTAGTTTGAGTAGTTTATGCGGCCTATCCGAATGTCCTTTCTTTGGTTTTGTTCGTCGAATCGTTGAGCTCCTTAAATTTTGTGTTGGACTGCTCGGTTATTGACAAATGCGTGCACTGACTGGACAGGTCCTCTCAATCTGCCTGGTTCTTTCCTCAAAAGACCATTTCAGACATCAATCTACATGGTCTTCACATGATCTAACCAAGATTTTTGTCTGGACTTTAAAAGAGACTGTGACCTCTGAGTTTCTTTCCGCCTTTCTTCTCAGAGTAGTCAGATAGGAAACGCCGACCTCATCTAGTTATGAAAATATGATCGACATGTAAAAGTGTTTGTACAAACCAACTTACAGAAATAAAATCATTTATCATTTAGTGGAACTGCCCAAGAAGTTGAAACTTAATCCAAGTGATATCGAAGATGCAGAGGGTGGGACGAGAAAAACCGGGCGACACAAGACCCAAACCCGTACTGGTTATGCTTCGCTCTAAAAGTGCTCACAATAATTGGGTGTTGGCGAAAAAGGAAATAAGATTACGCCAATGGCAGCGACCAGAGAATATTCATCAATGAAGATTTGCCCAAGTATAAGCGTCAACTCCTATGGACCGTTAGAAACCAACTTAAGCCAAAAAGATCCCAGTACATTTGGGTTCAAGACTGTAGTATCCTAGTCAAAAAGTCTAATGAAGAAAAAAAGATTTACAACATAAGATCAGAAGAAGATTTGAAAAAGCTCGAAGAACGTAAATAAACACGCGCGACTAACGCGGCGAGTTACACTAGGTGATTTACTATCTTCCAACATTCGGTCGAACAGCTGATTTTGGCACCGATGCAGTGTTTAAAAGATATTTTGACAAAACATCATTATGTAACGATATGCCTCTGAGTAAAAGATGTCATCATATTTTTCATCTGAATAAAAAGTCAATGAGAAAACACTTCAATGAGTTACTTATGTCTTGTTGAAAGGAAATAAGTGTAATATAGATATAATAATACTAAGTGAGATAAATATAAATAAGGTAGAACTATAATTATACCAGATATCGGGCCATTACACATACATACATACGAGAGAAACTACCAAAAGAGGAGGAAAATTGATATACGGAAAGGATAGACTTAGCTTCGATGCGAAAATAGTGAAGACTGACGCTTTAGAAACACTGCACGGTCAGCTTAGAACGGCTATATACAGACCACGTAAGAAAAATAAGTTACTATTCATATACAATTGGAGACTATCGTAAGATCTACTCCCGTATTTGAAAACGTTGTAGTGGTTGGAGACACAAACATTGACATTCTAAATGGCGTAGTAAATTCTGATTCTGAAACATTTCTCCGACATTCGTTTCGCTGTTGAACGGTTCACCGACAGAACGATACACTTTTCATTTATTGATGATTAAACGAACTTACCTGTAAGTGAAGTTCTATCCCAATTATATGAGTACGTTTCATTCGAAGATAAATTAAACACACATGTAGTACCTTCATTGTACTGGCAACTTCGCACTTATTAGAATATTAGGGTAGATAGAAAAACTTGCGCTCCGTCCGACCCGCCACAACGGCGCCGAGGCTCCTCATTCTTTAGAGTCCTATTACAAATTTTTTTGATTAGGGGCTCTGGGAAGGGAGGGACCTTTATCTTCGAATGAAACGTACTCATATAATTGGGATAGAACTTCACTTACAGGTAAGTTCGTTTAATCATCAATTATATTACGTACGTTTCATTCTTCAGATAAATTAAACACACATGTAGATGTTTAGAGATTAAAAAATTTGTAAATATATAGTATTAGGTGAATAAGATTAAAACTCGTTTTTACTATTAGAAATCATTTAATGACTCAACAAAAATCCAAAATTCTTAGTACAAAACAAAAAAGGTTTTATTATTTTGCTTTGTTATAAATTTTCAACATTCATTTAGACACTTGTTAAGAAAATCAAGAACAATCAGATAAATGCATACTCATATCGCAGCTAATAAAGTCCCGGTTTAACAACCAGGGAGAAAAACTGATCTCGCAAAACAAGCATCATCGCTCACTGGACGATTATAGAATTTAGCAAACGTCTGCGATCATTGTGACCAACCAACAGTCTTTCTGATGACGTCAAGCGAGACGCCTTGTATGCGCGCCGTGGATGTGGCAGCGTGTCTGGTGCTGTGCGCACCAAACGTCGACACATCCACGCCGCTCTCCGCGAGCACCTGCTTTATCCATCGGCTGATGGTTTGTGTGCAGGTGGCCTTGTAAGGTCGCTTGTATGTCATCAGAAGGTTTTCAACTGTATTTGGCCTTAAATCTTTTGTAACCGACATATAGTCTTTCAAAGTTGTTGCTGGACAAATATTTATATTTTCTTTGAAGTAAGGCAGGAATAAAATTGGTTGGTCACGGCCGGCAGTAGATGTTTTAATGATGTCGGTAATTATGATGTTGACCCCGTTAGGACAAATATTAATGTTTTTAATTTTAATAGATGTAATTGTTTGCGCTCTGTGAGCTGTGCATAAGGCTAATAAAATTACAAGTTTCTGTGAAATCTTTTTTAAAGGTAATCCTATATTAGGGCCCCATTGAGCGATGTGTTGTAAAACTATTTGAGGGTTCCACGTAGATGCGTATTTTGGAATATTTGGCCTTAATTTATAGGTTCCTTTGAATAACCTTTTGATCTGTTCATGAGATCCTAAATTATCGCCAAATAGTAAACTTAAAGCCGAACGGTAACCATTAAGAGAGCCGTAAGCTGCACCTTTATCAAACTGTTCCGTTATGAATGATAATACTGACGGTATACAAGATTTGTATGGATCTATTTCATTGTTAAGGCAATACTGCCACCAATTTTTTAATGCCACACTATATTGTTTCAATGTGTTCTTGGCTAAAGATGCCATCATTAAATCCAAAGAGGCCACAGGGACACCTCGTTTTATGAACGCGTTCCTGAGAGCTTCGCTGCACCCAGGGTAACTCCTTTGATTTGTGGGTTCCTAGAGGAAGACCATATATTGTTATTTTCGGCATTTATAAATATAATATCTGAAGTGAGTAATTTTTGTAATAAAGGGAACCAGGGTTGCGATGGCCAATAGGGAAAGACAAGTATGCCTTCAGCCTTATCTATTATGATTTTTTCTAAACATTTTAATATTAGGCAAAAAGGTGGAAAGGCATAAAATAACATGTTATCCCATGGAATTGTGAACGCGTCAATCGCTACGGCATCTGGGTCTGGTTTCCATGATACATATTGATGACATTTGGCATTGGTACGAGAAGCGAATAAATCGATATCTGGTTTGCCTAGTTTAGTCATAATTTTATCAAATACTTTATCTGACAATTTTAGTTCTATATCTTTGTTAATCTTGCGAGATTCTTCATCAGCTTCTTTATTATCTTTACTTTTAATGTAACAGGCAGTTAAAAATAAATTTCGCTCTTCGCACCAGCGCCAGATTTCTCGTGCCAAGTCGTTTAAATGGGGGTATTGGATACCACCCATGCGGTTAATGTAGCTTAATGCTGTGGTGTTATCGATACGTAATAGAATGGAACAGTTACGTTTGTGGCGTGCAAAACATTTGATACCAAAAAATACTGCCAGCAGCTCTAAATAATTGATATGGAATTCTAACTCAGTTGACTTCCATTTACCGTTAACTCTTTCGGTATCGCAAAATGCGCCCCATCCAGACTCAGATCCAGAGGCGTCTGTAAAAATTTCTAGTTGAAACTTATCAGGCCTTAAGCAAGTAGATGTCGAAAAAATGTTCTGACACCACCATTCCAGATCCGGCAGTATTACAGGTGAAGGACTACATTTAGATTCGTATGTTTTATAAGTCTTTAATGCTAAGTACTTTTGTCTCTCGAGACGTTTAGTGTACACCCAACCGTATTTTACTGCAGGACAGGCGGATGTTAAAACACCGATTAAACTGGCAAACTCTTTAATAGTGCAACGTGGTAAGGGAATGAATTTTTGAACTAATTTTGAAATATGTACTCGTTTATCATTCGGTAAGGATAAAGACATGTTATTAGTGTTATAATTAAAACCTAGGAATTTAGTCTGTTGTGATTGTTGTAAGGAGCTTTTTTCGAAATTTATCACGAATCCTAAATATTGTAACAGTTTAACAGTCTCCTTTACATTATTTAAGCATTCTGTATATGTATGGCCAATACACAACAAATCGTCGAGATATATAACAGATAAATAGCCGCGATATCTGAGGTGGGCCACAACCTCTCTCATAATTTTCGTAAATGTTCTTGGTGCAGATGATAAGCCGTACGGCATCGCTTTGAATTCATAAGTTAAATTTTCACCGACATCATTATGAAATTGAAATCTTAAATATTTTCTGTGTGACGGGTTAATTGGTATCATTAAATATGCTTCCTTTAAATCGATCGTGGCCATAAAGCCGTTATGAGGAATTAATTTGCAAGCTGTTCTATAGTCCTCCATTTTAAAATGATTTTGAGTTATGAATTTATTTAACAATTTTAAGTTTAAAATAAATCGTTTTCCGCCACTTGATTTTGAGGTTAAAAATATTTTAGAAATAAATTGATCTGATTGTGGCTCACATTCATGTATCGCGCCTAATTGTAACAAGTTGTCAATCGCTACAGACATATCTCTGTGTTCCCCATTCGTAAACGTGTTAGAGGGTACAACATGTTGATAAACTTTTTTAGAAAATGGTATTACGTAGCCATTTTTAATCCAGTCCAAGATTGTAATATTACTAGTGATGTTCATCCAATATTTGTAAAAATATTGTAAACGACCTGCGTGTACCTGTAACGCTAGCGTCGAGTCTGGGCACGGTGCTTGCCCTGGCTGGGGTAAGCTCGAGGTCGCGTCGTCGTCGGCTGCCGCCGGTATGCTGTCGCTGCTCGTGCATATCCTCCTCGCCCCCCCCTGCTCGCCGAGACGTAACGAGGAGGGCCAGTCCCGTTTCCCGAAAACCGAGTCCTCGATGTCGATGGCCCAGCTGTGGGTGTGGGTAAAGACGTCGCCCTCTGAGCGGATTTTTTAATCAGCGATCCTTGTCGCTCAATAGCTTTAGAAGCTCTTATGGTTTCTGAGAGCTTTTCTCCGAAAAGCGTGTCGTATCTTTCGTGGTCTTTTATAAGTGGTGTAAAGGACTTGTCCAGACAGGGAGTTATGAGTTTTGCCCTCACTTGAGTTTCGGTATAATGTAGGTCGGTCAGGATCCTACAGCTATCAGAAAGAATCTTAATAGCCTGAATTTTATCATCTCCTAGAAGAAGCTGGGTTATAGCTTTATTAAGAGCGCTTATACCGAGGCCTAGTTGATCTTGTTTCAACTGTATATTTTTATCACGGTTAATAATAATTTCTGAGACCGCAGCCTTAATTTCCGGATTCAAAGTAGGCGCCCTAAGGAGTTTGCAGTTCTCCGGTATCTGATACTCTTTAAGTATTTTTTCCTTAATATCCTTGGCAAGTCCTTTTTTTAGTAAAGGTATCCAACGTTGGGCTAAAGTGTGGTGTATGTTTTCACCATAAATCGGCTGTTCATCCGTGGTATCGCCCAGCGCTAATAGTAATTCCGGATCGAGCTGCGGCGAATAATCCTGCGCTAGTTGAATTGGCGCCTCCGGAGTCATTTCAATGTTTTCTTGAACGTCATGAGATTCAACTGGCTCGTGATACGGCATCGCCGTGATATCATCTTGCATGGTTCCGTCGTCTGAAACGATCAACGTTTCAAATGTAAACAAGCAGGCCAAGCGTTTTTAAACGTTTTTTTAAACCCTCGTGTTGACCCGCAGTCAACCTCCAGGCATATTTTACACATCATGCTATACCTTCGTGATACCCTCAATGTGATATCCTCCAGGCTAGCTTAGAGATGCTAATTTATTTATTTGGACCGCATAAGAAAGCGTATAAAAGGTATCGCGTACCTATACACAGTATTGTAGTAACTCGTACACGAAATCACTTAGTAAAAATTCATCATAACTAACCTTGATTTTTCTCAGAATCCGACGAAGATGAATATATAATCACACGACTTCGTTTTGTGTTTGCACGTTTAAGTCTTTTAATTTTGTTTTCATAATAACTAATTTTGTTGTCAGCGCTACGCTTAGACATAATGCTTAAGTAATTTGAGAATAACTTTGATGAAATATCACTGAAAATGTAAAAGTATTGAAGAGTGAGTGCTTGTTGCCGCGCACAAAAAAAGAATGAGGAGCCTCGGCGCCGTTGTGGCGGGTCGGACGGAGCGCAAGTTTTTCTATCTACCCTAATATTCTAATAAGTGCGAAGTTGCCAGTACAATGAAGGTACTACAAGTGTGTTTAATTTATCTGAAGAATGAAACGTACGTAATATAATCTCTGATAGAACGTTTCAATGACGAACTATTCGCTGACACAACTGTTCGTCTGCTCCTGCGGTATAAAACGTAGGTAATCGACATGAACTCCTGATTCCGTTTATTGTTTAAAATAAACACACAAAATACAATCAATGAGTTTAAAATAAAAATGGGGATGTGTGGCCTTAGATGTTCGGTACCACGGTGCGTTTCCTGGACACAGAGAATATCACAATCTACACTCTGACAAAGTTGAGACAGCAACTGAGACTTGTTTTCAGAGAACCCCTCGATGTTAATTGAGGTGATAACGAGGGTGGGCTTCGAAAGCCGGTGGTGGATGCCCTTAGAGGTGACGCCTTTGTTATATTTCGGTTTTTGTACGGACCGTTGATCGTAGTTCTGGGAAGAACCGTTTCGATGTGCCATCGTGGTGAAAGGATTAGCCAGCTAGACTCTGCGTTACCGAGTGCTAGCTGCCCAGGGTGCGCCGGGCGTTTGGAATCGCAGTAGGATTAAGTTTAACGCCACTCGGGGAGGCTCCTTTCATGCACCCCAAAGATGTTACTTATATACATGCTGTTGTTGTTTCAACCAAAATTAGAAATGATGAAAATTTCCTTATCGGTCACTACACTCATAATGAAGAATCCGTAATCTTATTTAGCACAAATGAGGATTGCAGACTCTTAAGTGTAGCAAATTGGAACGTTTAATTGTTGCCCTCTCCCGTTTAGACAAATATATTCTATACGTGCAAAAGTCGGAACTCCGGACGATACGCATAAAGTACTTTATGGTGTACTTTCACATAAAACTGTAAAATGTTATACAATGTTTTTAGAAATATTAAAACGACACACACTAAATATCTTGAATATCGATTTGTGCCCACAAATAATCCTTACCGATTTTGAACGCGCAGCAATGAAAGCTATAAAAATGGTTTTCCCAGACTGCTTAAATAAACTTTGCTTGTTTCATTTGAACCAAAGCATATGGCGTCACATTCAATCGGCTGGTCTCACGAAACAATAGAACAGTGATCCAGTATTTTCCCACAAAATCAGACATATTGCTGCACTGTCATTTTTAGGGCCAATATAAATAAAATTCTCGATGCGCTTGATATAATAGAAAACTAAATTATACCTGATGATGCTAAGAGAGTGATGCGATGGTTTGAAAAATATTATGTCAGTGGATCAGCGATAATTACAAAATCCATTAGCTCCAAAATTACAGTAAAACAAAGTCCGCCAATATTTCCTCCAAGGATGTGGTCAGTACACGACAGCCAACTTTCACATATACTGTTATCACAAAATGCGCTGGAGTCGTGGCAAAACAGGTGGAATACCTTATTGGGCCGGCGATGGATATGATGTGATGATGAACATATTCAAAACAATAGTGGAGTTCCAGAAAGAAAAAAAGCACACAGAATGCACTATCGAACTCATTAATTCCTCGGAACCAACGCTTAAGAGAAAAATATCAAACTATCAAGAGAGGATTACTCAGCATTTTTATGAAAAGGATAATATAGACATAACCTACTCAAATGGCTGGGCGCATATTTCTCATTTAATTAATACAAAATAATGTGATAATATTCTATCATGTACAGAACAGGCTATCGAGCAGGTATCCAAACCCTTATATAGCAATATTTTGATGAAAGATTCGGCAATACACAAAGATAAATATAAAAACAGACAGGACAAGAACATTATTACTTCAAAGGCACAGAAGGAAAATAAGAAAGGAAACAGAAAACAAAGATTTGGAAATAACGTGGGCTTGGCAGAGCAGAACTCATAAAAAAGTAAAGGAATACTCAGGAGGAGTACTCAGCCACAGGAGTCATTGGCTCATTGGTGCAAAGAAAAATAATTCGGCACCACGCTAGTGCTTATAAAAGCGCGCCAATGCGTAGTTGTTCTTGATTGCCGCTAGGGGCGTGTTTGTGATTTGTTTTGACGTCCGTACTATTGACTAAACCCGACATATATATATGTATATATATATACATACATATATATAATATATATACACATATATATGTATATATGTGTGTGTGTATACATATATGTATGTATATATATACATATATATATACTAAAGGAACTTCGTCCCATCCGGGTGTCCCTTGACACCTCTCAAGTTTTTTGTTTTGCTTTCATCCTTGTTTTCACCGTTGTGAAAGAATTCTTAAATTGTAAAGTCTTACGGCTCGCGTTCATGTTTTTTTTTTTTTAATTTCTTAAATCATGATCCTATCACCCGAGGATTGTACGAGAATCATCACTATGGTGGAATTGGGGACCAGCCAAAGAAATACGGCCAGAATAATGGGCGTGACACATACAGTGTCCGACGAGTGTTCCAAAGGTTTAGGGAGACTGGATTAAACCTGAGAAGACCAGATACTGGCAAACCAAGGTGCACAACAGTCCGAGAAGATCGTTTCATTGCGGCAGCAATGTTAAGAAATCGACATCAAACGGGAGTTGCGGTTCGACAACAACTTCTGCAAGTTCGAAGGGAGTCATTAAGCGAGTGGACAGTCAGGAGGCGTCTTTCCGAAAGAGGATTGAAGCCTTACAGGCCAGCAAATGGCCTAAAACTGGAAAGGCATCATAAAGTTGCCCGATTGCGATACGCCCGCGAGCATACAGAATGAGGTGAGTACGAATGGGGCAGAGTGATGTTCTCTGATGAGTCAAGATTTATGCTGTACCATCATGATGGGAGGCAAAGAGTATACCGACGACCGTTTTGCACAAGCATGTTTTGAAGAAAAAGTGTCACACGGCAGTGTCGCACGAGTTACCGTTCACGTGTGGGCTGGTATCTATGCAGAGAACGGGAACGTAACTGTTGTGAGATACATCAATGAGATTCTCAATGAACATGCTGGTCCGTTTTTGGCCAATATGGGCGATAATGCAGTGTTCATGCACGATAATGCACGGGCCCACACTGCTCAAGTTGCAAATGAGTATCTTCAGGACGTAGGTATCCACAAAATGGAGTGGCCAGCAAGGAGCCCCGATTTGAATCCTATTAAGCATGTTTGGGACGAGCTTGACAGACGTGTGAGAAAACGAGTTCCACCTCCAATTACTCTTCGTGACTTGAATTACGCGCTCATCGAAGAATGGGCGAACATTCCTCAGTATATGCTGAGGAATCTGGTATTCAGCATGCCCAATCGCGTAGAAGCTGTATTGAGAGCACATGGAGGAAACACCAAGTACTGAGTTATCAAAACCTACGTTTACACCTAATAAAAACCCTACTAGAGATTTGGTTTTATTTGCCAAATGGCCCAAATTTTTTAAAACATTTAATTTAAAATTTGAACACAATATTTACGTTTTTAGTTGGTAATATTCTGATGCACTGTTAAATGTATTTCAATATTGCAGACGGCGTCATTAAGCTAGCCTTTCCCGTTTAGGAGTAATTTGGTGCTATTTCACTGGAACTTTTTCATTGCTCGCGAGTGTATAACCCATGAAATATGCCAAACTGTAACAAATGTCATAGTTTCACAAAACGCCGATGACTTTGTGGTGTGCTAATTTTGCCAGTGTGTGTATACTACACAAAATAATTAGCGGAACGAAATAAAAAGGTCGTTCTTTTTAAAATTCGATTTATATTTTTTTAACATAAGTTAAAAAAAAGCCTGTCCTAATATTAATTAATTAATTATTTATATTAATTAATTAATTTATATAAGGTATATTAATTAATTAATATAAATTAGGACAGGCTTTTCAGGCTTTTCAAGCTTAATGAGATCGCATTGAATACGTTTTGTGTGAGTAACATGAATTTGTGTAAAAACTGCACATTGTTGATTTTTTAAGTTGACTAGGAAAGTTAATTAAAAAATATTTGCTATAAAATTAATATCACATAATATCTAGTGTTTTATCCACGTTATTTTTATAAAGTTTTCACCTGCCTAGACATGTTGAGAATAGTGGTATGCATTGTCTCGTGTGGTAGTCTCAATCATTCCTGTACAACGGAACTTCGCAGTGTATCTACATTGACAGGTGTAGGTATTATGAATTTTGCCCTTCCTTTTAACAGGGCCCAGACGTATTTTATAAGATGCATAACTGGTGTTATCACCGGCAATTCCAAAGCTGCGATATTGACACTTTTAACATAGACCGAAGTTGAAAAAGTGGCATGTGGCCGAGTATTATACTGGATCAAAACGAAGTGACCCCTGATGAAAGGGCAAATGATGTCACATTTTAATCCTTTATAACACTTCTACAGCGATCTGCAATAAGATCTCCTCTATCGATTACCACCAAGTCCGTCCAAAACATATCCTATCTGAATCCAAGATTGTTTTTCTATTTACCTTGCGAATTAATGCAATTTGATATGTCTAATTTGACCGGACTATAAACGTTAAAAATAAAAGGCATGTATTTAATGCGGCAACTAAGTAAAATGAATAAAGGTTTTAAAAAAAAAATGAGTGGGTACCATAATATAATGGGTTGGCAGCTAATAAGGAGTATCGTAATAAGTAATAGGTAGCATATTAATATATCAGTAATAAGCTCCGTTTTAATTTAAACTAGCATCAAGTTTTTCTTTTGGGAACTGAATTAATATCTAAGCGGAAACTTAATGGCGAAAATAAAATAGAAAATGGGCATTCATAAATAATATAAATCAGATTCTATTTAAAATTGTTTGTATGAAGAATAAATATAAACTAGCTTATATTATACATATATTGTGTGACTTTTAATAGCTTTTTATGCAACATGGTCGACGAATCCCCGCTGCGCGGGGCTCCTATTTCTGAATGCAGGGTCTAAAGTAACCTAACACGAAGGGGACGACGGGAGCTGAGTTCGCTCGCTTTGCTCGCTCACTTCAGCTCCCGTCATCCCCTTCGAACCTAACCTGTCCGTGTCGGGGTGCCCTAAGCTCCCGAGCTCGCTGCGCTCGCTCTTGGCAATAAATAATTCATTGTTATGATGTTGTTAATTCATTGTTGTTGTTATGTTGTTTTAATATAGAATTGGTGCAATTTAGTTAGTCGCCAAGTCATTATTTATAGCTCCTCGCCTAATATTTTATTTGACTGGTATAGTTTATTTGCTACCTAAACGCAGCTGCTAGTTTTTATAACACCTTTAATTTTGAACCTTACATAATATAATAGTCGCGAAAATATTTAATCGCTGGCAAGTTATTTTATTTGTTGCAAACATTTAGTCGACTTTTAAGTTATTAGTCACTCGGAAAATAATAAGCTAAAATAAAATATCATTAATGTATGTTATTGAAATTTTTTCGAAATTCTAAAACATTATATCCATAAAGTGGCAATATACGAAATTTCTTCTGGACTTCAAAATGGTAACCCGAGTTTTCTCTCAGAAGTGTAAAGGAGCTTATTAATATTAAAATTTACTATTCGATGTTCTATTTATAGATCATGCCCTAACACAAAAATAGATGATAAATCACGCAGTAACTTATTACATGGTCATTTATTATTTCTTGTTATGGGGGTCTATTTCGAGAATCATGCTCCTTTACCTTATTTTCGCCTAAGAACGTTTGTGCTGTTATCCGTATTCGATTTATTTTCGTGATTATTTATATGGAGAAAGTCCGATTCGATTTTAGGATTCCGTACTCGAAGGGTCCAAATGGAGACCTATTGCTGTCACGCACGTCCATCTGTCTGTCGTCTATCACAAAGACGCTGGAGCTCTTCAAATTTTCACAGTATAAGCATCTTGTTGATCCAAAGCCATACAAATTGTCAAAAATATATTTAATGTTTTTTAGGAGGGCTCCCATACAGTTAAAGACGGGCGCAAAACACTTTTTGACCTACCGCATCGAATGGGGTATCGTTGTTTAGAGATCGTCGGGTAGATATTTTTTGTTGTTTTTTTTTTTATTTTACAAAGGAATGAGGTGCAGGTGGAGGAAAAGATGGATGGACTGTGTGAGGAGTGATATGAAAGAAAAGGGAGTCAGTGATAGTGTTACGGGGGATAGGACGGTATGGAAGAAGAAAACGTGTTGCGCTGACCCCAAGTAACATGGGACAAGGGCAGGAAGATGATGATGATGAACGCAAAGGAATGCGGTGCCACCATAGACGGCATTTAAAAAAAAAAATGTTCCGAAGAATTTTTAACTTTCCATTGACCTATGAACTTCAAAATTGGTGTAAATGTCTATTATTACGTATGTTTTACTAACAAATACCAATATATTGATAAATCAGATTTTACTTTGAAATTGCCTCATATTTCCTATTACAACTTGTGTTTGCGGCACACACACTTGGCCGGTTTTTTAATGTTTGTAAAAAATCACGAATATGTGAAAATACGAATCGAATACTAGTAAGGGCCAGGCCACAACAGTGCGTTGCGACATCGCATCGCATAGCTGTGCAATGTTGTTTTTGCGATGCGACGCCGCAACGCACTGTTGTGGCCTGATTAACATATCTAGCATTTCTATCACTGTCTGGCTTCTTAGGGCCAGGCCACAACAGTGCGTTGCGACATCGCATCGCATAGCTTTTTGCGATGCGACGCCGCAACGCACTGTTGTGGCCTGGCCCTAAGTGTACAAATAAATTAAATACGCGTCTGGAACGTAGGTAATTCTGAGGTCTGAGCTACAGTTTTTCTATGCATTGCAATGGTGTCTAGCAAAACTTAGGTATCAATCTTCCAACCATCGAAAAATAGCTAGTAATATCTTATTATTTTTCTTCCTTTTCAAATTAACTACCCGAACTTAATTTTAATTCCGGGATATAAATGAAGCAAAGAACACAATTGACCTTTTTTTGTTTAACAATAAGTTACGTTGGGTTTTTCATTAGTTAATTATGTATTTCTATACCAATATTATAAAGAGGAATGATTTTTTTGTTTGTTTGTTTGTACCGAATAGGCTCCGAAACTACTGGACCGATTTTAAAAATTCTTTCACCAATAGAAAGCTACATTATTCTTGAGTGACATAGGCCATTTTTTTAGCCCGAAAACGGGTCCTGTGGGGTGGTCCACTGGAGCGAAGCCGCGGGGAACAGCTAGTATGATATAAATTTCTTCAATGCAGGCATTATAAATTTCTTCTGACCTAGCAGGTACTTGCATACATAAACATCTAAAGAGGCAATAAACCGTTTGAATGTCGTAATTACCAAAAAAAAATTTAAGCTACTGTGTCTCGCGTGGTTAATATTCATCTTCTCATCCACTGGCCTTTATCAGCATTTATATGAAAGACTTAATGCGTAAATTATCCCACGGGACCGTATTACCGAGATAAAAATAATACTAGGTATGTTGGACACTTATATCCCGGTTTACTGGATTAGGTACCAGCAGTCAAATTGCGTAACTGAATTGGGCAAAGCAAAAGGGTTTTGACCCCATCAATCAAGAAATAACATGCGAGATGAAAGACTCGATGTGGATTGCCGTATATGTGATTGGTCGATTGATGAGATCAAAGCCTTTGCCTTGCCGAATTCACTCACACAATTAGGCTGCAGGTCAGGACTCGCGGTCAACCCGTGATCCAAATTTCATCCAAATTCGTTGAGGTGTTGAGTCGTGATTGATTTGGAAATAAGATAGAGTAGGCAAGTATAATAATCAATAATACATCAAACATATTACAAGGGCACAATGGATTCCTGACGGAACAGGCTAAGGTCTGAGACCATGCTGCCTAGTCTTCAGTGCAATTTTAACATTCTTTAGTATGCATTAGAATACGGATGTAACAGATTCTAATGTTTTATGGAGTATTTGGCAGCAAATTGTATTGAGTCAGCCTTCCCAGTAAGCTTAGCGGAGGTAGTCAATACTACAACAAAATTCTCCGCTCCACTATCCTGAGATCGCTTCTGTCAATGATTTCACATATTGTCCAGTTGCGTAGACAGTTGAGACAAAAAACTATACCAATTTTATATCACAATATCCACTAGGAATCAATTTGCAAATAATATTAACAGCCGCTGAACTTCACTCGAAAAAAGCCCGCCAAAAATACACCTCGCTAAGTAATAGAAATCAGTGGTGAAGTTTGTTTGAATTTAGAATCTTTGAAAATCAAAGACTGCAAAAAGAATTAAAATTTTCAAATTTCGAAACGAACCACTTAGATGCATAAGAACATTGCAAGTTAAATAAAAGCTTGTAAAAATCAGTTTACTTCGATAATAGTCCCCCTAACTCCGTCTCCTAGATCGCGTATAGTCGATACCGTCTTGCCTCACTTGCCTCAGGCTGTATGCTAGTAACTCCTTCGCCTCCCTTGCAATACCACGCTGGCAGGTGACGCTCCATTCCCGCGAACACGCGATAAAAACATTTTCGAAATTTAAAAATTATATTAGCAGTTCCTTTTTAAATTGAAAATCTGTATTAGCTCACGCGAATGTGTAATTACGGATATTTGTGTCGTTAAAATACTTAGGTTTCCCAATGTAAGAATTAAAAGTCGATAAAAGTTTAGTTTGCAGTTGGTTTCAAGAAAGTGGAATTTAAAAGTAATGATGGCTAATTTACTTGTAGGCAATTAAATAACGTAAACAAAAATTGCACAACATTGCATTTTGTTGCAAGTAGTGTAAGACCAAATATACAATGGATGGACTTTGTGAAATATGACATGCCTAGAAAAGAGGTGATTTCTGAGATGCTGACTTGTAGCTGAGTATGTAAGAAAACAATATTGAGCCTTTAATAAATTGATATAAAGGCAAGAGTTTTTTAAATCAGAGCAACTCATCTCAAAATGGCTATTTCGCCGCTGCATCCAGCTTTTGATGACGTTATTTCATTACACACATGCATCGAAAAATAGAACAACTTGTGAAATATTGCAACATTGTTAAGGTTTTTCCAACAAGTCACTCAGAAATGAGTCTAACCAATTTAGTTTGACCAAGGGTAATAATGGTATCTGCTGTTATTAAGTACTTACCCGCCTTATTATCGTGGCCGTAAAAGGAGCCGTGCATTTTCCAGGATAATAACTAGGCCTTTGACATTCAGCATAAGTGTACTGACGGTAGAATCGATTATTATTACTTGTAAATTTTAATGTTTGACGTTCAAAAGTGCCGTTTAATGGCCTAGTTGAAATTAATATTTTTTACTTTGACTTTTGTAGCTTTCCGCCAGTGAAAGGATTTTTGCAATCCAACATTCTTCTGAAACCTCTGCTTAATCCTTCGGGGATAACAGGCGTGATGATATCTTAACTCTTTTGAAAATCGTAACACATTTTTCTCTACAAAAATAATTGCGTACTTCTTCGTTCAAAATGTTTTGACACAAAGCAATTAGCAAAGGAGATAATATCGACGGCATTATCACATTGTACATCTACTGATTGCAATGAAATCGATCTACATTTGTAATAATTCATATCAGCTGATTCTATGAGCCGTACGTCATCACATAAAATATCGATGCATCGTGTCTATGACACAGTCTGTTATTATCAGTCTGTTGTTACCACTGCAGCTTATAGGCTAGGCTGTTACTTTGAAGTATTGCATAAGGTTCGTTTTCAACATTATCATCATAATCATTTCAGCCGAAAGACGTTCACTGTTGGCCATAGGCCTCCCCCGAGCGTCGCCACACAGATCGGTTCTGTGCGTTTCGCATCCCAGACTATCGATCCATCTAGATCCAACGCTTAACGCACAACGCACTTTAGTCGTTTAAGGATCGTTTTAAGCAGTATGGTCGTGCTATAGCCCACCCCATGGAGCATGTTGCTGCACATTAACGATCTGCTAAAACCCGGTACCTTTGGCTATGCAGACGACAGCACTGTTGCTGAGAGATACTTGTCTAACGCTCGTACTACCGGGCCTCAGATCCAGTCTCTCCGAGAGGCCATGGTGGAGCGCTTGAACCTGTCCTTGCATGCAGTCTCCGTATGGGGCGATGCCAATCTGGTCAGGTTTGTCGACCCAAACCCAGGCGTGTCGTTTTGCCGCTAAAAAGAGTCAATTTCACCTGGCTCCAACTTTCCGAAGTGTGACCGTGCCAATAACTGACCATCTTGAGCTTCTTGGCGTTACGTTGACATCGACTCTCAATTTTGGCCCATAGATAGAGGCAAAGGCTCAGCTGGCTGCCAGGAAGCCGGGGATCCTTGCAAAGGTGAGAAGGTACTTCACGCCAGAATAGCTGCTCAGCTTGTATCAAGCGCAAGTTCGATCATGAATGGAGTACTGTTCTCATCTGTCTCAATCAATCTTTTACTGAATGCGAAAAAAACAAAATGTCTAAAGTTCTCTTTACCAAATGTACCTCAACGTGACCTAAATCTAAATCTTGACGGCAAAAATCTTGAAATAATAGCGGAAACTGTATTCTTGGGGATTACTATCGATTCAAAATTGCAGTGGGGCGCGCACATTAGAACTCTTTCGGGCAGGTTAAGTTCGGCTGCCTATGCAGTAAGGAAGATAAGGCAGTTAACCGATGTAGCCACAGCTAGACTAGTATACTATGCTTATTTCCACAGTATTATGTCTTATGGCATTCTGCTGTGGGGGTCAGCAGCAGACGTTGACTCAATTTTTATCTTGCAAAAGAGGGCAATCCGCGCGATCTATAAAATGGGTCCTCGCGAGTCCCTCAGAGAAAAATTTAAAGAGATCGATATACTGACTCTACCTTCACTTTATATTTTGGAATGTATTTTGTATGTCCGCAAAAATCGAGGGCTTTTCAAAACTAGAAGTGACTTCCATAATTTAAATACACGCAGTAAGCACGAAATTGTAATACCCAAATTCAGATTAACGAAAACTAGCAAGTCTTTTCTTATAAACAGTATACGCTTTTATAACAAGTTGCCTAAGTCAGTTATAGAACTGACCGATGGAAAGTTCAAAAACTACATCAAACGTGTCCTTGTTAAAAAAGCATATTATAAAATCAAGGACTACGTTGAAGATAAAAAATTTGGCTTTGACACCCTCTGCGCATGCGGCTTCCCTGGTAACTCATAAACGGCACAAATATATGGATATCTCTAACTATTCTCAATCTCATTTTTTTTTCTCTTTTAATTAGACTTTTTACAATATTTTTCAATCATCATTATAGCCCTTAGCTAAGAATAGTTACAGCACTGATTACAGTATTTGTGCCACATGTTAAATTTAGAGTTGTGTTTTTTTTTTTTTTTTTTACCTTTGTATAGATTCTTTTACCTATTGTGAATGTGTGAACATTGTAGGCTTTCTAGTTTTCTAGATGATTGTTAACATTTGTTAACTTTTTATTTCGTGCATTATTTTTTTTTTTTTTTTTCTCAATTTCGTACGACTTATTGTCGGGCCTACGTTGTCCCCCCATATCCAAGTACTAATGCTGTAACATGGAAATATTGTAAACAAAACAATTTAAAAGAGTAACCATGGAGTTTCTTGCCGGTTCTTCTCCATAGGAAACGACTAACCCGAACCGTGCACCTTTTGTCGACGTTTTATAAGTGCCCATGTAGGCCTATGTAAAATAAAAATATTTGATTTTGATTTTGATTTTGATTTTGATCTCTGGGACGGATCTGCCAAATACCAACTTGATGCACTAGAGTCGATCGAAAAGCGGGCGAGGAGGCTCATCGGCAATGAGGCATTGGTGAAGTCAAAGCTCCAGAGCCTTGAACATCGTCGCCGAGCTGCCAGCTTGTCGGTTTTTAATCGATTACATTTCGGGGAGTGTGCGATGGAATTGCATAATCTAATTCCACCCAGTCCTTTTCATCATCGGACTACCAGACGTACGGCGATGCGCCATCGGTACATGGTGGACATCCCACCCATACGCACTAAACGTTTTGAGAATACTTTAATTATGCGTACAGCTAAGGAGTGGCATTCCCTACCGGAGTCTGTGTTGCCCGATAGCTACAACCTAGGGGTCTTTAAGTCAAGAGTGAATAGGTTACTTCTAGGCAAGCGTGCTCCATCATCGACCACATCATCGCTTACCATCAGGTGAGATGATGGTCAAGCGCGAGCCGATATAAGATAAAAAAAAACGGTATAAAAAGTATCTTAAGGCAGCAATAGTGTAGCTTTATATTAGTGAATTATTTTTTGAAATCGCATCAGTACTTCAGAGATTACCTCCTACATCCAAACTTACAAACTTTACCTCTTTATAACATTAGTTCAGATCGATGCACTGTCACACATGGCATGGCACAGCCTGTTATTGTTATGTTATGGGCGATCCAGCGTTGCCTCTGCAACTGATGATTATAGGCTAGGCTGTGACTTTGAGGGGGCGTAGGGGGTCGTTTTATGTGGGAGCTGGTATTGTTTGGAAAATTTTGTCAATAATAGGAATGTTACCTGGGTAGAAAAGGGTAATTGGGTTTAAGACAAATGCATGAGGCACAGATAATAGAATATTACAGTAAATGTGTGTGAGCAGTGATGTTGTAGATCGTGGGTTCGAGCCCAGGCAAGCGCTTTACTTTGAGTAAATTATTTCATCAACACTGCTCTCAAAACGGTGAAGTAAAACATCGTGAGGAAACCGGCATGTCCTAGAACCAAATATTCGAAGACATGTGACATCCACCAAACCGCACTGGGCCCGCGAGGTGGATTACGGCTCATTCCCTCTCACAGAGAGGAGCCCTGTGCCC
This sequence comes from Orthosia incerta, assembly GCA_948252205.1. Lineage (NCBI taxonomy): Eukaryota > Metazoa > Arthropoda > Insecta > Lepidoptera > Noctuidae > Orthosia > Orthosia incerta. The sequence goes on from OX411758.1 coordinate 12,946,467, forward strand.
CAGCAGTGGGAACATTAATAGGCTGATGATGTGATGTGATGTGAAATGTGTGTAAACTTTTAACATTTATATATCAAACTTGTTCTTATCTTCGGTATGTAAACTAAGGGTGGATTTGAAACAATACGAATAACTTGTTAGTTTGACGTAGTTATAATAGTTGGTGAATTTTGATACGAGCGTTTGAGTTGTTAATATATTATTGGGCGGCCAGCCAGATTATAAAAAATGCATTTTATTGTCATGGAGTTGGAGCTTCGGAAGCTGCTTTAATGATTATAGGCAAGACTGTGAATTTAAATACATGATAGATTTTCTTTAAAAAACTTTTGAGACGGCAATTTTTTATCGAAGGACAATATCTCATCTTTTATTCATGGGTAAATCAGGTGATGATTACATCAATATAAGAGAAATTCATACAGGAAATGTCTAAAATAAGTACCTACCTTATTGTGCAGCAGGTTAGTCAAAATATTTCAGCTACAAGCTACGAATAAAACCAATTTTAATGAAGCATTAAAATCTGAATAAATAATACAAAATAACTATTCTGAAAAACTGTTATTTGTGTAACCTTAAACTTGAATATAAAGTTATGTGACTATAAGAATTTTGAAATGGGAAATTCACAAACAACCAAAGCCTCGTAAACCGCAAGTTTAAATAAGCCTACCCGTAGCTATTTCTATTTTTATTATTACCAATAAAACTTATAGTCTAGTAAGCTTTCGTGGCCCGGTATAATTTCATAGGAGACACCATTCGAACAGAAAACATAATAAACTTTCAAGGCATGGGCTATGTCTGTCAAAATTTTAAGAAATACACACTATTTGATTTTTATTTCATACATTAGTTTCAAAATTATTCACTATGGTTTTTCAGAGCATTTTAAATGCCATCTTTTTCGACTCTGTATAAGACCATTCCCGGAACTTGCCCATTCGCATCTAAGAGGCGAACGAAAAATAAAAAAATATAAGTAAATCAAAATCCACTCGCCTACATTCTGACAGGCGACATTTATTTTCGCCGAGATAATAATGAGTACGATAATATTTGGCCTTCTGTTAGTTTTCTGAAGAGAAAAGCTTTTGCATTTTAATACTAAAGAGACGGTTTACATTAAAAAAATAAATCCCGTTAAATAAATCCGTTTAATAAGCCCGTTTTTTGGGCTTTACCTATAATATTGAGGCAATCTGACCCCCTAAATACAAATACTTATTGCAAACCAGCTACCTACTAAATACCGCACCAACATTTTCAGGCCTCCGAAGTCTACATAACCCTAATTGGGTTCTTGTTTACCAGAATGTAACTCATAGCTAAACTCAACATTTTACAGCAAAAGCTTTTTAACAAAAACAAAAACCGAATTCTAAAGCAAAATTTGAACTGCTTAGCTATCACGATTCATGAGATACAGCCTGGTGACAGACGGACAGACAGACAGACAGACGGACCGCGGAGTCTTAGTAATAGAGTCCCGTTTTTACCCTTTGGGTACGGAATCCTACAAAGACTTCCTGACATCATTCCCATATTTGCAATGTATCAAATAGTCTTCATACCTATATCGTTTTTGCCCGACTGCAAAAAAGGGTTATTGCCCCATCACCTCAGTATTCACTCCTTTCTCTACTTTTATCATTTTTCACCCAATCAAATCATAGTCCCAATCATATCTTTTTTCGTATTCTTCTCCGCAAACCTTTTCATTCGATACCCACATCATGGCAGTGCACAAAAAATAACTAGACCGCCATCTAGGGCCGTCCGCCATATTGAATTTAGAATGACCTCACTTAGCTAACCATGCATTGTTATTCAAACTAAACGTGTAAGCAAAATGTCATCTTAATCGGTGGAGGATAACTGCTTTATTATGACAACATTACGTACCATTTTTGAGAAAAATTCTTTACAAGATGTAATCAAAGCATAAAAGTTAGTGTTCATTGGAGCAGATTTTTACAAGCTTTTATTTAATTTGCAATGTATGTGTTTGTATGTATGTAAGCGTGTTCGGGTCAAATCTTGCAACTGACTTTTAATATCTCTAAAAAGTATCCAGAAAGTGAACTCTACCGGAGACTTATTCACAACTGTTCAGTAAGAAGTGAGATTTTAAATTTGGAATCTCCTACTGTCCAGTAAGTAAGTATGTAATTTACTTACTGGACAGTAGTAGGGATTGGTCCGATATATCCAAACGTAACTTAAATCGGATATGTGTTAGATATCTTATCATATCGAAATCTATATAAAATAACCGATGTTACAAAACTGTATCTAATAAAAACCTTACTAGCGTGCGAGAACAAATAAGTCAAAACTTAAAACCGTAACAATGCGGAAACGTACGAACTACGAACAAAACGCAAACTTCACATACGATAGGAACCATAATTATGCGCTACCTCTCTTTCTAAGTATTATTTCGCGTTCGTTGTTTGTTTGCTCATCTAAATAACATTTTAACTTATGCAAACTATCGATATCTGAAAACCGTTTTCGATATCGCTATAAAATCTGGAGGTATATCGGTTACATAACCGTTTGTGCAAAAAACCGAAAACACCCATCTCTAGACAGTAGTAGGTCATCCTCTTCAGATCTGCTTAGAAAAAAAAACATAGTACCAGCCAGACACATATTAGAGTTTAGCCATTATAACAAAGTTATAGGAGGGAGGCTCCAAATATATATCTATCTCTCTTTTTGGTATGACATTTTATGAGATAGATATATTTTTGAGTCCGTTAATCAAGACGTACAACAAACAAATATAAATGCACCCGGTAAATCAATCACAATATCTATCAGTAATTGCCCTAATATGAATGTAACCTTCAATATTAATTAAACGAATTTGTTGTTAAACTTTCTTTCATTTTTGAGAAAAGCATTATACAAGCCTCAACCAGTAAGAAAGTCATCCTGGCCTCATATATAACCGGACCTCACATGCGGTTCGGTCTGTTTAACTCATACTTGGCCAGGAAGGCTTACTTACTGGATTCTGCAGTAATGTACTATTGTTCTTATAGCTAAACCGAAATTAAAGCTTAAAGAAACTGCAACAATATCCAGATATATGAATAAACATACAGGAAATAAAAACTAAAATAAACATGAGATAAATAAAACCAAAGACAATAAGTGAACTAAAATGAATGGTGACGTTGCGCCGGATTCCCCTCGTCCTCCTCTATGGGAGCGACTGGGCTGTGCGCGCGGAGTGTGTGCCAGGTTATGCAGGAGACGAGGGAGGACCAGAGTCGCGCCCGTGCATAATGGGAGTAACAATAACAGGTGAGTAGCTTTATGATAACAGCAGCGGTTTAGTATGCACTAGCTTGTAAGATAATCTAAAAGAAACTGGCACAGTGTAGCAACATCCAGTCTGGTAATCTTCTTCCTCTACGTGTGGCTGCAACGACAGTCATTCATATTTGTTTGGTCCGAAATTTTGCCACTACCACGGCATCTTCGGAGACAGCGCTTAGATCGCTTTGGCTGTATATTTGTGATACAGAAGACAGGATAGGAGAAGGAACATGGTGTGCCACTCGGCTCAACATTCACATCCAGCAGCTAGAACTAGACTTCAAGAGAACGGCTATCGCGTAGGGAGTGTGGAAGAGAGTTCTAGAGATGCACTACAATAACAGAAAAGGAGCCATTGTAGCGGCTAGAAGTGTGACGCGGAGTACCAAGGAGAAGCGGAGTGGCCGTGTGACAATGTTTACCCCTCGGGACGATATACTCCCATTCGCGAAGGTATTGAGGAGAAATAGGGTTGTACAGGATATTACAGAGAATGGAGAGGATATAGGTATCTCACTGACGCCGAATTGGCAGCCACTTCAATCTGGTCCTTAACTCCGACACATGGTCGTACAGATGGAGCATGTATTTGCAATAATGAGCGCTTGCGATTTAGTTGGATTCAGGCAGAGTCCAAAAAGTCCATTTGTTGATATTTTTAAGGTCATCATTAATGACAGCCACAGCCTCAGCAAGTTCATTCACTTTAAAATGGCGATACAACTGCAAGTTGTCTGCATAGCGATGAAAGTTAGAAGTTAGGATCTTAGTGTTAGCATTTATAAAAATTGAGAAGAAAAGAGCAGAGAGGACACCACTCTGTAGAACGCCTGCAACCAAGTCACACCGTTCAGAGGAATCCTCATTGGATCGAACAGACTGCGAGCGACCCCCAAGATAAGATTTGAACCACTCAATTACCGGGGCTAACATTATGGGAGGAAAGAATTCCTAAGAGTATGTCGAAGTCAACTGAGTAAAAAGCACTGTTGAAGTCCTGCAGAACCTATATGGTTAGACATTTATTATCCATAACCATCTTATGTCGTCAGATATTTTGACTAGAGTTGTAACAGTGCCATGGCCAGGTCTGAAAACAGATTGGTTAGGAATCAGCAGGCTATTAAAGGACAATTAACAGGACAGTTGCTTCTGAACAATATTCTCGTGGATTTTGGCGAGGAATGGGATGAACTTTACCTAAGTTTCACGGTGAGATTTTTACAGATTGGATGTCCAATGTGCAGTCGATCACGGAACTGTTTACAAACAAATTGAAAGAAAATTGACTTCATCAAGTCCAATTTATTCGTTTGAAATAACAGAACTATCGCGTCCCCCGATCTAAAATACCACAGTAAATAACAAACATTTCTACACTACCTTCCAGTCATCATTCATTATAATTTCTAATGGTTCCTACGATTTGTTTCGATAGCCCATTTAATGGACGCCATTACATTTACTTCTAAAAACTCTAACACACGCATTTGACATTCATTATAATTTTCCCCTTACTTTACTTGATTTTTTACTTAATATATTTATGGGTTTATTAAATTTTATGGGATTATTATGGAAAACAGTGTTTGAAATTTTAATATTTATTTATTTTCATTCAGAACTTGTGACCCTTTTAAGGGTGACAGGCTCGACTATTACATTCAATAAAATTAACAATATAACCGGCTGAAAATTACTGTATTATAAGTAGACAGCTGCTCCACAGGCGAAATGTTATATTATGTTGGGACTATACCTACCTACAAGATCCAGAAAATTTGAATAATTATTTTCTGTGATCAGGGGACCATAAGCTCTTAGAGCGGTGTCAATTTGAGATCGAGTAAGTGACAGATGTGTACACGTCAGATACATCTGTCCCTTATTCGATCTCTCCTTGCTCTACCTAGAGGTTTTATAATTACCTAGCATACAAAATGGAAGCCAATTAAGTCAACATACAACATGTTGCTAAGTAGTATTTCGCAAATATATAATATTTTCCAGCGATTAACAATTAACACTTAAAATAATAACGCAAGAAATAACAACTACAACAGATGTAATATTCCGAGAAGCGCCAGAAAACAACAATACATTACAGTAATACATATAATCATACAACACTGATCTATACTAATATTATAAACCTGACGAGTTTGTTTGAACGCGCTAATCGCAGGAACTACTGGTTGGAATTGAAAACTTCTTTTTGTGTTGGATAGTCCATTTATCGAGGAAGGTTATAGGCTATACAACATCACGCTACGATGTGCGGAGCGGAGAGGATAAATGAAAAATGCTGCAATAACGGGCAAAAATATTCCGTTTTGAGAGCTTCCGTTGCGTGCGCTGCGTAAGCGGTTAAAGTTACGCAACATTCATGTATGTAGGGTAGGTAGGGTAGGGTAGGTAGGTAGGCAGTTGCAGGGAGCGAAGCCGCGTGGGACAGCTAGTGGTAATATTCATAGAGATTAGAGCAATGAGATTTTACCAATAGAGACGCCATACTCATTATAAAGAAACAAAATCATGGCGATATATTTACTTTAGCTACCCACATAGGATCTATGGCACTTGGAACTTTATTTCTATCACTGAGTATGTTAAAAGATCACAAAGATGATAGATAGGAGCCCGTTGTTAGAAAGAGATAAACATACTGTTCAAGCCCCCTTCTACCATCGGACATCTAGACGCACTGCAAGTTATCATCCTTACCTTGTTGCCATTCCACCAATTCGAACCAAGTGCTTCCAAACATCCTTCATAATGCGCACAGCGAATGAATGGAACTCGCTACCTGCGTCAGTGTTTCCGAACGCATTCAACCCGAATCTCTTCAAAGTTAGAGTGAACAGGCTACTTCTGGGTAAGCTCACTCCATCGTCGACTCTGTCTCTGTCACCTTTGACCTAGACTAGAGTCAAGAGCAAACCCATCACAAATAAAAAAATAAAAAAATCGTACGTTCGTGTCGCGGCCACACGCAGAATGGACTGAGTACACTCAAGCTGGTCAGCTTGTGTTTGTACTGCCCCGCAGACGTCGGTAAAAGGTATCTACCTCAGTATATATACAACATCATTGAATTAGAGCCCCCATATCATTATGGAGTAATCATGCAAAACAAGCCGTGAAACATATTGAAAAACCTTAAGTTCATTATTTATGCCTGTATTCAAATAGATTCTTCAAAAAGCCTTTATCGCCGGACTTTCAAATCTATTTTTATATTCACTGATAGACAACACACAAGCTGAAACTTTCAGTCTAGAATAGAATGTCCTTTTTGTACAGTAAAATAGTTAGACATCTTTTTCCAATAAAAGTAGCGGCCAAGTGCGAGTCGGACTTGCGCACCGAGGGTTCCATATAAACAGCAAAATTCACCTAACAGGTATTCCTTGCACACACAACAACAAAAGGACAACACAACACAACACAACACACAACATTGCTCTAACAAAGGGGCAAAATAAACTTTACCGTTCGAAAGCTGTTGTTCCCATACATCAATACAGGTCACGGTCGGTTTACCAACTGCAAATAAGTTAATTATATTTTTTTATATAGGTACTAATGTACATTGCTTCTTGCCAAATTTAACGATTCTGGGCCAACGGGAAGTACTCGGTTTTGATTCCCTTACGATTCCTTAAATATGCGACATAATCGGCTATAATTATAATATAATTAAAAGAAAACTAAAAAAAATATATATATATATATATTATATATATATTTTTTTAAGTTTTTTTTTATTCTTTTACTAATAACAAAACAAACTTACATACAAAGGGGAGAGGGAAAAGGGATCATTGTGCATCAAAAAATTCTTGTTATGTGCATTAAATGGGAAACGTGCCCAGAGAACGCTGGCAGCATTGCCACGTTGAATGGCAATGCTGATTCTCTAGCTGAAGAAAATGCCAGCCCGCTGGTCACGCGAACAGTATATATATTTATATATATATATATATATATATATACATATATATATCTAAATATATTGATTGCGTTGATTTAGAAGTTTGATTTTTTCACGGCCTCAAGAGATTGCAAGGGATAAGTATAGCATATTATTATTATTAATTTGATACGTCCAGGCGTTCCAGAGAAAAAGGTCTTGACACACTGAGACAGACAACGAAGTGATCCTATAAGCTAAGGATTCCTTTTTTTTCCTTTGAAGAACGGAACCCCAAAAACTAATATAAGTAAACAGAGTAGTTATTTTACCGAAGGCAAATCTGAAACATTTGCCCAACCTCAACCTGGCTAGGACTTTTTTAATTTTACCTTAAAAAAATCATTCTTCTAATTTAACAATTCCAAAACTTGATTACCTCTATATCTGCTCACATATCCACAGGGAACCGGGTGTGAAGACCTTAACGTAAACAGTAAAACTGCACAAAGTTCCGTGCTAAGGTGTCGTGACCAAATTGCTTTAATTCCGGATATGAAAGCCTTTGACCCGGATGTGACCGACGTGAGCCTGCCCATTGCACAGGGGGCGCGTTTGTAATACTTTACGTAATTGTTATAGTTTCGCAGAAGAAAGTTAACTTTTACCTACGTACGATAAGAGTTGTATACATAATACAAAATCAAGTAAAACAAAAAAACGTAATCTTTCGGGGAATACAGCGAATGCACTTATAATAAAGTACTCAACTAGCTGTGCCCACAGCTTCGCTCCTGTCAACTGCCTACCCTACCTTACTTACCTACTTATCTACCCTAACTACCGCACTTACCTACCTAACTACCCTCTCTACCTACCAATGGTTTTTCTTCCGCGGAGAATCTTAACACAGCTATTCATAAAATGACGTCAAAGGCACAACGCCATCTATCGAATATGGAGTTCAACTGTCTGAGTATCTAAATTGCGTGTGTTGTGATATTTTACTTTTTGAACACTTTAAATTCATACAGCTTTTATTAGAGTGAACCGATTGCGATGAAAAAAACTAATTATTACTCAAGTAACGCACAATTTTTATGTATAAAAGTTATCTACATTGGTTTCGTAGATTTTACTTGATGCGTGCACAACTAAACAGACTAACAGATAAACAGACAAAATTCCAAAAATGCTGGAAATGGGTTCTGCTGGTCCTATAACACCCTAGTTATTTGTTGGAAATATTTTCGATGTACAAAAACGACTTTCCTACAGATTTATTTTATGTATTGATTGATGATGATAGGGGGGAGTCTATTGCCACAACCGACCATAAATCCAGGCACCGGAGTGCTATTGAGATGATGGAAATACCCAATAACAATTTGCCCGACCCGGGCATCGAACCCAGAAAGAGTTTAAACTCTATCCATCTGACCAAATCGACCGAATCGTGTGATTGGCCGATTTGGTCGGTTGGATAGAGTTTAAACTCTTTGCGCACTTACGCAATACGGCTGCAGGACTTGCTCAGCAGTAACAATTGTATGTTTGATCGTAAAAGCACGCTATTGGCTATATACTAGTGGTGCTAAGCAGAGCTGACCCTTTGATGCGATGTTACTCTTGACTCTAAAGTTTTGCCGCGAAAAAACTCAACGTTGAGTTAAACTCGCTTTTGTAAATGGACTTACTAGTCTCTGTATCCCATGTTGCAAATGCGACACGACTAATTTGGATAATAGAACTTATTTTACCTACACATTTGAACTGTAATCATTAAGATTACGATACATAAATTTAATTTATTATATGTATTGATGGAGCTCGTGGGTAAATAATAACAGCCGCACGGGTCGATCATCAAGGTTAAGCAACGCTTGACGAGGTCGGTCAGTGGATGGGTGACCATTTCAACATACCGAGTTTCCTCCGTGCCTCGGAAAGCACGTTAAGCCGTTGGTCCCGGCTGTCATTTGAAGATCTTTGACAGTCGTTACAGGTAGTCAGAAGCTTGAGATCTGACACCAGTCTCGCCAAGGTGTACCGTGTTACCCAGTTACTGGGTTGTGGAGGTCAGATAGGCAGTCGCTCCAAGTAAAACACTGGTACTTAGCTGAATCCGGTAAGACTGAAAGCCGACCCCAATATAGTTGGGGAAAAGGCTAGGCAGATGATGATGATATGTATTGATGACGGCAATTCCAGCACTTTTTTTATTTGTAGGGATGACTATGTTTGTCAGAAGGCCATTATTGTGTGGGTCCTTCTCGGGCGAGGAGACAACAAATGAGCGACTTTCAGCTTTCTTGATAAGTATGGTTACAAAGTACCTAATCAATACACATTAAGTAATGAAGAATAACGTAAACGACATTCCACCAAGCACGTAGTTTGATCTACACAAACAATCTACCTAACTAAAACGGTAACTCTCACTGTATTTCTCTTTATGTTTTATCACAAATTTTGAACTCAATCAAAGCGCCATTTTCTTCCTCGATCTCCTGTGTGAACTTTTTTATGATTGTCTCTTGTTCGCGCCAAAAACTAGTTCTTAGTGTTATGTCAAGTTGACATCTGCCATAGTCATTCGAAACCATATCTCTCTTCAAAACGAAATCTTTAAAAGTGCTGACATATTTTTTATTATTATTGATAGGCTCGCGTTTAACCACTATCTCACCTGATGGTAAGCGATTACGTGGTAGGATGATGAGGAACTTTAACCATTATGGCCCACATGCAACTTTCTCTTCATTTTACCCTTTGATGTTCAACCTGTTTACTGAAACCCCTTTAAAAAGCTACCTGAGTATCTATTATCTACTTATTAACTTTTGATTCGTAGTAAAACTGTTTAGCCTTACTTAGAAAACGAGTAATCACTCCGAACTGTTTCTTACTCTGTATTAGTTGGCCAGTAGTGTTTAAATATTCTATTTACCATCGAATAGGCGTTACACTTTTCAAATTAGCGGAACCTATTATTATTTTATTCGTTTTATCCTCGAATCTGAATGCCTTGTAGCAATTACACCTATATAGCCGGATCCAACATCCAGGGGGCACGGGGACACGTGCCTCCCCAGACGGCTCAGTCGAGACTCTGAGAGACCTATGTACTACATCGCTTTGATGATATTTGTTTCTTTTTGCGTATTTAAGCCACTAGGCATAGCCCCTAGACATTTATTACAAACACCAAATTTTTGTATAGTTATTACTAGTTATTACAAGTTCTTGATCAGGGCCAGATTAACTACGTAGCAGGTATAGCAAATGCAAAACGCCCTGCGCTCTGGGGGCTCTTAGCTTGGACAAAGCTAGCTAGCTTAACGAGTAGGTTTAGTGGACTATTATCTATACTATATCTATATATACTATATTTATATTATAAAGAGGAAAGATTTTTTGTTTGTTTGTACCGAATAGGCTCCGAAACTACTGGACCGATTTAAAAAATTCTTTCACATATGGAAAGCTACATTATTCCTGAGTAAAATAGGCTATTTTTTATCCTGAAAACGGTTTCTGTGGGGTGGTCCACGGGCGCGAAGCCGCGGGCAACAGCTAGTGTATGATAAGACTGGATCAGGGGGCATAGCGGATCCTTAGGCAATGCTGCCGCAGATGAACTTGCGAAGAGGGGCTCCGAGATGTTAGCTGCCCGTACCCACTTCTCTGCGCCATTCTCGCAATTTCTTGCATGGATTCGCCAGAGATCAACAGAACTCCATAATAACAGATGGTCACGGGCAACAGACTGTAGGCAGTCAAAAAAAAAATTCACTAAACAACTTCTCTGCCTAAGTAGAATTAACCCAAAAATAATCATAGAGACAATAACGGGGCACACCGTCCTTAACAAACATCTTTTCAACATAGGTGCCACAGACAGCCCACTTTGCAGGGGCTGTTTTAACGCCGAAGAATCAGCCGCCCACGTAATCCTGGAATGCGAAGCCGTGGCATCTTAACATGAAGAAATCCTCGGAAAAGTGAGGTGGCTCCGTGAAGCCTGTGAAGCCTCCAGGAAGCTTCTATGCTTTTGGATGGAGCGAGGCTGGCTATGTTAGCCAGTACCCCCACGCACAACGGACCGAATAAGAGTCTAAGTGCGCCAACGGGACGGGGCACGGGGCTACTTAGTGACAGCATATTTGTCAACTTTGGCTTGTGTAACATCGATACAATCATTAAACAAAGTTCTTACAAGGCACCAATACCTATAGAAAAAAATAGATATTGAAAAATAGTCCCCGCTGACTTAATCTGATACTATCATTGAATCAAGTCAAGAAATAGTCTCACGTGCCCCCCCCCTCCCCCACCCCTTAGAAATGAATACTGGATCCGCCCCTGAATAAAGCACAAACTTATAATAAAGTTTCCTCATGACGTTTTCCTTCACCGTTTCCAGCGATGTACAAGATAAACTTAAACGTACATCATTTAAATTTAAAAAGTCACATTGATAATTGCCCAGATTTGACCCTACAATCTCAAGCACAAGAGGCGAGGTCCTAGCCAGTAGGCCACCACGACATGTACTATAAGGCGTCGTAGTCCTAATAAGAAGCGATCTTATTAGGACTACGACGCCTTATCGTAGTCCTAATAAGAAGCGAATGTTACTAACGATGACACCTATGTTCCACTACGGTGTTTGGGATTTGAATGGAGCTAATTGCATCAGCGAAAACGTTTGTCAAAATAGAGTTGCCAGAAATATTGATCATATGAAACTTCGGTAGTGTATGTCAATCAAACTGTATGTAGTTTGGGCTATTTAGAATGTAATCAAAGTCAAAGTCAAAGATTTATTTGCAGATAAATATGGTTACAAAAGTTCTTACAATGTAGTATAATAGTAGCTTAACATATTTAATCATAGCATAATGACATGCAAATTTTTGGTAAGTATACAATTAGGTCATTTAAATTTAAACTGAAGGAACTCTTTTATAGTATAGAAGGAATTCCCTATTAACCACCTGCGTAAAGCCCTTCTGAAGCGGATCATTGGAAGTTCTTTAATTTCGTTAGGAATCTTGTTATAAATCTGAATACACATAGGATAGCAACTTTGTCTATATAGTTCCGTTTTCATCCTAGGAGTAATTAGTCTATTAGGATATCTAGTTCTGAACTTACATTTATCGCCCACTTTTTCAAACATCTCAGGGTGTGATTTCGTAAATTTACATATTTCTTCAATATAAATGCCAGTCAATGTAAGTATTCTAAGTTTCCTAAACAGTGGTTTACAGGATGTAAGTGGGTCTACATTACAAATCGCACGTATACACCTCTTTTGCGCAATGAAAGCTCTTTCAAGATGCACCGAGTTTCCCCATACCAGTATACCATAACGCAGTATTGAACCAACATATGCATGATAAGCCTGTAATGTGGCTTGCCTACTTATTAGGTTAGATATACGCCATAGAACATAAGCAGACTTACTGAGTTTGCCACATATCTTATCAATATGATTAATCCAGGAACACCTCTCGTCTAGATCTACCCCAAGAAAAGTCATATTATCTGATTGCTGTATTTGTTTATCTTTATAAGTTATGTTTAAATCGATTTTATTCCAGTTTTTGTTACGAAATTGTACATATTTAGTTTTATCTATGTTAGGTTTAAGGTTATTTTTTTCCATCCAAGTTATTACTTTGCTTACGGTACCATTTATTTCCTCATTATAGTTTTCTTTACTTTTAGGAATAATTACGGCCACATCGTCTGCAAAGAGTATGCAGGGTTGATCAGTTACTTCTGTCAGGTCATTGATATAAATCAGAAAAAGTGGGGGGCCTAAAATACTGCCCTGTGGAACGCCTGTGCAATTGTAGCCTAATTTGGATTTAAATGTCAGTTCACCGTTTTGATTTGGTTTATCTACAGTAATTTCAACAAATTGCGGTCTGTTTGCAAGATAACTTTTTAACCATGCATTTGCTTTACCGCGTATTCCATAATTATCACATTTTTTTAGTAGTAGCTCGTGCGATACAAAGTCAAAGGCTTTTGACATGTCAAAAAATAAAACAGTTGTCGGGATTTTCTGGTCAATATTTTTAGTAACTAGGTTAATTAAATTAAATGCCGCTGTGGTTGTCGATTTCCTTTTTTGGAATCCATGCTGTTCATGTTTCAAAATTTGGAACTTTTCGATAAAATTTATTAATCGCGTATGCATGACCTTTTCGTAAACTTTCGCTAAAATAGGCAAGAGGGCTATCGGTCTGTAATTATCAACACGTTTTTTATTACCTTTTTTATGTATTGGTTTAATAGCTGTCATTTTCAATTTCTCAGGAAACACTCCCGTGAATAATGATAAGTCTATTAGATGTACTAGTACCGGAGTAATAATAGGGCTTATGTATTTTATAATTTTTGTAGGTATTTCGTCATAACCTGTTGAATTTGTATCCCTGAGTGTTTTTATTATTTTTTGTATTTCGTCATCATTAGTGGGCATTAAAAATATAGAATTTACAGGATTAATGTCATAATTATTAGTCTTTAAGTCAAAATCGTTGTTCGTCGAATTGATAAAATAGTCATTTACATAATTGGCAATGTCCGTGGGGCTTGTTAGTGGCCCGGTTTCAGAATCTATTTCCTTAATATTTGATTCATATATTTGATTACTATTGGAATTATATTTTATTAAGTCCCATGACGCCTTGCATTTATTCTTAGCTCTGGTTATGTGACTTGTATTATGATTTTTTTGTGCTTTTTGTATACATTTTTTAAGTAATTTATTATAGTTTAGGTATTTTAATTTACTGTCTTTGTCAGATGAGAAGTAATATTTAAAGCGCAAGTTCCTTTTGGTTTTAGTTGATATTTTTATACCTTTGGTAATCCATTTCGTATATTTTTTCACTAGATTGATTTTGATCTCAATTTTAGGAAAGCACAACTCAAAGAACAAGACAAGTGTATCGTGAAAGTGATTAAACGCACTGTCAGCTTCCTGATTAGAAAATAACTTTGTCCATTTTAAATTTGACATACAGCTAAAGAACTTTCCTTTATTTTCGGTGCTAAAATCACGCTTATAAATTGTGCGAAACCGTAGAGGTGGAACTTTATCGTTATAGCTGATTAAAAAGAGAGTCCAGAGTCCTTCAGGCCTAGACAAAAGTGTGTGAAAAAGGCCAAGGCTTATGTATCCAACCAAAATAGAGTAATTCCGTACAAAAATATTCGTCCTGACCTGACTCCACTTTTTCAGCCAAAGAATCAGTATCGCCATTCAACGTGGTAATGTAGCCGGCCCGTTAAGTATTACTCACTGGCAAACCCCAAGCTTGAATCACCCTTTTTTTTTGCAAATCTTCTAATGACTTCTCCCGCTCTGGACGAAGTGGGAGGGCGTTGACACGCCCTGACTTTTATGGACTAAAACCCAACCGTGTTCCTTCAATTGCTTGAGCCAGGGCCGCGGGGTTCAAATTTATCCTCGACCCAGACAGGCATCGGCCCTTGCGGACCCCGTCAGTTTTGCTGACATCTCTTTAAAACGCGCGTGAAACACAACGTGCCGTCGACTCGGGCCTGGTCCTTATCGTACGGCGAGTTACCCGTTACCCGCCGTCCGCAAGCCCAGGCTTGCGGTGGCCAGGAATCGACTTGCGACGCCCGCCCGACGTCTCCTGAAGTTTCTAGGGGCGTGAAGGCGTCTCCCTCACGCAATCCGCCTCCTCCTTTGCAGGCATTTCTGCTTCGCAGAAGGAGGTGACAGCTTCCCATCCCCTCTCACTCCGTACCGTGGCCTGAACCAGGGCTGGACGCGAGAGATCGCCACCGCCGGTTGCCTCCACAAGGACAAAACGTTGCTCCGCCCAAGCAGACCTCCACCGTATGCTCCACCGTGTCCTCCGGGCGATCCACACAATGGTGACACCCGGGCATTTCCTCTCACCTTATCCTGAGCAGGGACGTCCCGAATCAGCCATGAGGACCAGTGAGGACCTGGGTCAGGCGGAAGGTGAGGATGCCGTGGCGCCTCTCAAGCCACTCCTCAAAGAGGGGTATCGCCGTAATTGTAGCCTGCCCAGGCCTGAGTTGTGACAGTCGCTCTCTCCATGTCGCAATGAGATCCTCCCGCGATTTGTCGCAGCAACGGAGTTTTCAGCCCGGCGTTTCACCTCCTTTCGCCACTCCCAAAGCTTGAACCCCTGCTAAATTGATCAAAAGCCTGGTTTGAGCGCCGTTTGGAAGGGTAAGGAGATGTACATGTCTAATAATTTACCTTTCTGGCTAATGAGAAGGTCTCCCTTCATCACAGCCTTCATAGACCAATAGCTCATCAAGGCGCTTTCGTTACGTCCGGGTTCAATCGGTCTCTCATTACTGAGGATCGTGGTCACTAGACCCTTTTAAGCGGAGAATCTGCTGCCATCGACTACGGTCCAAAGTTGCCATGACCACCTGCTGCAATTTGCTTCAGGACGTAGCTTCTTTCACTAGGTCAGACTATCGTCTTGGCGAACGGCCTCGGAATGGAAGCATCCTTTCCCTCGGTGTTGCCAACAATGACGGCTGCTATCTTCTCTTCGCATTAAGTTCTTCTTAAAACTACTTTTTTTTTGTTGATAGCCTCGCGCTTGACCACTATCTCACATAAATAAAATTAGGGTGCAGGTAGGTCAAAAACAATCCAACTAAGTTTTATAATTATTATACAAATCTATCGTCATTAACCCTTTCTTAAATAATTCACAAGCACACTATAACATTTCCCTCCCTACCTCACGACACTTTTAATGAGGGGACTTGCGTGACAGCTCCCGTCCGTGATATTCCAACGCCATATTTCGTGGGGCACGCACCCCCGAATATGGGTTAGTTTTGTGTTTATGGGGACTTCCGACCTGTGCCGTAAAATAGGTTATAATGTTCTGGCAGAAGGTGATAAGAAATTAAGTTGGTTACTAAAATGACCTAGTTGCTCTCGAGTATTAATTAAAGTGATCCGCAGAACCAAGGTAACCGACACAGTAATTAATCTGATACACAATGCGAGTGCGGTGCTCCTGTACAGAATATGACAAACATGCTGTGTATCCCAAGACCTGTTCCTACACTTTAGAGGAACTTATGAACGCCACTGACAATTCGATTGGCGTGCCCGCCTATTGGTCCTTTATAAATTAGTCTATGATTGGTCCCACGTATTCAAAGAGATTTTCATCGACTCAAAAAGAAAAAGGAAGGTAACCGACCTGAAGAATTGCGAAAGAATAAGTTAAAATAGTTTGTTTGTTTATTCATTCATTGCCCAAGGCAAACATGACGAGCTGTTATTACTTATAACATCATTTTATTTTTTAAACATCATTTGCATGCTGATGATAATTTGGTATACAGATTGAGTTTTTCAAGTGGGCGTGGATGGCCAAATTCGAAACTATGAGGAATAGCGAAAAACACTCAAAGGAGTCACGAGGCCAATTTTGATAAAAATTAAAACTGCATCATTGGATTTTTGAAAAATCATTATTCCTAGCCAGGAGTCAAACCAGTTGGTTTTGAAAACAAGTATTACACCATTCGATAGTGTCTCTAATAAGGATCAAATTATATAAAGTAATGACTGACGGCAAATTGCAAGGGCTCATTTTTAACAAAATTCCTTTTTTTTACCTCCGATTTTTTTTTTTTTTGTTTGTCTTTTATTTTAAACTTTGCCCTGCACTTAGAATTTATTCCTGTATGGTGGGTCCGTTTACAAACATTTAAACTCACAAACACAAGACATCCAGATACAGAACAACTATCTGTAAGTTAAACAACAACCTACCAACCAACCTACGGGTTTCGAACCCGCGGCACGTAGCGCAGCAGCCGATTTCTCAAACACTACGCCAACCGTGTCGTCAAAACCCCCTAAAGTACCTACCTATTAAAGCTTAAGTATGGAGTGATGACAATTTTTTTCAAAACAGCTGGATTCGACAACTCAAGCATTGTACTACATTCAGCATTAGAATAATTTTGATTATGTTTAGAATTTTCTCAAAAGAGTTTTTCATCACACCAATTGCATGATACGAGTCTTCGTAGATTTCTACTTAAAAAAGTATTTTGTTAAAAATTTGGTCTTGCCACAAGCTTTCCTTATAACATTACTTCCCAGAGTTTTATCCTTATTACCAACACTATCGAATGGTGTCACATCATCATCACATCATCAGCCTATTAATGTTCCCACTGCTGGGACACAGGCCTCCTCTCTGTGAGAGGGAATGGGCCGTTATCCACCACGCGGGCCCAGTGCGGGTTGGTGGATGTCACATGTCTTCGAATTATTGGTTCTAGGACATGCCGGTTTCCTCACGATGTTTTTCTTCACCGTTTTGAGAGCAGTGGTGATGAAATAATTTACACAAAGTAAAGCGCCTGCCTGGGCTCGAACCCACGACCTACAACTTGTAAGTCGCGGCCGATACCACTGGGCCACCACTGCTCTATTTCGAATTGTGTAATAATGTGTAATAATACAGCGTGTGTTATTTTTTCAAAATCAACGAGTTCGATACCTGGCTAGGAAATTTGATTTTTCAAAAATAAAGTTTTAGTTTTCATCAAAATCAGCCTCGTGACTCCTTCGAATGTTTATCGCTATTCAGATTGGGCCATCCACGCCCACTTGAAAAACACATTCTGTATACGTATTGTACTCTTGTTTGAGCAAATAAATGATGGTATTTCTATGTTCACTTGAAATAAAAACAAGTGTTACATCATTCGAAAGTGTCGATAAGGATCAAATTCTGTGTGACTGACGGCAAATTTATGGCAAAGGCAAATTTTTTACAAAAAAATTTTTCCTTATTTTTTTTTCTTTGTCTTTTTTTTAAACTTTGCCCTGCACTTGGAATTTATTCCTGTTTGGTGGGTTCGTTTACAAACAATTAAACTCACAAATACAAGACACCCAGATCCAGAACAACTATCTGTAGGTTAAACACACTGAACACTACAACCCAGTAGTATTCACACAACTCTGTTTTTCAATACAGTTGTTAAACATGGCGTACTTTTAGAGGCTATAATTATGATTCGAAAGTTAAATCTTACGCATAGGCATCTTTCTGTTACGCGGTCGTGACTTTTGTTTACGAGCTCGATCATTATGTTTGCAGTTTAGTTTTAAATTTATAAGTCAATTTAAAAAAGTTTAGGAGCAAGGAGTTTTCAAACATAGAATAAAATGGGATAGATTTTCTAAGAGGAAAAATGAATGATTCCGTACGTTTTAGCATTGAATTCTCAAAAGTCTTATAAATGGTTGTTTAATAAAACATGCCTTAGTGTATCGGCATCTTTAATAAATAAATATTATATATGTACATACTTAAACACTAAACAAAAGTAAACTTTACAAACTTAAAATTAAACTAACTACTTACACTATATACAAAAGAAAGGTACACTTAGGCGTCGAAGTACTCATCCACATCGCTGTCATCCGGGAACGTGCCCAGAAGACTGGCAGCATTGCCACGTTGAATAGCAATGCTGATTCTTTGCGCAAAGAAAGAGCCAGCCCTCTGGTCACGCACGGTGTCGATCAGTCGGCGAGAGATCTCCTTAAAAAGGAGACGTGCACTTGGGCCCCATGACCCAAGCGTTTCGACCCCAAACGGCTCAAAACTGTAATTACCAATTAGGTTACAGTATTTGCGCCGCTTGAGGGCCTCAGCAGCCGCAGCAGCAGCGCCAGCACAGCCCGCCGAACTAGGAATATGAGATGGCGCAAGGGTGTCGACACAGGTTGCGTCCCACACCAGAGGCCTACCCACCTTCCACGGCACCAATGTCATGCCATCTGGTCTCTTCCCATCGTCACGTACCAAGCCGTTAGGTTCTAATACAGCTGGTATGCCGGCGGTGACAAGGGCTCGACGAATAATGTCATTGATGCTGGCGTGCCGTGCTATGCGTCCTGCGCTCTTGCAACAAGACAGGCCATGGTGCCCAAGGCTGCCGACAGCTTCACCACATTGACACCGATGTGGAGCAACACAAGGTGCGCCTAAGCGTAGACAGGTTGCGAGCCGAAACGAAGAGTCATCCATCATAGTGCCTATGGTGGATGACGGGAGTGCTTGAAGCCACAAACCCGACTCCCATTCCCCCACAGCCAGCAGACGCGCTCGCTCAGCAGTACTAGACGATGTATTTATAAGATTATTCTGTATAATACTGCAGAGCGGCACATCCCATCGTCTCTGTGAGGACAGGTTGTCGGGCAATTCCGTATTGGGACAAGCCATTTTCCAAGCGTTCAACGCATCGGTCAAATACGGTACCTCAAAATCAACCAGTGAGGAAGATAAGATGTTCCTGGTTAATTTATCAGTACCGTAGACCGAGGAGAGGAAGGCTGGTAAACTTATACTTGAAATTTTGCGGACGCCGAGGCCGCCCAGGCGAATGGGAAGCGTGGCTTGTTGCCATGCTCGGTCGTCCAAGGCCACATTTAGGATAGATGAAAGTGTGTTTTTTATAATTTGGTCTACTTTTTCTAAAAGTTGTGGGTGTTTCCATAAATGAGAGGAGCGAAGGCTATAAGTAAATTTTGGTCCAAAGCAACAATATCGGATAAGTGTGTAGGCCGAATGCATGTTAATTTTGAAAAGTCTTTCCGAGACAACGTTAAAATTTTGTATTTTCTGTTCAATGAAATTTGGAAAGGATTCATCAAAAATAGGAGAACCCAGGAGGTGAAGAGAGTTTCTCTCGGTAATTTTAATACTAGGTGCTATGGCGTTGAATTTTGCTAAAGTAGTCTGTCGGTCAGTAGTTTGGGGGAGGTAAATTTCGCATTTCGAAAGGTTAAGTTCTAGCCCAATAGAGCTAAATTTATCATTCAAAAAAGTTAAATCGTTCAAGACTGTATCTACATCACCTCCTAGGGTTCCATCATCCAAATACCAAACATTGAATTTAGAATTTAGTTGCCGAATGATTGGGTTTATTGCCAAACTGAAAATGACTGGCCCAAGAGGGTCACCTTGTTGACAACCAACAGCTGATTCCAAAAGGTTTTCCTTGTAGAGTAATTTAGAGGGCTGCCTATAACATTGATATAGAAAACTGTAAATTTTGGGTATTTCTTTTTGAACTTCTGTCAACAAGGTATCCCTATTAACGGAATTGAAGGCATTTTTTATGTCAACCTTAAGTATGACCTCACCTTCATTGTTGTTGAGGTATGTAGATAAGGCGTGTACCGCAGCCTCACAGCCCCCTTTGGACCCGAAGCCCAGCTGTAGGGGCTGGAATTTGCTGGCCAATGCTGCTTAATATATTTAATTACCAGTTTTAATTTAATTATTTTCACAACAACATTTGTCAAAAATCGAATAGGCTGTATAGCTGTATAGGCTGATATCGTTGTAAAAAAATAAGTCCAGTTGCAAAAACGCACCATAAGTCAATTTAAAAAAGTTTAGTAGCAAGGAGTTTTCATACATAGAATAAAATGGGATACGATTTTATACGAGGAAAAAATAATTATTCCGTACGTTTTAGCATTGAATTCTCATTTTTTTTTTTTTTAAGTTATTTAATATGTTTAATTAACAGTTTTAAGTTAATTATTTTCACATTAACGTTTGTCAAAAATCGAATAGGCTGTATAGGCTGTTTTCTTTGTAAAAAAATATGTCCAGTTGCAAAAACGCGCCATATTGAAAATTTTATTTTTTGTGAATAAACAAATCTAATTCTTTGATTTGTTTTTACTGTTTCTCACAACTGTATTGAAAAACGTCGTGTGATACACGGGTGTGTAGGTTATTGCAAACGAGCTGTCATTAACAAGCCCGAGCCGAAGGCGAGGGTTTTTAATGACACGAGTTTACTTCCCACCCTACTTCCCACCCTTGTATCACAATGTACTATTATCAAATACTAGCAATCTTTTCACTTTGTTTATTTACAGAAATTTCTTACATAATTCACCATTATTATTATTTTATTTTGACCACAGAATATTTTTACTCTAGCGAGATTTTGACAGTCGACGCGACGCCGACCATAGATTGGCGCGCACTGTCTTTTGTCTACGGTTTCGACAAATGATCATTGAGCCGTCGGGATCTTGGTCGTATATTTATTGTTTTTTATTTATATATTTGTTTTATACGTTATACACATACATACTGTGACTCGCCTTCTGTGTTTATACTATTTTGTTATTATTTATCTTATTCTAATGTATTCCTTAAATATGTTCCGTTTACGTGAATGTGTCCGTGGCATCAACATTAGGCTCTATCAGAATATCACCGCAGAGTAATTTTCTTTTTTATTATCGTAGCAAATGCTGAGATAGGAGCCGTTTTGGTCTCGCACGGGATTATTTATTATTATTTTTTACAATTGTTTGAGTTTTTCTTATCTCGTGTCTCCTGTGCGGGTCACAAATAAATATTTTTCGGGAATCGATCCCGTGGCACGTAGTGCAACAGGCGATCTCTCAACCAGTACGCCAACCGTGCCGTCAAAACCCCCCAAAGTACCTACCTACCTATTAAAGCTTAAGTATGGAGTGATGACAATTTTTTTCAAAACATAGCCGGATTTGACAACTCAAGCATTGTACTACATTCAGCATTAGAACAATTTTGATTATGTTTAGAATTTTCTCAAAAGAGTTTTTCATGACACAAATTGCATGATACGAGTCCTCGTAGATTTCTACTAAAACAAGTATTTTGTAAAAAAATTTGGTCTTGCCACAAGTTTTCCTAATAACATTATTTCCCAGAGTTTTATCCTTATTAACAGCACTATCGAATGGTGTAATATTGTGTAATAATACTGGATGTGTTATTTTTTCAAAAGCAACAAGTTTGATACCTGGCTAGGAATATATATTTTTCAAAAATCTAATGATGCAGTTTTAGTTTTCATCAAAATCGGTCTCGTGTCTCCTTTGAATGTTTTTCGCTATTCGGATTGGGCCACCCACGCCCACGTGAAAAAATCATTCTGTATACGTATTGTACACTTGTTTGAGTAAATAAATTATGGTCTTTGTATGTTCACTTGAAATAAAAACTAAAGAGACTGAACCCATGTATGTAAACCTATATGACAATCTGATAAAAACAAGTAAAACTAATCATAGGTTTATCAAACAAAACCATCAATTGATTATATTCAGAATATTATATACCACCCCATTATTTTCAGTTTTTCGACCTATTTGAACATAACCTTAATTGGTTGGGCTGCCTCGCTGGTCTAGTGGTCATAAGGGCTACTGCTAAACATAGTGATCAGGAAGTCTTTGGTTTGATGCCCGGGTCGGGCAAGTGTTATCGGGCTTTTCAGCTTAATAGCCCAGAGTTGGGATGTTTTTGTTGTTTATGAAGAAATGATAAAAAATCGGTCAAGTGCGTGTCGGACTTCGCACATTCAGTGTTCCGTACCAAACCACGAAATCAAGTTGGTTGTAATATGAAAAATTAGGGAATTACAAAGAACAAATCAGATTTATTAATATATTGGTATTCTTAGTAAAACATACACAATAAAAAACATTATCACCAAATTTGATGTTAATGAGGTCAATGGGAAATTAAAAAATTTGAACAATATTTAAAAAAAACTTTAAATTGGTGACTTTTCATTCCTTTGTTTTTCCATTTTTTTTAAACAAAATATACAATAGGTATTTATCTACCTAATGAATTTCAGATCTACTTAACGAGAGGTCAACATTTTTTTTTCATGTCCCCCTTTAGCTGTATGGGAGGCCCCCTAAAAAACATTTCATCATCTACCTAGCCTTTGCCCAACTATATTGAAGTCGGCTTCCAGTCTTACCGGATTCAGCTAAGTACCAGTGTTTTACATGGAGCGACTACCTATCTGACCTTCACAACCCAGTAACTAGGTAACACGGTGCCCCTTGGCAAGACTGGTGTCAGATCTCAAGCTTCTGACTACCCGTAACGACTGTCAAAGATCTTCAAATGACAGCCGGGACCAACGGCTTAACGTGCTTTCCGAGGCACGGAGGAAACTCGGTATGTTGAAATGGTCACCCTTACACGGACCGACCTCGTCAAGCGTTGCTTAACCTTGATGGTCGACCCGTGCGGCTGTTATTATTTAGCCACGAGCTCCTCTCCCCTAAAAAACATTTAAAAATATTATTTGACAATTTTTATGGCTTTGGGTCAAAAAGATGCTTATACTGTGAAAATTCGAAGACTGTAGCTCCAACCGTTTGCCTGTAAAACCTGTATTACAGACGACGGACAGACAGACACGTGAGAAACAGCAAAGGGGCTCCGTATGGACCCTTCGGGTTCGGAACCCTAAAAATGGTGTAAATTATATTGTTTCATGAATGAATTGCTAATTCTTCTCATCTTCTGTCAAGAACGCAACTTTGGATCCCTTACCGTATTGGGAGTATCATGTTCCCAAGTCATCTGTGGACTGTTTATCAGCTGACAGCCAGTTATATCCTGAGCATTATGCTAAATCTTGCTGACAGCCAATTTTCCCTTAAAACCACTCGTAAACAAAACCATTTATTGAAATAGGAACGGAATTCTGTCGTTAGAATTGACCTACCCCCCTACCTGTGGTTGTCCATTACCCCTAATGTAACTATGACCTTCACCGCAAAGTACGGTCAGAATATTAAATAAAAATATCTTTCTATTTTCGATAATATATATAAAGACACCACATGATTTAATAGTGCGGAGGTATGCGTGTCTGACGTTTCTGAATGTCAAACTTACTGCAGTCTGCACGCAAAGAGAGAATGGTTTTAAGGATTGATCGATGGGTTGAGTCACTATAGTTTCAGATCGTAAATGTCAACCATTGAAAATCCTCCCAAAAAGGGAATTTTAATAAAGATTAAAGTCAAAAAACACGACTGCTTAAAAAGCGAACTAAAAAGATATAGACAAGAAGAATAGATAAGATATAGACGAGATACATATTCGCGAACTGGCTGACCAAAACCAGATGTATCCTCCGACTGAACAGCAAGATATTCTTCTTGTCTATATCTTTTGAGTTCGCTTTTTAAGCAGTCGGGTTTTTTGATTTTATTAACTTTTTTTATTTACAACCTTTTGGTTATACTCTTTTTTTTTCGAATGACTTTAAACATATAAGTAAAATGTATTATTGTAATCACCTCTAAAAACCCTTCATTTTGATACCCCACTCGATGGGTTTCGTAGAAAAAAAAATTGCGACCCCTACAATATGGCGCCCAAAACCCGCCATTTTTTTTTTAAACGGCACTTATCTAAGAACACTTGGGCGGCCAAGACCTATCTAACGATGACTTAATTGTTTAAATCCGTCAAGTGGTTTGAAAGATACGAGGTAATAAAGAATATTACATACATACAAAATAAGCGCGAAAAACAACCCTTTCCTTGCAGCCGGGTAAAAAGAAGTATAACATCATTTTCATAAGCAGTGCTGATCTAATTAGCGAATCGGGGCCCGGATACGAAAATCCTCCACAACCATACTATCACCATCCAGTTGCAAACCAACCATCCATCCCATCACCATCCTTATCCTCTTTTTCACCGACTTCAAAAAGGAAGAGGTTATCAATTCGACTGTATTTTTTTTGTCTGTCACCTCAGAACTTTTCACTAGGTGAACCAATTTTTGATGTTTTTTTTTTTTCTATTTGCAAGCTGGTGTATACTACTGAACTCCTTAATAAATGACGGCAAATCTCTCGGAATTGCTGCAATCGCATGTCTGCGTATTGTTTATAAAATTTCACTTTTGCAGGTATGTACAGTTCTCACTGGTACACTCTAATTTCACCGGTTGTGTTCAAGTTTCATGTTATTCGGGTAATCTATTCTGGCATAACTGTGGGCATTAACTTACATGTGCATAACTCTAGCTGCCTCATAAGAATGGTAGAATAATTCTATCTATGCCAATTTATTTAAGGCATAATAGCAGCAATCAAAGTTCACAGTCTTAATTTAGCTGCCACAAAAACTTCCGTTAATATGAGTCGTTTAGTATGTGTTAGCTGGAATGATGTCACCCCAGCTTCCTTATGCAGTTGAAGCTAGAGTTATGCACATTAACCTTACATTAACACTGTACCACAACAAATAAATGAATTTAAAACTTTTTGTCAAAAAACAAAGAAACAAAAACAAGAACACCCACTTCCGAAATTGAAGTTATTTTTCATTATGTAGTGTATTTATTTGGAAGTCGGTTGTATTAAGAGATAGTCAGAGATGTTTCTGCTTAACTGCCTCGTTGGTCTAGCGGCCGAAAGCACGATTTCTCAGGTTCCTGGGTTCGATTCTCAGGTCTTGAAAAGTATAATTAAGTTTTCCATTACGATATTTTCCTTTAGCAGCCCAGAGTCTGGCTTTCTGCCCGGATCCGATAGATGGCAAAAGGATCGCCCACTATAACATGAGACACCAACCAAACTCGCTAAAAGTGGGTAATACTAAACGCCGCCGCCCTTTTCGGCGAACACAAACCTGTAAAAAAATAGTTTTTTCTTCTAACCCTACTTTTTGTTCAGTCGGCCGTTTGTTTATTTTTACAATGCTAAGGGTGACTCCATTGAAGTACTCACTGCGACACAGTATTCAGTGAACCGCGTGCTAGTTAACAAGACTGTAATATTACTAAAATGTCCACCAAAGTATTAGAAAAGGAACGCAGGAAGTCAAGCATTAATTTTGTAAATTTTCGGAGATTTCACTTTTTGGACAGGTAAACGTATATTACTGGAGTTAAAGCAGATCAATCATTGCAGCCGAAAGGAGTCCAATGTTGGTCGTAGCTCTGCCCAAATGTCATCACACCGAACGGCTCTGTGCGTCTCGCATTCAGCGCATTCCCGAAGCCTTAACCAGATCATCGTCCCATCGAGAGGGAGGCCTTCCAACGCTGCGTCTTCCAGTACGCGGTCGCCACTTCAGAGCTTTTCGGCCCCATCGACCATCCATGCTGCGGCCAATGTGCCTGCCCACTGCCACATAGTTTAAGCAACATACATAGGATATGTCGGCTTGGGAGCAGTGGTGGCTCAGTGGTATAGGCCGCGACTTACAAGTTGTCGTGGATTCGAGCCCAGGCAGGCGCTTTACTTTGTGTAAATTATTTAATCACCACTGCTCTCAAAACGGTGAAGGAAAACATCGAACCAAAAATTCGAAGATATGTGACATCCACCAACCCGCACTGGGCCCGCGTGGTGGATTTCGGCCCATTCCCTCTCTCAGAGAGGAGGCCTGTGTCCCAGCAGTGGGAACATTAATAGGTTGATGATGTGATGTGATGTCGGCTTGTCCTCTCCCACAAGGTAGACCGATGGCCTGGTGAAGACCACTAATAGTCTGGTGGATGCGAAAAGCACAGGCCTGGTCGATGTGTCGACACTTGGGGGGGAGGCCCTAGGTCCAGCAGTGGATATTTTTCGACTGAGTGTATAGGTCGTTAAGCTGAAAAGGAGTAGTTTATCAGTGTAGTGTTATGTTTCGAATTATCAATGGATACAGTTCAATCACAAGAAATCTTCGACAGTCGTCGGGGCCATTAAAAGTTCAACTGAAGCAACTGACTTTTCCTTAGCAATTTGAAATGAGGATCAGTGACATACTTAGCATTAAGGAGTTCCAGTAGCCATTTTTGGTCTTCTTCATCAGTTTCAATTCACCAAATGATACTTTCTGAGTGCAAATTGTTGATGAAAATACCAAAATCGCTATATGTATGCCTATAATATTTGAGGAGTTCCCTCGACTTCTCCAGGATCCCATCATTATCATCAGTTCAGATCCCATTATAGTCATCAGGTCAGGATCTCCTGACCTGATGCCTATGGGACCACCTGGAAAGTATATTCTTTCAAACAAAAGAAGAATTTTCCAAATCGGTCCAGACGTCTTTGAGTAATCGGGAAACATAGTAAAATATTAAAAAAGATTCCGACGAATTGAGTACCTCCTCCTTTTTTTGAAGTCGTTTAAAAACAGCACGAGTTTTTCAATAACATCATTAACATACTAACAATTTTATCGCAAAAAATATATTTTTCCACTACCTTGTCTATTATGTAACACTTTGCCTAAGAAATTCGTTCCGAAATATGAACATTTTGACACAAGATTATAAATAATAAAATCAAAATTACATACAGTTACGAAATGACTTTTGTATGGAGTTTCGATATCATTATGTAACTGGCAGAATGATACTGAACCTGTTACATCTTGAAAAAGCGCGCGTTGGTTGTGTGTATATAGTCTGTGCTTTTTAGTCTGAACATTTCTAATACATAAATTGTTGTTGGAACTAATTTGCATTTAATTAAGTAAGCTCATCAGGTTGTGGAAAAATTATCGTTCGTGTCTCGCATAAAAAGGCTTTATTTTAACACTCGCATGTAGCTTTCGATGTTCTCCTTCGGCTCACGAAATTGGCTACATCGGTCGTGTTAAAATCTCGACTTTTTATGCTCGACACGAAATGTACTATAAGATGTCAAACCGCCAAATGAAGTACTAACATAGGTAAGTTTTCAAAACTTTTCCATATCCAAAACTCTGTTCTTCATTTTCCAGGAGCCGTGAATCCCGTCGTCGCATCAACCACCCTCCCTCAGCACTATACAGCGTGGTTGGAGAAAAGCTACGCGTCAGCACTCCTGGCGGCTTACAATGTGCGCTGTTCTGTGGCGGTCAGCGCTGCAAATACGAGCTGCCTCAGACATGCACTGCGATACAGGGGCTGTACTCCGACTGGTATGTATAATGCCAGTCTAACCGCATTATGCTGTTTACCAGTATTTTAAATGGGCGATTGTCTAATTGACCACCACTATCTATCTAAGTAATACAAAACTTTTGTTAAGAAGACTCGAACTTGCTCCGACTGGCCTCCTCTGTGCTATATTAAAGGAAATGGTGGGTTTCTTCAGCTCCAAGGTTTTAGCGAAGAAGTTAGTTACGTCTCTTTAGCATAAACCACTATAAATCGTTGCAATGCGGTTGATTTTGTTAACCTTATTTTTCAACATATTCCTGCCCCTGTCCCTTGTAGTTACAAGTGGTGTCTCTAGGTGTTGTCTCTAAGTGCTGTCTCTAAGTGCTATCTCTAAGTTTAGAGACAGCAAAACGTGTTTTCATCTTCCATTCTGCCCCGTTTACCATGCAGCATTCATTTTCCAAAAAAAAATAGAGATTTTTAAATTGCATGTTTGTGTTTTTAACGGCTGTTTAACACACTCATTTCAAAGACTAATGTCTCCAACAAGTCATTTTGGAGGTATGCTGAACAGCAGCTTCATTTTGTAAGTGAATGCAATAACATTCATTTATGTAATTAAGCTGCCGGTTGTAAAATCCTCCAACATAAATTGAAAAGAGAGATTCCTTCGTCGGACTGTTGTATATGTACAAAACGCGCTGAAAGCTCTGCTTGCGCGATTCAGGTTATTGTGTGACGTCAGGTCATTATGTCGTATAGGCCGCATAGCTGCCGCTTCAAATTTAATCTATAACTCATTATAATATATTAACACCTTACTGACCTACAAAACAATATTTTATCACCATCTAACCACAGATAACACTGCCGGTAACCTTTACAAAAAACAGCCCACACCTCGACCTACTCGTGGACATATTATATTACCTGTAATGAACTGACTAGCGCGTTCATAATTTAGTTCTCACTGCGGCGACGCCTGAAAGTACCACCGAGTAGCCATGTTTACTGTGTCACCGGTTTTATTTGTGGGTTTATGTGGTGAATAAAAAAATGCTTACGTTTGTAAATGTCCACACACGTGTAAAGGGTTTTTATATACCTACCTACGTATTTGCGCCTTTTGCATCGTCTTTTACCAAGAGAGCATCTTTAAGCAAAAGAGAGATTTAGAGTCATAATTTTAAACCTTCTCCTAAGCTACTCGTTATCTGCATGCTTCATCCTCCATCATCAATTTGGATCGCAATTGACAAAAAATATATATTTAGACCGTCAGTTAGATAACCTAAAAATATTGGACATGTATTTTTCTTTTGCCACGTAAACAAAAAATTACGACGATACAGTGCGTTGAAATATCGTGTGACGTCACGGTGTGCTACACTTTACACGAGTGTACCCCATTGTTGCGAAGTTCATTACCGCGATGTACGTTACTGCGAAAGTTTACTATCGTGACATTCGTTGTTGCGAAAGTTCTTTGTTGCGATGATACTCATGAACTTTGATTAGCTTTATCTTTGTCAGTTTTTATTTATTTGATAAATCAAAAAAAAAGTCAAATATTATTTGCTAATCTCACTGACCGACTAATATCATTTTTCTACCCATGGAACATCCCTATTCATCCCTCATGACTTCTGACATGACTTTAGGAAACGACCCGATGTCCCGAGTCACGGAGCAAAATGTGTAGAAACATAGTCGATTGGCGGTGTGGCTGTAGGTTTGATCTAGCCCATTTGTTCAAGGATTATTGAAACAACAATGTGGTTCCAACGTGGTCTGTCGCGATGTCTTCTGGATATTTCGGTGGTGGTGTGAACGATGGACATACCGACGGCAATGTTAAATTTCGACTTTGTGACTTCTGACAATAAAACTCCTCTATTCTTTAATTAATATAAGTAATCAAGCACCCCTCTAGAACTTATTATATGTAACTGTACGAATCCTTGGTTTTAAAAATAAAAAGTAATAAAATATGTGGATCGCGTGACTTCCGCCTCGCCACTTTATTTTATGTTAATTGTTGTAATAATATACTTTTTTACTCGATTTACTAATGTGAACTTAAGGAATAAGGGTTGCTGTACATGAGGCTCCAGACAAGCGTCAATCTATCAGCGATCTTCGAAATGCCAAAACTTTAAGGGATTGATCACGTGATGCTTGGCATTAAATATAATTAATTTCACTCGGCACCATTATAATCAGTAAAAGCTATTTAACATATGTACGAGAATATAATGATGAGCAACTGTGCCTGAGCTAGGCCACGCCTGTATTTCACGACATTATGGACAATGAAAGCAATGGTTACGTTTACATATTACAATATAACTTTACAGCAAGATAACATTTTAAGACAAACAGGGTGAGTTTTGTGTGCGTTGTTTGCTTGTGTTTAGTGTGTTTGAATGAGTGTTGTGTGCTTGTATTAAGAGTGTTTATGAATTTAAATTTATCTTATTGTTCGTTCCCACACCTTTTTTGTCAATTTTCTAACCGCAGTACATTTTACTTTTACTTTTGATAGTCGAACGCAATGCACTAACGATCATTACGAAAATTGTATGTGATACCTTCTTAATTATTCTATAGAGCGACAATCGAATTGTTCTGACTGTTTGGCGCATTCCGTTAATACATAGACTAGTGCTTAAAGCTGTCTTCAAATTTCAGAGCTTTAATAATTTAAAACTGCGTATTTGTGGAATGCCAGCAAAAAATATAACATACTAGCTGTTGCCCGCCACTTCGACTGTGTTCGAATAGCCCATTTTTTATATCCCGCAATCAAATTGTAGGTGTGCGGGCTGCCTTACTTGAGAAATTAATAGTCCGCCATGCAAACTTTCACCCCTTTCCACCCTCTTAAGGATGATTGCCGGAATAAAAACTATCCTATGTCCTTCCCAGGGTGTCAAACTATCTCCAGGCCAAATTTCATCTAAATCCGTTCAGCGGTTAAAACGTGAAAAGGTAACAAACAGACAGAAATACAGTTACTAACATTTATAATATTTTAGTAATAATACTAATACATTTGTTTATTGATACAAAATACAGGTGTAACATAGTTATTTGAAGCCCTGTCTCTTTTGCTAGGTAGCAACCTGTGTTACAGGAGTCAATGTCTTCGGCCATTTGTGGCACATTTTATAACATACCAGCTTGTCCCAGCGGCTTCGCCCGCGTGAATATCGAAAATTATCCCAAGGGAACATATTCCCACTGGAAAATATGTACTATTCCAGACTATAATCTATCTCTGTGCCAAAATTCATCTAGATCGCCGTTTGTGCGTGAAGAAGTAACAAACATACAAACTCACACACACACACTCACTCACAAACTTTCGCCTTTATAATATTTGCGTGATTATAAGTGTGATAAGCTGGGTAATAAATTAATAAAAAAATACTTACATGCTTTTGATTAGCTAATACGTAAATAGTGTAAATAATAAGCGAAAACCTGAAATTGTTGTATCTGCAGAAAGTTTAAGAACAATTTCTAAGAAAAAAACGTTGGCGCAGTTTGCGTCGCACTTGTCTGTGGCTACCCTTAACAATGGCACTGCAGTTGTAATAACACACATTGCATTTCTTAAATAAAACAAACTACTAATATATTGCCGCAAATAAGTAAATTATGACTACTTTAATAATTTTAATATGTTGGCTTTTTTTTGTTTTCAATGTCACTCGTTATTGCAAGGCACTGTTTAATAAGGTTGAAATGTTAATTGTGTTTCTTTGTTTGATATTTTATTGTTTGTGTTCACATTATAATATAATGTTATACAATAATATAATATTAAATTGTGACTTCTTTAAACTGTGTGAACTTCTGGTTGTTATTGCACTTAGGTTAATTTACTTGTATATTAATCTGTGGAAACTGCATCTGTTTGTTTCCCAAATAAAATAAAATTATTTGCTGTATGTTCGTAATGTTCGAAGAAGGTTTGACATTACGGAGAAGGTTTTACATTATGGTTGACATTACGGAGTAATGTGAAGTACTTATCATTAGTTGAATTACTGCTTCAAATATTCTATTTTTAATGTGGACATTGCCAGATGCCAACCAATAAATAACTAATTAAGTAATGGATAAAAGATGAAATGGAAAACTCATATCTATGAAGAGTTTTAGAGGTTTTTCTTAGTTCCTGAATCCAAAGAACTTTGGCTCTATTTTACACTAAGTAATAAGCCCGATCGCACGTAGACTTGTTCCAAAAACAAAAGGTAGGAACGTACCTACCTATATAGCACGCACTGTATCATGCTCAAGGCATATTAATACAAAACTGTGTCAAGAACACCTAAGCAATTACACAAATAAACCTACATTACTTTTTTCCTTAGATAAAACACAATACATAGTTTGACATACAGTCTTACCAAGCCGTTACCTAGTCACTGGATTGTGTAGGTCAGATAGGCAGGTGGGGCCATATGAAATACTGTTTTTTTTTTTGCTGCATTCGGCTAAACGGCTTTTTTTCACTAGGAATTTCTTCCTGTATCGTGGGTGCGTTTACAAACATTTAAACATACATGCACAAGACACCCAGATCCGGAACAACTATCTGTAGGCCATACAAATATTTGTTTCGTGCGGGAATCGAAACCGCGACACGCGGCGCAGCATCCGATCGCTCAACCACTGCGCCAATCGTGTCCGACCCTAACATGGTCGGTAAAATGATTGGAAGATCATGATATTACTGCTGATATGTACTCTGCTGCAGTGCACAGCGTGGCTCAGGGGAGACCCTTTTCAGTTTCCTCAAAGATGTGCCCGAACAAGCGTTACAAAGATTTGGTTTCGAGATGGTCTTATACGAGATCACGGAGGTCCATGTGCAAGGTGATAATTATGGTGTGGTTTAGTTAGCTAAAATCATAATATCTCTAGTCTTATCCCCAAAAACTCAGGCACCTTTTTAAGGTTACCCGCAGAAAACAAAAAAAAAAACAAGGCAGTTGATGATACACGATGGCAAACACGCATGATTTTGTTTGATAGAAAAAAGTATGGGCAAATCATTCAGATGTACTATAATTTACATACTTATGTATGTAATACCTATCTACATATTCAATCGACAAATACTTAATGTAATAACTATAATAACCTTCATGTTTACCAGCTAATCAAGGGGATTTTATGATTTGTTTTATGAATTATTAATACTTAGCTAATACTGCTGTTGTAAAGCGCCTGCTGTGACTTTTATAGCAGTTCTTATATTTTACAACTTACTTACTTCTTTAGGATTTTATGAATAATTAGTTATTTTTGCAGCCTATAAAATCTTAGGGGCCGTCCATTAATCACGTGATGTTTTTTTTGCAGTTTTTAACCCCCCCCCCCCCCTCCGCGCCCACATTTTGAATATTATCATTAAATATACAGGTATAAAGTATAATCTAATTTTATTCTGAAATTAAGGACCATGACAAAAATGTGACAAAGGTTGCAGGTTGTTTTTGACTGGCATAAAAATAATATTACACGCGCAATAACACTACACGCCGGTTTTCGGTTTAGAAAACGCGCGTTTGAAGAAAAAATAAATACGCGTGATATATTACTACGCCCCCCCGTGATATTTCGTGATTTTTGCTACCGCATCATATAAAATGTTAATTAAGTTTGGACTTCGTTTCGGTCAACCATAATTCATCCTTTATTTAACTAAACGAAAGAGTTGCCAATAATACGTGCACTTATATTATAGGCTGAAGGTATGTATCGTTTTGCTGTCATTGTATAAGTTTTTCTCGTCATTAGCGGCTAGTTACACAAACATTCGTCCAACAAACGAGCGAGTGGACAAGCCTTAGCGTCAATAATGCATTACTCGAGCATTTTTCCTAGAAATCGCTTAGTGCAATATCCTACTACCTTTTTAATGAGAGGAAAACTTCAAAAGGCGCCTGGACTTTTGAAGAAAAGACTAGGAAGTATGGGATTTTAACCTTAATAAAACCACGCCGGTGCCACCATCAGCACACAGAAGGGGCCCCGTGACCTCTCAAAATACCACCCCGGAATCCACTCTGTGCATCGCCTGTTAGAGCACATCCCTGGGGAGACTAATTAACGCCTGCCCTGAGCCTCGCTGTGCACGGCAGCACGTGATCATTGTGCCACCGTATTTCCTGGAGTTACTTTGTGGGCGCACAGAGTCCCCAATCTAGGCGCCCGCGACCCCGGAGACGATTATGATGCAGAGGGGGTTTCGGCATTTTTGACGTTGAGGTGGTTGCCTCCCCGACGTCCCGCTCCTACTACCCCCTATATCCTACTGCCTACTATTATAAATGCGAAAGTCTAAGAGGATGAATGATTTAAGGATGAATGAATGATGAATGGACGTGAAGGACGACGAAGGATGAACATGGACAATCCTGGCCCGAGAGAGACAAAGGATCGATGCATTCGAGATGTGGTGTTGGAGGCGAATGCTGGGAGTACCTTGGACTGCAAAACGCACCAATGCATCGATCCGGACTCAGCTCCGAGTAAAAACTCCATACCACCACCATATGCCAGCAGCGCATTCTTTCGTATTTTGGCCACACAATGCGCAGAGGCGACGAGAATCTGGAAAGACTGGTTGTGATTGGGAACACCGAAGGCAAAAGATCACGCGGTCGTTCACCAACGAGATGGACCGACCAGGTGAAAGACTCGTCAAATTTTACACGGTCGTAAGGGAAGCGCTGGACAGAAACCGGTGGAGGCAGATCATCCGTTCCAGATGTAACCCTGATGCTGACCACAATCCTCAGACATGAGGGACCGACTAAGAGAGAGAGAGAAGGATGAATGTTTGTTGATATTTCACTAACTAAAGAATGAATTAAGAAGAAATTTGACACACATAGTTTATAACCTTGATTAAAACTTAGGGGATAATTTTATATTGTCCCGTGAAGTCGCTGGCAAAAGTTATTGCCTTAATATTCTTTTAAAGAGCTCTTAAAATAGACCTAAAAATGATGACTTATGAATCACTTAATTCCCATTACTCATTAAAGCCAACCCTACGAAGAACATCAATAAGTCTGCCCGACTACCTTACCCATTGCCTTTACGTCAAACAAATAAAAAAATCAATCAATATTAACCCCTCGTGGCCTGAAACGTGGATCCACGCGAGGTTCAATGGCTTTTTAATTATTTCAGTAATTACGGCGTTCAACCGGTAATCTCCCGTTGTCGTTAATTACAGCACGAGACATTTTAGCTTTGTTCTGAAATGGCAAACCGCCTGCTATGCATCTGATAGGTTTTACAGACGTACAAAAGTTAGAGGTTACCACAAGAAAAGAAATAATCAACTCACTTATTGGATAGCAAACATTTTCCTTCATTCTCAATCAATTCTTCAATTTATACTTACTGATCTAATGTCGTGATGTTGTCACAGGGTTACCGACGACATTCTGGCGATGGCACGCCCCAGCACGGCCAACATCGCGGCCAGGAATATTATACAACAGTTCCACAGGTAAGTGTTTCAGAATACTCAAATAGAGGTACAAAACTAGACATTGTAATATCTTGTAGGACTGTTTCTATAAATACTTGTTCGTAACTGTCGTGACACGTGGTTACCAACGTCTTCAAAGATAATAATATATTCAGGTAAAATACAAGATTTTTTGGGGTGCGCCAAAGTTCACCTAAATTTTCAACTCCGATAATTGGAAATCCGAAAATGTTCTTCCTAACATTTTTCATCCTAACAATCACAATTCCTAACTACTCTGTCTCTAATGTTCATAATTCCGAAGCATTCGACTTCATAATGTCAGTAGCAATAAACATTTAATATACTTTTATTTGTTTTCCTATATTTTCTCAACATAACCATCTTTTACACTATTATTCAAAGTCATATCTTTTTTGTTTAGATTTCTTTTTATTCATAATAATCAGTATTATATACATTAATTTTGCGTAACTATTTTCACATAACATGAGTATATAAGAATAATAGTACCATGGTACAAGTAGTTAAATACATGTTTTCATATACACATTTCAATTAAATTAGTTTAATATTAGCAAAGATATCCATAGGTTAGGTTATGTTAGAATTGTGACCAACTACGCGCGAGCCGAGCGAGCGAAGCGAGCGGTGCCGCGAAAGCGGCCGGCGAGCGCTACCTCGAAATTGGTCGCGACACTCTGACCTGAATTTCATTCATTCAAGACAAAAATCAATGAAACGACCTTTAATCATTCTGAACAGTTGGTTTTTTAGACATAATTATCTCAGGTATAGTTATGGTAATAAGTATGTAACAACAATAACCAAAACATAAATGGCTAAATGTAAAAATGTGAACAGTTGTTTTGTAATCACAAGAAATAGTTTAAAAACAAACCTTTTCCTTCAAAGCATTTGGTTCATGATTATGTTCTTGGTGCTTCATATATTTTTTATTACACTTGGTAAAAGTTTCTTTCTGAGTATGAGTGAAAATATTTTGGTAATTATGTTTAGGGATAAAAGCGTTATGATAAAAAACAGTAGGAGTTTAAATATATTTACATTAATGAAATTATTAATTAAAATTTTCGGAAACATGACTGTTATGAACATCGCCGGTAGCACTACAAATAGTATGAATGAAAAAAAAATTTAGAAAGAGTGATCATTCGGATTACAAATCATTAGGAAGAACAATTTCGGGTAAAGAACTTTAGGTGAGCCAATATGGACCCGATTTTTTGACAGATCGAGACTGAGATTAGAATGTGAAAGTTCTTATAAACACAGAAATACGCTTGCACTATATAGGAATCATTCCATGAAATGTTGACATTCTTTACACTCGGAGAAACATTCTTATCTCACAGAGACTCAACGTCACAATACTAATTAAATACATACTACATTTTAATATTCTTTGATAGTCGTCTGGGCAACAAAGATCTCGAAACTTAAGAAATTCGTAGCCCCACTTGCTACGCCGTAGCCTGCCGTAGCACGTCGTAGCCCAACCAACACCCCGGTCAGTTACTGACCCACTGCAGGGCAAATGCCTCTTCTCATACAGAGAAGGCACGATATAGCATTCAGACTTATATTAACGATGTTTTCCTTCATCGTTGTCAGCGATGTCCAAAATAAACTAGAAAAATACATATGACTTGCACGGATTTAAACCTACGACTTCAAGCACGAGAGACGAGGACATTAGCCACCGATTTTTATCTATGCCAATAATTGAGTATGATTACTGGGCCACCACGACACACCCCTGAATACCAATGTTTTTGACAGGGACGTATTAAGTACTTGCGCTTGCAAGTACTCAATTCTTCTTTTTAACACTTTCCAAGCCTACTGCGCTATATTTTTTTTTTTAAATAAAAACATCAAGAATTAAAAAAAAAAAAACAACTTAATAAATGTGTATTTCTCACGGTTTCAGCTGGGGTATTCGCACGGTGATCAACCTACAAACACCGGGGGAGCACGCCAGTTGTGGACCACCTCTCACCAAGTCGGGATTCACGTATGACCCCACCATCTTCATGGCGAATGACAGTAAGTTTTTTAAGGATATTTTTTTTTTTTCTAGAACAAAATTTTTAATAATTTATTACGATCTAGCCTAAAAGACTAATAAGCAATTTAACTCTAACTTAATATGTTACGTGATAGATTATGTTAAAACTAAGAATAGTGTCCATTTACACTTTTACACAAGTCCGCAGCACTTTCTTAGAGTCTGATATAATTTAGAAACACTATGTTCATGTGTTATATGTATAGCACAGCATTGTCACTATTATCCATTCACTTTACACTACACTAATTCAAAAGGTTTAGTTCTTTTTAGTCTACGCACTAAGTCTGTATTGTCTAGCAGCTGGATAGACTCAACATTCACGTGTCGATGAAGTCTGTGTTCGTGGGCTTCAGCAAATTTTTGGATGATGGTGGTGACGAATTCCGTTTTAAGGTCACGGTGAAGATCGTCATTCCTTATGTACCAGGGTGCATTTACAGCATCCCTGAGCACTTTATTTTGGAATTGTTGGATTAGTTTGACGTTGCTTTGTTTAGTACAGCCCCAAAGTTGGATACCATACGTCCAAATTGGCATCAGTAAATGCTTATATATGGTTATTTTATTATGTATTGATAGACAGGATTTCCTTCCGAGTAACCAATACATACTTTTATAACGTATGTCGAGTTCCTGTCTTTTCTTTTTGACATGAGCTTTCCAACGCAACTTGGCGTCGAGAGTTATGCCAAGGTATTTAGCTGTATTAGGATAAGGCACTTGCATGCCATTTATGTAGATTGGGTGATAGTCCAAGTGTTTGTTTGTGAAGTCAATGTGAATTGATTTTGACTCATTCAGTTTGATCTTCCATTTTTGTGTCCAGTGATAAACTTTGTTCACAGCTAGTTGAACTTTTTCTACTGCTTCTCTGTGCTTGATCCGGTAGCCATAATTGCAGTATCATCTGCAAAGGTCGCAATGTTGTTATTTTCCA
The DNA here is from genome assembly GCA_948252205.1 of Orthosia incerta. Classification (NCBI taxonomy): domain Eukaryota; kingdom Metazoa; phylum Arthropoda; class Insecta; order Lepidoptera; family Noctuidae; genus Orthosia; species Orthosia incerta. Next base: position 12,985,069 of record OX411758.1, read on the forward strand.
GTTTTGGGATGTCGCTTGTATAACAAGTACAAATTGGGCCTAGCGCACTCCCTTGAGGTACCCCAGCTTTTATAGCTTTCGGCTCGGAATATGCGTCTTCTTGCCATATTCTAAACATTCTATTAGTTATATACGACTCTAAATTATCTGCAAATTCTGGTAGCATGCGTCTGAGCTTGTACATTAGTCCTTCGTGCCAAACTTTGTCAAAAGCTTGCGCGACATCTTAAAACACGGTGGCGCAGACTTCCTTATTTCCAAGCGTTTTTCAAATAATGTTTGTTATTCTATGTACCTGGTCTATTGTTGAGTGTTTTTCCCTGAAGCCAAATTGATTTGGAATAAGGTCTTTATCTTCTATTATTGGTTTTAACCGATTCAATAACAGTTTTTCGAATAGCTTTGATAACACGGGCAACAGAGAAATACGTCTATATGATGATGCTTCATGGGGTGGTTTCCCTGGCTTCGCAATCATAATGACTTCAGCGACCTTCCATGGCTCAGGTACAAATTTTAGGATAAATGCAGCATTGATAAGCTTGGTCTGCTTTACTATTATTTTGGGGTGGGTATGGGATCTACCTCCTAGCGGTCCACCCCGGGCAACGGCACCACAGGCTTGCCTGTGGTACGGCTGAACGATCCCACTTAAGCGGTGGTAGGCTCCGCAAGGGGCCGCCTGGCTCGCGACCACCATCCCACCGGAATCCGGCGCCAAGCAGCTTGCTGTGTTCCGTCGGTGTGTGGGACTGCCAGTGCCTTTGGGGGAGAAGGCGGATGTTAGTTGCACTGTTCAGAACCGGTCTTGGTCTCTGGGCAAAACTGGCCGGGTAACTCATTTTGGAGGGTAGCGGGATCCGAAGCACGGTGCCAGCCGTTGGCCGACCGCAGTCAGTAGGGGGCCCAAGTAGCACGCCAGCCACGTGCCAAAGGCTGCCCCGCCAACTCGCGAAAAATCCCGGTATGCTCCACCGTGCCAGCTGGCGACTGGAAGGGAGGACCCGGTGGCCATGTCCGGGGGGGTTCGGGCGTCCCCGCAGTCTCCAAATGAGTTCCCCATAGGTTGGGTTAGCTCCAGTGTTCCACTTGGTTCACTGAGCAGCGCCTCGACAGTTTGACTTCTTCCCCAAAAAACTCTAACACAAAATGAGCAACAAAAAGAAGAATAAGGTGAAACAACGGCTGCACTTCCTCCCACTAAAAGTGCACCTCACTAACATCAGGGGGCTGCACTCTAATCTCGATCCGGTCCACCACCACCTCGAGACCGAGAAGCCGCACCTGTTTTTCCTAACGGAGACGAAGATAACAACCCCGTCGGACGTGGCGTACCTCAACTACCCGGGTTACTCTCTTGAACACAAGTTCAAGAAGCAAGCTGGGGTCTGTGTGTACGTCCGCGATGACATTTGTTGTCGTCGTCTCCGTTGCTTTGAGAGATCGGGCTTTTCTGCCATATGGCTACTTGTGGACACTGGCGTGGAGAAGTCTCTCTACATCGGCGTCTACCGATCGCACTCCGGTGACCAGGAGACGACAGCGCTTTTTAATTGCCTCGTAGAATCGGCTGACATAGCCCAGCAACGGTACCCAACAGCGAAGCTTAATTTTCTGGGGGACTTTAACGCCCATCATAAAGAGTGGTTGTACCCATACCGGAAAACTGACCATGCCGGGTTGGAGGCCCGCAAGTTTTCTCTTTCGCTAGATCTAACCCAGCTGGTGAATGTGGCAACGCGGGTACCGGACGTTGACGGCCATACACCCAATTGCCTAGATCTTCTCCTGACAACTGATCCGGACAGTCATTCGGTGTCGGTCTCAGCCCCGCTGGGAACGTCTGACCACTGTCTAGTGAAATCCGTTTCGACTTGCTCTCCTCCAGATGAGAGCCCTAGAGGCACGAGGCGAGTATGGCGATACGAGTCAGCAGACTGGGACGAGATGCGGCACTTTTTTGCGTCTTATCCTTGGCGGCATGTGTGTTTCTCCTCGGGTGACCCCTCGAGCTGTGCGGACGCGGTTGCGGATGTGATTCGGCAGGGAATGGAATATTTCATTCCATTCTCCGACATTCCGCTCGGTCCCAAATCCCGACCTTGGTATAATGCTGAATGCGCCCTCGCTGAGGCCCGAAAAGAGTTTGCCTACCAAGCCTGGGTCGGGGCCCGCGACCGCAAAGTTAGAGCGCGTAGGGTTCGCGCGAAAAAAAGAGCCTTTAATTCTGCCGCCAAGTTCTGCAAGCGGGTTCTGCGTCGGGCACGTTTTGACCATATTGGACGTATTGGGGCCAAGCTGGCATCGCACCCTCCGGGTAGTAAACAGTTTTGGTCCCTGTCTAAAGCGGTCGAAACGAATTTCTGTCGGCCCACTTTACCTCCGATGCTGAAACCTGATGGGTCGCTGGCTCACTCTGCGAGAGACAAAGCAAATTTATTTGCATCTCTTTTTGCTGGCAATTCACGTCTGGACGCTGGCTCCAAGCAACCACCTACTGTACCTCACTGTGACTCTTCCATGCCGGAGATCGCTGTGCACGCTAAAGAGGTCCGGAGAGTATTGTGCAGTCTAGACGTGAACAAAGCCAGCGGGCCTGACGGCATCCCAGCGAGAGTGCTGAGGCAGTGTGCGCCAGAACTGTCTCCTGTGTTGACTCGTTTGTTCCGCCTCTCTCTTGTAAAAAGAACGGTACCGAAATCCTGGAAGCTTGCAAATGTGCAACCAGTGCCCAAAAAAGGCAACCGTGCAGACCCTGCCAATTACCGTCCGATCGCCATTACCTCCATTTTGTCCAAAGTAATGGAAAGGGTACTGAACAGTAAGTTGCTGACCTACCTTGAAGACAACAATCTCCTCAGTGACCGTCAATATGGCTTTCGCCGGGGACGGTCAACTGGCGATCTTCTTGTGTATGTCACGCACTGCTGGGGCGAAGCCATCGAGAGACACGGCGAAGCACTTGCTGTTTCGCTTGATATCTCGAAGGCCTTTGATAGGGTCTGGCACGCGAGTCTACTCAGTAAGCTTCCTGCTTATGGCATCCCCGCTGGTTTTTGTAGCTGGATATCAGACTTCCTCAATGAACGGTCGATCCGAGTGGTCATTGACGGCTGCTCCTCTGACTTCATGGCTATTGATGCCGGAGTACCTCAGGGGTCTGTTCTCTCTGCAACTCTTTTCCTGCTACACATCAATGACCTACTTCAGCCTGGTATTATTGGGTACGCAGATGACAGTACTGTTGCAGAGAGATACTTGTCCAGCGCAAGAACCAGCGTGGATGAAGTTCGTTCCTTGAGAGAGGCTATGGTGGAAAGGACAGATTTGACCTTAAGCCTTGTCTCCCAGTGGGGTGATGACAATCTGGTCTCCTTTAACGCCACCAAAACACAGGCTTGTCTTTTTACCGCAAAAAGGAGTATCTTCGATCAAACTCCTACTTTTCGGGGTGCGTCTGTTCCTGTGACTGATCGGCTCGAGCTCCTGGGCATGGAGTTGACATCCAGCCTCAACTTCGGCGCCTCCATTGAGTACAAAGCTCAAATTGCGGCCAAAAAGCTGGGCATCCTAAATAGAGTGAAGCGATACTTTACGCCTGGACAGCTTTTAACCCTTTACAAAGCGCAAGTCCGATCCTGCATGGAGTATTGCAGCCACCTTTGGGATGGCTCAGCTAAGTATCAGCTTGCCGCGCTTGACTCGGTGGAACGCAGAGCCAAGAGGCTCATTGGTGACGTTGAGCTGGCGGATGCCAAGCTACACAGCTTGGCTCATCGCCGCAAGGTTGCCTGCTTGTCGGTCTTTTACAGACTGTACTTCGGTGAGTGTGCTCAAGAACTCCACGACCTCATCCCACCAGCCCCCTTCTACCATCGGACATCTAGACGCACTGCAAGTTACCATCCTTACCTTGTTGCCATTCCACCAATACGCACCAAGCGCTTCCAAACATCCTTCATAATGCGCACAGCGAATGAGTGGAACTCACTACCTGCGTCTGTGTTTCCGAACGCATTCAACCCGAATCTCTTCAAAGTTAGAGTGAACAGGCTTCTTCTGGGTAAGCTCGCTCCATCGTCGACTCTGTCTCTGTCACCTTTGACCTAGACTAGAGTCAAGAGCAAACCCATCACAAATAAAAAAAAAAAAAAAAAAAAAAAAAAAAAAAAAAACTATGGCTTTGCGTGGGAGGTGTTTAAGAATTTCCCCTCTAATGAGGTCGTAACCCGGAGACTTTTTCGAACTAATGTTATTTTGAATTTCTCTCATTACTTCTTTAGGAGTCACAAGCTTAATTATTTGGTTTTGTGACAAACTTTCACTCTCAAGCTTTTCTATCGAGCTTTCATTGGGTTGAAAAGTTGCATCTAAGTGTTGAGCAAACCTTAATGCTTTTTAGTCATTGCTTATGGCCCATTTTCCGTCGCTATCTCTGATGGGTGGTATTTGTTTACTTGGTCTTTTTAGATTTCTTGTTGCTTTCCAAAGGGAGTAATCCGTTGATTTGTCATTGGTTAGCTGCAAAAGGTTTGTATTCAGAGATTCCTCCTCAAACTGTAGAATTTTCCTCTTTAATCGTTTAGTTAGGTTATTTAGTGATGTTTTGTCTCGCGGGCACCTTGTTTGCTGCCACAGCTTCCTTTATTTCCTTTTCTCAGATAGTAAATCTACACTTGCCTTAGGATACTTAAATCCCTTATATTTACGTTTTAATTGCGGTGTGTTGTTCCACGCACATTGTTGGATATTAACAATATATTTGTTTACTTCTGAGTCAAGCTGATCTTGCTTTTTTATCGTAGTTTTAAGGTCTATAATATTATCTAGATCAAGGGCAAAACTTTTCCAATCTGTAAACTTATTAACCAGGGATAAGTGGCTTTCTTGAAGTAGGATTTTTTGACTAAGCATTGATAATCGAAGAGTGGTCCGAGTTCATATGAACACCTTCCTCCAAACTGATGTAGTTGGCGTATATATTTTTGCATATGAAAAAATCTATAATATCTGGTATTTTCTGGTGGTCAGTGGGCCAGTACGTTGGTTTATCCGTGCTCATAACTTCTGAATTAGTTTCTTTAACTGCACTTAAGAGCTGCCTTCCCTTTTTGTAGTAAGTCTTGATCCCCAATGCGTGTGTTTAGCATTAAAATCGCCGCCTAGGATAAAACTCTGGCCTAATAGTTCAAAGTGATGTAAATATCGCTCTTTTCTTATCATATATCGTAGAGGACAGTATCTGGCTGCAATAGACACGTGACAATATTTGGTTTTAACAGATACTGCCACAGCTTGAATGTCTTGTTCTTTATATTTACACTGCACGTAGTGACTAATATTGTCTTTGATTATAACCGCGCTACCTCCTCTGGCAGAGTTGTCAGGGTGAAGCGAATTATATACCATGTATCCTCTAAATTTGACAAAAGATTGCTTAGTGAAGTGCGTTTCGGCGACCAAACACACGTCAAAATTTTCGGTGTCTATGACCGCCTGCAACTCATTTTGATGTTTGAGGAGCCCATTAGAGTTCCACGCCATTACTTTAAGAGTATTATTCATTGTGGATGATTTAAAACAGCTGTTTTAGCGCTGGATTCTAGCTTCTCTAAGCTCTTGTCAAGTGAGGTAAAACACTTTAGGATCTGATTAATCTTATCATCTAGATTCAAAGGCTGTGACCTTTGTTTTGCAGCTTCCGCAGAGGAAACACGGATACTTGCTTTCTGTGCCTGTTTATCGCGATTGTGTAAGGGAAGAGACTGCTGGGTAGTTGGTACCACAAGTTTCTTTTTAATATTTTTATTTTTCAGAATTTGTATCTGTTTAGCTACTTCACACCCTCCATAGTTGGCAGGGTGAGGAAGACCACAGTGAACACATTTTGGCTTCTCTTGCGGAGATTTGGTACAGTTGGCTGTAAGATGCTTGCCAGTACATTTTACACACCTTGGCTCTTTTCTGCAGTATTTATGAGTATGCCCACATGCCTGGCATCTTTTGCATTGGGGAATGAGTTTAGGATTTTTGAGTGGGTGTATTTCAATTTTACACCCTAAAATGTACTTTATGCCATAGATTTTGTTGACATTTTCGTCATTATTAAAAGATAAAACGAACATTAAATTAAATTTAAGGATATGACTGCCAGTTTAAAAAAAAACAATGAGGAGCTCGTGGCTAAATTAATAATAACAGCCGCACGAGTCGATCTTCAAGGTTAATACCAAGACGCCTCCGTGCTTCGGAAACCACATTAAAAGACGTTAGTCCCGGCTGTCATTTGACAGTCGTTACACTATCAAATATAAATAGCTCACAATGTTAGGACTTCCAAAAACCAAGTTATTTTTCTCTTTGTAGTGTTTTTATTTGGAAGTCGGTAGTATTCTTTTGTAAAAAACAAATTGAATTTTTCACTTTTTAGTTGTACCTCATCATCATTTCAGCCCAAAGACGTCCACTGCTGGACATAGGCCTCCCCCAGGTGTCGCCACATTGACCAATCTCATACGTCTCACATCCAGCGTCTGCCCGCAACCTTATAAGGCCCATTGTGAGCGACCACGTCTCGGTCCCATAGGTGAACACAGGCAACACACACTGGTCATAGACTTTTGTCTTGAGACACTGCGGTAAATTGGACGAGAAGATACCACGCAACTTCCCGAAAGCCGCCCAGCCGAGTCGGATTCGACGGTTGACCTCTTTCTCGAAGTTAGACCTGCTGGACCGTTTGTTCCAAGTAGACATATTCGTCTACAATTTCGAGTGTAGTCTCCGACCTTGATAGGAGTGGGTGTTACATAGGAATTCACCATGACCTTGGTTTTGTCCATGTTCATTTTAAGACCCACTCTTTCGGAAGCTCTACTGAGGTCACTTAGGCTCTCCATGGTCTCAGCCATGACCGCTATGTCATCGTCAAACTGAAGGTGAGTGATGTACTGGCCATTAAAGTTGATGCCAAGCTCCCTCCAGTCCAGAACCTTGAAGACATCCTCCAGCGCACCAGTGAACAGTTTCGGAGAAATTACGTCTCCTTGTCTCACATAATATAGTTGTACCTAATAGGCAAGTTCTTTAGTAAGGTACCTATAATGCCAGAATAGATTACCCGAATGTCATAAAACTTGAACATAACCGGTGAAATGAGAGTGTACCTAGCTGAACTGTATACATCTGTGCACCTTTTTAGAGCGTACTAGCGTGATTTTATGTTATGAAATGGTATAAATAATAAGCAGACATGTGATAGCAGCAATCCCGAGAGATTTGCCGTCATTTAATGAAGAGTTCTGTTGTATATCTCCGAAGTACTTCATCAGAGCTTTCCAAATTAAAATGGGACCAATTTGGGAACATACTCTTTGAAACAAAAAATAATTTTCAAAATTGGTCCACAATTGACGGATAAATCGGTGAACATAAAAAAAATACATACAAAGTCGAACATAGAACCTCCTCCTTTTTGGAAAGTCTATTAAATATGGATTACTAGTTTCCGTACACACATACGAAAGCAGGTTAATATAAGTTATGGCTTGTATAGTTGTTGACACGTAACTTGGCAAGAGTCGTTAGATGCGCACAAGTCGTTTTTTAGATCTCTTTGGTTACCAAGCGGGACCGAGCGCCATTGTTTGGTCAGTTGACACAAGGATCGACTGACCAATCGCGTCGCGTCCACGTTCCGTTCGCTCTATATGGGGGTTGGTCAGTTCGGGCATTATGCGTGAACTTACCCCCACTACGACAAAATCTTGCTAAGTTACGTGCCGATAACTATACTAGAGTGCGCGCAAGATATGTGTGCGCGCGGCCAAAATTGGAACGAATTGTTTGTCATTTATGTCAGGTGTCAAAAGAGTGTCTTGTATTCCGTGTTTTTATTCGTTTCCGAAGTAAATAATCGTCATCATTATGCCAAAAGTAATTCAAAGTGCTGTCAGCGATGTTGACTTGAAGTGAACAAGACAATAGCGGGCCTACGGTACCGTTTTACAGGTAACTTTTAGGGATACCATTATACTAGTTGCCAGTTTGTCGGTATTTTATCGGTTACATTTCGGGGAGTGTGCGATGGAATTACATGATTTAATTCCGCCCAGCCCGTTCCATCATCGGACTACCAGACGTACGGCGATGCGTCATCGGTACATGGTGGACATCCCACCCATACGCACAAAACGTTTTGGGGACACTTTTATTATGCGTACAGCTAAAGAGTGGAATTCCCTGCCGGAATCTGTGATTCCCGATAGCTACAATCTAGGGGTCTTTAAGTCAAGAGTGAATAGGTTTCTTCTAGGCAAGCGTGCTCTATCGTCGACCACATCATCGCTTACCATCAGGTGAGATAGTGGTCAAGCGCAAGCCTATAGATAATAAAAAATACTAAAATTTCCCTAAAGTTTCATACTACCGGTGCCTGACAGTATTGGTTTTTTAGTGGTACATAAATATACCAGCGGACAGGAACGGTATCATGTAATATGGATCATTTTCATTTGGTTTTAGGCGTTTTTGAACGTCATCCAAATAATTCAAGAGGGTTATGTTGCACCTGCTTCTTCAAAAATTATTGAACAGAAATTAAAAAGAATTGAAATAGACGGTATTAGCCACTGCAGGATCATTGTTAGACCAAATTTAACAGTAGGTACTATTAAGTATTCAATAAAAGATTTACAATAATTTCATGAACCTTTTTTCATCATTTCTATGCAAGTAGAAAAAGCTAGTAATTAATTACGCTTAACTTAAATTACTTTAAGTTTCGAGTAATGAAAATTACTACTGATTAAATAAAGGAAAAAAGATCAGTTATGCTGGCAATATTAAGCACGCCACCCGTCGCGCGCAGACTTATCTTGCGCGCACACTAACTTCAAAAATGTTTGGGAATGTCAAATCCTATCGAAATGTCACGTGATCAATCTCTTACATTTTGGCATTTCGACCATCACCATCGCTGACGTCAAATGACACTTGTCTAAAGCCTTTAAACCCAAGTAGTAATATGTGTGCAGTTCCTAATAAGCGTTTGGTTTGGTTCTTTTCAGTATACTACTACAACTTCGCATGGCCTGATTACGCAGAGGCCAGCCTGAGTGGACTCCTCAACATGGCCAAAGTTCTCTCCTTCGCTCTGCAGGAGGGCAGGGTGGCCATACACTGTCATGCAGGTAAGGGTCACGTCTTACTGAGAAGCGAGGGGACGCGATGCTGCACGCACTTTTTTACGCCCCGACGGAAAAAGTGGTGATAAAAATTTCGCGTGTGTATAATGTATCTGTGTGGTTGTTTTAAGTACCATGCGAGCGAGAGCTGCATGCACAACAATAATAATACTAGCATACAAGACACACCCTAAAACCTTTTATCTACACTCACAACGTATACGTAATGTTCCAAATATGAATACAAAAAATATTATTTTACAATGCATGTCCTCGAAAAAAGCGTTTTCCAAGCAGCCAAACTGTGCGGAAATTGTCACTTTTTTTTACTAGTGCTTTTTACTTTCCTGTACTTTTTTAATTTTTAACTCCAACGTCAGCCCGCCGCATAGAGTTTTTATTATTTGAGAAAAGTTTTAAAATTAGTTAAGTACAGATTATCATTCATATAAAAAGTAAAACAAAACTAATACGTCATTTAAGGCGTTTTTAATTACTCTAGATTTAGATTTTAATCAATAAATTAATTTTAATTATTCATTAAATATGTTTGGCAGAATTAATATTTTGCTCGTGCCTTTTTGCGTTATGACGTGACAGCTATTGCACATGCGCAGTAGAACTATGAACTATTAGTTAATCTGTGGATATGCTGAGCGCCCTTGAATAAGCGCCATTTTATTAATTTCTTGCTTGGTTCAGATATATTTTTTTATTTCCTCGCACAATGCATAGTAAAATGTTGTATGATACACGTGCGTAAGATGATTTCCGACTCGTGTCGATTTATCCACTCACTCGCTTTGCTCGCTCGTGAATAAAAATGCCACTCATCGGAAATCACCTACTTCCCGCACTTGTAGCATAAATAACTATAAACACATACTTTATATTCGTGGATAGGTAAAATTAAAAAAAAAAAACCATTAGAGTGCAACATTTTCCTTCGATTTTCAAACAACTGACTTTTTAATTTTTATAGCACACTTTAACTTTTTAATTTATTGGGGCTCAATATGGGCTCATTGACTTAATTTAGAAAAATTGTGTCATTGTCTTTGGATGCGCGCGCTGCGCAGTCATGTGCAATGAGAATCTAAATTGCCCGCCATATCTACCACATATTTTTTCTGTTTCCATTTTTGTTTTATTTCAACTGTATGATATGATGATGATAAAATAGTGTATGCAACGGCATATAATTAAGTATTAAAACACTCGTGTAATATTATTTTCTCAAAAATGGTATGTAATGTTGTCATAAAATCTCTAAAAAGTATCCAGAAAGTGAACTCTACCGGAGACTTATTCACAACTATCCAGTAAGAAGCGAGATTTTAAATTTGGGATCATCTACTGTCCAGTAAGTAAGTATGTAATTTACTTACTGGACAGTAGTAGGGATTGGTCCGATATATCAAAACGTAACTTATATCGGATATGTGTTAGATATCATATCATATCGATATCTATATCAAAATAACCGATATTACAAAAACTGTATCTAATAAAAACCTTACTAGCGTGCGAGAACGAATAAATCAAAACTTAAAACCGTAACAATGCGGAAATGTACGAACTACGAACAAAACGCAAACTTCACAAACGATAGGAACCATAATTATGCGCTACCTCTCTTTCTAAGTATTATTTCGCGATCGTTGTTAGTTTACTCATCTAAATAACATTTTAACTTATGCAAACTGTACTAAATGATATCGAAATCTGAAAACCGTTTTCGATATCGATATGAAATCTTTATATCGGTTACATAACCGTTGGTGCAAAAACCGAAAACACCCATCTCTAGACAGTAGGTCATCCTCTTCAGATCTGCTTAGAAAAAAAAACATAGTACCAGCCAGACACATATTAGAGTTTAGCCATTATAACATGGTTATAGGAGGGAGGCTCCAAATATATATCTATCTCTGTTTTTGGTATGACATTTTATGAGATAGATATATTTTGAGTCCGATAATCAAGACGTACAACAAACAAATATAAATGCCCCCGGTAAATCGATCACAAATTCTATCAGTAATTGCCCTAATATGAATGTAACCTTCAATATTAATTAAACGAATTTGTTGTTAAACTTTCTTTCATTTTTGAGAAAAGCATTATACAAGCCTCAACCAGTAAAAAGCCATCCTGGCCTCGTATATAACCGGACCTCACCTGCGGTTCGGTCCGGTTAACTCATACTTGGCCAGGAAGGCTTACTTACTGGATTCTGCAGTAATGTACTATTTCTCAAAAATGGTATGTATTCTTGTCATAACATCTCTAAAAAATATCCAGAAAGTAAACTCTACCGGAGACTTATTCACAACTGTCCAGTAAGAAGCATGATTTTAAATTTGGAATCTCCTACTGTCCAGTAAGTAAGTATGTAATTTACTTACTGGACAGTAGTAGGGATTGGTCCGATATATCAAAACGTATCTTATATCGGATATGTGTTAGATATCACATCATATTTATATCTATATGAAAATAACCGATATTACAAAAACTGTATCTAATAAAAACCTTACTAGCGTGCGAGAACGAATAAGTCAAAACTTAAAACCATAAAAATGCGGAAACGTACGAACTACGAACAAAACGCAAACTTCACAAACGATAGGAACCATAATTATCGCTACCTCTCTTTCTAAGTATTATTTCGCGTTCGTTGTTAGTTTGCTCATCTAAATAACATTTTAACTTATGCAAACTGTACTAAATGATATCGACATCTGAAAACCGTTTTCGATATAGATATGAATTCTGCATATCGGTAACATAACCGTTTATGCAAAAAACCGAAAACACCCATCTCTAGACAGTAGGTCATCCTCTTCAGATCTGCTTAGAAAAAAAAACATTGTACCAGCCAGACACATATTAGAGTTTAGCCATTATAACATGGTTATAGGAGGGAGGCTCCAAATATATATCTATCTATCTATTTGTTATGACTTTTATGAGATAGATATATTTTGAGTCCGATAATCAAGACGTACAACAAACAAATATAAATGCCCCCGGTAAATCGATCATAAATTCTATCAGTAATTGCCCTAATATGAATGTAACCTTCAATATTAATTAAACGAATTTGTTGTTAAACTTTCTTTCATTTTTGAGAAAAGCATTATACAAGCCTCAACCAGTAAAAAGCCATCCTGGCCTCGTATATAACCGGACCTCACCTGCGGTTCGGTCCGGTTAACTCATACTTGGCCAGGAAGGCTTACTTACTGGATTCTGCAGTAATGAACTATATCACACTCGGCTTCGTCTCATGTGACAAACCTACGCTCGTGTTTTAATAACCCCTATTATATGAGTGTAGCATAAACTACTATTAAAACCGAGGACTTTTTCATAGGTCGTCGAATCTCTATAAATAGTAGTCTATGCGTCGAATTGACCTGACCAATGCATCGTATTGTACGTTCTTTTTTAGGGTTCCGTACCCAAAGGGTAAAAACGGGATCCTATTACTAAGACTTCACGATCCGTCTGTCTGTCTGTCTGTCCGTCTGTCACCAGGCTGTATCTCATGAACCGTGATAGCTAGACAGTTGAAATTTTCACAGATGATGTATTTCTATTGCCGCTATAACAACAAATACTAAAAACAGAATAAAATTAATATTTAAGGGGGGCTCCCATACAACAAACGTGTTTTTTTTGCCGTTTTTTGCTCGATATTAATGACGGCAACAGGTTGACGCTTGAAATATTCACAGAATATTTAGTTGTATATTCACTTCAAAAAATAATTATTGTTAAATTAAAAAGAAAATAAATTAAGGGGGGCTCCCATACAACAAACGTGTCGTAAAAAAACTGGCCAAATGCGAGTCGGACTCGCGCACGAAGGGTTCCGTCGTGCGCGAGTCCGACTCGCATTTGGCCAGTTTTTTTAGTCTTCATGTATACTTAATAAGGAAAACTCGATCTATTTAAAGAGAGAGAGAATATAGTAAGTCCATTTTTGGCACGCTCTGTATCACAAACGGCTTGGTGGATTTCGACAAATGTTGTAGGTGTTATTAGATTCATCGAGACACCCTGAGTATACAATATGTATGAAATTAGAAAAGAAAGCGTGTACAAAGAAAATTTCGGCCGCTATCAAATCACTATTATGTATTAAATAACAAAGAAAATATATAACAAAACCCCGACTGCAAATACACTAAAAGTGCCAAAAAAAAGATCACTTTCAAATTGTCTGTTGCAGTAAGTGGTAGCAACCGATTTTTGACAATGCCCCGTTAAAATCATTCAACTATCTATCATTCTGCCTTTCCCTTCTTCCATTTAAGATACACAGGTTACTTGTTACTTACTTGATCTGTGTAGATTAATATAGATATCTTATGTTATTTTGTACATCTGCTCTTGTGTATCATGAGTTTTGTGTGTATCATAATAAAGAGTATTATTTTTATTATTATTTCTATGGTGGATCCTGCACGTGCATTTATTTATTTATTTAGGGAAAACAAACACTAACACAACAATACAAGATAAACAAGTAATAAAATAATTAAAAGTAACTTATGTGTAGTATCCCACGACGGCGACGCCGACGTTATCCACATCTTAATTAAACTATTTTACCAATAGGAGAGTAGTAAAAAAAAAAAAAGTCCGTCAGTTAGATAACCTAAAAATATTGCACACGTATTTTTTATTTCGCTACGTAAACAAAAAGTTACAAAGATACAGAGCGTTGAAATATCGTGTGACTCCTTGGAAGACGAGGGGACCGGTCACGGAGCTGTGCTCCCTCACTACGGTGAGCCCGTTCTTGTATCGTCCACTGGACCTAACTTACATAGAAAAATATGGGTGAAATATCTTTTGATAATCGCACTGACGGGCTAAATAGAATTATCAATTATCACAAGACTGAGGCTGAGAGAAACACAGATAAATTAATAAAACGATTAAAATGGGAATAAGCACTAAAAAATGTAGCAGTTATAATTTCAAAACCATATAATCAAAATAATGCGTGCAAGTAGGTAGATAAGATTAACTATATATGAACCTCAGATTAGTCCAATCTGAGATATGAACTGATTAGATGACGACCTTTAACACTGTCGTCTCGACACCCTTTGGCTAGGTTCACATTACGTCGGACCGACAATTTAACCGTCGGCCGGCTATCGGTATCGGTGTTCACACTATAAGCTGTCCGTCCGACGTAATGTGAACACCACTGTCGAATTGAATTTGAATTTGTTAACCGCTGCCTGTTTCGCCACAAAGTAGTTTTTAGTTGGTTTCTGTGTACCATCGACGACGACGAAAGTTCTGTTCTGGTAGTAATGTGGTAAAAAAATCAAAATTATCAAATAGAAAAAGGAAATAGTAGGTTCATCCCATCTTTGCGGAGCATAATGATGTTACAAAATTTCAAACGTTAATAAGTGATTTAAGAAGTGATGAGTTAAAGTTCTATAATTAGTTCAGAATATATATTCGTTCCTTTGATTGATTTTGCGAAAGTTAAAGGAAGCGTAAGAGCACAAAATACAAGATTCAGTGATTGTATTACGCTACGAGGCGACAAGTGTGAACGGTGCTATACAAAGCAGTTTGCAAATATAATATCCAGCCCGACAGAAATCGTGGCTGATAATGATGTCCGGTAAATGTGTCGTCGCCGACAGTATAATCGGGCCGCCCTAATGTGAACAGCGCTATTGAAATGCCAATTTGCTTTCGACCTTTGTCGTTCTGGTAAAACTGTCGTTCCGACCTAATGTGAACCCTTTCTTGACCAACCCAACCATTTCTTGACGACCTTTTACTTTATCATAAATGCTATCACCGTGATCTATCAGAGCTATGTACTTACAAGTTTATCACTTATCAACCTACAGTACGCCGATCAAAAATGCAATATATAAATCAAAACCTTTAATACAAACGTTAATCATATCAAGTTAACTTTGACATTTCACTGACAATGCACTTAAAAATCTATCAATGTTGTAATGCCACATGCGTGTCCGTTAACTTGAATTGGTCAATTTAATACTTTTGTCCCACACTTGCTCCACTAGCTCATCATTATCAGCCATCCTGCTGTACTCAGCTTCCTTACACTCCATGAAGTACTTCCCTCGCACGCCCTC
This sequence comes from Orthosia incerta, assembly GCA_948252205.1. Lineage (NCBI taxonomy): Eukaryota > Metazoa > Arthropoda > Insecta > Lepidoptera > Noctuidae > Orthosia > Orthosia incerta. The sequence continues at coordinate 13,000,406 of OX411758.1, forward strand.
CACCTCTTCAGACACACACAGGTGTATCGTCGTCTGCGCTCCTTCTTTAGCACTTCTAAACACCATAGCATCTGCCATCACGAGAAACATTTTCTTGATATAACAAGGCAACGTACTTAATATCTCAGTTTTAATAACTCCTGGATGTAGAGTATTGGCAGTTACCTCTCCAGGTAATCTCTTAGCTAACGCCTTCGCCCAAAGAATGTGGCATAATTTACTATTTCCATAATTTAACAACTGGCCTAATCCGAAAGTTGTGGCTGGTTTATGTAATTCGTCGACACGTAGTCTTGCGAAGAAGTGAAGCCACGATGACACTATAACGATCCTGCAGGGTTTGGAGGCGATCAATGTGTCTAGTAACAGGTTCGTGAGCAGAAAAGGGCCTAAATAGTTGACCTGCATCACCACTTCGTTTCCATCTTCAGTAGGCTTCGGAAAAATGCCACAGCAGCCAGCGTTGTGCACCAGAATATCGAGTCGGTCATAGGAGTTCTTGAAGTCTTTAGCGAATTTGCGCACATTGCTGAATTTTGCTAGATCTAGATATCTAAACTCGACGTGTTTGTTTCCTGTGGTGGCTGCTATATCAGCGATGGCTTCGGCGGCTTTCTGGGCGTCCCGACAGGCGATGACAACGCGCGCTCCTCTGTCTGCAAGATCGCGCGCAGTCTCCCAGCCGATTCCTTGGTTCCCACCGGTCACGAGTGCGACCTTTCCATCAAGCCTCACTTTAGACGTACACACTCCTCGAACGGGTTCAAGCTTTATTTTTACGTATTTGGGGAACGAATGTTACGACGCCTCGGCTCCAGGATATGGCCGGGGCATCAGCCGCCCATGCCCCTGGGCGGCAGTTGAATGTGTTCAGTAGCTTCTTGCCCGGATCTTGCGAGTTAAATGAAACGCCGACGTATAGAAGGATTAGTATAATTTAACTTAGGAGTATGTAGAAATAAGGGATACACATTGCACCACTCAGCTTGGTTGGCAGGAAAAATCTAGCGTGACTGACGCTGTCTCCGCATTGTTTCTTAATTATCAAAATCACTGTGCGGCCAGTTGTGCAACGGTGTTGCCACACCACCCCCCCACGGAGAAACATAACCTCGCATATTGCGAAGATGGTTATAAGTTAAAACTGAAATTAATAAAAATTGTAAAACTAATCAAAAGTTTTGATTCTAACTCGTCTACCAGATCTGGTAACGTATGGGAGCTTTTGTGTTTCGGGAATAGGAGGCTTTGACAAAACTGGCACAGGAGAAACAGCTGTTCCAGGTACCAGGTGAGCTGAGGGAGCAGCTGTAACCTGCTGGTGAGGTGTCGGTACGGGACACGAGCCGGTCGATGTCAGCACTGTGGACGGCGAGTCGTTTGAAGTTTGATAAACAGGGTCGTCAGTTATCACATGAGCTGGCTTGATACGGTCAATACTAATCTCTGCTTCTCGACCCTTAATCAGTAAGGTAATGGTCTTGTCCCTCTTGCGTAAAATTGGATAGGGACCTGTGTAGGGTGATTGCAACGGACGACGCACAGTATCATCGCGAAGAAACGCGTGGGTCGCTGTTGACAGGTCCTTGAAAGTAAAAATAGCTTGTTGATGGTGATGCGATGCCGGAACAGGTCTAAACTGTGCCATCTTGGCACGTAGCTGGTCGACGAAGTTGATGGCGTCAGTAGGATGCTCAACTGCAACTGGAGTGACAAGCAGTTCGCCTGGAAGTCGCAATGGTTCGCCGTATAGCAGCTCGGCCGCGCATGAGCCTATGTCCTCCTTCAAAGCAGTGCGGATGCCGAGCAGTACCATTGGAAGTGCTCTGATCCACGAGCTGCTGTGGCACATCAGAGCAGCCTTCAATTGACGGTGGAGCCGTTCCACCATTCCGTTGGCTTGCGGGTGATAGCTAGTCGTTCTGTTTCTGGTGGCACCATGCATATGCATCAGTTTCCGAAAAAGTGAAGATTCGAATTGGCGGCCCTGGTCGGTGGTGACAACTGTCGGGACACCGAACCGAGCTATCCAGCCACTTGTATAAGTTTCAGCCACTTCCTCCGCTGTCATCGTAACCATCGGCCATACTTCTGGCCAGCGAGTGCTGCGATCTATGGCGGTGAGGCAGTAGTTGAAACCGTTGCATGGAGGAAGCGGTCCGATTATGTCCAGGTGGACATGTCGTAGTCTGGCTGAAGGCGTGATAAATTCACCAAGAGGCGTAGAGGCGTGTCTCGTCACCTTGCACTTCTGACAGGGCACGCAGTGTTTTACCTATTTATGGCAGTCCTTTCGTATACCAGGCCAAATATAGCGGTCGCTCACTAGTTTCGTAGTCGTGCGCGCACCTGGATGACTCAGACCATGCAGCTTGTCGAATATGCCTCGACGAAATGCAGTAGTCACATACGGTCGCGGCTTACCAGTAGAGGTATCGCACACGAGAGTTATATCTGTCCCCGGGATGCAGAGATCTTCAAGTTTGAGAGAGGAGCTGTTGGATCGGCGAAGGCTGGCAAGCTCGTCGTCGGTAGCCTGAGAGGAAGCAAGAGAAGCGAAATCCGCCTCTAAAGAAATGGCTTCAACTCTTGACATAGCGTCAGCTACCACATTGTCCTCGCCACGAATATACTGAATATCAGTGGTAAACTGGCTAATAAAAGACAGTTGGTTAAGTTGCGGTGGTGGTAACTTTTCTCGACGTTGTACGAAAGCGTACAACAACGGCTTGTGGTCGGTAAAAATAGTGGCATGCTGTACCTCGAGAATGTAGCGGAAATGTTGTACGCTTTCGTACACCGCTAAAAGCTCACGGTAATAAGCAGGCCATTCCGACTGGCGTGGGGTCAGTTTCTTACTGAAAAACGCCAGGGGGCGCCACTGATTATTTACCTCTTGTTGCAAGCAGGCGCCAACGTGCAAGCTAGATGCATCCGTGAAAAGGCCTAAGCGGACATCATTCACAGGATGATGTAGGAGCGTAGCAATTGAGAGGCTTTGCTTGCATTCCTCAAATGCCTTATGCAGCTCGGGAGTCCATGAAAATGGTTTGTTACCCTTGCTGTTGGAGGCAACCACCGCGTCGATCAAAGGGGCTTGAAACTTAGCAGCCTGAGGGATAAAACGGCGATAGTAATTAAGAACGCCTAGAAACCGCCTCATACCTTTGATTGTTTCAGGAGGTTTGTACTCCAGAAACGCGGAGACACGTTCGCGTGGAGGTTGGATCCCGTCGGCATTGATGATATGTCCAAGAAATTTCACCTGATCTGCACCTATGACACATTTAGACGGGTTTATCACTACTCCGTACTCTTGTAAACGACCAAACAATCCGCGAAGATGCTCTTTATGGGAAGCTTCGTCAGGCGAAAAAACGAGTATGTCATCCATATAAGGAAAACAGTAACAGAGACCCCGTGTGACCTCATCGATAAACCGCTGGAAAGTTTGACCAGCATTACGTAAACCAAAGGTCATGAAAGGAAATTCGAAGAGGCCAAACGGGGTAACGATGGCTGTCTTCGGAATATCTTCCTCAAACATGGGAATCTGATGATAGGCTTTCACTAAATCAAGAGTACTAAATACTCGTGCGCCATGAAGATTGTGAGAAAAATCGTTAATGTGCCGGAGAGGATATTTGTCAGGAATAGTCCTGGCGTTCAGGGCGCAATCACCACAAGGACGCCAGGAGGAATCCTTCTTTAATGTCATATGTAATGGCGAGGCCCAGGCACTTTTTGAAGGCCTTGCAGTACCACAGCGAACCATGTCCTCAAACTCTTTCTGAGCTGCCACGAGTTTCTGTGGGGCTAACCTACGAGGACGGCAGTAAACAGGTGGACCATCAGTGGTTTGGATGTAATGCACAGTATTGTGCTTAACTACTCTAGGCAATCCTGGTGGTCGAGTAATCTCGGGGAACTCGGCTAGTACGCCCGCGTAAGTGGAGTTACCAATATTTACAGCTTTGACGCTAGGCTGTGCAGTTCCAGAGAAAGATACAGGAACTTGTAATTAAGTATTACCATCCACCAGGCACCGATGACGGCAATCAGGTAACAAGTTGTAATAACTAAGGAAATCGGATCCTATAATCGGTGACGCAACATCAGCGATCACGAAATTCCAATGAAAATCCCGGCGTAAACCTAAGTCCAAGTGCAAGGAAATGTTGCCGTATGTCCCAATCGAGCTGCCATTGGCGGCGCTCAAATTGTAACTGCTGAGTTGATCGACCTCTGAGGAAACGACGAGGGAAACAGCAAAGATCAGACCCCGTATCTACTAAGTACTGATGTTTAGATTTCTGATCTGTTACGAATATTCGGCGGCCGGAACTAGTACAATCAGTGGCCGCCTCTACTGATTGATCGTCGCGTTTCCCTGGTCATTAGGTTTCCAGCTGCACGGGGTTATGCACCTTATCGCCTTTTCGTTATATTTCTTATGATACCAGCATACCTTAGGACCGTTTCTCGACGAGGAACCACGAGAGCGTGAGCGCGAACGATGAGATGACGCAGAGCGTTGGCGCGTGCGCGAAGGCTGGGTGTTGAACGATAAGGCAGCTATCTGTTGCTCTAATCGTTCCATGCGCTGTGAAAGAGTGTCTTGATTAAAAGACAAACCAGCAGGGGCTGTAGAAGTGAAAACTTGTTTGGGCCCTGCAATCTCCATCACTTTGTCACCTAGCTCAGCAAGCTTATCAAGGCAAAGCTCAGCCTGCGACACTAGTATAGCTTGCACTTGTTGTGGAAGTCGACGAAGCCACAGTTGGCGCAGTATATTCTCGTCAGAGAGCGCGCTGCCAGCAAGTGAGCGTAAGTGTCGGAGAAACTGGGATGGACGTCTATCTCCAAGCTCCTCCTCGCTGATAAGCTGACGAACCCGTTGTTCCTCAGACATAGACAGGCGTCTAATCAACTCCTCTTTCAGCTTCACGTACTGCTGACCTTTAACTGGGGGCCGTGTGATTAGGTCTTCCACTTCACCAGCTAACTTTTGATCCAGTTGAGCAACGACATAGTTGAATTTAGTGCTGTCGGCAGTGATACCTGCTATCTGGAACTGAGCCTCAACCTGCGCAAACCACACTGCAGGCTTACCAGGCCAAAAGGTTGGTAATTTAACAGAAACCTTACAGACCTCTGAAGTGTGTTGTAGCTTTTGCTGAAGCGCAGTATTTTCAGCTTCCAAACGTTCAACCAAAGCTTTTAACTCGTCAGCCATAGTTGTTAGTATACACGTAAACAAACATTCAAAAGACATAAAAAGAAAGTAGGTACGTTTAGTTAGAATTGTTTAGCTAGAATGAGGTAGGGGGTTAGTGGCATAACAAAACCAATAAATATTTGCACATACTGGGATTTGAACCCAGAACATTCGGCTCAGTAAGCAGGGTCGCTACCAACTGGGCCATCCGCGTCGTCAACAAATACAATTGGATATCGGCGAAAACACGAATATTAAACATAAATCTTGCAAATTATACCAATAAGTTAGTATCAAGAAGTGTTTTAAACGTCAAGTTATTAGTATATAAGTAAGCAATGCATGCAGTTGAAAAACAATTCACATAATATACCTAGTTTCACTATCTTACTATAAGAGACATGCCGTAAAAAAAAACTTCACTATTTCTAACACTTTAGTATAACACAACCAACTCAAATTATGAAATTATTTCATGAAAACAAACGAGATTTAAAAGTTTGTTTACAAAAACAGTTTGACAGTCATGACGTTGACGTGGACGACAAACGTAACGATCGCAGAATGACAGTTGGTAAAACAGTTCCGAAGTAGAAAACACAGCACTGTCAATAGTCCACTGAATGACACTAGCTTTCACTTGAAAAATGTCAATGTAAATCCAGGTAAAAAATTAATCCAATCAGCAAAACTCGATCATCATCACGTCGGGGTCACCAATTTGGGGAACGAATGTTACGACGCCTCGGCTCCAGGATATGGCCGGGGCATCAGCCGCCCATGCCCCTGGGCGGCAGTTGAATGTGTTCAGTAGCTTCTTGCCCGGATCTTGCGAGTTAAATGAAACGCCGACGTATAGAAGGATTAGTATAATTTAACTTAGGAGTATGTAGAAATAAGGGATACACATTGCACCACTCAGCTTGGTTGGCAGGAAAAATCTAGCGTGACTGACGCTGTCTCCGCATTGTTTCTTAATTATCAAAATCACTGTGCGGCCAGTTGTGCAACGGTGTTGCCACACGTATATTGCTGCCGTCAGTAAGATTAGAAACAAAGTTAGATAAAATATTACTAGTAGTATAATTAAAGAAGAAACTATGAGGAGTATCATGTTGTCGCTATGGACACAGTCGTGTCACTGTGCCCAGACGCACGTAAATAATATCAAATGCGGATGTTGTATCATTAATATCACGTAATGAGGTCGTTTACATAATTAACATGATAATTTTATTTACAAGGTCACTATGTTTTAAGGAAACTGACGTGAAGTTAGAATAAGTATAAACAAAAATAAACAACAAAAAATTAAATAATTGTATTGTTGTTGTAATCCGATCACGTCCGGTGACAATTCGTACTTATAAGCAACAAGCTGGCCCAGCGAACTTCGTACCGCGTTAGAAACAATAAATGAATGGGAGAATGAATTTTCTAGGCAATTTTTTCGTGATTTATTGCGATATAGTTATTCTGTTATTAGATAAATTAATTGGGGAATTTTACTGATTTAGGAAACTTTTTAATTTGTACTTATCACCTTTCGAACCCTGTTTGTATAAAGTCTGCAAGTCTTCTGGAATCTTATTATGAAAAAGAGGTACATACAGCAACAGAGATTCCTCACCCCTAGAAATGTATCAAAAGCGACTTCTATGGACAGGAGGATATACTACGATGTTTACGTGCGCCGCGTGCCTAAGTGGGACTGATTGGCTAGCTATAGTTTCGTGAAGTTATGACCGCACTTTAGACCGTGATAGTACAATCAAACTCGAACAAACATCATGCAAAATAACAAATTCATATTAGCGAGTAACAATTTATGTCAGTAGTATTTGCATTGAATTATGGCACCCAAAGAAAGATTTACCTTGTGTTATGGTTACCAGGATCCTCATACTTATTTTACATACGAGTATCAAACGGTACATCAGAGGGTCACAAGTTGGAGAAGTGATTTAATAAGACAAAATAAACAATTTTATAATAGCCCTTTCAAGAGGAGCTCGTGGCTAAATAATAACAGCCGCACGGGTCGATCATCAAAGTTAAGCAACGCTTGACGAGGTCGGTCCGTGGATGGGTGACCATTTCAACATACCTAGTTTCCTCCGTGCCTCGGAAAGCACGTTAAGCAGTTGGTCCCGGCTGTCATTTGAAGATCTTTGACAGTCGTTATGGGTAGTCAGAAGCTTGAGATCTGACACCAGTCTTGCCACTTTGAGACTTCTAATTTAATAGGCTATCAATTTGTACCCCAAGATATTTAATTGTTTTCGATCTCGCTAGCGAAGGACAAGAATACTGTGGGTTGTGGGAGTTTGAGTTTGGAAAACACGAATAAGCCGTTACGTCTGGGGAAAGGCGATTATACGCGTCTCCCCAGACGGACCGGCCTCGTCAAGCGTTGCTTAACCTTGATGATCGACCCGTGCGGCTGTTTTATTTAGCCACGAAATCCTCATGAAAGGGCTATTATAAAATTGTTTATTTTGTCTTATTAAATCACTTCTCCAACTTGTGACCCTCTGATGTACCGTTTGATACTCGTATGTAAAATAAGTATGAGGATCCTGGTAACCATAACACAAGTTAAATCTTTCTTTGGGTGCCATAATTCAATGCAAATACTACTGACATAAATTGTTACTCGCTAATACGAATTTGTTATTTTGCATGATGTTTTTTCGTGTTTGATTGTACTATCACGGTCTAAAGTGCGGTCATAACTTCACGAAACTATAGCTAGCCAATTAGTCCCACTTAGGCACGCGGCTCACGTAAACATCGTAGTATATCCTCCTGTCCATAGATGTCGCTTTTGATACATTTCTAGGGGTGATCCAGGCCCTTGATCCAGCCGCCTAACGAGAGCCTCCTAAGGTGTTGGTCGATGCTCGTGGCTATTAATCCATTGGCTGACACGACTATCGGTACAATGATCGCTGTGTCCACATCCCACATGTCGACAACCTCGCGAGCCAAGTCAAGATACTTGACTTATACTTACTTATTATTATTATTCCATTTATTTATTATATTTACATTTTTAAATATCATTCTATAAAAAATAAAATAAAAAAACATTTAAAAATACAAAAATAGTAGCCTACCGGTATCGGGAACAGGGTCCAAGCTACCGGTGGTCAGGGCTCCTGAGAGAGGAACCTCCTAACAATACGAGCCGTGTCCAGGAGTACCGCTTTCTGGATCAAGCCCTTGATCCAGCTGCCCAACGAGAGCCTCCTCAGATGTTCGTCGAGGCTCTTGGCTATTATACCATTGGCCGTCACGACTATCGGCACAATGACTGCTGTATTCACATCCCACATGTCGACAACCTCGCGAGCCAGATCAAGATTATAATAAAGATAAGATAATAAGATTATTATGTTCCTTTATTTATCTTCTTTCTTATTTAGTACATTTTTAAATGTAAAAAAAAAAGAAAACTTAAAATAATTTAAAAATAAAAAAAATAAAGGCCATCCGGTATCGGGAACAGGGTCCTAGCTACCGGTGGTTAGGGCTCCAGAGACAGGAACCTCCTCACAATGCGAGCCGTATCAAGGAGTACTGCCTTCTGTATCAGACCCTTGATCCAACCGCCCAATGACAGCCTCGACAGATGGTCTATGATGAGGCTCTTGGCCATCAGGCCGTTAACGACAATCGGCACAATGATCGCCGAGTCCACATTCCACATGTCGACAACCTCGTGTGCTAAGTCAAGATACTTGATTTGTTTCTCTTTCTCAGCTTTCACGAGGTTCTCGTCATGTGGGATGGTGGCATCGATTATCATTGTGCGGCGCGCTAATCGGTCTATCACCACTATATCTGGCTTATTGGCAACAATAGTCCTATCAGTGATGATAGTCCATAGATTATTATTATTATCGTTTATTTAATTATGTACACATTTTAAATTTACATTTTTTAAATATTTCTTTATAAAAACAAATCATAAAAAAAACATTTAAAAATATAAAAAATGATGGTTGTCCGCCGGTATCGGGAACAGGGTCCAAGCTACCGGTGGTTAGGGCTCCAGAGACAGGAACCTCCTCACAATGCGAGCCGTATCGAGGAGTACTGCCTTCTGTATCAGACCCTTGATCCAACCGCCCAATGACAGCCTCGACAGATGGTCGTCGAGGCTCTTGGCCATCAGGCCGTTGGCCGTAACGACAATCGGCACAATGATCGCCGAGTCCACATTCCACATGTCGACAACCTCGTGTGCTAAGTCAAGATACTTGATTTGTTTCTCTTTCTCAGCTTTCACGAGGTTCTCGTCATGCGGGATGGTGACATCGATTATCATTGTGCGGCGCGCTAATCGGTCTATCACCACTATATCCGGCTTATTGGCAACAATAGTCCTATCAGTGATGATAGACCGATCCCAGTACAACGTGACATGGTCATTTTCGAGAACTGGGTCGGGCACGTACTTGTAATACGGTACCTCCGCTCCCACAAGATTGTACTTCAAAGCAAATTGCTGGTGAACAATCCTGGCCACTTGGTTATGCCTGTGTAAGTACTCGCCGTTAGCCAGACGAGAACAACCAGAGATAATATGTCTGATGGATTCACCAGGACGGTGGCATGCCCGACACACGTCAACCGTCCCGTCCTTCATTATATGTCTCCGGTAGTTATTCGTCAGGATAACTTCGTCCATAATTGCACAGACAAAACCTTCAGTTTCCCCGAAAAGGTCGCCGAAACGTAGCCAGGATACGGACGCTGGGAAATCTACATCGGGCCCATGGAGAGCCCGATAGAAGCGCCCGTGTAGCTCCTTGCCTTGCCATACCTCTTTGCGTTCATCAGTCGATAGTATTACAGGCTTGCGCCAGTTCTCTTTAGCCATGGACCACGGGGTGAGTCCCTTGTCCACTGCAACCACATCCCGGTGCATACCCACTTCAGCTTTTAAAAAGTATTCTCTGAGACTGCACACCTCGCGGTTGTGAAGAGTCTTGGCGTTTAAAAAGCCTCGACCCCCACACTTCCGCGGGATGTACAGTCTCATCACCGATGATCGTGGGTGATGCATCCGGTTTGCAGTCAGCAGTGTCCGGACCCTCCTATCGAGGGCGTCGAGCTCGGTCTGAGTCCATTTGAGTATGCCGAAAGAGTACATCAAAACCGGCATGACCCAACTGTTAAAGGCGCGCACCTTATTGCCGCCCGACAAAAGGCTATTTAATACCTTTTTCAGGCGGCCAAAGAAACGCTCCTTCAGTAGTTGCTTTATGTCAGTACTGTTGATGCCCAACGCTTCCGACATACCCAAATACTTGTAAGTTTCGGTCGAGGAGAGGTGTCTAAGGTGTATGGAATCAGAGAGTTGAATTCCCTCGGATTCCATAATCTCCCCTTGCTTTACATGCATGACTGCACATTTTTCCACACCAAATTCCATCCTGATGGAGTTACTGAAGGTTTCAGTTACCTTCAGTAGCTCCGTCAGTTGGAATTTATTGGGGGTAAAGAGTTTCAGATCATCCATGTAAAGGAGGTGAGATATGACCTGACCACCTCTTCTCAACCGATAGCCCAGTCCTGAATCCTCCAGCAGTGTACTTAGAGGATTCAGGGCTAAGCAGAACCAAAGTGGGCTCAAACTGTCGCCCTGAAATATCCCCCGCTTAATCCATACAGGCTCATCATCCCCCTGAATCGGTCGACATCCTGGATATCGAAGGACTGTCTTCCATTGCCCCATACATGACTCAAGGAAGGTGCATAGAGTTGCATCTATTTTGTACAACTCCAGCACCCTCATGAGCCATGTATGTGGTACAGAGTCGTAGGCCTTCTTGTAGTCTATCCAGCATGTGGACAGATCCTTGCGGGATCGATGAACCTGCTGGCTTATGGCCATGTCAATGAGGAGTAGCTCCTTAGTGCCGCGAGACCCATTCCTACATCCATTCTGAGAGGTAGACATAATTGAGTTATCTTCAATGTGTTTATAAATTTTAGCTCTCAGGATGGATGTAAGAAGTTTATAAACCGTTGATAAGCATGTTATTGGTCTATAATTCTTGGGTTCCGCGGGACTACCTGTCTTATGGAGCAGGTGGGTAATTCCTGTTGTTAAAAACTGCGGAAGCGACCCAGACTCTAAACATGACTGGAATTGAGATGCCAGAAACGCGTGTGAGCTGCTATACCATTTTAGCCAAAAGTTATGCAGTCCGTCCGGTCCCGGAGACTTCCAGTTCGGTAGCGGACGAACTGCTTTGGCTACATCAGATGGGCTGATGATTACGTTTTCCATTTCTGGTATAGCTTCACACACGCGCTCGACATCACGCATCCAGCCACCCTCAGTATGACAGACGGGCACCGACCAGATGCTTCGCCAGAATGTACTCGTGGCGACATCATCCGGGCGGCACACGTCTGTCACATTTTGTTCAGGTCGCTCCCAAGCTCTGTATACCCACCTCTCATCGCTCTGGAACATGCGATTCTGCGAGTACCGGTCAACCCGTCGCTTATACCGCCGAATACGGTTTGCCCATGCACAAACTTTCTGTTTCAGGAAGTCGATGCGCTCCGTGATACGGGATATGTATTCTCGGGGACTAACTCCAGTCCCCGAAAACGCTCGCCTCACGAAGCGCATCACACGTGGGCGTGTATTGCCGTCCCTGAAACAGTATAGTTTGCCGATGAGTACCCTGGCCCCATCGATACGCCGTTCGATCCTGCATTGCCAGGCTGGCACGGCAGGCTTTGGTCGAATAGCCTCGTTTGGAAACTTAACGTTGGCTAAACGACATGCCGCAACAGCCCCGCAATACAGGATTGAGTGCGTATCAACAAGGTTCTCGCTGCTCTCAAAGATGTTCATAAGCAGCGAGTCCAAAGCACACACCAGCGCCCTATTCTTTTTGTGCATAGGCAACCGTGGTAATCGGGGCCTAAGTTCAGACGAAGTGGACCTATACTCACGAAGCGCATCCTCCAGTGCGCTCCTCAATCTTTCGTTGCACTGGCTACTTACTGTGGCAACCCTATCATCTGCCTCATCGTTAACAAGATTGGACCGCGGCGGGATCACAATAGTGGCTGGTGGTGCCGCGGTCTGTGACTGGGTTGAGACGATTTGGTTGCTCAGCACTTCAGAGCGTAGCCTATCAAGTGCGGCATCATCCAACCTGTGATTACGCTGAATGACCCGCACCTGATCCGACAATCGTTGGGCCGAGACGTTCACGGTTGGTTCTAGGTCCCGAAACAGAGACAGCATCCTAACACGGTACGCAGTGAGGTTAGTTCCCCCCTCTGTAGACCCGTAATATGCGCGCATGACGTTCTCATTCATACCTTGAGTCCATCTCATGCGCTGCACACAACCACCGGCAGCGGGGACCCGGCTCGGGGCCGGTTGGCCCCTAGATCCCAAGCTCCTCGGTGGCCGGCCTCTCCCCTGCCGACGTACAGGTGTTGGCGACGTCGGCGGGGAAAAATACTCGTCGCTCGAGCTCGACGCAGCTGCAGCCGCAGATGACACTGGTGATCCAAGGTCCGGCGGCGGCGAGGCGGAGCTGAGCGACGAGTCCGGGGGTGGAAGGCGTGCGCGGTAGGCAGCTGCTCTCGTCAACATTATTTACATTTTTTCTTTAAATTTTTCATGTCTCGTCGTCACTGACAGATGTCAGTCTGTATTTTCTATTGAAATTTCTTTGATTTTATTTAATTTTGATTTATGTATGCGGATAACTGGATATTAAAACAAATTGGCTCTTGCTGCTTTCTTTTGCGGTTTACTAGATTGCGAAAATTGTTAATATTGAATTTATAATAAAATAAACAGAGACGGAAAAAATAAGGCATGTTGACACTTCAGGGTTGCCATCGTTATTATTATTATTATAATCACTTGTGTCTTGTTTTTATTAGTTACTAATGTTCCCTCTTATTTTTTACTGTATGTGCTGTCTATTATTGGGTAGAAATAATTTAAAAACCCATTAAATTACTTTTTATACAACAGAGACCAACAAGACTATGTCCCTCCGATGACGTGCGTTTACTAAGTCCGAAGTACGAAGTTATTATGTTTATTTATTTATAATGGCAATAATATAAGTAGTAGTACCTAGTGGTACTTACCTATTGTCAACCATGCGATGATTTTACCTTTTCGGTATCGGCGATTGAACGGATTGTTGTTGTTAGTTAAACAATCCTTTGAATTCATCTTTCGTTTTCCATAAAGAGTAGGCCGTTGACGGTGTTTGACACTCCCGAAGGTAAACATTATCATCACTGTCCATTCCCACGCTTGCAGTAGATATCGTCGTGTTTTTGGCAGCATCTATCCATTGATCTCGGTTTCCTTCTCGTAGTATCATAGTGATCGGACTCTGGTCTTTCTTTCTAGCCATATTTGAAGGGTTTATCATCTTTCTGAGGCCTTTTACGATGTCATCCGGGTTTTGCGTTAGGGATACGGCAATTTTCTTGGCAATTTCATCAGGGTTGTCTTTCATGTATGGGTTTATGCCACATATTTAAAGATGGTTGCATAATTGTACTTGCTCCATTTGATTTATTTTGTTTTCCAGAACTTCATATTTAATGTTTGTGGTTTTGGCAAGATTTTGTAAATCAGTGCAACGGTTTTCCAATTCTTTCATTGATTTCTCTTATTTTGGATGTTGGCATCATATTCATCGAATTTTTCAGAGTAAAAATGCAGGGTACGTTGCAGTTCTTATTTTATAACCTGCCTCGCTGCCCTGCGCAGGTCTCGAAATACTTGCTGCATTATGCTGTCAGCGTGGACATCAGTTCGTGGGGTAGCAGACTCTGTATCTGTATTTTCGTCTTCGTCGATATCGGGGATGTCACATGACTGTCTTTTAGGCTTGCCACCTCCAGTGCAAGATTTGCATTTCCAGTCCACTGAATCTATATCGTGTAATACAGTAACTTGGTTGGATGTTATTGATGCACAGGAAGCATGAAGCCACTTATTACATTTGCTGCACTGCAATCCAGGAAACTTTTCGGTTGTCAAATTTACACATTTTGCGCATTTCACCATTATTATTTAGATTGTAAGGTAGATGAAAGACAATTAGCGATCGCTGCGTATGCGACTGCTCTCAATTATCACGCACGAGTGATTCGATTTCCCTGCGAGACATTGATCTTTATTATATACTAGCTGTTCCCCGCGGCTTAACTCCCGTGGACCCGTTTTAGCTTTCTATTGGTGAAAGATTTTTTTAATCGGTCCAGTAGTTTCGGCGCCTATTCGGTACAAACAAACACAAACAAAAAATATTTCCTCTTTATAATTTTTATTATTATTTTATACAGGTTTTTTTTTTTTTTTAAACGAAACATGTAGTAATTTATTTATATATGTACATTATTATTTACAAACTAATATTAGAACTAAAATAAGAATAAACATATGTACAATTACGGAGCGTCAAAAAATGTGCATTCAAACTGTGCATTCCCTGTAAAACTGTGGTGTTGTGTGACAATTGCCGGACGTTTAATTCTCTAGACTGTTATTTATTAGTCAATCTTGTCAAGAAATGTGGGCTGCCGTAGTCATAACGAATAATTCGCGTTCAAAAGAAATTTGATGAACAGTTTCTGGGAGAACATCAGTGATATTCACAGCGAACGCCACTGTGTAAAGTCATGAACATGGTCCCGCCCGCATAAACCTGAGCCTGCAAGTGCGTCAGCGTTTGGACTAATTTCTGGAGAAGTCTACTTACAGCCTAATTTCATCGGGCTGCGCTGCTCTAAAATGACGGCGATACCGGCGCGGCGCTCCAGGCCGACAGCGCGACTGCGCCGCACTCGGTCGCTAGGCAACCACAGACATTTTCGTTTTGTTTATTTATAATTATTTAAGTTTTTTTTTGAGTGAGTTTAATAGTGATTATTGTTTAGACTTTTGTGATAGTTGGTAAGTCTTGTGTAAGTGTAACTACTCTTTTTCTATTTTATGTTTGGCGCCGGCTGTAGCGACGCCGGAATAATCAGTGCCAGTCAACCTGCCACATCACTGGATGTTCAGCTGGTAAGATGCCCACATTGCTCCCAGGCTCGTTTTTTCAAAGGCGAACGGGGGCTTAAGATTCACTATGGCAAGGTCCACAAAGCTCATAGTGTACCTTTGTGCCCCCCAGCCACATCCCCGACATCAACACCTTTTGAAGAAACTTTGTGGAAAACATTGTCTAAATTCAAAAATTCCACTCCAGTGCTAAAAAGAGTTCCCCGGGGCGCGAGGCACTCTGTTGCTCTAAGTTTAGCGCGTTGTGTTCGTCACGCGACCCAGGAGAACTCTGAACGTGCCTGGGAGCACTTACTCACCTTCCCTTATAGGATTCTACATGTCCAAAAAAATTTGGCAAATCAAAAATCATTAACAAATCAAATTAAAGAAAACTGCAACAATTCGGCCCGCATTTTAGGCTCCAAATTACCGTTTTTTAATATTTCTCAGAAAGGAATTTGTGCTCATGTAGAATCTAAGTTAAGTGAGGGTGACATAAGGGGGGCGGCCAGACTACTGTTCAGCAGTGATGTGGTGGCGCCTTACTCTCCGGAGACTCTTGCAGCTCTAGAGAGTAAACACCCAGCGCCTGTGGATGGTCTCACCTTCCCCGACCCGCCCGTCCACCCCGACCCCCTCGTTCAGGATTCATCTTTTTTCCAAATTACAGCTCCGCAGTTGATCGCAGCCGTAAGCTCTTTCCGGAGTGGTTCTGCCGGCGGCCTCGACGGCCTGACTCCACAGCATTTGAAAGATTTGTTGAGTTCAGGCGCCGGGGAAGCTGGTGAGTCGCTCATGAAGGAGCTTGCGATTCTGATCAACTTAATGCTTTCCGGCGGCGTGAACGATGCCGTCGTCGATGTCTTGTATGGGGCTAACCTGTGTGCCCTGTGCAAGAAGGACGGCGGCATTCGTCCCATTGCTGTCGGTTGCACCTACAGGCGTTTGGCAGCCAAAATATGTTGCAAGGTGTATAGTGAATCTCTTGCAACTAAGTTCCAGCCCCTTCAACTTGGTTTTGGTTCCAGAGGGGGCTGTGAGGCTGCCGTACATGCCTTATCCTCATTTCTTAACTCTAAAAAAGGTGAGGTCATTCTCAAGGTTGACGTCAAAAACGCGTTCAACTCCGTGAACAGGGACACTTTGTTGGCTGAAGTCAAAAAAGAACTCCCCGAAATTTATGGTTTTATGTGGCAATGTTATAGGCATCCATCAAAATTATTGTATAAGGACAACATTTTGGAATCTGCAGTTGGTTGCCAACAAGGTGACCCTCTCGGGCCTGTCATTTTCAGTTTAGCTATTCATCCCATAATCCAACAACTAAATTCAAAATTTAACGTGTGGTATTTAGATGATGGAACGCTAGGAGGTGATGTTGACACCGTTTTGAATGACCTGCAACTCCTCAAACAGAAATTTAAATCTATAGGCCTGGAACTTAACCCCTCTAAGTGCGAAATTTACCTCTCTGACGTTACCGACAGACAATCGACTTTAGATAAATTTAGTGCAATAGCCCCGCAAATCAAAATCTTAGAAAAAAGTTCTCTGCACCTTCTAGGTTCCCCTATTTTAGAAGAAAGTTTTTCATCTTTCATCGAAGATAAAATCAAACATTTTAATGATATTTCGGATAGACTCTCCAAAATTAATATACATTCGGCATTCACCCTTATCAGATATTGCTGTTTCGGTCCAAATTTTATGTATTTTCTCCGTTCTTCTCCTCTTTGGAAGAAACCACAACTTTTGGACAAAATTGACCAAATTATTCGCAACACATTAACATCCATTCTTAATGTGGCCTTGGACGACCGTGCGTGGTTGCAAGCCACCCTACCAATTCGTTTTGGTGGCCTCGGCGTCCGCAAAATTTCTAGTGTAAGCTTACCAGCGTTCCTGTCTTCTGTCCACAGCACTGAAAAGCTAACCAGAAAAATTTTAGCTCTTTCCCTGGTTGACTCGGCAGTGCCGTGCTTGACAGACGCAGAGAACGCCTGGAAAGTGGCTTGCCCGGATACGGATCGGCCCGAGAACCCATTTTCCCAGAAACAGTGGGATGAGCCGCTCTGCAGGTTGGTACGGAATAACCTTATTAATACGTCTACCAATACTGCTGAGCGTGCCCGCTTGCTGGCTGTGGGTGAGTGGGAGTCGGGCCTCTGGCTTCAGGCACTACCGTCGCCTAACATAGGCACTATGCTAGGTGACACAACCTTCCGACTCGCTACATGCCTTCGATTGGGCGCTCCTTGTGGGGCTCCACATCGCTGTCAATGCGGTGAAGCAGTCGACTGCCTCGGACACCATGGCCTTTCTTGTAGTAAGAGTGCAGGTCGGATTGCGCGGCACGCTAGCATTAATGATCTCATCCGTCGTGCTCTTGCCACCGCCGGAGTGCCAGCTGTCTTAGAACCCAATGGCCTGGCACGCGTTGATGGGAAGAGACCAGATGGTATGACCATAATGCCTTGGAAGTTGGGTAGGTCTTTGGTGTGGGATGCAACTTGTGTCGACACCCTTGCACCATCCCATCTTCCTAGCACGGTGGGCTGCGCTGGGGCGGCTGCTGCAGGTGCTGAAAACCTCAAACGGCGCAAATACAACAATTTAATTGGTAATTATGTGTTTGAGCCGTTTGGGGTTGAAACACTAGGGCCGTGGGGTCCGAGTGCACACCTATTATTTCGGGATATCGCCAAGCGGTTGGTCGACTCTTCACGAGACCAGAGGGCTGGCCTTTTTTTTGGCCAAAGAATCAGCATTGCCATCCAACGTGGCAATGCTGCCAGCCTTCTAGGCACTTTTCCTGTTGACAGCGATGTGGACGAATTTTTTGACGCTCCGTAATTGTACATATGTTTATTCTTATACAGGTTGAGTTTTCCAAGTGGGCGTAAATGGCCAAATCGTCACGATTTCTCTGAGATGTCTCTTTCCAGTATGGCATATTTAAATTTTTCACGATGAATTACTTATGCCATAGTAATATATCCATAAGTCTCCTGTGATCTTCCATTTTTAATTATTTTGAGAGACTTATTATGGCGCTCACATTATCATGGTACTGAAAATGGCACACGTCCAAATACTTGTTGTGTAGATGAACTTGGCACCTACTGAAAAAAAACCATAAATATTGTCAATTACTTTATTTTCTTAACGATTGTACTCCAGCCTATAGCGTCATACAGTCATCATCATCATTTCAGCTGAAAGACGTCTACTGCTGGACATAGGCCTCCCCCAAGCGTCGCCACACTGATCGGTCCTGTGTGTTTCGCATCCACCGAACGCCCGCAGACTTGACCAGGTCATCGCTTCACCTAGAGAGAGGCCTTCCAACGCTGCGTCTTCCGGTACGCGATCACCACGCCAGAACTTTTCGCCCCAACGGCCATCCGGTCTGCGAGCAATGTGCCCTGCCCACTGCCACTTAAGTTTGGCAATTCTTCGGGCTATGTCGGTAACCTTGGTTCTCTTGCGGTGTCTTTATTTCGAAACTCCGAGCATAGCTCTCTCCATTGCAATGCGTCATACAGTACTCTCGCCATCAAACGTAAAAGTTTGGCGAGTTTAGAATTAAGTAACAGCTCTGTATTAAAATATATTTGAATAAATATAAAAAAGTAGTGTAATTTATATAACACTAGCTTTGCCCGCGACTTAGCCCGCGTAAAAGTTAAAAATGATCCCGAGGAAAGATACTCCCGGGATAAAAAAGCATCTTATGTCCTTTCCCAGGATATAATCTATATCCTTCCCAAATTTCATTAGGATCCATCCAACCGTTTCGTCGTGAAAAGGTAACAAACAAACCAGACCTCAACAGACACACTGAAATGTAAAGTCACTGAGTAGCTACTACACCAGGACTATTCCTACACTGAATCGTTACTCACCTACATCTCCTAGAAAAAATTGGTTGTCTGTAAAGTCGGTTTACGGACGATAGTTTAACGTGACAACGTCACATACATAACAAAACAATTAACGTCATTGAATTGTTAAGTTTATAACGTAACAATTAGCGTAACGTTACATTGAGCGTAACGTTACATTGAGTCATCCTTTTTCGTAAGAGCAGCCGGGCGGCGTTCATCGATTTATTAGACGTTGTTACGTCAAACTACCCACAAACTCCACTACACACTCACTACTTAACCTACACATACCTTACTTTGAAATCTTATTAATTCATCTTATTTTTATTTTCAATTTATTTAATATTTATACATTGTGATAGCGATGACTATGTTGTACCTTTTGTTTAATATTATGTATGCAAAAACTTACCCGAATACTGTCTCTCAAGATACAGGTTGCCCTAGTTTGAGAGGCAGGGTTCATTAACCAATGGTTACAATGTAGTTCTTACAATATAGCTGTATCACGGTAAAGACATCTAACATAAGATATGAATAACAGTATTCTATCTTCATACAAACGGTCGGGACGCGAGTCATACCTTCGCGCGTCGAGTTCAGCCAACACTCGATACACTACAGACACAAACAGTCACGAACGGTGTGATGGTTTTGTAAGCAGTAAGCATGCGATTTTTGAATACATGTTTTTTTTTTTTTTACCTTTGTATAGTTTCTTTTACCGATTGTGAATGTGTGAACATTGTAGGCTTTCTAGATTTCTAGATGATTGTTAACATTTGTTAACTTTTTATTTCGTTTTACATAATTTATTTGTTTGTTTTTTTAATTTCGTACGACTTATTGTCGGGCCTACGTTGTCCCCCCATATCCAAGTACTAATGCTGTAGCATGGAAATATTGTAAACACAAAAATTTTAAAAGAGTAATCATGGAGTTTCTTGCCGGTTCTTATCCATAGGAAACGACTAACCCGAACCGTGCACCTTTTGTCGACGTTTTATAAGTGCCCGTGCAGGCCTATGTAAAATAAAAATAAATGATTTTGATTTTTGATAATCTGAGATATTTACAATCACAAAACTAGAAAAAAACTCGAGTAGGTAGAGGCGAGCGGCCCTAACGCGTATTTATGTGATGCGCGCTTGTAGGCACTTATTTCAAGGACAGGGCCGAGTTAGATATCTTTACCGTACCCTGGTACAGCAGGCGCTGGCCCCACTTCGCCTGGTCGTAGCCAAGTCTCGTTAACTGCTAATACATCGAAAGAATGCCCTTCTACGGCTGCTATAAAAACATCGTGGTTAGTGCTAAGGGAGCCTACGTTTAACAAACCATTTTTTATTCTTTATTGTACACCAAAACAATACATTTATACAACGTGAAATCAATTTTCATGTACAAAGGCGAGCTTAACTCCAAAATGGAGTTTTCTTCCAGGAAACCTTTGAGTGATAGAGATCATTTCAATTCAGGGTTAATCCAGTGTAACATACTAATTAAATATATAATAATAATACATACATAAAAGAACTACGTTCATTAATACAAATATATATATGTATATATATACTAATATTATTTATTGTGTTGAAAGAAAATGCTCCTTAACTTTCCTCTTGAAGACATCGAGAGAAGGGCTATCGCGTAGGGAGTGTGGGAGAGAGTTCCAGAGATGCACTGCAGTAACAGAGAAGAAGAAGCGAAGTAGCTGTGCGACAAGGTTTACCCCTCGGGACGAGGTACTCAAACCGTTCGCGAAGATATTGAGGAGAAGTAGGATTGTGCAGGATATTATAGAGAAGGGATAGGATGTGGGTATCTCGTCGACGCCGAATTGGCAGCCACTTCAATCTGGTCCGAAAAGCCGACACATGGTCGTACTTGCGGAGGCCAAAAATAAAGCGGATGCACAAGTTCTGCAGTCGCTCGAGTTTGTTTAGGAGTACCTCCGTTGCATCTAGAAAACAGACATCCGCATAGTCTATTAGCGGCAGAAGAAGAGATTGCGCAAGAGTTACCTTAGTGTGAAATGGTAAGAATTTTTGGAGACGTTTAAGAGACTGAAACGAGTAGAAGACCTTCTTACTCACATCAGCAATATGAACCTCCCAAGAGAGGTTAGTGTCTATATGGACGCCCAAGTTTTTCGCGCTTTTGGAGTAATATATGGGCACAGAATTATACATTACTGGCGGGAGGGACTGGGGATCTACCAAATTGAGCATGTATTTGCCACCAATAACGAGTGCTTGAGATTTAGTTGGATTCAGGAGAAGTCTAAAGGACTTAGCCCACTTGTTGATATTTTCAAGGTCATCATTGATGGCAGCCACAGCCTCAGCGAGTTCACCCACTGTAAAATGGCGATACAACTACAAGTCGTCTGCATAGAGATGATAGTTAGAAGTTAGGACCCTAGTGATAGCATTTATAAAAATTGAGAAGAGAAGAGGAGAGAGGACACCACCCTGAGGAACGCCCGCAGCCAAGTCACACCATTCAGAGGAATCCTCATCGGATCGAACAGACTGCGAGCGGCCCCGAAGATAAGAATTGAACCACTCAATCACCGGAGCAGAGACATTAAGGGAGGAAAGGATTCCTAGGAGAATGTCAAAGTCAATCGAGTTAAAGGCACTGCTGAAGTCCAATAAAACCAATATGTTAAGACATTTATTATCCATAGCTAGCCTTATGTCATCAGTTATTTTGACTAGAGTGGTAACAGTGCTATGGCCAGGTCTGAAACCAGATTGGTAAGGACTCAGCAGGCCACTAGAGGACAAGTAACAGGACAGTTGCTTCTGAACAATACTCTCGAGGACTTTGGAGAGGATTGGGAGGATAGATATTGGACGGAACTGGGATGGTGAGGAGGGATTAGAAACCTTGGGAAGCGGCAGGACGTATGCCTTCTTCCAAGCTGAAGGAAAGGAGTTATTAAAAAGAGAGTAATTAACAATATGAGTTATGACGGGAACTATTTCACTCAGAATAGGTAGGAACATTTGGAGTTGAAGGCCATCTTCACCTACCGCCTTAGTGGAGATGGATTGGATACATTTCTTAATGTCTAGTTCAGTAATAGGGTGGAAAGAGAAAGAAGTATTTGCTGGCAAAGGAAGATTAAAGAGATCGTTGAGTGTGGAAGATTTAACATGATCATCGAGGGTAATTGGGGACTTAGAAAAGTGTGCATTAAGTGCATTAAGGTCCATCTTATCAGAAGAACTCTTGCTAGAGGCTTTGCCAATAACAAGAGTCTTTAAAAATTGTCATACTTGTGTTGGGTTGAAGTTTTCAATTGAGTTATGAATGTGGCGCCTTTTTGCATTCCTACACAAACGACTGCAGCGATTTCGCATCTTCTTATAAAGATCCCAGTTTTCCTCAGTCGGCCGCTTTCTGTACAGACGCTTGGCTTTATCTCGCTTAGCCATCTGATTTTTTACTGCTGTTGATAGCCATGGCGCAGGAAGATGCTTGACCCTTACTTTTTTTAGAGGGGCGTGTGCCTCATATAAATCCAACATAATCTTGCTGAAGACTGACACCATAGTGTCCATATCCTCGCAGGTGAACACAGGAGACCAGTCAATACCACTACTTTAAGGTACTAACTTTATATTTTTTAAGCATATTTAAAGCAATGATGTACACAACAAAACTTTAAAGCATTGTCGCAGACGTAAAGTGTCGATGTTTACGCATTTGTTTAGGGACACAAAATAACATTGTAACGTGTAACTCAGTGGTAATATTGTAAGTAAGCGTTGTAAATAACAAATAATTGAATTTCGTAAAAATAATCATAAATAAAGCCAAAAAATGCAAACATAACAACAACATTGTAAAGTTTATCATTTAAAAATAATAGTTTTATATGTGATTGTAAATAAAATTTAAAGTAAATAATTGTAAATAAAAACTGTATATTAGCCAGTGTAAACAATAGTGGTGTAATATAAGTCTGTGCAAATAATAATTTAAAAGCTATATGCGAAATTCTCATCGAATTGTATCTATGAATAAAAATTGACCACAAAAGATCCCAATGGGTCGAAGTGTCCGAGTTATTTCTCGGCCCCTCCATAAGATAAGATCTATGAATAAGTGTGTAGGGAAGACTATATACTTGTCAGGAAAAGCCATTAATTGCATGGGTTCTTTTCGGGCTAGGAGTTAACGAATTTCTATGCTTGTATGTAAGGTCTCAATGTAACTAATCACGTTATGTCTTGGAGAATAACGTAAGCGACATGTCCAAGCACGTAGTTTGATCTACAGGAACAATCGGTATCTCTCACTGTATTTCTCCATAGGTTTTATAACAAATTCACAACTCAATCAAGCCCGCCATCTTCTACCTCGATCTCTTGTCCCCTCCTCTCTTGTTCGCGCAAAAAACTAGTGCCAAGTGTTATGTCAAGTTGACATTTGTCAGAGTCATTCGAAACCATATCTTTCTTATGAACGAAATCTTTAGAAGTGCCGACACGGCCTCCTGACTATTGCGAGGCCGCGAGCATTTAACAATCCTTATATTGGCCCGTCATATCTCACACACCAAAGAAAGTAACATTCCATTTGGTTCCGCTCGTCCATTCCTGACAAACATACACTGCGATATCCTACGGTGTAAACCGAGCGCACAAAATCTAGACCAATCAACAACTCATTATACCATGCAGTGTGGTCCGGGCGCACTGACCTCAGATCATCCACCTAATAACAGCGTGGCATAGACCGGGCGTGCTGGGCCCCTTCGATCATCCACCTGGACAACGCATGGCGTGGACCGGGCGTGCTGGGCCCCTTTGACCACCCACCTACTCTCAGCGTGGCATGGACCGGGCGTACTGTGCCCCTTCGACCATCCAACTGGAAAACGCGTGGCGTGGACCGGGCGTGCTGAGCCCCTTCGACCACCCACCTACTCTCAGCGTGGCATGGACCGGGCGTACTGGGCCCCTTCGACCATCCACCTAATAATAGCGTGGCATGGACCGGGCGTGCTGGGCCCCTTCGACCATCCACCTGGACAACGCATGGCGTGGACCGGGCGTGCTGGGCCCCTTCGACCACCCACCTACTCTCATCGTGGCATAGACCGGGCGTACTGGGCCTCTTTGACCATCCACCTGGACAACGCGTGGCGTGGACCGGCGTGCTGAGCCCCTTCGACCACCCACCTACTCTCAGCGTGGCATGGACCGGGCGTACTGGGCCCCTTCGACCATCCACCTAATAACAGCGTGGCATGGACCGGGCGTGCTGGGCCCCTTCGACCATCCACCAACCTACCTAACGTACGGCACCTGGCTCGCAACAGACGTCAGGTCGGTCTCGAAGCACCAAGGGTGCCAGATACCTTCCAGATGCTTAACACACCATACTATGTCACATACTCCAAACCAAAGTACCAAAGCACCGGAGGCACCAGGCTCCGAAAATAAATAGTTGAACTGTTATAACGATTGAAATATAATTCCACACAAAAAAGTCCAAATCTACAACATTATTTACCACCAGTGACGGTGATTATGACAAGGACTTGGCAATTGCAAAACATTTAGACAAACAAACTAAGTGAAGGTAAATAAACCAATTTCAAGAGTAAACACAGATCTCGATTCCATTATTAGAGATGAAATTGCTTTTTTGAGATTTTTTTTTTCACACATGGTACCATAACATTTCAAAAAAACCGGCCAAATGCGAGTCGGACTCGCGCACGACTTGCTCCGTACTTGGTGGATTAAAAAAAAACTACTTACTAGATCTCGTTCAAACTAATTTTCGGTTGAAGTTTACATGGTAATGTACATGATATATTTTTTTTAGTTTTATAATTCTCTTATTTTAGAAGTTACAGAGGGGAGACACATTTTACCACTTTGGAAGTGTCTCTCGCGCAAACTATTCAGTTTTGAAAAAAAGAATATTAGAAACCTCAATATAACTTTTTAAGACCTATCCTAAATTAAAATTTTAAAATTTTTTAAGTTTCAGTCCTAAGTATGGGGAACCCCCAAAACTTATTGTCTTTTTTCTTTTTTTGTGTGAAAATCTTAATGCGGTTCACAGAATACATCTTCTCTCCAAGTTTCAACAGCATAGTTCTTATAGTTTCGGAAAATAGTGGCTGTGACATACGGACAGACAGACAGACATGACGAATTCATAAGGGTTCCGTTTTTTGCCATTTGGCTACGGAACCCTAAAAGTATCCAGAAAGTGAACTCTACCGGAGACTTATTCACAACTGGGGGGTGACCATAAGCTCTTAGAGCGGTATCAATTTGATATCGAGTAAGTGACAGATGTATCTGACGTGTATACATCTGTCCCTTATTCGATATCAAATTGATACCGCTCTAAGAGCTTATGGTCACCCCCCTGTCCAGTAAGAATCGAGATTTTAAATTTGGAATCTCCTACTGTCCAGTAAGTAAGTATGTAATTTACTTACTGGACAGTAGGTCATCCCTTTAGGCGGGCCACAAACGTACGTTTTCCGCGTTCGATTTCCTAATTCGTTTTCCGTATTCGGAAACCAATCCGCATTGGGCCCGCGTGCTGAGGCCGAATAAGCAAAAAACTATTTACTGCCTCAAAAATCCAAGTAGCGATATATGAAAACTTTTGAAAAATTTGAAGTGAAAGGCAGAAAAACAAGCCAACAGTTCGTCTGAAAATGTATTCTTGCCATATTTCAGCTTTCTTCGCCAAACAATGCAGCTGACAAGTTTAAGGGCTGTGTATTCTATGCTTCGATGTGTAGTGTAAAATAAACACGATGTAAACATTAAGAATTATTCCAATTTAATCACTTGGTTGAAAAAGACAATCGACTGGCTACAAAGTAAAAAAAAATCGAATGTATTTACCAGTCAAAACATACAGAAGTTTATAAATGGAGCACCCGATGATGTTTATTTAGTTAAAGTTTATTTAATTTAACTTGTTGTGATATATAACTTACATAAGTTATCTGTTAGTCGGTATGTATGAGTTAACTTGGAGTTAAAATGGCCAAGTATGAGTTAACCAGGAAGGCTTACTTGTTGGATTCTGCAGTTATGTACTATTACGACAGCGCAGCACTGGCGGCGCGGCGGCAGTCGCGAAGGTTTTCTAACGGCAGCTTATAATTATTTGCTTTCAATATAGCCTACATATGTTGAAGCCGAGCGAGCCTTTTCATCCGCCGGATATTTTTGTAATAAACTAAGAAGTTATCTAGGAGACAAAACTTTAAGTGCCCTGTCATTTCTGAGATCATATTTTCAAGAAGAAAGGTTATATTCGGGATGAAAAAAATGGTTTCTCTTAATTATACTCGTATATAAGTTTCTTGAATACATAATTTACTTTTTAGAAAGATAATTATAAATTTTATGTTGTTAATTTCTTAGTAAGTAAGTATATATACAATATTAACAACAAAATATGATCGATTTAAAAATGTAAGGATAAAAATACGTAATTACGGAATTGGAGAAAGAAATTGCGTAATGAGTTACGTAACTGACATATCCGTAATTTTGGAAGCCCTACATACAAGACTGCCGTTCGCCTTTTATAAACGAAAGTAGTAGTTTTGAGATACATTTTAGGGCAGTCGCCCACCGCGATTTTATGCAGCGATGTTTTTACTGGTCCTGCTCCATAGTGCAATCTTTAGTGTAGACAAAATCAAACTGGTTAATATACTACTGGTGGTTTGCTGGTGGTAGGGTTGGTTGGTTATATTTATAATTATAGTTTTCTTTTTTTTTTTCTTTTTCATCTTACTTTTTTCCCGGTTACGGGAGGGTTTTCGTTTAAGAAATCGACTCGTACACTGTTCCGTTGTTGTTTAATTAGGTAATTTACCTATGATTATGGAAGTATGTGAGAACCATGTTCCTATTTATCAAATGAATGAATTTACCTTTTAATGTTTGTAATACTTTATAACCTATACGTAGTATAGTAGTGTTAGTCTGGGTGCATCGTCCTCACGTATATGAATTAATGTATATATATTGTAAAACACTTTTTTTTTTAAATAGTATGTGTGGTATTTCGTGTCCTTTCTTTTCAATAACAAGCTACTTTTCCGAATGGATGATAGAATCAATTATTATTAATTATAAATTTATTTTAGTGTCGTTCAAAAGTGCCGCTTAATGGCCTAATTGAAATAAATAAATTTGATTTTAACTTGACTTTGATGCAGACGTGATGCACTCGCAATGCTGTCGCAAGTCATATATCATCGCTTCCGTAATTACGATGCTGCATCGCGACGAATGCGATGCAGCATCGCTACAGTCACGCGTTTGCATCGATTTAGACGCGATGCAGCATCGTTGCAGTCGCACTTTTGTATTGATACAGTCGCGCAGCAGACGCTATAATGTATCGGTACAGTCGCGCGTTTTCATTGCGACCAACTGCCAAAAGTAGCAATGGAGTCGCGCGTTCACGAAACATGCGACTGTGTAGCTGCAAAAGTCGTCATGGGCGACCGTCCTTAACCGCATTATGCGACCGTTGTACAACGACCTTAATGGGTGTCGTGAGCTTATGAATATTAAAATCAAGTTCAAATTACTCGTCCTACACGCATAAATAAGTCTGTTGGTCAATAAACTCACTCAGTTGCATTTTCCGTTCAACCGTGTTAACATTATACTCAACATGATACTCGCAATTGTTTACTGTCTTACGTTAACAGCAATCATTTCATTTTTAACTGCAGTTCTCTTGGGATTTTCTTTAGCTGTTTATTTGAAACTAAAATTAGAACCCGTGATAGGACTCTGTAAATCTAAAGTGCGACTTGATGGCAAGGTCGCTCTCGTGACAGGCGGGAACCAAGGCATCGGCCTGGAGACTGCGCGTGACCTCGCGGCCAGAGGAGCGTGCGTCGTCATCGCCAGCCGGGATGCGGAGAAAGGCGCAGCAGCCATCGCCGATATAACAGCCACCACAGAAAACAAACACGTCGAATTCAGGCTTCTAGATCTAGCAAAATTTAGCAGTGTGCGCAAGTTTGCTAAAGATTTCAATAACTCCTATGAACGACTCGATATTCTGGTGAACAACGCTGGTTGCGCCGGTCTCAATCCGAAGCTTACCGAAGATGGAATAGATGTAGTGATGCAAGTCAACTACTTCGGGGCCTTCCTGCTTACGAACCTGCTGCTAGACAAGGTGATCGCCTCTAAACCCAGCAGGATCATCATAGTGTCATCTTGGCTCCACAATTTTGCCAGATTACGCTACGACGACTTACAAAAATTCCGCGGAAAGGGATTATTTGGACCGTTAATGAATTATTCAAATAGTAAATTATGTGATGTCCTTTGGATGAAAGCATTAGCTAAGAGGTTACCTGAAGGAGTTACAGTTAATTCTTTACATCCTGGAATTATTAAAACTGATATATTTCAAAGGGTGCCTTTTGTGATAAGAAAAGTGTTTGATGTTATCTGCGATATTTTGTTTAAAGTGCCTAAAGAAGGAGCGCAGACGACGATACACCTGTGTGTGTCTGAAGAGGTGGAGGGCGTGCGAGGGAAGTACTTCATGGAGTGTAAGGAAGCTGAGTGCAGCAGCATGGCTGATGATGATGAGTTAGTGGAGAAAGTGTGGAACAAAAGTATGAAATTGACCTGTTCAAGTTAACGGATGGACGCTAAAAATGTGTGCAATATTTAGTGTATCACAAGCTATGGTACCCATTCTAGAATAGGTCTGTGGGATGTGTCAATCCAGAACATTGACAATAGTTTTAAATGCGTAGTTAGTAGAGTCCAAAAGTGAATTCTGTCTAAAACACTAAACCACAGAGTAGTTACTTTTTATATGCATTAAACGTTCTATTGCTAGCGGAAACGTAGCACGTTATAGTTTTCGCCAAACTTCTTGGCCGCGCTGAAGTTGGCTACAGTGGCTGCGCAATAGTAAATTTCATACAAAAACAGCACAGTTTCGTGCCTTGCGCAACGGAAAGCCAACTTCAGGGTGGCCCAGAAGTATGGCGAGCACTATACTTCATACTTCCTCCTTAGTTACTACGAGTATACTACTATTAGTAAAAATGAGACATTTGTAAATCAATCACGCCTGAGAGGTTGAATGGATGATACATAGTTAGATCATGGTTATATTTATATACATATTATGATGTTGGCGTGACACGGGACACTTTGAACAGAACTAACTACGGTTACACTAGGAATTGTTAAAGTTCAAATATTTTTAAGTATGAGGCCTTTTTAAAATTGTGTTATTCATTTGACATCACACATCACAACATCCGCCTTTTTTCATGTTTCCACTGCTGGGACACAGGCCTCCTCTCTGTGAGAGGGAATGGGCCGTAATCCACCAAGCGGGCCAAGTGCGGGTTGTAGGATGTCACATGTCTTCGAAATTTTGGTTCTAGGACATGCCGGTTTCCTCACGATGTTTTCCTTCACCGTTTTGAGAGCAGTGGTGATGAAATAATTTACACAAAGTAAAGCGCCTGCCTGGGTTCGAACCCACGACCTGCAATTTGTAAGTCGCGGCCTATACCACTGGGCCACCACTGCTCTCATTATTGTTATTCATTCGGTTCTCCTGATTTTATATTTTCTGAAATATAAAATCAGGTAATACAAAAAATCAGGGGATACAGAAAATTTTGAATTATGGGCTTTATGACAATGATTTTCGCTGATAGAATGACCGTTTTGTAGATAAGGTCAATAACATTTGAAATAAATAAATATGTTGACTTTATTCATTAGGTATGTATACTTTTAATTAACCTAGTACCTACTAATGTATTTATATTTTGATTTTAGGAACACCACACAAACATATACATATTCACAAAAGATTTTACATTTAGTTGTACAACAAAACATACAATAATGTAAAATCTTTGTTCTTGGTTAATTGTTCTTCATTCTGTGCAAATTGACACTTATGTTACTTATGTAAAAAAGTGTGTCTAGACAGTAAATTCTATTGGAATGATAAACAGGTACACTATGGCCTGGATTGGGACATTACAATATTAAAATTAGGGTTTTTTAAACTGGTATAACAATTGTGATAAAGACGTGTTAATCATTTGATTCTCCTGCAGCCTAATTGTGTAAGTGAATTCTCCAAAGCAAACAAGTCGATTCTTTCCCAAAAACGACTTTACGTATTGCATATTAGAAAACTTCACTATTTGGTATTGTGTAATGTTCGAGTTCGATGAAACAGTAGATGAACTTCAACTCAAAGGAGGATGTTTGTACTCTTTCCAAATTAGTTTCGCAATATCGAAAAAGTTGAAAGAAATAATTCTGATTCTTTGAAGGAATCGACTCGATTGCTTTGGAGAATTCACTTACGCAATTAGGCTGCTGGTTATATTTTTTCTGTAATATCGTGTTACTGAAAATTTGGAATTATTGACAATCTATATCGCAGATAGAGTGATTCTTTACCTAGGGTCATTGACATTTTAAATAAACAAAAATGTTGACAGTATTCATTATGTTAATTTTTGATTGGCCTAGTACTGTATGTAAATAGGTAAGTGTTTTTAGACAGTACTTTAACAGTATGAAGACTATTGTGTGTTCAACTACAATATAATTATTTTGTTTTTGTAGTGTTAATGAGTTGTAAATGATGTGCATGAAAGCGATATCATTTGCTTTTAACATAAATCGTAAGGTGTAAAGGCTAGGTGCAAGCAATGTATGCGTAAATTTTTAGTCACTGTTCACAATGTGAGGACGCATTTATTTTGTTTGTTGCACTGATTTCTGCTACAATTTTTAAGTTGATTATATTTTGTTAAACTCTACGTTAGTCTGTAAACCTGACAAACTTTGATTTTCCTTGTGAACCTATAAGCAACGTAACGACGTTCGTAGGTACAATAGGTAACACAAATAAATGAAAAAAAGGAAATACACAAACAAACTTATCTATGGTTACCTATTAATAATATGATTGTTTAATTGTTTTTCAAATATATTTGCATATTTGAGCATTATTTTGACAACCTTCTTCGAGATAAATCGAATTTGCTGTACTGGCCAAATACATGCGAGCAAATAAATTACGTAGTAAACTCATATCTGTCGTGCAATTTAAAAATGGAACAATTTTTACGCCGAAACATGGCAACCAAGGAGGTAACTTATCAAAGGTTTTATTTAAATTTCGAACCGGCTTGCAAATAGAAAGCTGTTTATTAAAAAAAAACAAATGAACACTTTTACGCGGGAAAAAATATAGTTGTTCGTCATTGATTTTGAAAATTTATTGAATTTGACAAAATGAGTTCTACCGCCGCCGCTTACATACTTTGTGGTTCTAGGTAATTTCCGCGCATTATTTAAGAAAAGTACTATATAAACCTTGGCCACAACTAGGCATTGATGGACTTACGTATGTGTGCCTCGGCTTCGCTTCGGCCCACATTTACAAGTTCGCCCATCAATGCCTCTTTTGTTGGCCGCTGCAGTAATGTACTATTTTTATTGTTTGTCACAATAATAAAAACCGGCCAAGGGCGAGTCGGACTCGCGCACGAAGGGTTCCGTACCATTATCGTAAAAAACGGCCAAAAAATAACGTTTGTTGTATGGGTACTTAAATATTTCTTTTATTTTGTTTTTAGTATTTGTTGTTATAGCGGCAACAGAAATACATCATCTGTGAAAATTTCAACTGTCTAGCTATCACGGTTCATGAGATACAGCCTGGTGACAGACGGACAGACAGACAGACATACAGACAGACGGATCGCGGAGTCTCAGTAATAGGGTCCCGTTTTTACCCTTTGGGTATGGAACCCTAAAAAAAGTTTAAAATCAGACAAACAAGCTCTATAAATATCTACAAATAAGTGACATCCTATCGCATTTTCATAAATGTATCTTTTAATTGCTAATTGTTTCAAGAAGTAACTATAGCCGTGCATGAGCTGGGGTTAATCTTCACAGTAATATTGAGGTCAATCAATGGTTGCCGCGGTGGTACTGTTGGTCCTCGGTTCGATTTCCACGTCAGGGAAAGTGTTATTGGGTTTTCCATCTGGAATTTCTCACTTATGCCCGGTTGATAGCTCGTCCTCTGTTATATCCTGGCGAAATGTGAGTGTACTGTAGGTGCATCCCTTCCCCCTTCCCTTTTTCCCCCTTCGAGGAGTACAGGCGTGATAATATAGTTTTCTCCTGTGGCTTTATCCTGGTTGGATATGCTGGTATAGTAATGCTGAACATTTCTTTCAGTGGGACAGTTACAGACTAGTATTATTATTCGATTGTGTTGTGATTGTAGATGTCAATTGTAAACTCTTTCTTCTTTCAAAGAGCAATGGTTGCCCAGTGGTACCACTGCTCTTACGTGTCGTAGGTAGTGAGTTCGAATCCAGGCAGTCGCTTTACTTTGTGTAAATCATTTCATCACCACTGCTCTTAAAACGGTGTAGGAAAACATCGTGAGGAAACCGGCATGTCCTAGAACTAAAAATTCGTAGACATGTGACATCCACCAACCCGCACTGGGCCTGCGTGGTGGATTAAGGCCCATTTCCTCTCTCACAGAGAGGATTCCTGTGTCCCAGCATACTCCAACATTATAAGGCTGATAATGAAATTCTTTCTTCTCAATAAGGCACGGATATATTGTAAACTGTCGAATTTAGATGCGCTTTTTGTATTTGAAATTATCAGTTCACAATTTTTATATCTTATATAGTCTCGCGCTTGACCACCATCTCACCTGATGATAAGCGATCATGTGGTCGATGATGGAGCACGCTTGCGTAGAAGTAACCGATTCACTCTTGACTTAAAGACCCCTAGGTTGTAGCTATCGGGAAACACAGACTCCGGCAGGGAATTCCACTCCTTAGCAGTACGCATAATAAAAGTATTCTCAAAACTTTTAGTGCGTATGTGTGGGATGTCCACCATGTACCGATGGCGCATCGCCGTACGTCTGGTACTCCGATGATGAAACGGGCTGGGCGGAATTAGATTATGCAATTCCATCGCACATTCCCCGAAATGTAATCGATAAAAAACCGACAAGCTGGCAACTCGGCGACGATATTCAAGCAAGATTTATTACAAACAAACGGTTTTTACAATAATACGGTGACATAGATACATCTTCACCTATAGCTACGTCATGATTTGACAGACTATAGTGTAGGTAACTGTCGCAAAGATATACAGGAAGTTAAATATTTCTGCCGAAAACCAACAATTAAAATACAAAACACGCGTTGAACTGAACCCACTTAACCTTGCACGCGAAGTATTTTTCCTCCATGATTTTACCGTTTACCTTGGTTATATAGTTGTATAGGTCAATATTTAAGAGAGCAGTGGGGATAGTGGTTACAGTTTCAACTTACGAGTCGAAGGTCGTGGGTCCCAGGCTGGCACATTACTTTATTTATTATCATCACCACTGCTTACAAAACGACGAATAAAAACATCGTGAGGAAACTAACTGGCAGGTCCTAGAACAAAAATTCGAAGACATGTGACATCTACCAACCCGCACTGGGCCCACGTATATGACCTTTACATTATACACTGATAATTATATTTACTACTGTGCAGTTTGATTCATAAATTTATAGTGGCACGGAACACTCCGTCAGGCATTCCCTCTTTAACACGGAGTGGACTGTAATCTACCATTTGGGCCCAGTGGGACTGGTAACGCTCTCGGTTTTGTGTTTCATATCGCCAATGCTCGAGGAAGTCATCCAATTACGCTCTCTGGTCTCAAATGGACTGATTCGTGCCGACTAGTTTTCACTGAAACACGTTTACTTACACGTCTTTCAAAACCAAAATCTTTTTTTTTTACACACGCCTACATGGGTCTACATGGACCACTTATAAAACGTCGACAAAAGGTGCACGGTTCGGGTTAGTCGTTTCCTATGGAGAAGAACCGGTAAGAAACTCCATGGTTACTCTTTTAAATGTGTAAATTCGTTAGAAATCACTTATCACTTTTTGGGCAGGATGATAAGGTCCAATTTAAAAGGAAGATAGTACAAAAACCTCTGGTGGTACCTCCAAGCAGATTTAAGTTAAGTGACAGAAACTGCTACACCATGGCGACAAAAAATTATAATAAACTACCAGAAAAAATAAGAAAAATGAATAACTTAGAATTTAATAGAACTTTAAATAATTGGCTTTGTGACAGATGTTTTTATTCAATAGATGATTATTTAAATTTTAAACAGATATGATTTAGGTATCAACTGACGAACACTTTAGATTATAATTATTGACATTATTTATAAATCCAATTATTATTGTTGAACTGTCTTAACTGTGACATATAATATTTTAATTCAATATAGTTTATAATATAATGTGCCTAATTAATATGAATGAAGCAAAACTGTTAATTTTATTATTATCATGTATATGACTAATGATTAATGACATTGATGGAAGATCATGATATTATTCTGCATGTACATGTACGTACTTCAAATATTTGCACGACTGATAACTCGAATGTAGTGAGACTAAAATTATGTTTACCGTGTTATTATGTAAGTACCTATAATCTTGCAAATAAATAAATTTCATTTCAATGTGTCCGAGGTCGCGGCAGCCCATAACGGTGGGAACCAGTAGGTATGGGCTGCCGCGACCCCGTCTAACTGAATCAGGGCTCCAGTCTCGCGATATCGAGACCACTGATTAGACCGCATCCGACAGACTTGGCTACCCAGTCCTACTTCAGTTTTGCACTTTTTTGAGCTACGTCGGCAATTTGCATTCTGGAACGCAGTTTGGTGTAAATCTTATTTGGTCAGTTAAATAGCTAGACGATCTTAATCATTCCAAAGCCATAATATTCAAATTAAGTCTAATCGATGTATTATTAATTCTAAAAACCTGTATTATTGCGCAGTACGATTATCTAAGAATTATGATTACGAGTATTACGACAAACGTTCTTGATCTTCAACTTGACACGTTGACGCTATTATTTAGGTTCCATGTGAAAAAACGCAACCCATATAGTTTCACTCGTGTGTCTGTCTGTCTGATTGTCACGGCCAATTTTCTCCAAATGACAAAAAAAAGAAACACTAAAATGCATAGCTAAGCTGTATTTGATCCATTTACAAAACTGAAGTAGTAAGTAACATCATCAAAACAAAAAAAAACAAACATCACCATTTAATTTAATTTAATTTAAAAAAACAGCGAAGTGCGTGTCGGACTTTGTACTAAATGTGCAGAGAAGTTGGTTGTATTAGGAAATTTTTTTAAAGAAAATTCGGATTTATCAGCATATTAGTATTTTTTTGTAAAATACTCATGATAACAAACATTATCACCAAATTGAAGTTCATAAGTCCATGAGAAGTAAAAAAACTGACTTTGGTAGCGTCTCATTCCTTTGTGTAACATCTTTACCCCTACCTATGCTGGCAAATAAATAATTTTGAATTTGAAATTTGTTTTCCAATATTCTTCAAAACAAAAAATACTGTATGTATATTCTCAACGAGCCCTAAACAACAATACCCCAGGGCATTTTTTTTCGCGATCCCCTTTGTCTGTATGAACACCCCTTAAAAACATTTACAAATATTTCTGAGGCGCGGAAGCGTCACACCATCAATTTCCAAACTGCGAGCTCCTAAAAAAAACCTAATTTCAACCGACTTAAAAAAAGGAAGAGATTCTCAATTCGAGTGTTTGTTTTATGTATGTTTGTTACGCGATTACTCCGCCAATTTTGAGCCGATTTTGATAATTCTTCTGAATCTGATGATAGGAAAACCCACGAAAATCAAAGAGAACTCTTCAAATATACCTGGATGCTACTGAGGAGCTCTTAAATAAGCTTGAGCGCTTGCAAAACCTGTGTATTCGTTTTGTTTTTGGTCTTAGGAAATACGATCATGTCTCTCAGTTCCGCAAGGATCTCCCAAGTGGCTCCCTATCCGTCTTCGCAGGAACACTCGCATATTATGTCTCCTGTTCAACATCCTCTTTAACCCTGCATACCCTGGCTACCTGCGCGACCGTTTTTCATTTACTCGCCCTGCTAACGTCCTGTGTAGATCGCGCCTAAAATTCCATCTCAATTTCCCATCCCATAAAACTCGTTTCTATTCCCACTCCTTCTCTGTTCATGCAGTTCGATTGTGGAACTCGCTTCCACCTAAGATCCGTGACGCTAAAACTATCGCTATATTTAAAAAACAAGTCCTAGAACACTATCTTTCTTCTATCCCGTGATCTTATATATTATAGGTATTTATTAATTTTATAGTAGTTATGTATATTTATATATATATATATATATTGTTGAGGTACTTATTGTAATATTATATATTATATTTGTATTAGTATAGTTTTATTATCTTTCCTTTTACTTATACACACTGTGTAATTACTTATTTAATTTTCCTGTCGTAGGTCTGCTGGAAGAAATTTCTTTAGAAATAAGCAGCACCTTTGTGCTATTCTGTCTTGATATGTACTGTCTCTTTAAAGTGTTTTGTGTGTACATAAATAAATAAATAAATACCTTCATACAGCGATTTTGGTATTTTCATCAACAATGCAATAATTTGCACTCAGTATTTTTACCCGACTGCCGAAGGAGGGTAATGTAAACACATTACCCTCCTTCTTTCGGCGGATCAGTCTATGTATGTATGTATGTTTGTTCCTATGTGGCGTTCCAGAGACCAAACGCGTTGGCCGATTTTAATGATTGACGTCAATCAATTCGTCTTAACCTTTTCTTTTTTTTTTCCAAACCATTGGGGTATCAAAAAAAAAATGTTTTTAAGAGGTGATTTCAAAAATATTTTAAATGTACCTAATACGAATAATAAATAACTAAAAAGTTATTAATAAAAAAAGTTAATTCAAAAAAACTCCAACAAAAAAGTAATCATCAAAATCGGTGCATAAACGACGAAGTTATCCGCGAACACACATAAGAAAAAAAACAATAAGTACCAAAGACACCGACTTCAAAACGGAAAGAAATTTTTCACTTTGTAGTGTACAACCCAGTAAATGATATCCCTTGACAAGGCTGGTGTCAGATATTCTGGCTTCTTACCACTCGTAACAACTAACTAAGATCTACAAATGGCAGACGGGACCAATGGCTTAACGTGTTTGCCGACGCACGGAAGAATGTCTAATGAATGGTCACCGATACACGAACCGACCTCGACCAGCTTTACTTAACCTTGAAGATCGACCCGTGCAGCATTTATTATTTAGTCACATCATCAAATAACAAATTATCAATCATATTCATTCGCAGGTCTAGGCCGCACCGGAGTCCTGATAGCCTGCTACCTGGTGTACTCACTGCGCATCCGAGCCAATGACGCCATTCGCCTGGTCCGAAAGAAGAGGCCCAAGTCTGTGCAGACCTCCGGGCAGATTCTCTGCGTGCAACAGTTTGAGCATTATATGCTGCCGCAGACGATTGTGTTTAGTTCCAAGTAAGTAATTAAGAACGATAAAAAGACCTCGATAAAAATGCTCCGTAAAAAGCATCTTGATGTAAAGCATAGGGAGAAAATAAGGAATCAGGGACCAATCTTCAGAAAAGTTTTGAATTTCAACGTAAATGGCTAAGCGATGGCGAAAATCAAGGGATGGATAGTGACATTTCAGGCGAATGACGTTCACTGATAGACATAGGCGTCCCCCAAATGTCTTCACCAGGTCATCGGTCTACCTTGTTGGATGGATAGAGTAAAAAGGGGAATACTGAGATCACGGCTGAAATAGATATAGGTACCTATGGCGGGACAAGGGCAGTGGAAGATTATAGTGATCTGCCCAGAAAACTAAGTGTCAAATCTCGAGATCTGGATAACTTATGTTAGTCAAGTTGATTTAATATAATCTACGACTAAGAATGTAATAAGATAGTATGGTACAATTTCCTCTAAGCTATCTCTATTTCTTTCAGAGAAACCCTAAACCTGACGAAAGATAGGAAAACATCGGAGTTCACGTTAAAACAGCACCTGTACCGACAACGAGCGACGCTGCACGGATTAGAAGAAAGAGCTTTTAGAGAATTGCCAAAGGTATGCTCCTCCAAAGAGTGTCTAAAGAATAAGTACCTATGCCGATTTCGGCGTCCAAGGTATCTTCTATCAATTTTATTTGCAACAATGCAGCTCTTTGTCCTGTTGAAATTTAACTGCCTTAATAAAGGCTTGGAGTGGAACACAGTAAAAAAAAATATTCTGATTAAATTTATAAAAGTTCAATTGTATCGTCGCTTATATTAATTTTTTTACTTCATATACTAGGTCAATCTTACTCATTGTATCTTAACTTAGCTAATCAGCAGTAAAGTTTAAAATCATCTTTAAATACACAAAGTTTTTAGCAAAAATCCTGATATAAACTTTTATTATT
Organism: Orthosia incerta; assembly: GCA_948252205.1. Lineage (NCBI taxonomy): Eukaryota > Metazoa > Arthropoda > Insecta > Lepidoptera > Noctuidae > Orthosia > Orthosia incerta. Next base: position 13,039,043 of record OX411758.1, read on the forward strand.
ACTAAATTCCTTCTTAGTACCCAATAAGCCAGACTATTGCAAATTTCTTCGGCTTTTCGTGAAAAACCTGCAACTACTGACCCAACTCTAACAATGACCCATTATCTCTCCATGTTCAGATAGTATACTGCATCTGCGAACGTCTGCTGAAGCTATGCGGCTGTCACCAGAGCGTGGGCCTGGACTTCCGCGTAAAGAACAAGCCCTTCTACAAGTCCTTCATGGTGTACAAGCTGCGGAAGAGCAAGCCTCCAGACCCCACTACTCCTGAGGAAGCTGCTACTGAACTTGGTAAAGCATTAACCTAATGAACTGATGGGGCCCGCTAGCAGTGGCGATGACGGGCCGAAACTTGTGTCCCGGACCCCCGACGACGTATGGTAGTCCGACAGATCCCTCAGTTCTCCCCAAACAGAGGGAATCCAAGAGGAGTTCCCCACAAAAGAAAACTGAAATATCTGATATCTAATCAAGTTCTAATCAAGCATCGAGTGCCAAGTTTCATTAAAAGATAATTAGTATGGATTTGGCGGCTGATTTGCTTTGACAATCATTTCGAGTACCTATATTTGTCTCAATTTGGATTGGCCCTTCACTTGTCGGACCCGCATCTGGTCACCGCAAGACGTCATGACATGTTAAAAAGCTCCTGCAACCTAATTGCGTAATACACTTAATCACAGATTCCAACTTATAAGTTGGTGGTTGTGTGTTCAAACCCAGGCAGGCGCTTTACTTTGTGTAAATTATTTCACCACCACTGCTCTCAAAACGGTGAAGTCATCGCGAGGAAACGAATCGAATACATATGACATCCATCAACCCGCATTGGGCCCACGTGGTGGATTACTGCCCATTCCCTCTCCCAGAGAAGAGGCCTGTGTCCCAGCAGTGGGAACATTAAAAAGGCTGATGATGATGACAGTTTCCAACACAACCGAAAGGAGTTACTAATCACAAACGCGCAATGAAAACTGTTGAATTAAAAAAATAAAAAGTTAATTAAGTCAAAGTCAGTTATTTGCATTAAATGCTGTACAAAAGAGGTAATAGTAGATTATTGCATCGAGCACAAAGTAATTTATTATTGCACCGAGTGCCTGATTTAGAGCCCGAGCGTTAGCGAGGGCTCTAATCTAACAGGCACGAGGGCTATATAAATTACTTAAAGCGAGGTGCATAATCTGCTTTTCTTTCAACTATTACCTATAGGAATAGTAGATAAAAGAAACTCATACAGTTAAAATAGAAGTTTAATTATTGAAATTAAAAGTTATACTTGAGCAATTATTAAACGTAAGGTTAAGAGTTTTATTGGGCAAATTTATATTTGTTTGTTTAACTTGGGACTGAATAATATTATCAGACGAGGTAGATGGGCCTGGCTGATTTGTTACAATGAAGTCGTTATCACGGGAAGTAGATGGGCGCGGCGATGTCGAAAATCACTTTTTTAAATTTCTTTCATTTTTAAATCAGAGTTAGCAGCAATAATTTTTTTAAATTTGGAACAAGTAGGATAGAAACGAATAATACGTACGTAAAAAAAAAAGTATTGATATCGGCTGGCTGAATAGAGCTAATCCACTGAGGTTGGCACCTTTTGGTGCGATTAAAAAAAAAACTGTGCAATCATGAAATTTCATACATTTTTATTGCTCTAGAGCATTAAAGACTCGCTTTGTACTGAGTTTTTAGTGTGATTGTGATGAAATTAAAGCATAGTTGGAAGAAAAATAAATTATTGCACAAAGACACATTTCGCCATAAGTTGGTATGCAAATATTAATCTATAAGATAAGGTGCATACAATATGTAAATCTCTATAAAATTGAACAAAATATTTTAATAGGTATTATATTTAATATCCAAAACTTTTTAATGTACCTACTAAATAAACAAAATTTTAAATCAGCACTAAATAGACTATGAAATATAGTTGCCATCCATTGATATATAAATATCAATGTTGCCATCAAATTATATTTTTTCTATATATCTATATATAGAAAAAATATAATTTGATTAATATTGTATAATGTTATGACTAAGAATAGTGTAAATTTGCACTTTTATACAGTTCGGTAGCTGAACATAGGACAAGTAGTATTTCTTAGACTGTTACATAATTATTAAAAGAATTTAGAACAGATCAAAAAAAAAAAACTAAGTTCAATACAATAATGTGTGAGTGCGCATGCGTTTGTGTGTTAGTGAATGTGTGTGCGCTGCGTGTGTGTGTGTGTGTGTGTGTGTGTGTGTGTGAAAGTCTGAGTGAGTGTGTGTGTTTATTATGAGTTACTTTATTGTTGTAAGAAGGGATTCAGAAACATCATAATATTTTGTAGTAAGAAATTCAGTAATTCGTTTTTTGCATGTTAGTTTACAACATGTTTGCAGTGGAATTATTGCGTTTAATTTATTGTATAGAAATGGTCCTTGATAAAAAAAAAAATCTTTTTGTAAAAGTAAAGTATGGATGAGGCGCAGTACATACCCTATTTCTTCTTCTGGGTATAGTCGGCCGACGAGGGATTTGAGTGTTAGTGTGCTGTTGTAAAATCGTGCTGAGTATGAACATTTGGAGGACGGACTTAGTTCACGTGTTACATGTACCTATAGCACATTAAATTTAAATGAGATCACACATTAAACACAATTCATAACATAAAATATAACTGACTATTAAAATGACTTACAAGATAATCTACTATGAATTCCTGTAATGATATGATTGACAGAGATTTTTTTAGAAAATCTTTTATAGAATAAAAGCTGTTCGAAATGAGCCACTTTTTAAAACTGTGCATAATTCTTGTTCGTTTCCATGAATTTATATATGTCGCAAATAGGAGGGCTATCTTGGATAAACCCTCGATTTTGTGGGCTTTCGTAGGTATGCATGCACAAAGCAGGTAACTTATGCCGTCTTGGAGATAGTCCTTGTTCCAGTTTTATCAAATCAGCGAATTCGGCCACCTACCGTTTCGCTTTCTCTCAACAAAACACACTTTTTCAAGTTTATACACGCCACTTTAGGCCACCTCTGCACTATTTTCCTCACAACTCTTTTTCAACTTCGCAAACGCGCGCCCGCGCGTTCCTTTTTCTGACCTCTCGACAAAACATGGCGGGAGAACCTCGCTCAGGGTGTCTGAATAGGCACCCCTGCTTTTTATTGGCTCAAGAACTCATCCTGCAAATTACCGCTTATAACATCGAATCCAAATCGAGTATTTTGACATGAGCAAAATAAAGTGTTGTCAATCGAATAAAATCGAACTGAGATTGAATCGTAGGCTAAATGTTGCCAATTGAACAAAACTGAATTAATAAGTTTACAAGCGATATTTCTTTGTTCCTGATTATTAATCATATACCTTCCTCCGATATATATTACGAAATTAGGCTGCTTGCCTTCCTATAACTCCAGAACTGCCTACTTCCTGCCAACATCAATTCTTACATTGATTACAGACCACATAGCAGCATTACCAATGGTAGAATGGCGGGATCCAGTGGAGGAGGATATCGAGAGGAACCTGGAGTCAGTCAGCAAGATCACAGGCACTGCTAACAGCGGCAGTATACCGGCCGTACGGATACATGAGGTAGAAAAGCAGTACTTTATAAGATTTTGAGCATTAGGAACCCAAGTAAAAGGTGGATTAAAAGAAACTCCACAAAATGATAACGGTACGTCTGTATATACGCTGGGAGGCGAATGGTTCTGGAGCGGTGACCGCGTACCGGAAGGCAGTTTTTTGGAAGGCCGCTCACAAGGTGGATAAATGATCTTGCGAAGATCGCAGATCTTCTTGTTGATGAAGCACTGGACCGGTTAATGTTGACGCTTTGAAGAGGCCTGTGACTAGCAGTCTACGTTTTCCGGCTGGAATGATGCCCGTTAAACCCCTGACAATAGCCCCTTTGCTGAATGGCCATAAGTTGTCCTTCGACATGGAAGGAAAATTATATTTGGAACAATCGTTTTAAAAATGTTTATTTTTGGCTCTCCGCCTTTTTGAATATTGATTGCTTTACTGGCACCAATTCTTCCAACCAATCTCGCACCAATTAGCTCTCCCACCAATTTCGTCGACTTTTAGGACACTATGTTGTTAAATTTGACGAAACAGGCATTATTATTTATTTATTATTATCAACCAATACTAATATTATAAAGAGTACAGATTTTTTTGTTTGTTTGTACCGAATAGTGTCCGAAACTACTGGACGGATTTAAAAAATTCTCTCACTAATAGAAAACTACATTCTTCCTGAGTGACATAGGCTATTTTTTAATCGAAAACGGGTCCTGCGGGGTGGTCCACGGAAGCGAAACCGCGGGGAATAGCTAGTTTATTATATTCTTTATTGTACTCCACAAAAAACATACAAGACAGTTTACAACAACAAGTGTACAATAGGCAGTCTTATCACACTAGGCATTATTTTAATTACAAGGCGTTTTCATATTATAGGCATTCACAGTGGACCACCACAGTCTTCCAGAAGAGAGGCAGAAGTATTTAAAGACACTACGCAATGAAATCAACCAGCAGAGGGAAGCGTTTGACAAAATTAATGTTGAGGTAAGCAATCACCATGAACACGATAAAAGACCTATAACTGTAAGAGCAGTATAATAGGGTAGTTTACTGAAAATTCGTTTTTTGTCCGTCACGTAGATTAATTAAAAATATTGGACACGAATTTTTCTTTTGACACGAAAACATAAAGTGACGACGATATAATGCGTTGAAATTTCGGTGTGTTCCTCTGTGGCCGGACCACAGTTTAGTACTCAGATGCTATAGTTCGAAATAGTACCTACCTAAAGTCTACTTTCATCGGCATATATATATATTTTTAGTACCTCAAGAGTTATCTTTTTAATTAACAATTTATGTGGTCCGGCCGCCAGGCAGTGTTCTCTGGCCGCGCCACCTCAAATTAGATAGAGTATAATGAACTATTAATAAATCAATATCCCGAAAAAAACTACCTAAAGAGTACCTTGCATACGACAAATATGGTCCAATAAACCCCTTTAGTTAAGGAGTTATTGGTAGTCGGGTGTGGTCCGGCTGGAAGGTATACTCTGCAGCAAGTCAATTTTGCAATATTTAATATTAACTATCCATAAATCAATTTATATAGTAGTACCTTTTCTCTACTCTAAATTGTTAATTAAAAAGATAACTCTTGAGGTACTAAAAATATATATATGCCGATGAAAGTAGACTTTAGGTAGGTACTATTTCGAACTATAGCATCTGAGTAGGGGAGACTGGGTACGCTTGAAACAGGGTACGGTTGAAGCAACTCTAATAACTCGTAAACTATTAGGGGTGCGGTGCGGGGTACAAGGGGAAAGAGACGCGGGCGGCGAGTCCGGACATGAATCACAGTGACGCGTTGCACTTCGCGACCTGTGTACGTTTCCAGGTGACCCTATTGTATTTTTTCGGCAAAAAGTAAGTTTTTTCTATTGTTTTCTTTTTTAAATTACTTTGTTGATATTAGCATTTGCATTTTGAGTGATTGTCTGCTTTATTGTTAGTTATTGAAGTTTCAAATGCCGTTATAAGTTTTTGTTTATGTTGTTTTGTCTTGACGCTATGTTTATTTTATTAGCGGTTGAGGGGTATGGGGACGGATGAAGCAATTATTGTGGGTACGATTGAAACAATGCTAACCGTTGCTATTTTCGTTGTAGATGCCCAGAAAACGTATCAGAACAACATTAAGAGGCAAGTATGATATATCTCAGTATGAAAATGCGTACGAAGCAGTCAAAAAAGGAACTTCTTTACGAAAAGCTGCAGAGATGTACGGCGTCCACCACTCTTCTCTTCTGCGATACAAGAATAAAAGAGATGCAGTTACCGAAGAAGGTAACCAGCCTGATGTTAGTATGGGGTATGTAGCCCACAACCGAGTATTTACCCCTGAACAAGAAAGTAATCTGTCAAAATATTTGATCCGCTGTGCGGATATATACTTTGGTCTATCTGTCAAAGAAGTAAGAAAATTAGCATTCGAGCTCGCTGTTAAATATAAGTTAAACACACCTCCTACGTGGACCGAACATGAGGTCGCCGGAGAAGAGTGGTTTCGTTCTTTTATGAGGAGAAATGTGGAATTGTCGGTGCGCACAGCTCAGGCAACCAGTCTCTCCAGGGCAACAAGTTTTAACAAGACCAACGTGCATGCTTTTTACGATAACTTGCAAACTGTCCTTGACCGTGACCACTTTGAACCACAAGACATCTACAATGTCGACGAGACGGGTGTAACAACCGTTCAAAAGCCCGACAGAGTTGTGGCAAAGCGTGGAACAAGACAGGTAGGAGCTGTCACCTCTGCTGAACGTGGCACGTTAGTCACACTAGCCTTTGCGGCAAACGCGTTGGGCAATGCGATTCCGCCAATGTTCGTATTTCCAAGGGTTCGATACCAAGATCATTTTATAAGAGATGGTCCAGTGGGTTCTATTGGAACTGCCAACCCATCAGGCTGGATGCAAGATGAACTATTTGTTGAGTTTCTGAAACATTTCAAGAAACATTCAAGTGCCTCTACATCACATAAAGTACTCCTTGTTCTAGACAATCATTCTTCCCACGTCCATATAAATTCTCTGGATTTCTGCAAAGAAAACGGAATCGTATTACTTTCATTTCCACCCCATTGTTCGCACAAGTTGCAGCCTTTAGATCGATCTGTTTTCGGCCCATTAAAAAAAGCTATAAATTCTACCGCTGATGCCTGGATGCGCAATAATCCTGGAAAAACCATGTCAATTTATGACATCCCCGGAATGATAAAAATTGCAATGCCACTTGCACTGACACAGTCGAATATTCAGGCTGGGTTCCGTAAGACTGGAATATACCCTTTCAACCGGGATTTGTTTCAAGATCTTGATTTTGCTCCGTCATTCGTAACGGACAGGCCAAACCCAAATGATGCGGTAGAAGACGTAATTACACTTGAACCATTGCAGGTAACTGCACCTGCATCAGAAGAATTATTTGTTCTAGCACCTGACGAGGAGTCGCCACCGCTGTCACCTTCCTTGTTGAACGAAGCTTCTATTTCTGAAAACGTGTCACAACTACTAGCCCTGATACAGAATGCAGAGAGTAATAATCCACAAAACTTTGAAAGATCAACGCCGCCGCCCAGACAAAGTTGTGCATTTGAGCCTCATCAAGACATAGCAATACAACCGGAATCAAATATTCCTCCTAGAGATGCTACTGCTGCTCTGAGAATGATACCTTCTGGCCAAAATTACGTCAGTCTTCAACAATCATCACCGCAGCCGTCGACAAGCAAAGAATCTGTATTTTCAGCTGAATTAGTAAGGCCATATCCAAAAGCTGCCCCCCGGAAAAAAACAACTAAAGGTCGCAACACAAAAAAGTCTACTATTTACACAGACACGCCGGAAAAAGATGCTGTAAGAAAAGAATATGAAGATAGACAGAAACGACAAAAATCTAAGCAGGTAAAGAAGACAATACTTAAAGATACTACAGTGAAGAAGTCCAAAGGTAAAGCAAAGAAGAAGAAGACTGATTCACCAGCTTCATCAGAAGAAGATGAATATTTCTGCCTTATATGTGTTGGAGCATTCAGGAAGAGCAGATCCGGAGAAAAATGGGTGCAATGTCAAGGGGGCTGTAAAATGTGGTCTCATTTAGAGTGTACAGATGGTGGGCGATATTATGTTTGCCACAACTGCGACGAATCTGATTAGGATCTCTATTTTGTTCGAATTTTATTTTTGTTTTTTTTTTTTATTAATTAATGACAGCAGCTACTGTTCAGCTTGTTTTTGTTGTTACTGTAGATAATTTGGGATATGAAAATCTCATATTATCATTTAATTTAATTATTAAGATTTATTTTTGACTGATTAGTTTTTTTTGTTTATTCTTGTCAATTTTTTTAGTTTAAACCAGAGCAGAAGAGCTCTTTTTATGTTAATTTGTGTTAATTTAGGCAGGAAACAATTATTAAGACTGATAGAAATTATGCCATACTAGAATTTAACTATTTCTTGTTGATTTTGAATAAAGAAACTGATTTTATATAACATATTTGTTTATGTTTCAACTGACCCCCATCACTGTTTCAACCGCCCCTGGTATGGGTACCGTTGAAACAGTAGCACATTATTTTATTAACTTCTTCCTATCCAGTAAATATGGCAGTTGAGCCTCTAATTCTGAGATGTATTTGAAGACAAAAGTCTATTCTCTCATTATAAGTGTTTTGTTGTTTGATATATTTAAAAATGGATGTGCTACAGGCGTTCAAAGAAAAATTGTTTCAACCGTACCCAGTCTCCCCTACTAAACTGTGGTCCGGCCACAGAGGAACACACGAAATTTCGTGAAACGTCACGCCACTTGTACACTTAATACTGCCTTAGTGACGTCACAAGCCCCCACTCCTGAACTTTGATGCGCTTTAAATTTGTAATTTTTTATTGCTTTGGTGAAGAAAAAATACGTGTCCAATATTATTTGATAATCTCATTGACGGACTAAATAGGACTATCATTTTTCTACCCAGGAAACATCCCTATTATGATGTTCCCACTGCTGGGAATAAGGCCTCATCTCTGTGAGAGGGAGTAGGTCTTGAGCCAGTGTAGTCTTGAGTAGGGAACCCCTATTACGACTTTGCTGACTGCCTTACTATGACCATGTTTTGAGCTGTTCTCATTAACAGTCTTACCGAGGTTTTACGTTTTACTTGGATTGTGATGAGCTTTGAGATGAGGTGACAGCAAAAATTATTGCCGAAAGTTATATTTGGAAGCACATCTGCAGCATAACATATTTTTAAATATTTCTGGAAGAAAATATTTTGTACGAATTTATTTCATTTTATAAATATCAATCGTCTACTACGACCCAGTTGGTTCAGTTAACTGCAATTTTAGTGTTAAGAATAATAAGAAACTTATCACCTACTCAAAAATTGCAAACACAAAAAATTTGACGCAAAAAATAGGCCAATCAATAGACAATAAAAAACCGGCAATAGAAAAAAAAACAAGTGCCATTATCTTGATAACGGTTAACTTTGGAGTACGGTATTTCAAAGTCAAACCAGTGAGGAATGATTGAAACTACAACCTCTTAAAAGATCTAGGTCGACTTAATCTGTAACCCTGTATATATTATAAAAAAAGTGCAAGTCTGACACGCGCAAAGAGGACTCCTTATACACAGCTACATTCACCAAAATATATAGGCAACATTACTTACGTTCATAAACAAAGAAAGCACCGAACATTGCCCTAACGAAGGAACAAAATTAGCTTTACCGTTCGAAAACTGTTGTCCCCATACATCAATATACAAAATTTTTAATGTTCTAAGTAAATTTTATAAGTTGGTCGACTATTACTCGTAAACTTGTAAAACCTACTTAGCTGAGATAGTTTTCCTTTTAATTTTGTTATATCACGTTATATAATATACTACTAGAGTGATTTTTTTCACATATCCTAAATCAACCATCGAGCTGGCAGAAGGGGGAGGGCACTTCACTCTAACAAAAATTTTTAAAGCCTAATTTTACGCAAACGGATCGCTGAATCCAAAAATGGTTTTACCCGTAATATTTTTCAATGGGCAAATTTTTTGTTCTGTGTTTTACTTTGACTTTTCCGGCGTGATTAATATGTATATCCATGCCTAATTATAGATTTCTAGTACTAAGAGTCTCTGAGCTAAGCTGCGGACGGACAGACGGACATGGCGAAACTATAAGGTTTCCTTGTTGACTACGAAACACTAAAAAGTAATGAAAAAGTCAGGTGAAAGGCTGCATCTGATAGACTGGAACTTCCAGGCTAGAAGCCGACCATAACATCTCATATGGTTCGTACCGATACTATCGATAACGATAATTTCTCTTGTTTTCAGAACGACCCCACAATTCTGACAGGGTTGCTATTCGAGTGGCTAGAAGGTCTGAAACAGCCCGTGCTGGACAGAGAAGACCTGTCGCTGATCGTTGGGAGGGCGTACAATGTGGAGTCCTGTGTGCTGGCCTTGACGATGGTAAACATCCTTTTGTTTATAATATTCAGTGAAGATACAGTGATGGTAGGCAGCCATAACTTATTAATTATAAGTCGATCAAAGTTCGCGGAGAGTAACAGGTAACTATTTTCCTAATACAAAAGTCCGTCAGGTGGAATATATGGGACTCCTGGTATTCTTGAGACACAGATGAATAAACAAAGTCAGTCACATCATAGCAAAGAAGATTGCTATTTTCTCTCTTTCCTCCAATCTGAACGCCCGATCAAAGAACTGACAGTCCATTTAGGGCTTTAAAAACTTCATACACAATACTTAACAGCTAATAATTTCCAGGAAGACGTAATGCTCCTCGAGTACCTCCTCCGCTTCGTGACCCGCCTGCGTCCCCTCGCCGCCAACAAGAAGGTGGACATTCTGAAGCGACTGCTGGCCTCCCTCACGCATCAGACTGTCAACGTCAACGGACGATGTCTTCCTACACGCAAGGTCTGACTGTAACGATTTTATGCTCAAGGGTTAACTTTTACTCACGATGTAGTCGCGGTGCTGTTTTTGTGTTTACAATTTTGATCAAAGTCCTTATATTCCAGGACTTCCAAAGACTGCGCGAGGGCACGTGCAGCCAGGTGGTGAACTTCATGCTGCGCATGATCGTGGAGCTCCAGAAGGACATGATGAAGCCGGGCCGCGACGACGCCGACGTGGTAGTGCCGCAGAGACGGTTCAGAATAAAGGCTTGGAAATAATAGATGTCGTTTTAATTCAATTTTCCTTAACCTGACTGAGCTATCTGCGTTCTTGATTACGTATTACAAATAAAATCTCAGATAGTTCTTTAGGTCCCTAGAGCCCACCCAAGGTGCTAATCTAAAATTGTAGAAAAATCCGTAAATGACTTAAAGGAGGATGGCATCACCTGTTCTATAATAGGCAAAAAAAACTTTTTTACAAAAAAATACTACCGACTTCCAAATAAGAAAACTACAAAGTGAAAAATAACTTTATTTTTGGAAGTCGGTGTCTTTCGTAGGTACCATTTTTTTTGCGTTATGGACACCGACTTCCAAAAATAAAGTTATTTTTCACTTTGTAGTTTTCTTATTTGGAAGTCGGTAGTATTTTTTTGTAAAAAAGTTTTTTTATTTTTCACTTTTTAGTTGTACCTACCTAATAGGCAAGTTGTTTAGTTAGTTTCCTATAACGCCAGAATAGATTACCCAAATATCATGTAACTTGAACAAAACCGATCAAATGAGAGATCTGCTTACCCCTTAAGAGCGTACTGGCGTGATGTTATGTTATGAAATGGTCTTAACAATAAACAGACATGCGATTGCAGCAGTCCCGAGAGTTTTGCCGCTATTTATTGAAGAGTTCTGTTGTATATCTTCGAAGTTCTTCATCGGATCTTCACCAAATTAAAATGGGACCAATTTCGGAACAAACTCTTTCAAACAAAAAAAGATTTTTTTAAATCGGTCCACAATTGACTGAGATATCGGTGAACATACACAAAAAAAAAACAAAACATACAAGAAGTCGAACATAGAACCTCCTCCTTTTTCGAAAGTCGGTTAAAAAATAAAAGTAGATAGTCGAGTGAGTGAAACCTTGGCTAATAACTTGACAGAGAAAGTTATACACTGACATCATACTTAGTACCATGAACCATCCCAGACAGTCCTAATGTGTTGAACCACAAAGTAAAATGCTGCAGTGCTAAGCTGAGCACTGCCACTGACTGCCACCATGTGGTTGTTTGTTGGTCGGCATCAGGCTTGGCCATTCTAACATTAGCGTCTTAGCCTAGATGACGTCTTGACACAGAACATATATACTCTAAAATCTGTGTGTTTGTGTCGTGTTATGCGTTTAAAAAGAAACATTGTCCCACACCCACACTAGGCATTGATTACGAGTACCTTGCGAGAATATGCCCATGAATATACAAGGCACTCCCTACGAAAAAGTCCTTGGATTGAACTGACGAATGCATAGTATTGTATTTTACGTTCGATTTTGAGACTTTCTGTACCTATACTTATTAAAAACTATAAAAACTTCATGTATAGCCCAACTTATACACTAGAATAAGACATTTGACACTGTATGGTGTATTTTAGAGCGGGAACGAAAACTTTGGCATAACAACGTAGGAACAAAAAATACGGGCCGGTATTCACGTATAAACATGTAATTCTTTGTTTAATAGAATAAGTAAAAACAGTAATAAACTACTTAATATACAGTAGTCCAGCAAAACTGCATATATAATTAGCCAATACTTTATTTGCAACCACCTTTTAACTTTAACTTTGACTCGTCAGTTTAACACTCTTGTCCCACACTTGCTCCACTAGCTCATCATCATCAGCCATCCTGCTGCACTCAGCTTCCTTACACTCCAAGAAGTACTTCCCTCGCACGCCCTCCACCTCTTCAGACACACACAGGTGTATCGTCGTCTGCGCTCCTTCTTTAGCACTCCTAAACAGCATAGCATCTGCGATCACGAGAACCATTTTCTTCATATAAAAAGGAAACGTACTCATTACCTCAGTTTTAATAACTCCTGGATGTAGAGTGTTGGCAGTTACCTCTTCAGGTAATCTTTTAGCTAACGCCTTCGCCCAAAGAATGTGACATAATTTACTATTTCCATAATTTAACAACTGGCCCAATCCGAAGGTTGTGGCTGGTTTATGTAATTCGTCGACACGTAGTCTTGCGAAGATGTGAAGCCACGATGACACCATAATGATCCTGGAGGGTTTGGAGGCGATCAATTTGTCTAGCAACAGATTCGTAAGCAGGAAAGGGCCTAAATAGTTGACCTGCATCACCACTTCGTTTCCATCTTCAGTAGGCTTCGGAAAAGTGCTACTGCAGCCAGCGTTGTTCACCAGAATATCAAGACGGTCATAGGAGTTGTTGAAGTCTTCAGTAAATTTGCGCACATTGCTGAATTTTGCTAGATCTAGTGGCCTGAATTCGACGTGTTTGTTTCCTGTGGTGGCTGCTATATCGGCGATGGCTGCTGCGCCTTTCTCAGCATCCCGGCTGGCGATGACGACGCACGCTCCTCTGGCCGCGAGGTCACGCGCGGTCTCCAGGCCGATGCCTTGGTTCCCACCGGTCACGAGCGCGACCTTTCCATCAAGCCTCACATTAGACGTACACACTCCTCGAATGGGCTCAAGCTTTATTTTTATGTATATTGCTGCCGTCAGTATGATTAGAAATATTGTTAGAAAAAATATTACTAGTATTATGATTAAACAAAAAACTATGGCAAGTATCATGTTGTCACGATGGACAAAGCCGTGTTACTGAGCCCAGACACACGTAAATATTAAATGCGACTATTTTCTGATTCATGTAATATCTATAATCCTTGCTAAAGAAACTAAATGTCAGGCAAAAACTGGTATTCAGGCAAAAAAGACTAGGTACTACGAAACAAAAGAAAAAGAAACTGTTATAGATGTTTCATATATAGCACAACTACTTAATCTCCAGCTATAAGTTTGACTTTTATTTTCGTGGCGGTCTATAAATGAGAGAGATGCACGGGATGGGTCAATGTAGCGACACGTGAGGAAGGGCTATGACCAGCAATGGACGCCTTTCGGCTGAAATGATGATGATGAGATAGAAATATACAATTCAATACCAATTACATTAATAAGGCCTACAAAAATATTTACACCGAATTTTTCTGCGGGATGTCTCGGTACGTTACGCCTGCAAAAAACCGACCGACGTGAAACGACCCCTTTTGACCGCCACGTCAAAAAAGCAAAAACGTTCCCTTGACGACAGCTACGGCTTCATCCTTTGTGCGTTCGGAATTATATCGATAAAGCACATGTTAAATTAGCTATTTATTCATAGTATGCTTTTAATAAAAGGATACTATACCGGCAAAAGGACTTTTTCAAATTTCAGAATACGACGAAAATATCCGTTGGCAAAAGACATGGCCAGAATTTGTATGGAGCTGTGCCCTAACAAAAAATACTCATGTACATTGACATACAGTACATCGTATTAAAGCTTAGAGGTATGGCTTTACAATAGTTTAAGTTTCATGATCAGAAAAGAAGCGAGGGACACTATAAAAAAGATAACATCGTGATAAGATCAACGCAAGACTGCACCACAGGGCACAGACTAGATTGCACCAGTGCAGTGTGCGCGCGTAGAAACGTCAAAATGACTAAGACGTTCGGATACACACTCCGGAATATATTGTCGATGCTTTCAGCATTATGACATGACGCTTGGCAGCTCAAAAAATTGTGTCTGCGATAATTTTAAAACCTTAACTTTTATTTTAGAGGCTTTTACCTTAGCAATACGTTCTTGCAGTTGTCGTTGTTTTATATTTTAATCTGACCTTCAGGCGTACTTCAGAAACAGTATTTGTCTTATGCGTGTATCCAGACGCAAATGCATTGCATAGTAACCGCACATAAACAATTAACACACATATTTTATTGGAATTTTTTGTCGCCTGTTCTAGACAAATGTAATCTGCGGTTAATTTTTATTTATTTTACAAGTAATTTTCACATATTCATAATTACTGTACATTTATGTATTCTGATTGATTCGGAGGGCAGAATCTGGCCATGTCCATGAATTTGTATTTTTATCATTAAACGAAGTTTTTAAACTCAGGATTTGTAAGTACAAATAGTATACCTAATACTAAAAAAACCGGCCAAGTTCGAGTCAGGCTCGCGCACCGAGGCTACCGTACAAACCTCATCTTAAAGGTATTATAGACCTGAGTATTTGATATGAATTTCAATTTAATACCTCTACGTGTTCATGAGGAAAGGAGTAGTAAGTTTAAAATTATTATAAATATTTTTTTTATATGACGTAACTAAAAATTTACTGTTTTCGCAATTTTTCCTTTATCTGTGCTAAAAGACGTTGCTTCGTACCAAATTTCAAGATTCTGAGTTCACGGGAAGTACCCTGTAGGTTTTGATTCCCTTGCGAGTGTCGAAAATTTGCGGCATAAACGTCTGTATCTTTTGATTGCGTCGGCTTAGAAGTTTTTTTCACAGCTTTAAGGGACAGTTGACCTGAGTATTTGATATACATTTTAGTTTGATACCTCAACGTGTTCCTGAGAAAAAGGGTCTTGACAGACAGATGGACGGACAACAAAGTGAACCTATAAGGGTACCGTTTTTTCCTTTCGAGGTACGGAACCCTAAAAAGGGGCTTGGTCGCGGCAGTATTTAAAGTTTACTTTGCGTCGGCCGTATATATATTTATTAACTCTCCAGTACTCATATTATTGTTATCCATTGTTATTAATATTTAATAGCAAGGGAACAGCTCTATTTTGAAAATTTTGTGCGTGTAACATCAGGAGATTGTCATTTTCATACAACTGTGGCGTTCCAGGCTTAGACAATATGACAGTGTGATAGGGGTGGGCATTACAGTCATTAAGATTTATCGATAATCAACTGACACCGAGATTTTAAGGGTAGATAGTTCAGTAGTCAAAAGATTTATTTAATGTAGAATTGTATTGTAATTGTATTTGACGCCATATTTTAGTTTAGTATATTTTTAGGTTTAGTTAGTGAGTACTTTATGGTTTAAGTGTATGTGTTTGTTAGTAGTTATGTAGTTATGTTAAATACCGAACACTAAAATGGTACTCAGTACTTAAATTTGTACTAACGTGTATACTAGCAGGATTGAAGGTATAAATAAAACTACCAGGGATGGGTCTGATATATCACAACGTAACTTATATCGGAAATGTTTTAGATATCATATCATATCGATATCTATATCAAAATTACCGATATTACAAAAACTGTATCTAATTAAATCCTTACTAGCGTGCGAGAACGAATAAGTAAAAACTTAAAACCGTATAGGAATGGGTCTGATATATCAAAACGAAACTTATATCGGATATGTGTTAGATATCATATCATATCGATATCTATATCTGTTCAACCTGAACAAGGCAATAGTTTACACGCGCCAACAACACCATTACAGCGTCAGTGACACACATTCCGTCCACGCGCCAGCGTCACCGGCACACCGTCAGCGCTAAGAAATGGCCTAATAAAATATTCGCTTCATCGGCTCAATACACACACAACACACATCTAAAGACGTATCAATGTGTATTGACCACAAAATTTGTATATAATTAAGTTAATTGTTATAATAAATTAGTCATCAAGCTGGAGTTGAGTTTGATTCATCTCTCCGTGATTCCTCTTACTGTGGCCAAGACACCCTTAGCCTTCAACGATCCTGTGAGTCTGTGGGATCGGCAGTGAGAAAACCATTTCCTGTGTACATTGCACGACGTACACAAAACCCCTATTCCTACCCAAATTCCGTCTGTTACCGTAGGTCTCATTGTAACAGACATCCCGCACGTAAAACCGACGTAACCTACGTCTGGTGTGGTTTGTATGATAGGTTAGGGCGTTAGGATAACTAGGGTGCTAGGTGATTGCTGTAGGGCTAGGTTTGTAGTCAGTAGGGCCTTAGGGATCTCATAGGTCCAGGGCTCAATTAGTGCAACCGTAGCCACACTGTACGTACTTGGAATAACGGCCGTACTAAGCTGTAAGTCCCGGTGCGTACATTTGGTCCTTCGAACCGTTGTTTTTTTTAGGGGAACCAGGGAATTTGTTTAATCGGTACTTTAACATTGTGACAGTTACAAAACAAAAGAAACATAGAAATAAAATACTTCCCTTTTGTCTTACACTAATACCGACTAAATGACGTTTAGGCGTACTTCGAACTAGCGTTCTCGAGAAGCGCTTGTTTGTTGTATTTATAGGGACTGAGCGTTCTTAACAAATAGGATTAGTAGGGACAGTAAAGAAAAATGGACATACAAGAAATAAACGAAGTTATAAGAAGCCAAGAGGCAGATTATAACGAACTAAGACAAATATTCATTAACATCAAGAAAGACTCAGCATCGAGAAAAACTCAGAAATATATCACGGAAAGAAGAACTCGACTTACAGAAATATTTACTAGAACGTCCGTAAACCATTCACGGATAAAAAACCAAGATGTTTTGTGTGATCACAAATATATTACTACCAATTACTTTAGTACTATCAATGCACAGTATACGCAGGCTATTGAATACCTGTTGATGTGTGAGAAAAGACTACAAGTAGTAAACCAACTATACGACCTAGAAGATATAGAACCCGAAGAGGAAGAAGGCATTAGCTCGCCCAAACTATTTATTCAACTATTTCGGATTAATCAGATGCAGAAAAAGTTACATTCAGCAACTCAATCGGTGACTGAAGAAAAAGCGAGTTGGTATTTAGAATCCTTAATAGCCACGTTACAAAAACAGTGGCAAGAAATTGAAGAAACGCATGTACTCATTCTAATGGAAGATAGTACGTTGGAACATAGTTATTTTCAAGGGAATATGTTTGAGAAAACCCAAACGGAATTCGATCATGTGATGGAAAAATTAATAGCAACAATAGGTCAAAAATCAACACAAAACAACCATAAAACCTCAGTTAAGAAACCAAAAATAATAATTCCAACGTTTAGTGGAAGTTATGAGTCATGGAATTCCTTTTATGATTTATTCTTAAAAATAGTACACGAAGATAAATCGTTAAGTGACACGGAAAAAATGCAGTATTTAAAAACACATGTGCGAGGTGACGCCGCTAAGCTGATCAAGCATTTAACCGTATGTGACGCTAATTACACAACTGCATGGAATCTGTTAACAAGACGGTACAAAAATGAAAGAATAATCATTACTAAGCATATTGATAACATTCTGAGTATGTCGAAAATAAAGAAAAGTAATGCCTCAAACTTAAGAAATCTGCATGATACAATCAACGAGAACCTAGAAGCACTAAAAAGTCAAAATATCAACATATCGACTTGGGACCCAATTTTGACAAGAATACTCAGTAGAATATGGGACTCTGAAACTGATGAAAAATACGAACACCAATTAAAAAAGCCTAATGAATTACAAGAATTTTCGGCAATGATGCAATTCTTAGAAAAAAGGTTTAAGTGTTTGGAAACTTCAAGCTCTTTGAGGGAAGAGGTTTCTGCTCACAGATCGCGCCATGAGTCAGCAAACTTAACAACAAAACAAGTCGATAAACGTGTATGCTGGTTCTGCCAAAGTAACGAACACATCATATATCAATGTGCTAGTTTCAAAACGCTAACAGTGCAAGATCGCAATAATATCGTAACCGAAAAACAGATGTGCAAAAATTGTTTGATTCATGAAACGTCGATAAAATGTCACAGCAATAAAAGTTGTGGATACTGTGGGAAAAGAGGTCATCATTCTTATTTACACTTGAACAACAATAATAATACTATAAGATACGCTAAGAGTGAGTCAAAAAAGGACGACTTGTCAACCCCATACACAAGTAAATCCATGGCAAAAACTGTATCAAACATGTCTACTATTAACAAAACTAATATACCAAAAACCACACTACTAGCGACCGCCCTAATAAAAACTCACTCGTCGGATGGGACATCGCACTTACTAAGGGTTCTGTGTGACCAAGGTTCAGAGGCATCTTTCTGCACAGAAGAGGTTGCCCAACTATTGTCATATCCACGTATTAAGATACATACCGAAGTAATCGGGATTGCTGATGAGAAACCTAAAACATCTAAAAACTCTATTAATATCATGCTACAGCCAAGATTTCCAAGTGAATATAGGTTACCAGTCACACTTATAATACTACCAAAACTAACTGGCTGTCTACCAGAAAAAAATCTACCAGAACTAAAATCAGATTGTTTACAAAACAAACTGTTTGCCGATCCTACGTACTACAAAAAAGGACCAATAGATATAATATTGGGAGCCCAAGAATATAGTAACTTACTTCTAAACGGGCTACACAAGATGCAAGACGGAATAATCGCTCAAAATACCGAGTTTGGGTGGATTTTATCCGGTATTTGCAGCAATACTACCAATACAAATACAGTTATTAGTATGATGACACGTACGACAGAAGTTCAACAATTGAACAAGTTTTGGGAGTTAGAAGAAATTCCAGAAGAATACCAATTATCCAACGAGGATCAGGCTTGTGAAAACTATTACCAAAAAACTACTATAAGAAATCCAGATGGAACATACACAGTGAAACTCCCATTCAAAAACCACAACGTAGATTACGGGAATTCACGCAAAAAAGCTGTTGCAAGACTATTACAATTAGAACGGAAGTTCGATAAAGATGAAAACTTACGAAATAAATACCAAGAGTTCCTCAATGAGTACTTAGAAATGGGCCATATGAGGAAAGTTATTAGTACTGACTATTACCAAGGCAAATACTATATACCACATCAACCAGTAATCAAGGAAGATTCACTAACTACTAAGCTACGAGTAGTTTTTGATGCATCGAGCAAGTCAAGTACTAACCTAAGTCTAAACGATAATATGTTTACGGGACCTAGACTACAGCAAGATTTAGCAATTATACTGTTACGTTGGCGTAAACACAAAATAGCATTTATGGCGGACATCGAAAAAATGTACCGATACATAAATATTAACGAACAAGATTACACATACCAACGAATAGTATGGAGGAAGTCTCCGAAACATGTTATCGACGAATACGAATTAACTACTGTAACGTATGGAACTGCAGCAGCCCCATACTTAGCGATTAAGACGCTGCAACAACTCGCTATTGATGAGAAAGCAAACTACCCAATAGCCAGCCAAAGAACTCTCCAGGACTTCTACGTAGACGACATTTTGTCAGGAGATACTAATGTTGAGTCAGCAAAAATATTACAAGAAGACTTAATAAATATGCTACGAAAAGGCGGATTTAAGTTACGGAAATGGTCGTCTAACAATACTGAATTGTTAGAAAATATATCTAATGAATGCAAAGACGACCAGGTGATGAAAATACCACTAGATGAAACTAGAAAATCATTAGGAGTATTATGGTCACCCTTAGGGGATAGTTTCTTGTTTCAGATAACTATTAACAAAAATGAAAAACCAACAAAACGATTCATTTTATCAGAAATCGCAAAGATATTTGATCCTCTGGGATGGTTAGCACCTGTTGTCATAAATATGAAACTCATGATTCAGGAACTTTGGACAAATGGCACAGAGTGGGATAAGCCCGTAGAGGAAACTATTAAAATAAGATGGATTGAACTACAAAACCAACTAAAAACAATTGAGAAGATTTCCATCCCGAGATGGTGTCATTTTTCAAACAATTCGAGAGTCGAGCTGCATGGGTTCAGTGATGCTTCTGAAAAAGCCTACGGTGCAGTGATATATTGTCGGATACGAAATAATAATATATTTAACATAACCCTGTTACAAGCTAAATCAAAGGTAGCGCCAAAAAAGCATAAAACTACATTACCAAAATTGGAGTTATGTGCAGCAGTATTACTAACCCAACTGATGGAGAAAGTTGTTACTGGAATGGGAATGCAAATCGCAAATATATACTGTTGGACTGACTCAATGATTACTCTCGGCTGGATAAAAGGTGAAACTGAGCGATGGAAGACTTTCGTGGCTAACAGGGTATCCGAAATACAAAGAAAATTACCACAAGTGAAATGGAATTATGTAAATACATTACAAAATCCAGCTGACCTAATTACAAGAGGTATGGCGCCAAACACATTACAAAACTCATCTCTATGGTGGAATGGACCAGAGTGGTTAAAAAGTGATGACATTCCTTGTACAAAAACAGTACCAGAGATATGTGAGGAAATTAAACGATGTTTCCATATAACTATTATACCTAAAAACGAAACCTGGATAAGGTTTTCAAGCTTTCAAAGGATGATACGAGTATTATCGTATTGCTACAGATTCGTAAATAAACACGAATACAAAAAAACATTAAGTTGTACGGAAATTAATGTAACAACTAAAAAAGTACTCTTCTTAGTCCAACAAGAAGTATTTTCCGAGGAGTACAAAACCATAAAAGCCGGACAATCATTGAAGAAAGGAAACAGGTTAGCATGCCTTGATCCGTTTATTGATAATGAGGGCTTACTGCGAGTAGGAGGAAGACTTCAAAACTCCAGTTTACCATATGATCAGAAACACCCAATTCTGTTATCTCATGACCATCATGTAACATTAATTATAGTACGTGATGCGCATTTAACCACATTGCATGGAGGGAACAATTTGACCTTGGCATATATACGACAGAAATATTGGATACTTGGAGGCAAGCGAACAGTGAAAAGTAGCATTAAAAAATGTGTAAAATGTACTAGATTCAGATCATCCACCGCTACACAAAAAATGGGCTCACTACCAAAACCAAGAGTGACGGAATCATACCCATTCAGTCACACAGGCGTGGATTATGCTGGACCAATATCAGTGAGAACAATGAAAGGAAGGGGACATAAATCTTACAAGGGCTACATTGCAATATTTGTTTGCTTATCCACGAAAGCGGTACATTTGGAGCTAGTAGGCGATTTATCAACAGAAACGTTCATAGCAGCACTACGAAGGTTTATGGCACGCAGAGGTCCAGTATCACACATGTATAGTGACAACGCGACCAATTTCGTTGGCACTGCCAATTATTTGTATAAAGAAATGTTAGACATAACCCAGTCTGACGACTTTCAAAACACGTTGACCAACATTGGAACACAATGGCACTTTATTCCCCCATCATCTCCCCACTTCGGAGGGATTTGGGAAGCAGGAGTAAAATCTATGAAACACCATTTGCGTAGAGTGATAGGAGAGCAGACATTCACTTATGAAGAAATGAGCACGTTTTTACAACAAACGGAAGCATGTTTAAACTCAAGACCTCTATGTGCACTAAGTGAAGATATAAACGACAATATCGTGTTAACACCTAGTCATTTTTTAATAGGGAGAGAAGCAGTAGGGACACCAGACCCGCTATCCGAAACTAATACAGATCACATAAACAGATGGAAACAGATCCAAAAAATGAAAAAGGATTTCTGGAAAAGCTGGACTAAAGACTATTTACACCAACTACAACAGAGGTACAAATGGAAAGCTAATGAAGGAAACTTGTCAGTTGGAACACTAGTAATCATAAAAGATGAGAAAATGTCTCCCAGCAAATGGCCACTTGCAAAAATAAAGGAATTACATACGGGTAACGACGACTTAACCCGAGTAGTGACACTGCAAAAATCGTCAGGAGCAACTCAAAAACGGTCAATCCACACATTAATTCCATTGCCAATCGAAACAAAAAAATGGAGTAATGGTAGTAGTAATGAACCTGTGCATGCAATACAAACAAATACCGCTACAATCCTAAGAAATAACAAAACTAAACAACCTAAACGACGTAATAAAATAACCAAATGGTTAACCTTGCTTTTCATCATTTTACAAATATTGGGTTCAGCAAAATCATCTACAACGACATACTCTTTAAAAACGGTACCACCAGGATTTTATGTTGAACAAATAGGAACAGCAAGCATTGACAGAGGAATATTTAGAATTGAAATAAATTATGAAAAACAACACCTAGAACAAGAGTTTCTAAAAATGAAAACAGTAACGTCACAATTTAGTCAACTATGTACTAATGCGGAAAAAGTAACAGATCCCGCATTTTGCAAGCAATTACACCATCATTTGTTAGAAGAAGAAGCAAAATTTGAGCGGACTAAAGAATATTTGACAGAAATGAACCAAACTAGGAAGAAAAGGGGCATATTGGGACAGTCACTAACGTCTATCTTCGGAGTGAATGACGAGGCATACCGAGATATAGAATCATTAAATGTAAACCAAAAGAAACTAATTGAAGCTGCCAACCATCAAACCAAATTTATGATATCAACAATCTCACAAATCAACAAAACTGAAGAAAGAATTAAACAGAAACTTGTAGGATTCCAAACTAAACTAAACCAAGTTATAGGTTACATGGATAGTTATAACCGTTGGTTCAGTACAGTCGACCACAACAGTATAAACATACGTGTTATGCAGACTTACCAATTAGCATATAACTACATGGAAGAAATCATGAATCATTACAACGGATTATCAGAAATATACCTAACCAGGGCAACGGTATATAGTGTATTAACACCAAAGAACGTCAGTGACCTGATATCATCAGCAAACGAAAAATTACCTTCTAATTTAAGAATCGTTCAACAACAGTTACTGGACACCAAGATATCTGACAACAATACTCATATAAAAGTATACGCATATTTCCCTATACAAGAGATAACTAAATATACTTTGATGTATATTACACCAGTCCCAAAGACAAACTCAGATAAATCTGCCCAAAGCCTAGATGTACATAAAGCTTACATAGGGTTAGATTACAACAACGAACTATATTTTGACTTGAACTATGAGGAGTTCAAACGTTGTTTAGAATGGACTAACCATTTTATTTGCTTTCCTGGGGCCGTGAAAAACATGCAATTAAATGAAAATTGCATTGTAAATCAACTGTTCAAAAACCAGACACACACGAAATGTCCTACTAAAACGTTTTATTTACCCAATAAAGTAATATGGAAACAACTTTACATGCCAAACACTTGGTTATTCATTGTAAGAGATCGGGTTACGACGTCAATACTTTGTGATGGACAAAGAGAAGAATTTGAGCTTCAAAATGTTGGTGTAATACGAATCGCAGATAACTGCGTTATTAAAACAACTAATAACATATTAACTGCCAAGAGAATTGTTTCAGTACCGATTGTAACATCATACTCAAAACAAATAGATTTTCCCATTAACACGCACATGGTAACTAAATCCATGCTAAACATTACCAAAGAAGAAGTCATAACTAACTCAAAGGAGATTTTTCAGCATTTAATTAATAAAGAAAGTGCCTTACAAACCGAATTGGACAGTACTGTTTGGACTCAAATTAGTTCTCATACATACTTAACAAGTGCAATATCTTGTATAATCATGTTTTTAATCTTTTTACTTCTAGTTTGCTACGGCCCAGCAATACTGAGACGGATTGGAGTCACAGGGCAGCACAAGACCAGAAAAACCACCACTGAGACAGCTAACCAACCAGCAAGAGAACCAACTCCGTTCGTTGCCAACAGGTCTACCCGACGAACAACAGGCCTACCAACTACCACAACGGACCCTGTCTACAATTTACCACATCAACACGAAACAATTGAATTATACCAACTGGAGTCCAGGTCCTGAGAGGCGCCAGAATGTTCAACCTGAACAAGGCAATAGTTTACACGCGCCAACAACACCATTACAGCGTCAGTGACACACATTCCGTCCACGCGCCAGCGTCACCGGCACACCGTCAGCGCTAAGAAATGGCCTAATAAAATATTCGCTTCATCGGCTCAATACACACACAACACACATCTAAAGACGTATCAATGTGTATTGACCACAAAATTTGTATATAATTAAGTTAATTGTTATAATAAATTAGTCATCAAGCTGGAGTTGAGTTTGATTCATCTCTCCGTGATTCCTCTTACTGTGGCCAAGACACCCTTAGCCTTCAACGATCCTGTGAGTCTGTGGGATCGGCAGTGAGAAAACCATTTCCTGTGTACATTGCACGACGTACACAAAACCCCTATTCCTACCCAAATTCCGTCTGTTACCGTAGGTCTCATTGTAACAGACATCCCGCACGTAAAACCGACGTAACCTACGTCTGGTGTGGTTTGTATGATAGGTTAGGGCGTTAGGATAACTAGGGTGCTAGGTGATTGCTGTAGGGCTAGGTTTGTAGTCAGTAGGGCCTTAGGGATCTCATAGGTCCAGGGCTCAATTAGTGCAACCGTAGCCACACTGTACGTACTTGGAATAACGGCCGTACTAAGCTGTAAGTCCCGGTGCGTACAATATCAAAATAACCGATATCACAAAAACTGTATCTAATCAAAACCTCTACTTGCATGCGAGAACGAATAAGTCAAAACTTAAAACCGTAACAATGTGAAAACGTATGAACTATGAACAAAACGCAAACTTCACATACGATAGGAACCATATGCGCTACCGCTCTTTATAAGTATTACATATTCTTTTATTGGTATAAAAGAGATGCAGCAAAAACGAGGTAACTCCACTTGAAATAACATTAGAAAATTTTACAACCCCTTTTTACAGTCCGTACAACCGATTGTTACTTCTATCCCGTAAATATAAGGATGGCATCGAAAGCATAAACCTGGTTACCAAAACGACATTTGTCTATAACTGTAAAAGTTTGCGTTTGCTTTAGTTCGCGTTCAGTTTTGTGTTTGCTCATCTAAATAATATGTTAACTTTTGCAAACTGTACTACTGATATGGATATCTGAAAACCGTTTCCGATATCAATATGAAAACTGTATATCGGTTACGTAACCGTTTGCACTAATAACCAAAAACGCCCATCTCTAAAACCGTAACAATGCGAAAACGTACGAATTACGAACAAAACGCAAACTTCACAAAAGTTATAACCATCTTAAATTTGTACTAACGTGTATACTAGCAGGAATGAAGGTATAAATAAAACTACCGAACTGTATACTGAACTAAGTAAAGTAATTATATTTCGCTCAAACCCACAAAAAAAAAATTGGCAAACAATCTCCCTTGCGAATTCTATTTCGACGCCAACGCCATCCAGTTGCGTCATTGTAAAACTTAAAAATAAACAATATTTTGGTCGACCTAATGAGCGACTATTGATAATTAACAAGTTAATTAAGAATTTTATATATCATATTTTATATATCTATGTAAATATATGAAATATTTTAAACTCTTCTTAATAAGTAATTACAAACTCAAATCCCTTGTAGAATTATTTAAAGAAATTAAACATAACGTAGTTTACCGTCGAGGTCGGTATTCTTCTTATACTGATTGCCACCTACGTGATGTACCTACGTGTCATGACATATTGACTGTGGCGTTGAGGGCACTATGTTTTTCAAACTTTATAATTGGTATTATTTATTGTCATCCTATGTTATTAAAGATAAAATATAAAGAAAGAAGTTCAACTAGTATTATTGAGGATGAGTCAAGGAACATTATTAGCAAAGGGAATAAAAACACAATGTTATTTTATGACCTTTATTTACGTATAAAGTCAAAAAAGTAAAAGTCTGTCATGTTGTTGTGACCGTGGCGTGCTGGGCATATTTTGGTTAGTCATCTATACGTGACTGTGGCGGTCAAAAGGTTAATGAATGTCGTGAGTCTATGAATGTTTAAAACAAGTCCACTCGTCCCACACGCATAAGTCTGTTACCAACTCACTCAGTTGCATTTTTCGTTCAAACGTGTCAACAAGATTCTGGCTGTTGTTTATTATTTTACATTAACATCTACCTATATAATTCTAGTTTTAACAGCACTTATTTTGGGTATTTCTGTATCTGTATACGAGGTGTAAGGTAGAATTTTCACCCTTACTCACCAGCGAGCTCAGAGGTAGTTGTTCTGCATGAGACTATAGCAGAGATGATTCCACATGAAGTTAATTGAAGTAAAAGTCACACAGTTTGGTCAACTAATTTAATTCTCCGAGCACACAGTCCGTTATCACAATCTCTTGATGTTCAAAATATAAGTATAAACAACTCACTTTCAGAAGGAATACATTTTACCATCAATCCCCAATACTGCAGACATGATATCTCAGTACCGTTATCCTGTGTAGCTGTCCTCAAACTTCTTGTAAATCAGAAGATCATACGTGTTTGAAACCTTTTGCAAGAGACCTCTGCTGTAGCTTTGTCGGCTAGTTGACCATTATTTAATTTAATTTATAATCTAAAATAATCCTAAGGAGCCATTTGGAGCCCTGCCAAGGAAAAGAAAATTGCAAGATAAAATCAAACTCGCTCATGTGCCACGAACATGGAAATTCTAATAAAATAAATATATAATGTGTGACTTGATGCAAGGTCCGCAGTGGTGGCCCAGTGGTATCGGCCGCGACATACAAGTTGTAGGTCGTGGGTTCGAGCCCAGGCAGGCGCTTTACTTTGTGTAAATTATTTCATCACCACTGCTCTCAAAACGGTGAAGGAAAACATCGTGAGGAAACCGGCATGTCCTAGAACCAAAAATTCGAAGACATGTGACATCCACCAACCCGCACTGGGCCCGCGTGGTGGATAACGGCCCATTCCCTCTCACAGAGAGGAGGCCTGTGTCCCAGCAGTGGGAACATTAATAGGCTGATGATGTGATGTGTGATGCAAGGTCACGCTCGTGACCGGCGGAAACCAAGGCATTGGCCTGGAGACTGCACTTGACCTCGCGGCCAGAGGAGCTTGCGTCGTCATCGCCAGCCGAGACACCGAAAAAGGCGCAGAAGCCATCGCCAATATAGGCCTCTAGTTCTAGCAAAATTTAGCAGTGTGCGCAAATTCGCTGAAGACTTCAATAACTCCTATGACCGTCTCGATATTCTAATGAACAACGCTGGCTGCGCCGGTCTCAATCCGAAGCTTACCGAAGATGGAATAGATGTAGTGATGCAAGTCAACTACTTTGGAACCTTCCTGGTTACTAACCCAGCAGATCATCATAGTGTCATCTTGGCTCCCCAATGTTGCAAGATTATGAGTCGACGATTAACATTAATTCAAGGGTTTTTTTGGACCATTAATGAATTATTGAAATAGTAAAGAATGTGATGTCCTTTGGATGAAGGCAGTATAGCTAAGAGATAACATTAAAACATGATGCCAAAGTCTACCAAGATGATTGTAAACACTGTAATTTTACTGCAATAAAACAGGTTTCAAACCACCTCCACTGTTACCAAGATTCTTAAGTTCGTATAATTTTGATCAAAGTTCATTCCTTATATTCGAGGACTTCCAAAGACTGCGCGAGGGCACGTGCAGCCAGGTGGTGAACTTCTTGCTGCGCATGATCGTGGAGCTCCAGAAGGACATGATGATGCCGGGCCGCGACGATGCCGGGCCGCGACGATGCCGACGTGGTGGTGGTAATTTGCAGTTATTTTTTTTTTCTTTAGCCTGACAGACATTGATGGTGCCGAAATGTTCTGGAGGACGATTCGTTGTAAGGCCTCCCACTAGGTGGAGAGCGAGATGCACGGGATCGGTCAATGTGGCGACGCTTGGGGGTGGCCTTTGTTCAGGAGTGGACGACATTTGGCTGAAATTATGGTGATTATGACAGAAATATCTGAGGTCTGGATTACGTACAAGTCTGAAGAATATCAGCTTTAACTTCTCTTCTCTCCTGATATGATGAAGCCGAGCTGTGATGACGCCGACGTGGTGGTGCCGCAGAGACGGCTCACAATGAAAGCTTAGAAATAAACGACAGTGTTTTAATTATATTTTCCTTAACCTGACTGAGATATCTAAGTTCTAAATTACGTACTACAAAGAAAATCTCAGCTAAGACTTAGATAGGGACGCCCAAGGTGCTTACACAAAGTACGTAAGCGGCGGCGAAAATTGTAGAGAAACCCGTTAAATGACAACAAGGAGGATGGCATCACCTATTCGATAATAGCCAAAAAGAAAGAAAATTGTTAAGTGAGTAAAACCTTGGTTAATAACTTGACAAAGAAAGTTATACAGTGACAGCATACTTAACACCATGAACCATCCCAGACAGTCTTATTGTGTTGAACCACAAAGTTTAGTAAAATGCGCACTGCCACTGACTGCCACCGTGTGGTTGTTTGTCGGTCGGAATCAGGCTTGGCCATTCTAACATTAGCGTCTTCGCCTAGATGACGTCTTGACACAGAACATATATATACCATAAAGTCTGTGCGTCTGTGTCGTGTTATGTGTTTAAAAAAAAAATTGGTTGTCTGTAAAGTCGGTTTACGGACGATAGTTTAACGTGACAACGTCATAACAAAACATTGATGAAATCCCTTGTTCGCATTAGGACAGATTCGCTTTAAGACAGATTCGCTTTACGACAGATTCGCTTTAAGACAGATTCGCCTTACGGCAGAAGTACAGTGAACTCGATAACTTAACGATACAATAAACGTCATTGTAACGTTACGATTATAACGTTACAATGAGCGTAATGTTACATTGAGCGTAACGTTACATTGAGTCATCCTTTTTCGTGCGTGCAGCCTGCGTTCATCGATTTATTAGACGTTGTCACGTCAAAAAATGCCCCACACTAGAAATTTCTTCCTGTATCGTGGGTGCGTATACAAACATTTAACCTGTACGTAACACAAGACACCCAGATCCGGAACAACTATCTGTAGGCAGTACAAATATTTGTTCCGTGCGGGAATCGAACCAGTAACACGCAACACAGCAGAAGATCGCTCAACCTCTACGCCAACCGTGTCGTCAATCGTCGTTTGTATGTTACGTTTTCTCATCTTAACGGCTAAACGGATTTCGATGAAATTTGCACATGGGTAGACCATAGCCTGGATTAAATGTAAGATACTTTTTTTATCCAGGAAAAATGTTTCATGTGTCTGTAATTACACGCGGCACCCATGCTCTTTAACCCGAACCAACCCAAGCTATGGTGGTAGGTCTTTCGTGTACTTTTCAGAGCGTATGCTACCCAATCGTTAAACCTTCTGATGATGTTCATTGTGAACGACCATTACATAATACATTACAAAAACTCACTGTAGACCAAAGGACTCCCCCTCTTTCCACGACTACCATGTCTTAATAAAATTGTACGCCAATCCATCAACAATTAGCTATGCCCGCCATTTCTTTCTGGTTCTACGTCAGATTAGTTCTTTAAAAACGATCTAAACAATAGTTAAGAGGGCCTCAAAAAGAGACATTCTAAAAAGTGTCTCTATCAGCGATTACATGTTAAGAGGAATTGCGGGCAGAGAGCTGTGACTAAATTTCCTTAGTAAAAAGTCATAATTTGAGGTTTGGCTCTCGCCTATTTCCTCCTCCAGTATGAGCCAAATTTTGAAGATATGCCATAAATACAGAAAAACAAAGAGACGGATCGTGGAGTCTTAGAAATAGGGTCCCGTTTTTACAAATTAATTTAGATTTTGATAATTACTTATTTACCCACTGTACGCCAATAAAAACTGCACAAATATTGGTCAACACCTTTATTATCATCTTTATAACCCTCAAGTTAACTTTGACTCGTCACTTTAACACTCTTATCCCAAACTTTCTCCACTAACTCATCAACATCAGTCATCTTGCTGCACTCAGCTTCCTTACACTCCATGAAGTACTTCCCTCGCACGCCCTCCACCTCTTCAGACACACACAGGTGTATCGTCGTCTGCGCTCCTTCTTTAGCACTCCTAAACAGCATAGCATCTGCCATCACGTGAAACATTTTCTTCATATAATAAGGCAACGTACTAAATATCTCAGTTTTAATAACTCCTGGATGAAGAGTATTGACAGTTACCCCTTCAGGTAATCGCTTAGCTAATGCCTTCGTCCAAAGAATTTGACATAATTTGCTGTTGCCATAATTCAATAACTTGCCCAATCCGAAAGTTGTGGCTGGTTTCTGTAAGTCGTCGACACGTAGTCTTGCGAAGAAGTGGAGGCACGATGACACTATGATGATTCTGCTGCATTTTGAGGCGATCAATTTGTCTAGCAACAGGTTCGTGAGCAGGAAGGGCCCCAAGTAGTTGACTTGTATCACTACATCTATTCCATCTTCGGTGAGCTTCGGATTGAGACCCAAGCAGCCAGCGTTGTTCACCAGAATATCCAGACGGTCATAGGAGTTGTTGAAGTCTTCAGCAAATTTGCGCACATTACTCAATTTTGCTAGATCTAGTGGCCTAAATTCGACGTGTTTGTTTCCTGTGGTGGCTGCTATATCGGCGATGGCTGCTGCGCCTTTCTCAGCATCCCGGCTGGCGATGACGACGCACGCTCCTCTGGCCGCGAGGTCACGCGCGGTCTCCAGGCCGATGCCTTGGTTCCCACCGGTCACGAGCGCGACCTTTCCATCAAGCCTCACATTAGACGTACACACTCCTCGAATGGGTTCAAGCTTTATTTTTATGTATATTGCTGCCGTCAGTATGATTAGAAATATTGTTAGAAAAAATATGACTGGTACTATGATTAAACAAAAAACTATGGCAAGTGTCATGTTTTCGCGATGGACAAAGCCGTGTTACTGAGCCCAGACACACGTAAATATGAAATGCGACTGTTTTCTGATTCATATAATATCTATAACCCTCACTAAAGAAACTAAAGGTCAGGCAAAAACTGGTATTCGGGCAAGAAAGACTAGGTAGTACGAAACAAAAGAAAAAAAACAGCTCTTGATGTTTCTTAAGAAAAAAAATTAAATTAATAGTTTTATTATTATTTTAAATACTTAATCTCCAAATCTTACTTCGCCTTCTATTTTCATGGCGATCTATAAATACATTAGAGGCTCTATATTTGATTACATCATCACCATCATCTCAGCTGAAAGACGTCCATTGCTGAACATAGGCCTCCCTCCCCAAAGTGTCATCACATTGGCCAGTCTCGCATCAAGTGGATGCCCGCATGCTTTACCAGGTCATCCATCCACCTAGTGAGTGGCCTTCAAACGAAGCTTCTTCCGGTTCGCGATCGCAACTCCAGAACTTTTCGTCCCACTCCCATCGTCCATCCGTTCTGCACCTTGATTTCATTATTCGAGATACATACATTTTCAATCCGTGGCGAGGGCAAGTCTTTACCTATGAAATTGCGTATTTTTATGCAATAAAATAATGTTTTTTTTCTCTATTAATCAAAGTAATCACCCATACAATCGATGCATCTTTACCAACGCAGTGGCAGTTTATTGATGCCCTTCTTAAACAAATCACCTAGCTTGTCGGGAGGCAACAAATTTTTCAAAGGCATTTTGTACTGCTGTAGTGTGTGTAACATATCCTCCCTATATAATTGTACTTAGCATGTAAGTTGAGGCATTAAACGTTGATACTTCGATTAAGACACTTCTTTCATTTGGTCTCCCGAACACCGAACAGTACATGGCGACCCTGCCTGTAACTGGATCCGGCTCGACCGCGATCGCCAACCGCGATTTTATTCGGAAACTAGCTGACCCCCGCGGCTTCGCTCCCGTCAACTGGCTACCTACCTACCTACCCTAATTTATTTATTTCCCATAACTACCCTACCCACCTACCCTATCTACCCTACCTACTCTACTCTACCTACCCTACCCTACCCTATCTACCCTACTCTACCCTACCTACCCTACCCTACCTACCCTTACTACTATACCAATGTAACCTGTAAACTTTTGTTTCGACCGGTGGCGGCGATCTAATTAAAATTTAGAACATAAAAGCTGCTATTGTTTGTCAATCTTAAAAGATAGACATATGCTGTCGCGGACTTTTTTTTAGAACTTTTAAAGAAGAACAATTCCATCATACATTATATTTGCGTAACTTAAACCGTTTACGCAGCGCACGCAACAAAAGCTCTCAAAAAGGAATATTTTTGCCCGTTTTTGCAAGTTTTTTCATTTATACTCGGCTCCTATTGATTGTAGCGTGATGTTATATAGCCTATAACCTTCCTCGATAAATGGACTATCCAACACAAAAAGAATTTACAATTCCAACCAGTAGTTCCTGAGATTAGTGCGTTCAAACAAACTAACAAACTCTTCAGCTGTATAACAATAAACAATAGTGTGACGATGTGTGTTTTATGTGTGGACAAAACGGACGATTTCCCGTAAAATATGTGCCAGTCAACGCAAAGCGAGGAGGAGGTTTTTCTTAACCAAAATGCAGCGGGTGCAAATAACGGACAGGCGCAGCAAAACCTTAGCAGGCATCTGGGTATGAACAGCATAATTTTAACAATCATGACTGTTATTGGCCTGATTGTATTACTATATCATCATCATCATCATATCAGCCGAATGACGTCCACTGCTGGACATAGGCCTCCCCCAAGCGTCGCCACATTGACCGGTCTCGTGCGTCCCGCAACCAGTGGATCCCCGCAACCTTCACCAGGTCATCGGTCCACCTGGTGGGAGGCCTTCCAACGCAACGTCTTCCGGTTCGCGGTCGCCACTCCAGAACCTTTCTGCCCCATCGGCCATCCGTTCTGCGAGCAATGTGCCCTGCCCACTGCCACTTAAGTTTGGCAATTCTTCGGGCTATGTCGGTAACCCTGGTTCTCTTGCGGATCTCTAAATTTCTGATTCGATCACGCAAGGACACTCCGAGCATAGCCCTCTCCATTGCCCTTTGGGTGACTTTAAGCTTTCTCATTGTAAGCGACCACGTCTCAGAGCCATATGTCATCACTGGCAACACACACTGGTCATAGACTTTCGTCTTGAATCACTGTGGTAAGTTGGACGAGAAGATACCGCGCAACTTCCCGAACGCTGCCCAGCCGAGTCGGATTCGACGGTTGACCTCTTTCTCGAAGTTGGCCCTACCCAACTGGATCGTTTGTCCCAGGTAGACATAGTCGTCCACAACTTCGAGTGTAGAGTCTCCGACCTTGATAGGAGTGGGTGTAACATGGGCATTTAACATCACCTTTGTTTTGTCCATGTTCATTCTAAGACCCACTCTTTCGGAAGCTCTACTGAGGTCATCGAGAATTGTACTGAGGTCCTCCATGGTCTCAGCCATAACCACTATATCGTCGGCAAACCGAAGGTGAGTGATGTACTCGCCATTGATGTTAATGCCTAGCCCTCTCCAGTCCAGAACCTTGAAGACATCCTCCAGTGCAGCGGTAAACAGTTTCGGAGAAATGACGTCGCCCTGTCTCACACCTCGCTGCAGAAGGACTGGTTCCGAGGTCTGATCCTGAAGTCGAACTGACATGGTGGCGTTTTTGTACAAGCACGTCAACACCTCAATGTACCGGTAGTCGATCTGGCACCATTGGAGAGACTGCAGTACAGCCCAAGTCTCGATCGAATCGAAGGCTTTCTCGTAGTCCACAAACGCTAAACACAGAGGCAGGTTGTACTCTTCAGTCTTCTGTATAACCTGCCGCAGCGTATGTATGTGGTCTACGGTACTGAAGCCTTTACGAAATCCGGCTTGTTCGGGAGGCTGGAAATCGTCAAACCTGCGCGCGAGACGATTCGTGATGACTCTTGAAAACAGCTTGTAGATATGGCTAAGAAGTGTGATGGGCCTTTAGTTCTTCAGTAGGGCATTGTCACCCTTCTTGAAGAAGAGATCCACCACACCCCTGCACCATGCCTGTGGCGTTTTCCCTTCGAGTATGACGGAATCAAACAGCTTCTAAAGGGCCTTAAGTATTGGTTTTCCACCCGCCTTCAGGAGTTCGGCCGTAATTCCGTCGTCACCCGGTGCCTTGTTGTTCTTAAGCTGTTTCAGAGCCATCCTAATCTCATACAGGCTGACGTCGGGAATGTCTTCGGTATAGTGTCGGGTCAATCTAGCTCTAGGGTCATTCGCTAGATTCGCGACAAGTTTACTGGTTGACGTGTACAACTGCCCATAGAATCTCTCGATCTGCCTCAGAAGCTCCGGTTTGGCGGAAACGATCCTGCCATCATCGGTCTTCAGTTTCGTGAGCTGGCTCTGCCCAATAGATAGATCTCTTGCAAATACCTTGGAGCCCTTATTCCGCTCAATTGCGTCTTTAATACGCTCAGTATTAAAGCGGCGGAGGTCGCTTTTCAAGGACTTTGAGATCCGTCTATTTAGCTGCCGGTATTTCAACGCATCGTCTGAAGACTGCAGGATCATCTCACGCCTCTCCTCCATGAGCTTGAGAGTAGGATCAGAGTGCTTTTTGTTCCTATCTGTACGGCGGGTCTTGAAAAACTTAGACCCGACCGTATGGACAGCTTCCACGAACCCATCGCTGTAATCGTCCACGGAGCTCCCTAGGCACTCGAAACGATTCTGGAGTTCGAGCTGAAAGTTCTCGGGGTTTTGGACCTGGATCTGGGCTGGACGGAGCGTGGACTTCATCAGCCGAGACCTTTCAAGCTTAACATTAATGTTATGTATTACTATATATGGCATATAAATGCTATGAGAAATGCCATAAACAGTGGATAAGACAGGAAATGTTCCACGCTACGTTCTGGTGTTTCCGATCCTCATCGGGACACAGGACACCTCTACCGATTGCTGCTGAGTGTACTGCGGGTGCAGCAGAGTCTTCAAGAAAGTGAGTGCGTAAAGAAATTAAAACCAAAATGTGATAGGGCGACATTACATTAAGAGCCCCTACCCATGTTTCCACCTCACCCATTACCTCACCTCACCTTACCCATTTTGCCCATTTTTAGACCTCTAGCTAACGGAGACTATTTGTATAGAGACACCCTTGTAGCCAGTATTATTCTTTAGCAACTTACTCCTAAATACAATCTTGTGGAATCGGAAGTGCCTTGCCTATAAGTATGTGCCCGACACAGTTCTCGAAATTGGCAATGTCACGTTGTATTGGGATCGGTCTATCATCACTGACAGGACTATTGTTGCCAATAAGCCTTACATAGTGGTGATTGTCTGGTCATTACGAATATTCCTACGTAACGGTTGGGCAATTCGATAATTATGGTGAATTAATATTAGTCCAAGAGCGAGCTCGGGAGCTTAGGGCACCCCGACACGGATAGGTTAGGTTCGAAGGAGATGACGAGAGCTGAAGTGAGCGAGCAACTCAGCTCCCGCCATCACCTTCATGTTTTACTTTAAACCCTCCAGACAGAAATAGGAGCCCCGCGCGGTGGGGTTATTATGGATGAAACATTATTCAGAAAGCCCGGTCAATTTAATAATTTCAATAGTTTTTATCATATTGTCTACTCATATTGGGCATTTTTCAAACTACCCGGGCATCATGATTAATGCCGTATTACTTGGTCCATAACATATATAACATTAACAAAATTTTAATATCAAACTACAAAAAAAAAAGTATCACTGTTCAATGTTATCTTTGGACATTGACTCAGCACTCGGCCCGGCTGACGCGCGGCCCAGATAAAATACTGTGTGATTGCATCCTACACGCATAGGACACAAACAAATTTGTGCATTAGTGTGTATTAAGACGAAATAGTATTTAAGCTGTACAATATTGTAAATAAGTCAGAAAATTTATATTCTTGTCTCATTACCCCTCGCTGTGGCCAAGACACCTTTAGCCATCTCTGATCAGTCCTGTGAGTCTGCTGGACTGGCAGTGAGTGTACCCTTCCCGAACCTGGAATTCCTGCCTACTATCCGTCTGTAACCTTAGTTCGCATGTTGCAGACATCCTGAACTTATCTATATATTTATTTATCACACACTAGGTATATGGTAGGTTAGGGCTGTAGGGCTTATAGGGCTTAGAGTCGTAGGGACTGTTAGGCTGTAAGGTCTTAGTAGGTCCTTTAACTTATCATATATTTTCATGTACTGTCACACCCTTAACATTACTGCGGCCTCACGTGACGTATGTTAGGGTGGGCGTACAGTATCAAAACTGGTTAGGCCAAGTACAAAGTCATGCGCAATGTTCGAGTTTCGTCGGGAGCGGCAAAAATAAAAGCGACACAGGCCCGTCGTCATGAAGCCTTTGAGCGAGACTGAATGCCTCACGCGAGTTGCAACAAATAAATAGTCTAAATAATGCCTTATTAACAGGCATTATTTAGACAATTTATTAAAAAAAAAAACCCATAAATTGGATTCGATTGATTAACACCTCAAATTTCAAATTAATTTTTAGTTATTTTTATATTCAACATTTTCATACGCGTAGGCGACGCTTTCGCACATGATAAAATTGCCTTTTTTCCGCGTGAAAAAACATTTTTTTTAAGTACAAATACAATAAACTTTGAAAAACAAAATTGATGACTATTAGATAGTTATACTAAGAACGCATGCCTACCTGCTAGCTTGCTTAGACGGCCAATTTTCAGGTATCAGGTAATCAAGGTACATAAAAACATTACTTACCTCACGTAAATTCTCCAAGCTGATTTTTACGTATATTTTAGGCAATATCCTTAAAAATAAGTCGCCAATACACCCAGTCACTTTCCGTCGGCAGTATTGCTTTGCAGACGCTTTTAAGCTCCCAAAATAATTACTTAACTTCACGTGAATTCTGATGTTCCATTTCTATAAATGCCCACCAGACAACTATTTTAAAACCGCCGCTCGTCGTCCCTGTCGGCGTCCTCGCTGGAGCGCGAGTCGTTAGGGTAGGTGTAGGGTAGGTGTAGGGTAGGTGTAGGGTAGGTGTAGGGTAGGTGTAGGGTAGGTGTAGGGTAGGTGTAGGGTAGGTGTAGGGTAGGTGTAGGGTAGGTGTAGGGTAGGTGTAGGGTAGGTGTAGGGTAGGTGTAGGGTAGGTGTAGGGTAGGTGTAGGGTAGGTGTAGGGTAGGTGTAGGGTAGGTGTAGGGTAGGTGTAGGGTAGGTGTAGGGTAGGTGTAGGGTAGGGGTAGGGTAGGTGTAGGGTAGGGGTAGGGTAGGTGTAGGGTAGGTGTAGGGTAGGTGTAGGGTAGGTGTAGGGTAGGTGTAGGGTAGGTGTAGGGTAGGTGTAGGGTAGGTGTAGGGTAGGTGTAGGGTAGGTGTAGGGTAGGTGTAGGGTAGGTGTAGGGTAGGTGTAGGGTAGGTGTAGGGTAGGTGTAGGGTAGGTGTAGGGTAGGTGTAGGGTAGGTGTAGGGTAGGTGTAGGGTAGGTGTAGGGTAGGTGTAGGGTAGGTGTAGGGTAGGTGTAGGGTAGGTGTAGGGTAGGTGTAGGGTAGGTGTAGGGTAGGTGTAGGGTAGGTGTAGGGTAGGTGTAGGGTAGGTGTAGGGTAGGTGTAGGGTAGGTGTAGGGTAGGTGTAGGGTAGGTGTAGGGTAGGTGTAGGGTAGGTGTAGGGTAGGTGTAGGGTAGGTGTAGGGTAGGTGTAGGGTAGGTGTAGGGTAGGTGTAGGGTAGGTGTAGGGTAGGTGTAGGGTAGGTGTAGGGTAGGTGTAGGGTAGGTGTAGGGTAGGTGTAGGGTAGGTGTAGGGTAGGTGTAGGGTAGGTGTAGGGTAGGTGTAGGGTAGGTGTAGGGTAGGTGTAGGGTAGGTGTAGGGTAGGTGTAGGGTAGGTGTAGGGTAGGTGTAGGGTAGGTGTAGGGTAGGTGTAGGGTAGGTGTAGGGTGGGTGTAGGGTAGGTGTAGGGTAGGTGTAGGGTAGGTGTAGGGTAGGTGTAGGGTAGGTGTAGGGTAGGTGTAGGGTTGGTGTAGGGTAGGTGTAGGGTAGGTGTAGGGTAGGTGTAGGGTAGGTGTAGGGTAGGTGTAGGGTAGGTGTAGGGTAGGTGTAGGGTAGGTGTAGGGTAGGTGTAGGGTAGGTGTAGGGTAGGTGTAGGGTAGGTGTAGGGTAGGTGTAGGGTAGGTGTAGGGTAGGTGTAGGGTAGGTGTAGGGTAGGTGTAGGGTAGGTGTAGGGTAGGTGTAGGGTAGGTGTAGGGTAGGTGTAGGGTAGGTGTAGGGTAGGTGTAGGGTAGGTGTAGGGTAGGTGTAGGGTAGGTGTAGGGTAGGTGTAGGGTAGGTGTAGGGTAGGTGTAGGGTAGGTGTAGGGTAGGTGTAGGGTAGGTGTAGGGTAGGTGTAGGGTAGGTGTAGGGTAGGTGTAGGGTAGGTGTAGGGTAGGTGTAGGGTAGGTGTAGGGTAGGTATATATAACTTGTACACGGTTCTCCCCGATATTGCGGTCGGAGGATTATATTTCTGTGACAATTTTATAACAGTATTTATAATATTATCAATATAATTGTAGTCGCAGGATGGGACTACTGAGGTTACATACTATATTAAAGGCTATTTTTACTAATCTACATTACAGTATTACAGGGCATTTTAATTTTTATCTGCTTAACACTATTAGCTGGTTAGGGCTCTTTTTTTTAACACATTGTTATTATTATTATTATTTTTTCTTTTTTTTTCTTTTTGTTCTTTTTTTTTTTTTTTTCTTTTTTTTTTTTTTTTTTCTTTGTTATTTTTACTATATTTTATTTTGTATATAAATATATATTTTTTATGTCAC
Organism: Orthosia incerta; assembly: GCA_948252205.1. Lineage (NCBI taxonomy): Eukaryota > Metazoa > Arthropoda > Insecta > Lepidoptera > Noctuidae > Orthosia > Orthosia incerta. The sequence goes on from OX411758.1 coordinate 13,078,215, forward strand.
ACAGCTATTACAATACCTTATATATTTAACACTTTGTACAATATAACTCACTATATTTACTGTGTTAATTTCTTAATCTAAGTTTTATTTCTATCTATTACTAATCTTATTATTTTTAAACAAAAATCTAAGAATTGACTTCGTGTATCTTTATTTATCATAATTATGTTTATGTTATTTACGTTAATTATTACGTCTAGTTTTTGTTCCAGGTTAAATCTGGCTAGCCCATATACTGGGCACTCAGCTATAAGGTGCAAGATCGATTCTTCTGCGACCGGGTCGCAGATACATGAAGGTGAGTCCTTTATTTTAAAACGGTTAAGATATTGGGAGAAGCCCCCGTGCCCTGTGAAGAGTTGTGTGTGTAGGTATGTAAGTTGTATCTTCCTAATTGTTCTGTAGGCCTCTGTGGCTGAGGGAAAGAATATTTTAGTGACACTGGCTTTGCACTCTCTTTGATATCTTTCCTCCCACTTGTCAATCGAAGCACTTCGTATGGTTCGCTTGACAAATGAGATAGGACATTTATCATAGTCTGATTTCCTTTTGAGAGTCAGTGCCGCTGTTTTCGCCAGTTCATCTGCCCTTTCATTTCCCTGTATCCCAACGTGGGCCCTGACCCAATACAGACGTACATTCTTGCCTGAGAATTTCAGCTTCTTAATATTTCTTTTTGTTTCCAATGCGAGTGGGTTGCAGGTGTCACCGTTCCTCAATAGCTCCAGAGTTGATCTGGAGTCACTAAATATGTTGAACTCTTTTGCCTCGCTACGCGCGATCAACTCCGTAGCCTGATTTACTGCATAGAGCTCCGCTTGGAAGACAGTACAGTACTGTTCGAGCTTAAATTTCTTGGTTTTGGTTTCGACCGCCCCATTCCACCAGGATAGGGCAGCCCCAACCTTGCCCTCTATTTTGCTCCCGTCCGTAAAGATTTGCACTGTACCCTCTCTCATGCGCTGCTGTACCTCCGCTTCGCTCTCCAAGCATTGGAATTCTAGTTCTTCTTCCTCAGCTGGGTGAGGCCTCGCCAGGAAGCTCATTTTTGCTTCGACTGATCGGTCTTTGAGGAATGACTGAGGCTTACCTCTCTTCGCCTCATAGAGGGATGCTACTTCCTTGACTCTTAGGTCAAGAGGCAGCAATCCTGTCAAGATCAGAACCGAATTCAGTGACACTGTCCTGTAAGACTTGCTGATTTTCTGGGCGAAGCCCCTTAGAACAGCGTTCAGTTGGTTTTGTACGTAAATCTTATCCACCGCCTTGGCCCATACACTAGCTGCATAGAGGATCACCGGCTCTACAACCGCAGCATAGATAACCCTTAACACTTCCGGGTTTAATCCCCAGGTTACCTTTGCTGCGCCGGACAGCTGCCTAAAGATGTTGATGGCTTTTTTGCAGATATATGTGACGTGGCTCCGGAATGTCATCTTCCGGTCGATTATAAGTCCGAGCAGCTTTATCTCCTCTACCAGCGCAATGTCAACCCCGCCCATCCGCAGCCGTGGTGTGTCGAACTTTAGCTTCTTAGTTAGCAGCATGGCATGAGTTTTATGCGGCGCAAACTTTAGTTTGTTTCGAACACCCCACCGCTGCACATGTGCCAGGCTGGCATTGGCTTCGATCTCCAGATCCAGAGCTGTTTTCCCGGAAAATATAAGCACCACGTCGTCTGCAAATGCCTGGCAGTACGTTTTCTTCTCCTCCAGTTCTTCAAGCAGCGGGTTCAGGAGCACATTCCAGAACGTGGGGCCTGCGATCGATCCTTGCACGCATCCTTTTGAAGTCCTCTTTCTGTATTCCGTGCCAGCATATCTCACCGTGACCCTTCTGTTTTTCAGGTAGTTCCCCACCAGTCTTCGGAGGTTGAGTGGACACTTTTTCTCCGCCAGGCGACTTTTTATTGCTGGCCACCACGCACTATCAAACGCCCCTTCTATATCTAGTGAGACAACTACCACCAAGTTCTTCTCTTTTAGCTTTAAGTCTATGTATTGAGTCATGTCGTACAGAGCGTCCTCCGTGCTTCGCTGAGGCACAAATCCATATTGTCGCGGATTCATTCTGGGCAGCATATGCCACCTCAGTCTCCGTACCAGCATTTTCTCCAAGATCTTTCCGAGAATAGGCAAAAGCCCAATCGGTCGGTAGGACTTTGGATGGGTATAATTATCCTTTCCAGGTTTTCTAAGTACGACGACCGCCGCCTCCTTCCATTTTTCTGGGAAGCAGGACAGCTCGAGGCATTTGTTCGTTATGGCCAGGAACACATGCTCATTGTTCCTGATTGCGGCCTCACAGATGTCCGCAGTGAACCCATCAGGGCCCGGCGCCTTCTTCGGGTTAAAACTCCTCGAAGCATACCTGAGTTCAGCAAGAGTGAAGGGTGGATCCATTTTGTCCTCCGGTTTGCCTTCATCTGAACGTGCCGCTGCTTCTCTTGTGCGAGCGTGTTCGGGGTTGTCTTCCTTCTCGTCATCCTCTGGGAAGAAGGTTTCCGCCAGGACCCTGGCTGATTCCTCTGAGTTTAATACCTCTCCATTCCGGACTATTGGCAGGTCTTCATGCCTCTTCTTAGATTTTAGGGTAACCCTATATATGCCATCCCAGACGCTCTCCCTGTCCTGCCTCCCACAAAAGCTTTTCCAGCTCTCAGTTTGTGCCTTGTATGCTTGGGACTCATACTCTTCCTTTGCCCTTAGGTACTCCATCACGACCCATTTGCGACGACATGGAGCTGCGCAACGGATTCTTCGCTTCTTCGTGCACATGGATTTCTTGAGCTGATCGAGTTCTTCGGTCCACCATGGTAAGTACGTTTTATCTACTTTCTTTATTCTAGGTATTGTATTGTCACAAGTTTCTGTAATAATTTTTGTTAGTTCCCCTATACATTTTTCTAGCCCTTCTAAAGTATTTATATCCTCTATATATGTTTTATCAATTTTGTTATCTATTAATTTTTTTGTAATTTCTTCCCCAAAACATTTCCAGTCTGCTTTTTTAGTATTGTAAACCCTTGTGTTACTATATTTAATTTTACTCCCAATTCCTTTTTTTGTTAAAATTCTAAGCACTATAGCATTGTGGTCTGAACTCGTCATTTCCGTGTTTACTCTCCATTCTTCCACATGTTGAAGCAAGTCCTCTGAACAGGCCGTGATGTCTACTGTGCTCTTGTACCTCTTTACCCCTCTTATTGTGTCAAAAGTTGGGATGTTTCCGCGATTTAGTACATGGAGGTTGAGTTCGTCTAGGGTTCCAGACAAAAGTCTTCCCCTTTCATCCTCTCTCTCGCTTCCCCACCATGCACTCCAGGCGTTCACATCCCCTCCCACCAGTAATTTTGCCCCCTTTGTTTTGTATACTAATTCTCTCAGCTGGTCAAGGTATTGCTCGATATCGATATAGTCCTCGAAGTAGACGGACGCTACTACGGTGGTCGTGTCCTCTACCGTCAACCTTGCAACTGCTATATTTTCAGTTGTCAGTGTCGGACACGCCACTGCGTCCACTCCGCTATCGAAGATGACTATCGCGGCTTTGATGACTTTATCGCCAGTTCTTGTTGCCTGAATCACTCTTGTCCCGGGGTAGGTCTTCATCTCTCCCTTCGCCCCTATATAGGGTTCCTGGACAAGAGCGTACCTGACTTTCCTGCGCCCAGCTTCGAGTATGAGTTCCTCCGTTGCCAGTTTTTTCTTTTGGAGGTGGTGTAGGGTAGGTGTAGGGTAGGTGTAGGGTAGGTGTAGGGTAGGTGTAGGGTAGGTGTAGGGTAGGTGTAGGGTAGGTGTAGGGTAGGTGTAGGGTAGGTGTAGGGTAGGTGTAGGGTAGGTGTAGGGTAGGTGTAGGGTAGGTGTAGGGTAGGTGTAGGGTAGGTGTAGGGTAGGTGTAGGGTAGGTGTAGGGTAGGTGTAGGGTAGGTGTAGGGTAGGTGTAGGGTAGGTGTAGGGTAGGTGTAGGGTAGGTGTAGGGTAGGTGTAGGGTAGGTGTAGGGTAGGTGTAGGGTAGGTGTAGGGTAGGTGTAGGGTAGGTGTAGGGTAGGTGTAGGGTAGGTGTAGGGTAGGTGTAGGGTAGGTGTAGGGTAGGTGTAGGGTAGGTGTAGGGTAGGTGTAGGGTAGGTGTAGGGTAGGTGTAGGGTAGGTGTAGGGTAGGTGTAGGGTAGGTGTAGGGTAGGTGTAGGGTAGGTGTAGGGTAGGTGTAGGGTAGGTGTAGGGTAGGTGTAGGGTAGGTGTAGGGTAGGTGTAGGGTAGGTGTAGGGTAGGTGTAGGGTAGGTGTAGGGTAGGTGTAGGGTAGGTGTAGGGTAGGTGTAGGGTAGGTGTAGGGTAGGTGTAGGGTAGGTGTAGGGTAGGTGTAGGGTAGGTGTAGGGTAGGTGTAGGGTAGGTGTAGGGTAGGTGTAGGGTAGGTGTAGGGTAGGTGTAGGGTAGGTGTAGGGTAGGTGTAGGGTAGGTGTAGGGTAGGTGTAGGGTAGGTGTAGGGTAGGTGTAGGGTAGGTGTAGGGTAGGTGTAGGGTAGGTGTAGGGTAGGTGTAGGGTAGGTGTAGGGTAGGTGTAGGGTAGGTGTAGGGTAGGTGTAGGGTAGGTGTAGGGTAGGTGTAGGGTAGGTGTAGGGTAGGTGTAGGGTAGGTGTAGGGTAGGTGTAGGGTAGGTGTAGGGTAGGTGTAGGGTAGGTGTAGGGTAGGTGTAGGGTAGGTGTAGGGTAGGTGTAGGGTAGGTGTAGGGTAGGTGTAGGGTAGGTGTAGGGTAGGTGTAGGGTAGGTGTAGGGTAGGTGTAGGGTAGGTGTAGGGTAGGTGTAGGGTAGGTGTAGGGTAGGTGTAGGGTAGGTGTAGGGTAGGTGTAGGGTAGGTGTAGGGTAGGTGTAGGGTAGGTGTAGGGTAGGTGTAGGGTAGGTGTAGGGTAGGTGTAGGGTAGGTGTAGGGTAGGTGTAGGGTAGGTGTAGGGTAGGTGTAGGGTAGGTGTAGGGTAGGTGTAGGGTAGGTGTAGGGTAGGTGTAGGGTAGGTGTAGGGTAGGTGTAGGGTAGGTGTAGGGTAGGTGTAGGGTAGGTGTAGGGTAGGTGTAGGGTAGGTGTAGGGTAGGTGTAGGGTAGGTGTAGGGTAGGTGTAGGGTAGGTGTAGGGTAGGTGTAGGGTAGGTGTAGGGTAGGTGTAGGGTAGGTGTAGGGTAGGTGTAGGGTAGGTGTAGGGTAGGTGTAGGGTAGGTGTAGGGTAGGTGTAGGGTAGGTGTAGGGTAGGTGTAGGGTAGGTGTAGGGTAGGTGTAGGGTAGGTGTAGGGTAGGTGTAGGGTAGGTGTAGGGTAGGTGTAGGGTAGGTGTAGGGTAGGTGTAGGGTAGGTGTAGGGTAGGTGTAGGGTAGGTGTAGGGTAGGTGTAGGGTAGGTGTAGGGTAGGTGTAGGGTAGGTGTAGGGTAGGTGTAGGGTAGGTGTAGGGTAGGTGTAGGGTAGGTGTAGGGTAGGTGTAGGGTAGGTGTAGGGTAGGTGTAGGGTAGGTGTAGGGTAGGTGTAGGGTAGGTGTAGGGTAGGTGTAGGGTAGGTGTAGGGTAGGTGTAGGGTAGGTGTAGGGTAGGTGTAGGGTAGGTGTAGGGTAGGTGTAGGGTAGGTGTAGGGTAGGTGTAGGGTAGGTGTAGGGTAGGTGTAGGGTAGGTGTAGGGTAGGTGTAGGGTAGGTGTAGGGTAGGTGTAGGGTAGGTGTAGGGTAGGTGTAGGGTAGGTGTAGGGTAGGTGTAGGGTAGGTGTAGGGTAGGTGTAGGGTAGGTGTAGGGTAGGTGTAGGGTAGGTGTAGGGTAGGTGTAGGGTAGGTGTAGGGTAGGTGTAGGGTAGGTGTAGGGTAGGTGTAGGGTAGGTGTAGGGTAGGTGTAGGGTAGGTGTAGGGTAGGTGTAGGGTAGGTGTAGGGTAGGTGTAGGGTAGGTGTAGGGTAGGTGTAGGGTAGGTGTAGGGTAGGTGTAGGGTAGGTGTAGGGTAGGTGTAGGGTAGGTGTAGGGTAGGTGTAGGGTAGGTGTAGGGTAGGTGTAGGGTAGGTGTAGGGTAGGTGTAGGGTAGGTGTAGGGTAGGTGTAGGGTAGGTGTAGGGTAGGTGTAGGGTAGGTGTAGGGTAGGTGTAGGGTAGGTGTAGGGTAGGTGTAGGGTAGGTGTAGGGTAGGTGTAGGGTAGGTGTAGGGTAGGTGTAGGGTAGGTGTAGGGTAGGTGTAGGGTAGGTGTAGGGTAGGTGTAGGGTAGGTGTAGGGTAGGTGTAGGGTAGGTGTAGGGTAGGTGTAGGGTAGGTGTAGGGTAGGTGTAGGGTAGGTGTAGGGTAGGTGTAGGGTAGGTGTAGGGTAGGTGTAGGGTAGGTGTAGGGTAGGTGTAGGGTAGGTGTAGGGTAGGTGTAGGGTAGGTGTAGGGTAGGTGTAGGGTAGGTGTAGGGTAGGTGTAGGGTAGGTGTAGGGTAGGTGTAGGGTAGGTGTAGGGTAGGTGTAGGGTAGGTGTAGGGTAGGTGTAGGGTAGGTGTAGGGTAGGTGTAGGGTAGGTGTAGGGTAGGTGTAGGGTAGGTGTAGGGTAGGTGTAGGGTAGGTGTAGGGTAGGTGTAGGGTAGGTGTAGGGTAGGTGTAGGGTAGGTGTAGGGTAGGTGTAGGGTAGGTGTAGGGTAGGTGTAGGGTAGGTGTAGGGTAGGTGTAGGGTAGGTGTAGGGTAGGTGTAGGGTAGGTGTAGGGTAGGTGTAGGGTAGGTGTAGGGTAGGTGTAGGGTAGGTGTAGGGTAGGTGTAGGGTAGGTGTAGGGTAGGTGTAGGGTAGGTGTAGGGTAGGTGTAGGGTAGGTGTAGGGTAGGTGTAGGGTAGGTGTAGGGTAGGTGTAGGGTAGGTGTAGGGTAGGTGTAGGGTAGGTGTAGGGTAGGTGTAGGGTAGGTGTAGGGTAGGTGTAGGGTAGGTGTAGGGTAGGTGTAGGGTAGGTGTAGGGTAGGTGTAGGGTAGGTGTAGGGTAGGTGTAGGGTAGGTGTAGGGTAGGTGTAGGGTAGGTGTAGGGTAGGTGTAGGGTAGGTGTAGGGTAGGTGTAGGGTAGGTGTAGGGTAGGTGTAGGGTAGGTGTAGGGTAGGTGTAGGGTAGGTGTAGGGTAGGTGTAGGGTAGGTGTAGGGTAGGTGTAGGGTAGGTGTAGGGTAGGTGTAGGGTAGGTGTAGGGTAGGTGTAGGGTAGGTGTAGGGTAGGTGTAGGGTAGGTGTAGGGTAGGTGTAGGGTAGGTGTAGGGTAGGTGTAGGGTAGGTGTAGGGTAGGTGTAGGGTAGGTGTAGGGTAGGTGTAGGGTAGGTGTAGGGTAGGTGTAGGGTAGGTGTAGGGTAGGTGTAGGGTAGGTGTAGGGTAGGTGTAGGGTAGGTGTAGGGTAGGTGTAGGGTAGGTGTAGGGTAGGTGTAGGGTAGGTGTAGGGTAGGTGTAGGGTAGGTGTAGGGTAGGTGTAGGGTAGGTGTAGGGTAGGTGTAGGGTAGGTGTAGGGTAGGTGTAGGGTAGGTGTAGGGTAGGTGTAGGGTAGGTGTAGGGTAGGTGTAGGGTAGGTGTAGGGTAGGGTAGGGTAGGTGTAGGGTAGGTGTAGGGTAGGTGTAGGGTAGGTGTAGGGTAGGTGAATGTTTGGTGTTTTTATGGCAAAACAAAGTTTGCCGGGTCAGCTAGTTATATTTAAAAAAACAGCAAGAATTAAAAAATCTGGGCAATAATTAAATTGTAAATAAATGCTCATTTCACTACAATAATTCAAGAATTTTATCCTGCAAGCTGTTTTGATAAATTCGAATAAACTTTTTTTTTTAAGAAATTTCAAGTCAAAAACTCGATAGTGTTAATAATTTTATTGAATAACAGCATTTTTTTAAATTAATTATTTATTGGGCATTAATCATAAAAAAATCAAAGTAGAAAAATATTAATCTCTCAACATTACTGAGCGTGTGTCACAACATTAATGTACAGTGCCTCTAATCTTCATTATCATCGTCATTGAAATTAGACAATTCATCATCCAGACAATTGACTTGAAATTGAATATTTAAATAAATAAATAAATAAAAAAATAAAAAAAAATCGTCATTGTCATCATCAGCATTATTGCCTTCCACTGAAAAACAATTCAAACAATGAAGATCTGACAAACTAAAGAGACATAAAAAATATGAGAAACGAAAATAAATTACCTGATTGTTCTTCCAGCGACTCACTGAAAAAACTCGGTATTTGATCTCCATCAATCAATCTGCCTAGCCTTTTCCCAACAACATTAGGGTCGGCTTCCAGTCTTACCGGATTCAGCTGAGTACTTGTGTTTTACATGGAGTGACTGCCTATCTGACCTCCACAACCCAGTAACTGGGTAACACGGTACCCCTTGGCAGGACTGTCATCATCAGCATTGTCCTCATTGCCTTCCACTGTAAAAAACAATTCAAACAATGAAGATCTGAAAAACTAAAGAGACACAAACAAATATGAGAAACGAAAATAAATTACCTGATTCATCCAGCGACTCACTGAAAAAACCCGGTATTTGATCTCCATCAATCAATCTGCCTAGCCTTTTCCCAACAACATTAGGGTCGGCTTCCAGTCTTACCGGATTCAGCTGAGTACTAGTGTTTTACATGGAGTGACTGCCTATCTGACCTCCACAACCCAGTAACTGGGTAACACGGTACCCCTTGGCAGGACTGGTGTCAGATATCAAGCTTCTGACTACCCGTAACGACTGTCAAAGATCTTCAAATGACAGCCGGGGCCAACAGCTTAACGTTCTTTCCGAGGCACGGAGGAAACTCGGTATGTTGAAATGGTCACCCATCCACGGACCGACCTCGTCAAGCATTAGGTACTTAACCTTGATGATCGACCAGTGCGGCTGTTGTTATTTAGCCACGAGCTCCTCTAATTCTGGGGTAATTGATCTCCATCGAACCAATGAAAATCATATGTACCATCTTTTAATGTCCAGCATTATTTTGTCCAGATCCAATCAAACGTGCTCAATCATTGCCTGTATTCAAAAGACTTGTAAGGGAACATTATCTGTCGCTGTCTTCCTCTTAGCTTGTCAATTTCAAACAGATACTGTGATTGTCAGGAGATTGTCGTCATTTTTTGTATTTCTTTTTATTTGCCTATATATTAAGTAGGTATGTATGTTTTTATTTATCTATTACATAGCTTATGTATTTATCTGTGTATCTATTCTAGTATATCATTTTAGCACTGTTATTGTTACACCAATGACCGCCCCATTTCATGTCCAAGCAATTACTTAAGGCCGCCCATTGTATGTGTATTAGACTTAAGTTTCTTTTTAGTAATGTATTTTATGGTGTACAATAAAGCATATCATAAATAAATATTTTCGGGATTGAAAATATTTATCATCTTCATATTTGCATTGTTCCAAAGACTAGCAATATAGTTAGCCCGTCGTAACTGTTGCTAAAGCTCACTTTTGCAAGGTGGTAAGTTGCTAGCATCGAAGTTTTTTAATATTTTTCGATTGAATTCTTCATTAATATCAGAAACCATATAATTGTTAATAAACAGTTGGAGTCTGGTAGCATCTACATCAATTATTCCAGGAACGTTGTATACATCACAGATATTTTTTTGTAATATGTTGAATACACGTTCTTCTTCATCTACATCACCAACAAAATCCAAGGAACCAAAACGGTGATATGCTTGTTGGTATTTTTAAATTTTCTTCAAAATATTAAACGGCCGTTGTTTGCCCTTTTTGAAAAATGCTAGATTAAAATCACACCCTGTGATAGCATGGAATGCTGGTAAACTTCGACACAACGACGGTCCGAATTGTTCGCAGATATTATTCAAGTCAACATACCTCTGCTTGTTACCAGTGCCGGTCAAAATTCAAACGTGGGAATCACCATTTTTCAAATTATGCATATTTCCCAGCATTATGGCTGCTCTATCAGTATCTGAGCATCGTATCACAAAATTAGCCTGGGCATCGATGTTGCATACAAAGATCCAACCAAGATCTTTGTATCAGCTTCCTCATTCTCGGAACACGATAAATCTACTGTCGAAAAGGTATACATGTTATTATTGCCAATGAATGGAATCAGCTCATCAGTAGCCCAGTGTAGTAAAAAAATTCAACAAGAGACTGTTTGAAATGGATGTTTTTTTATTTCGTTCGCAAAATCTGATGACTTGATTTGGTCCAGTAATGTTTTTTACATTCTAAGCTTAATTGCTACTCAATACATCTACGCATTATACCTGAACGTTTAAGCGTAATATAGGGCGATTTATAACAGTCCGCACCAACACTGTCTTACTGTGAAGACACGGACTCCCCAAGTGAAGTGAAGAAAGTGTGTTGAATTCTAGTTGTGATGATTCATGTCGACGAGATCTTTCATAGAAGGAGAAAAATACTGGTCAAAAATGACATAATATCTCGCTGCTTTCAATTGGGTCACCATTTGTAACATTTTAATTTAGGGGATGATGGGCCCCTTGGATCGGTTTCTCTTCTTGGAAAAGGTTTTAAAATAGATGTCTGGTGGACATATATAAAAATGGAGCATCAGAATTTACGTGAAGTTAAGTAACTATTTTGCGAGCTTTAAAGCATCTGCAAAGCAAAACAGCTGACGGAAAGTGTCTGGGAGTATTGGCGACTTGTTTTTAAGGATATTGCCTAAAATATACGCAAAAATCTGCTTTTTTTTTTTTTTTTTTTTATTTGTAATGGGTTTGCTCTTGACTCTAGTCTAGGTCATAGGTGACAGAGACAGAGTCTACGATGGAGTGAGCTTACCCAGAAGTAGCCTGTTCACTCTAACTTTGAAGAGATTCGGGTTGAATGCGTTCGGAAACACAGACGCAGGCAGTGAGTTCCACTCATTCGCTGTGCGCATTATAAAGGAAGTTTGGAAGCGCTTGGTTCGAATTGGTGGAATGGCAACAAGGTAAGGATGATAACTTGCAGTGCGTCTAGATGTCCGATGGTAGAAGGGGGCTGGTGGGATGAGGTCGTGGAGTTCCTGAGCACACTCACCGAAGTACAGTCTGTAGAAGACCGACAAGCAGGCAACTTTGCGGCGATGAGCCAAGCTGTGAAGCTTGGCGTCCACCAGTTCCACGTTGCCAATGAGCCTCTTGGCTCTGCGTTCCACTGAGTCAAGCGCGGCAAGCTGATACTTAGCTGAACCATCCCAAAGGTGGCTGCAATACTCCATGCAGGATCGGACTTGTGCTTTGTATAGGGTTAAAAGCTGTCCAGGCGTAAAGTATCGCTTCACTTTATTTAGGATGCCCAGTTTTTTGGCCGCGATTTGGGCTTTGTTCTCAATGGAGGAGCCGAAGTTGAGACTGGATGTCAACTCCATGCCTAGGAGCTCGAGCCGATCAGTCACAGGAACAGACGCACCCCAAAAAGTAGGCGTTTGATCGAACAGACTCCTTTTGGCGGTAAAAAGACACGCCTGTGTTTTGGTGGCGTTAAAAGAGACCAGATTGTCATCACCCCACTGGGAGACAAGGCTTAAGGTCAAATCTGTCCGCTCAACCATAGCCTCCCTCAAGGAACGAACTTCATCCATGCTGGTTTTTGCGCTGGACAAGTATCTCTCTGAAACAGTACTGTCATCTGCGTACCCAACAATACCAGGCTGAAGTAGGTCATTGATGTGCAGCAGGAATAGAGTTGCAGAGAGAACAGACCCCTGAGGAACTCCGGCATCAATAGCCATAAGGTCTGAGGAGCAGCCGTCAATGACTACTCGGATCGACCGTTCGCTAAGGAAGTCTGATATCCAGCTACAAAAACCAGCGGGGATGCCATAAGCAGGAAGCTTACTGAGCAGACTCGCGTGCCAGACCCTGTCGAAGGCCTTCGAGATATCAAGCGATACAGCAAGTGCTTCGCCGTGTCTCTCGATGGCTTCGCCCCAGCAGTGCGTGACATACACAAGAAGATCGCCAGTTGACCGTCGCCGGCGAAAGCCATATTGACGGTCACTGAGGAGATTGTTGTCTTCAAGGTAGGTCAGCAACTTTCTGTTCAGTACTCTTTCCATAACTTTGCACAGAATAGAGGTAATGGCGATCGGACGGTAATTGGCAGGGTCTGCACGGTTGCCTTTTTTGGGCACTGGTTGCACATTTGCAAGCTTCCAGGATTTCGGCACCGTCCCTTTTACAAGAGAGAGGCGGAACAAGCGTGTCAACACAGGAGACAGTTCTGGCGCACACAGCCTCAGCACTCTCGCTGGAATGCCGTCAGGTCCGCTGGCCTTGTTCACGTCTAGACTGCACAATACTCTCCGGACCTCTTTAGTGTGCACAGCGATCTCCGGCATCGAAGAGTCACAATGAGGTACAGTAGGTGGTTGCTTGGAGCCAGCGTCCAGACGTGAATTGCTAGCAAAAAGAGATGCAAATAAATTTGCTTTGTCACTTGCAGAGTGAGCCAGCGACCCATCAGGTTTCAGCATCGGAGGTAAAGTGGGCCGACAGAAATTCGTTTCAACCGCTTTAGACAGGGACCAAAACTGTTTACTACCCGGAGGGTGCGATGCCAGCTTGGCCCCAATACGTCCAATATGGTCAAAACGTGCCCGACGCAGAACCCGCTTGCAGAACTTGGCGGCAGAATTAATTAATTGGCAGGGTCTGCACGGTTGCCTTTTTTGGGCACTGGTTGCACATTTGCAAGCTTCCAGGATTTCGGCACCGTCCCTTTTACAAGAGAGAGGCGGAACAAGCGTGTCAACACAGGAGACAGTTCTGGCGCACACAGCCTCAGCACTCTCGCTGGAATGCCGTCAGGTCCGCTGGCCTTGTTCACGTCTAGACTGCACAATACTCTCCGGACCTCTTTAGTGTGCACAGCGATCTCCGGCATCGAAGAGTCACAATGAGGTACAGTAGGTGGTTGCTTGGAGCCAGCGTCCAGACGTGAATTGCTAGCAAAAAGAGATGCAAATAAATTTGCTTTGTCACTTGCAGAGTGAGCCAGCGACCCATCAGGTTTCAGCATCGGAGGTAAAGTGGGCCGACAGAAATTCGTTTCAACCGCTTTAGACAGGGACCAAAACTGTTTACTACCCGGAGGGTGCGATGCCAGCTTGGCCCCAATACGTCCAATATGGTCAAAACGTGCCCGACGCAGAACCCGCTTGCAGAACTTGGCGGCAGAATTAAAGGCTCTCTTCCTCGCGCGAACCCTACGCGCTCTAACTTTGCGGTCGCGGGCCCCGACCCAGGCTTGGTAAGCAGACTCTTTTCGGGCCTCAGCATGGGCGCATTCTGCATTATACCAAGGTCTGGATTTGTGACCGAGCGGAATGTCGGAGAATGGAATGAAATATTCCATTCCCTGCCGAATCACATCCGCAACCGCGTCGGCACAGTTCGAGGGGTCACTCGAGGAGAAGCAGACATGCCGCCAAGGATAAGACGCAAAAAAGTGCCGCATCTCGTCCCAGTCTGCTGACTCGTATCGCCATACTCGCCTCGTGCCTCTAGGGCTGCTTGGAGAATTTACGTGAGGTAAGTAATGTTTTATGTACCTTGATTACCAATTTTAGATCGAATAAGGGACAGATGTATCTGACTTGTATACATCTGTCACTTACTCGATAACAAATTGATACCGCTCTAAGAGCTTATGGTCACCCCCCTGATACCTGTAAATTGGCTGTCTAAGCAAGCTAGCAGGTAGGCATGCGTTCTTAGTACATCTAACACTACTCAATCGTCCACATTTCCTTCGTCAGAAAATACGTGACGTCTGGTGGCTCTGGGATCTTACTATATATACTATATGCCCAGTCCATACCATTTTTTTGCAGATTATTATTCGCCACCAGTAAGCTGAAAAAGCAATTGAAAACCTGTTGTTTCGGGATTACGTAATAACGTGTGTTAGGAATTTTTTTTTTCTAATTTAATTTGAGCAGTTATCAAAAATATTTATTGTACAATATGCGACGCAAAAATTTGCATTAAAAGATTTATCAAATATCTTGTAGTTATTGAGAAATTTGCGCTGAAAAAGTAGCTGTTTTCTGTTTTTAGCTCGTTTAGAAACTTGTAAGGGCTCTTAAGTGTTTGGTGTTATAAAACTAAAATGCATTAAAGAGTGCATTAAGTGTTTGGTGTAATTATGGAGAGGACATAGTTCAGGACTTTTACCTATAATTTAATTTTTACAATTAATACCCCAATTTTATAATTAAACTCAATGTTTTAAAAGTTTAAAGGACATGTATGTCAACCTAGAATAATATTTTTTTTAATATAAAAATATGTAGCTGCCTATTTTTTGTAATTAAATATAAACAACACATATTATGGCTGATGAGCTTACTGATATATTAACGCAATTAAAATATATTAAAGAATATCTCACGAAGCTGGGACCAGCAGAAGATTGGTACAAGATTTAAGTGGTAAATATAACCAAGCTAACGATTTATATAATAAGTTTAATGATAAATGTACGAAAATAGAGTATAAGTTATCAAGTAGAGAAGTAAAATCTTCAGATCTAAAAGTTTTAGAAGATTTGTATGAAAAGATAAAAAATACATTCTAAAACGTCAAATCACTTTGCTCTGTCGGAAAGATGGTCGGAAAGCATCAACTCCAACATGGAAAAATTTCTTTTGAAAACGGCAATTTTATTGCTACCCGTTATGACTGGTGACGAAAACGTAACCAAACAATTAATCGCCAACATAGAAATGTATGAGGCTATGTTGGACAGCAATGATAAAATAGTAATTTATACTACAAGTGCGGAAGGTAGGTGATTCCCGATGAGTAATATCATACAACATTTTACTATGCATTGTGCGAGGAAATAAAAAAAAATACCTGAACCAAGCAAGAAATTAATAAAATTGCGGGCTTATTCAAGTGCGCTCAGCATATCCACAGATTAACAAATAGCTCCTCAGGCATATCTACTGCGCAAGTGCAAATAGCTGTCACGGCGTAACGCAAAAAGGCACGAGCAAAATATACGTTCTTCCAAACATATTTAATGAATATTTAAAATTAATTTATTGATCAAATCTAAATCTAGAGTAATTAAACCCTTTAATGAAGTATTAGTACTATTTTACCTTTTATATGAATAATAATCTGTACTTAACTAATTTGTAAAACTTTTCTCATATAATAAAAACTTGCCTCTGGCTGATGACGAAGTTAAAATAAAAAAATACAGAAAATTAAAAAGCACTAGTGAAAAAACGTGACACTTTCCGCACAGTTTGGCTGCTTGGAAAACGCTCTTTTCGAGGACATGCATTGTAAAATCATTAATTAATTTATCTTAAAATCAAGGTTGTCAGAAAATGCGAGATTGTGCATGTCTCAAAATTATTCTTCAATTGTAGAATTAATAAAGGATATTATGAAATGTTTCCTACTGTCGAAAAAGTAAGATACCGTGATACAATAGTTATTTATGCTACAAGTGCGGAAGGTAGGTGTATTCCGCTGAGTGGTATTTTATTTACGAGCGAGCGAAGCGAGTGAGTGAATAAATCGACACGAGTCGGAAATCATCTTACGCACATGTATCATACAAAATTTTACTATGCATTGTGCGAGGCAATAAAAACATATATCTGAACCAAGCAAGAAATTAGTAAAATGGCGGGCTTATTCAAGGGCGCTCAGCATATCCACAGATTAACTTTTACTGCGCATGTGCAAATAGCTGTCACGTCGTAACGCAAAAATCCATGAGCAAAATATTCATTCTGCCAAATATATTTAATGAATATTTAAAATTAATTTATTGATCAAAATCTAAATCTATAGTAATTAAAAACGCCTTAAATGAAGTATTAGTTTTGTTTTACTTTTTACATGAATGATAATCTGTACTTAACAATTTTTTTTAACTTTTCCCAAATAATATAAACTCTATGCGGCGGGCTGACGTTGGAGTTAAAAATTAAAAAAATACAGGAAAGTAAAAAGCACTA
Source organism: Orthosia incerta (assembly GCA_948252205.1). Lineage (NCBI taxonomy): Eukaryota > Metazoa > Arthropoda > Insecta > Lepidoptera > Noctuidae > Orthosia > Orthosia incerta. The sequence goes on from OX411758.1 coordinate 13,094,177, forward strand.
GTAAAAAAAATACACTTTCCGCACAATTTGGCTGCTTGGAAAACGGTCTTTTCGAGGACATGCATTGTAAAGTAAATTACAGCGGGCAAAGCAAGGTGGAAGGACATTTCAAGATTTCGGTAAGGATATCGAGATTATGTTTGTGGACTTGGCAATTTTACAGACCAACAGAGATTCTCAGAAGTACGAAAATTTAAAATAAATTAACGAGAAAAATGCGATTAAAAGATTCTCAGACGGCCTTAGAAATAGTCATACGACTATTTCTAAGGCCGTCTGAGAATCTTTTACCAGTACTATTGTAGCAGCGCGAAATTATCGCACGCTGAAAGATGTTATCAGGGGAGCAATGGGTGAGTGGTCATCGCAACCAGAAAGTTCACTCATGCATTTCGGGCAAGCAAGAGGTAAGTTTAATCATTTTAATAATCGTGGATATGGTCATCAGAAACAAGTTAATTATATAAGGAGGCCTATGGCGCAGTCGATACGTGGAAGAGGTGCGCGTTCGGGAAATAATTTACTAAATAATAAACTACCATATAAACAACCGAGGTAAGCCAAATTACTATTATAATCGTGGTAGCTGCGGATATCATAATTCATATTATACTCGAGGAAATAGATTCCAAAATAATAGAAATAGTAATAACCAGATCAATATGGCTCGACCAACAACTAAAAATTCGCAGGAAAACCAGCTGAAAAGTTCGGGAAATATTGAGACTGCATAGTTTTTTCGTGCATAATGCAATAAATACAATATGTGACAGTATAAATTTCGTTCCCATGAGTGTATCTGGTGTTACTCGGAATTGGTAAGTAGACACCGGTGCATCATTGTCCGCCGTGAAGTACGAGAAATTAGTTTCGCAAGACATTCCATTTCAATTAGAGCGAATTTGCGTCAGAGGTATTGGTGGGGACATTTATTCCAATGGTTATGTATGTATATTTGAACTTACAAGTAAATAATACCGAGCTGATTCATTAGTTTAACGTATTTAAAAATTTACCTTGTCGAACAGAGGGTTAATCTACCTAGCCTTTTCCCAACTAGTTTGGGATCGGCTTCCAGTCTTACCGGATTCAGCTGAGTACCAGTGTTTTACATGGACCGACTGCCTATCTGACCTTCACAACCCAGTAACTGGGTAACACGATATCCCTTGACTAGACTGGTGTCAGATTTCAAGCTTCCGACTACTCGTAACGATTGTCAAAGATCTTCAAATGGCAGCCGGGACCAACAGCTTAACGTGTTTTCCGAGGCACCGAGGAAACTCGGTATGTTGAAATGACATAACCTTGAAGATTGACTCGTGCGGCTGCTATTATTTAGCCACGAGCTCCTCAAGAACAGAGGGTATCAAAAAAAAAGGTCAGGATTTTTTAACTAAATTCAATTGCAACTTGAACTTCAAATTAAATACATTATCTGTTCAAACAACTTCAGGAATAATTGTTTTAGACTTACGAATGGAAAAAATCGGTTTTAATCGGCCAATGGAGTTTTTTGGCCGAAGCAAACTAGATCATCTAAATAATAGACGATCTAGTTTGCTTCGGACTTAATATGAATCAACATAATAAGAATTTAGTAGATATTTTCGAAAGATTGCGAAAAGTCAACCTCAAGGTTAACCCTCATAAGTGTAATTTTATGAAAAAGGAATCATTCAAATCATTCAAAAGGAATCATGTGGTCTCGGCCAATGGAGTTAGCCCAGACCCGGAAAAAACTAAGGCCATTCAATATTATCCTAGGCCATGTAATAGTGATGAGATCAAACGATTTGTGGCGTTTACCAATTATTATCGGCAATTAATTCAATTTTTTGCCCAAATCGCTATCCCACTAAATATATTGTGTCAAAAAGGCGTAAAATTCAAATGGACCGAGGAATGTGAGAACACATTTAAGCACCTAAAACAATCTCTCATGTCACCACCAATATTGAAATACCCGAATTTTACACAAGACAACTAATTTATTTTATATACGGACGCATCAGGCGTTGCGATTGGTTCTATCTTATGTAATAAACATGATTAACCATGATGATGACAGAAATATCTGAGGTCTAGATTACGTACAAGTCTGAAGAATATCAGCTTCAGACTTTAGTAAAAGTCAGCAAAATACCGGACGGCATGTCTTTGTTCCCATGGAAGATGGGTAGGACTTTAGTGTGGGACACTACTTGTGTTGATACTCTTGCGCCATTCCATGTTCCTAGCTCATCGTACTGGCGCTGCCGCTGCAGCTGCAGAGAACCTCAAGCGCAGTGGCGGATTTACACATTTGCCGCCAGTAGGCTATTCAAATTTTGCCGCCCCTTCTGATATTCGATATCATAATCCTATTCACAATTTTATTTATTAAAATAAAAATTGTCGATGAAATTGAAACTTTATGATTTTGTGCACTACCCTCCTCATTACATCACATTTTTTCCCGTTATTAGTATGATTGTGTAGTGAACAGAATAGAGCAGCAGATAATTTAATAGGGTATTGTTCGTAATGTTTTTAAACTGTAAGTGCAATAAAAAAAAAAAAATACGTTTACCGAATGTACATTATGTTGTGTAAGCTGTATTCATATTGTGTAAGTAGTTTTAAGGCATAATTATATAGTATTTACAGTTTATATATGTTTTTACAATGCATGTCCTCAAAAAGAGCGTTTTCCAAGCATCCAAACTGTGCGGAAAGTATCACTTTTTTTTACTAGTGCATTTTACTTTCCTGTACTTTTTTATTTTTAACTCCAACATCAGCCCGCCGCATAGTTTTTATTATTTGAGAAAAGTTTAAAAAATTAGTTATGTACAGATTATCATTCATATAGAAGGTAAAACAAGACTAATACTTCATTTAAGGCGTTTTTAATTACTCTAGATTTAGATTTTGATCAATGAATTAATTTTAAATATTCATTAAATATGTTTGGCAGAATGAATATTTTGCTCGTGCCTTTTTGCTATACGACGTGACAGCTATTTGCACATGCGCAGTAGATATGCCCGAGGAACTATGAACTATTAGTTAATCTGTGGATATGCTGAGCGCCCTTGAATAAGCGCCATTTTATTAATTTCTTGCTTGGTTCAGATATTTTTTTTTTATTTCCTCGCACAATGCATAGTAAAATGTTGTATGATACACGTGCGTAAAATGATTTCCAACTCGTGTCGATTTATCCACTCACTTGCTTCGCTCGCTCGTGAATAAAAATACCACTCATCGGTAATCACCTACTTTGCGCACTTATAGCATAAATAACTATTATTGTATTAATACCGCAAATTGAAGATAAAAAGGCTGCTGATATAAGGTGATAAAAACTATACGCCATAAAAAGTCAAAATAGTGACAACCTTAACACGTTTTTGAGAAGCATTTTCTTGAAACATAGGCCCAAGTTGAAATTAATAATAATATTCTAATATTTATTTATTTATTTATTCATTTACACATACAATTATTTTTACAGGTAGAACCCAAGGTAATAAAAGTAGTCGTACAATGCGACACCCAGAGACGCCCCTTGAAATCTGATCACACACCTACTCGCGTCTATGATAGACCAGTCCCAAGAAACGGCTCCTTGTGCCGGCATAAGTTACATGGAGGACAACACACTAACAGTCACCCTCTGGAATTCCGCCAAAGAGCAGGAAAAAATGTCCAACCGTTGAGAGATGCTATTAATGATCGTAACCGCCCGACATACGGGTGCAAACTTTAATAGGTTTGTACGGGCTACCGGAGTTTTTAACAGACACTCCCTCGGCCCCAACCGTAGCCTACTGTTTGGAACGAGTAATCCCAACGATTCCAAGATTTGCGGATTGTTTAGCATCCCACGAAACACCATAAAGACATATTTGACCAGAGCAAGATTGCGCCTTACTTCCAACTTAGAGTACCCAACCATTCCTATTACAAATAGAGTTGGATACATAAACGGGTAAAACGGGTAGACGCCAAATTGCCTCATATAGAGGTACCGTGTAAACTTGTTCTGCATCTTTTCCACCATCTGAGAATATTTAGTTTCATAAGGATTCCAGATGATAGCACTAGTTTCCAAGTTGCTTCGTACCAACGCATTATAAAGTGATTTCACTGCTGTCATGTTAGTGAAGTCCCGGGTTTCCCGCATGACGAACCCAAGATTTTTGAAGGCTTTTTTACATACTTGCACGACATGAGTTCGAAATGATAGATCCTCAGTAAAGGTGACCCCAAGATCTCGTACTGACCCCAAATATATATATGTCGGGTTTAGTCAATAGTACGGACGTCGAAACATATTGCAAGCACGCCATCTGGCGGCAAAGCAAGAACAACTACGCACTGCCACACTTATCAAACCGCTTGCGCGGTAGGGACAGCATAATATGGAAGTTGAGTACTGACAGCCGTAGAGCCAACACGTGGTATCAATGTCGATCCGTAATATTAGTAAGCAAGAATGTAACTTGTGTCTATTTGAATATACTCAGTCTATCGAATAATTTTTGTTAATGTTGTCAGTTGCAACTACTCTCAGTCTTTAATAATGAAAAACCAGTCCGGAGCGGAGCAGCGAGGAGGCTAGTAACAACCAAGGAGCTGGACAGGTCAAGGAGGAGCGTGTGGACGTGTAGAAAGATCCATACACACGGATCTTTATGCTAATCTGGTGAGTCGTTTTCATTTTGTTATGACTATGGCCAAGAGTGTTCATTATTAAAAATTCTGATCTTCTGTACGGTATGGCGGTCAATGGATCGTCGGGGTGGCCCGTGTCAGGTCATAATATGATGTTAGTTATCGCTAATCATACTTTAGTGTTGCTGAAGAGTTATTATTCTACTATCACTGGCAATAACCCTTGACTGGCCTTTGCCGACTATTTTTGGAAGTTAGAACGATATGGTGACACTGACAGTGACATACCTACCTTACATTTCAGTCTGGAAAATATGATAATTCCAAATGAAATACTTTGATTAGTTTTGAAGTGTGATAGTATTATGCAGTGAGAGTTAACTAAGTTTGAGAAGAAGCATGATAGTCTTCTTTTAGAGTCAAGAGAGCCAAACTATCTGGAACGTAGTAAACCCTACCAGGCATCGTTAATTGAGGCCGTGACCGCTATGGCATTCAGACCCAATAGGTACAGGGCCCATTTAGTTTTCGTACTAGTGTTTCCGACACAACACTTCATTAGAAAAAGGCCCAACGATCAAAAAGTTCACCAGATAAACAGTAATTGTAACAAAGCCCCTAAACCTACCTGGACACTTGGGGCGCTGTAGTGTGTGATTCATGTTTTGGACAGGGGCACAGCACTCGCATTCGGTGTCCGTAATAACACATTTTGCCGTGCCGGTTTGGGTTACTACCCTGCACCGGTTGATTTCTTTCAAAGCTGTGTATGGTTAAGAAAACCGTGTGAAAATTTACTCTCGTAGTGTTTTTTCATGTTTCAGATACAATGTTGTGTCGCAGTGGACTCTCTGCTGCAAGCTAGCGGTTCAGACGCTGTATGCGAAGGCTGACGTGTCAACATCCGAGAGGTTAAGAGGAACGGCAAGCTAGAAGTACGCAGGTGGTAGCCGAAGGTTATGACAACAGCTGTGAGGTTGGGAGCGCGCAAGTTTGGAATGGAATACTCGGTGAGTCGCTTCCATGTTATTTCGATAGTGAGGTCGACTGTTCTCTAGTGAAGAGATGCTATTTCGAGTTGCTAATACAGTAAATACGATGAAACAACATGCAAAAAAGGCCAATTAAAAGTTTTCACACATAAAAATTTGCATAAAATACATATCAGCGAGTTGAAAATAAAAAAGATATGACTCAACGCCTAACAAGTACAAAGAAATAAACACAGAAAAAGAATTCTACATATCAAAGTAACGCTAACTCAAAATATTCTTGACGTTTTTAATCTTAGTATGGAACAAATCCAGATCAACATCTCGACACACCTCATTAAACGTACGACAAACTCTTATCATGTACGAATTCTAAGAGTGAGAAATTTTAAGAGTGTTCATGTTTGACCACTGAATTGTTAGTATATCTAGCACTATCACTAGGTAATTAAGACTCACTTAGTAAAAAACCAAGTAGTTAATGAGTTGAGTATGCATTGTCTTTGAATTATGGTAAAGAGTAACAGAATTGTTACAATTACTTTGTTTAGTTGTTGAACTTTTTGATCGTTGGGCCTTTTTCTAATGAAGTGTTGTGTCGGAAACACTAGTACGAAAACTAAATGGGCCCTGTACCTATTGGGTCTGCGATAGGTGATTGTGACGGGACGGTGATCGTTATACACCAAAGGCTTTAAATAGGTACGCTTGGAACGTACAAGTATGCACATGATAGATTAAGGAGAATGCCCGAGGGCCATGTACCGTTTGAAGTTGAAGATTTAGAGTTGAAAGATAATGAGGCAACTTAGTTCGGATGGTCGGACCGTACCAGTAGCCATTTCGCAGCCGTAGTCCGGTAGAAGTCGGTGTCTGCTTGTAGCAGTCCGTGGATGCGCGGTGCGCGGATTGCTCTGGCGGAGGTCGAGTCTGGTAGAGACCATAGTCATGTGGGACTCGCCGTTCTTGAGGAACGTAGTAAAACAAACGGGGGTTTGTTGGAGGGCCTAAATGTTGGCCATAGGCCACGTATAAGATTCCTGCTTTGTGTAATGATTAGATGGATGAAGAGGTACTTAGTTGCTCTAGCATTTTAATTGACCTAATTGTTTGTTTGGAACGACTAGTGGTACATGGCCCAGGGCACAGATAATATAATACTAGCATACAGATGCCTCATCCCATACAAAGAAACCGTGCCGACGTAACTAGCGTTTTTCATCTGATTAATCTTGTTATTTTTGTAAGTACCTCAATCGCTTTCGATCCCGTTTCACGGCAATAGTTGGTGTTAGCAGCGACTTGCAAGTAAAAGGGTTTACTAGGTTCGTCAACATTTTTTTCTTTAAATACAGTGAAGGTTCGTTTTATAGTATTTTTTTGCACGTTTTTACAGTTTTTTTGCACCAAAATGTGTTACAATACAAATTTTAACAAACGAGAGAAATACCTCAGAAATTAAAAAATGCGCCATCTATTGGCATCAGTTTTAAATGAACCGTTCAAATAATCTTTGAAATGTGAATTAAGAGCCCAATATTTTATAATTTTGTACTTAGGAGAGTTGATTAAACAAGAACATACAATTTTTATGTTTAATTCCAAAAAATGTTAATTTTACACACAATTCTATTTAATTGTGTGCACATATCGCTCCATCTAGTGAGATTTATTTGAACCAAATTTCCTTCCTTAGCAATGAGACCCCGTGCCCAGGGTAATGACTTAGTTAAAGAGTTTCCCTAAAATTTCCCTATTTGCACGAACCCAATAATCTAGTTTGGTCAGGGATAGCCGACCGTTGTGTGGCAACTGTGAGCCTGAGTGGCAACTGTTGGCCTGTGTGGCAACTGTTGGTCTATATGGCAACGGTAGGCCTGTATGGCACCTGTAAGTCTGTGTGACACTATGTCTTGTGTGAAAATGCATGTTTGTGTTAGGAAACTTGCAGAAAGTTCCTATTGAGTTATGAGGTTAAAAGAAAGTAAACGCGCATAGTCACGCGTGTGGTGAGATCACCATGTTAATGTTGATGACGTTCGAATCGTCAAGCCCTCATAACGAAAATTTAAATAATTTTGGTTTTCTAATTTTGATTACTATGCGTAGATCGTGTTAGTAAGACACACAAAGCTCAAGTACCAATTGAGATAGTAGATAATGAATTGAGTGAATTGACGTAACATAGGACCGACTAAATCTCTGTATGAACAGGTTCCGAGTTCAGAGAGTTGAGTTGACTCGACATTGTGGAGATGTGCGAGTAGAGCAATTGTGATTGCTAAGAGAGCTATGAGATAGCTAAGAGACCTATGAGATAGCTAAGAGAGCTATATGAGATAGCTAGGAGAGCTATGTGATGGCTTAAGATCGTGAATAAGATACCTGGTGTCTTGTTTCTTTTGTTTCATTTAATGTGACATTAATGACTATCAGTGGTACTTTGACTTTGTAATCACGAAGATTGGTTACTTTTAGGTACCAAATCAATGATTAAGTTGCTATTTTCTTTAAAGTGGAATTAGAATTACTCGTTCCGTGCAATAGTGAACAGAGAGATTTAAATGATCATGTTTGATTGTAACAAAATGTTTCCTCACTTACCTAGAGTATGAGTCAGGATTGGACGAACGAATACTGTTTGGAATTTTTTTATTTTTCAGAAAAACATCCCTTGTATGATGGGAGATTGCCAGGATGGAGTGGACTAAGACGACGTGTGGTGCAACACGAGACGACCATGAGATGGCATGGAGCAAGGACAAGAAGATGATGCCTGCGGGTGATAGCTTTGGGGATCTGTCACCTGAGAGAGGCCCGAGAAGGTGACGTGATGTGTTCCACGCTCGCCTCTCAAGAGGAACTACGGCCTACAGAACACCATGTGGCTTTAGTCAGTAAGAGTCTGACAGACCCCTCAGCTTTCCCCAAGGACCGAGGACATCCATTGAGGATTTCCACATGATTCAAGCAAGCAACAACAACTACGCATTGGCGCGCTTTTTTAACCGCTTGCGCGGTAGGGACAGCAGAATATGGAAGTTGAGTACTAACAGCCTTAGAGCTAACACGTGGTAGAATCAGTGTCGATCCGTAATATTAGTAAGCAAGAATGTAACTTGTGTCTATTTGAATATACTCAGTGTATCGAATTATTTGTGTGAGTTCAATTTCACGATTGACCCACCTACCTGCCCACACACGATGTCTTAACCTAGGGGAATACATCCTGACTTCCCGATGGTTTACATCTATAGGCCAGCCTGGATGCGACATATATATTATTAGTTAATATTATTTTTGTGGCCTTGTGGGTGATGATTTGTACCCGACCTGCCCCCGCACCCTGTGTCAAAACTATCATACTCTCGAACCCCATCCAAATACCGAGCTGGGTAAGTACTGCTTACCCTGGCAGGATCACCCATCCAAAAACAAGCGAACCAAAAAAAAGTGGTCACCCATCCCAAGACTGACTTTGGTAAGTGTTGCTTACCCTGGCAGGGTCAGCCATCCAAAACAAACGAACCAAAAAAATGTGGTCACCCATCCTAAGACTAACCTTGGTGAGTGTTGCTTAACCTGTGTTACCCATCCAAAAACAGCCAAAAATCATCCTTGGTAAGGGTAAGGATTGCTTAACTTGGCGTCTACACCAACCCAGCCGCTCAAGATAAAAATACTAGAATATTTAAAGTTAATAATATAATATAATATTAATATAATAATAATAATAATATAATATTAAGTAAATAATATTTAGTAATATAATATTTTTGGTGATAATTATGTTCTAGGTTTGGCAATTTTCTTTGTTGTAACGAGTTTATTTCTTACTTGACTCATGGTAGGAAAATTTACAAAAAATGAGAGAACATTACTTTAATGTGTTGGGTGTTTACGTTTTGATATATACCTGCCTCTATGGTTGTGACATTTGTCAGTGTTTGATTTGCTACGTCAGAAAAATACATTCTTGTATAAATTGATGATGTTTAATTTATTTCATTGGCGACGAGGATTAAGTAGTCAAAATGAACGCGGAACAATTTAAAGAATTTGTGCAAATACAACGGGAGCAACAACAGCAATTAGCAGACGTTTTGCAACAACTCGTGTTACAACAACAGCGACCGACAGCGGCGGCACCCACACCAGCAACATCTGGTACGGAGTCTACAAGCTCGGCGAACAACAACAACAACAACTGTAACAAACTCACAATTATAAAAAATTTTAAGTGCGATTCGTTTAACCCTGCTACTACGTCGGTAGATTTTTTTTTAGATTTCTTTGAAAAAAAATGCGATATTTGGGACGTAAGCGAAGACAACATCAGGAAAGAACTCTTATTTTCTTGCTTAACTCCAGAAGTCTACCACGACATCAAAGTAGCACTCATACCCAATTTTGAAAACAGTCTGTATAAAGACGTAAAATTTAAACTACTCGATTTACATCGACCTAAAACAACAAAATTCAAAGCTTTAACTGAGTTTTGGAATTGCGTGAGAGACTTCAATGAGACTATGGAACACTACGCTAACAGGCTCAAGAAACTCGCCACCGACTGTGGCTACAAGGATGACTTGTTTGAACGTCTCCTGCGTGATCGATTTGCGTCCGGCATAAACCACCCGCAGCTAGAAGTGGATCTGAAACAGAAATGGCCCGACCTACAAGAACATTACGATGGAAAGGCTGTGGAAGTTACATTTGCCAAATTATTTGCAGTAGCTCAGTCTAGAGAGCTTGCTGAGGGTGACATTCGCTTCGGTTTACCTGCTGCCACAAACAAAGTCAGAACAAAAACCAACATGGCACATTACAACAAACGGAGTACGTCTTTACGCAGGATTGGCCTAGACCAGTGCCGCCGATGCGGTGCATATGATAGGCATAAGGTGGGCGATTGTAAGGCAAAAGACCATATTTGCAAGGAATGTCAAACGCAAGGGCATTTTGAAGATTGCTGTATCAAGACTGGGAGAGCATATTTGACGAGCACCAAGTCAGGGAAGAAACGAGCAATAAAAAACGAAAACAAATTACATAAAATTAGGAACACTGACAGCGACGAGTGTTTATCAGAATCTTCTACAAGTTCAAACGTTAGTGACGATGTTTACAAGGTTGAACGCAAAAGGAACAAGGACAGCAAGCGCATTGACATCACACTCAACGGTGTCAGTTGTACGATGGACTGGGACCCGGGATCAGTATACTCCATCATTAGCACAGAATTTTGGAAACGTATTGGAGCACCCCCTTTGACAAAGGCACCGAAACTACGTGCCTATGGGAACCTCAAGCTCAAACCAAAAGGACTTACAGATGTAACTGTTGATCTCCTTGGAAGACAGAAAATTTTGCCCGTTGTCGTTATGAAAGACGCCAACCCCATGCTTTTTGGTCTCCAGTGGAGCGAATTGTACGACATGGCGTTTCCAGAACCTGTCTATTCGGTTAAGCCTACTCCACGAGACACTGGAACACTTAAACAGGTATTAGACACTTTCTCGCCTCTTTTTGACAACAAACTAGGAAAAGTTAAGAATTACGCCGTTAACATCCATATCAAACATGGTACCGTACCTAAACACGTCCCGGCACGACCCGTTAAGTTCGCGATACGCAAAAATATAGAAAGAGAACTTCAGCGTTTAGTGAACGAGGGAATAGTTACCAAAGTTGATCCAAATTTGACTCCCTTGGAATGGGCAACACCCACAGTCAACGTGGTCAAAACAAATGGCCAAATCAGAATTTGCGGTGACTTTCGCAGCACTATTAACCCTGCCATGGTAACACATGCTCATCCAGTTCCACTATTTGACCAGTTACGTCAAAACCTTGCAAACGGAGTTAAGTTTTCGAAAATCGACTTAAAAGATGCGTATTTGCAATTCGAGATCGCCCCAGAATCAAAAAAGTACCTAACAATATCTACGCACAAAGGATATTACCAATACAATAGGATGCCTTTTGGAATATCAACAGCACCCTCGATTTTTCAACACTACCTTGATGAACTACTCGGTGGTATACCAAACGTAGCGATTTATTTCGACGATATCGCCTTAACAGGGAGGGATGACGCTGAACATTTGGAAACATTGTCCACTGTGTTTGACAAATTACAACAGGCTGGTTTAAAAGTCAATTTAAAAAAATGCTCATTCTTCCAAACAGATATCGAGTACCTGGGACACACAATCAGCAAGGAAGGAATACAACCAACTAAATCGAAGATTGAAGCAATAACAAAAGCGACACCGCCTACTAACGCTCAAGAACTGCGGTCATTCCTTGGCCTCGTAAATTTCTACGAGAAATTCATACCTCACCTGCACAGCTTCTGCGCGGATCTGCATGCACTAACTGGCACGCGCCATAAGTGGCGATGGACAGATAAAGAAAATACAACGTTTGAAAATACCAAAATGCTGATTAGTGATTCAAAACCACTTGTGGCCTTTGATGAGAAGCGTCCGTTGTTTTTAGCGTGTGACGCCTCGGAAAAAGGCGTGGGTGCCGTATTATTTCATAAAGCGAATGATCAAATTCAACCTATCGTTTTTGCGTCAAGGAAGCTGAGATCAGCGGAAACTAAATATTCAGTTATTGATCGAGAAGCATTAGCCATATTTTTCGGCATCCAAAAGTTTGACCAATACTTACGTGGCACAAAATTCACACTCGTCACTGATCATAAACCCTTGATTCACGTGTTAGGCCCACAGCGCAATTTACCGAAGCTTGTTAATAATCGCTTAATACGTTGGGCTTTGATCATTGGTAGCTATGACTATGATATCGTCTTCACAAAAGGACAACTTAATTTTATGGCTGACTACCTTTCCAGGATGCCCAATCCTGATGAGAGACCGTCCCGTGTAGAATTGAAAGTGCACAGAATAATAGCTCAGCTAAAACATAACAGTGTTTCAGATATAGCGTTAAAAGAAGAGACAATAAGGGATGCGTCAAGGAATGATTCCATTTTCAAACAAATATCGGAGAACATTAAGACAGGCTGGCGCGAAAATTCATATTCAGACATTTTAAAACCTTATGCTCGAAAACGCACTGAATTGTCCATCGAAAATAAAATTTTGATGTGGCAGGGTCGATTAGTCATTCCGAATTCGCTCAGGAAGGCTACATTGAAATACCTGCACACAGGGCACCCAGGAACTTGTGCTATGAAAGCACTCGCCCGTTTTTACGTATGGTGGCCATCGATCGACGATGATATTGAAGAATACATCAAATACTGTCGTAAATGCCAAGAAAACCGGCCAAACAACCCTGAGTTGCCTGTGTACTCCTGGTCCGTCCCTGACAACCCATGGGAAAGACTTCATGTCGATTTTGCGGGACCATTTGAGGGAAGATACTGGTTTGTTCTAGCAGATGCACTCACGAAATGGATTGAGGTCAAGCCCATGAACCAAATAAATACAAACAAACTGTGTGAAGAGTTAGACTCTATATTTACAACGTTTGGGTTTCCACAATTCTTGGTGTCGGATAACGGGACACAGTTTACCTCCCGGGAATTCCAAAATTATTGCAGAGACAAGGGTATCCTACATATTAAGTCATCTCCATATCACCCGAGGACTAATGGCCTGGCAGAACGCTTGGTTCGTACTTTCAAAACTAGAATGTCATCAAGTGCGAGCGATGGCATGACCCTGAGAAGGAGGCTAGAAAACTTCCTATTTTCCTACCGTATAACACCCCATAGTGCCACCGGTAAGAGCCCAGGTGAAATGTTGTTTGGGCGTCGGTTGCATTGTGCTCTGGACAACGCTCGGCCTAACCCTAAAAGAACTCTGCAACACAAACAGATACAGGCAAACATTGAGTCCGAGGAACGAATTCCATCTTTTAAAGCAGGTGACAGCGTATTTGTTCGTGCCCGAGATGGATCCCGATGGGTACCTGCTACAATATCAAGGCGTACGCACAAATATTCTTACGCTGTGAACACTTCAGACGGTGTAGAGAGGAGATATCATGCAGATCATGTGCGTTCTCGATTAGCAGACCCAATCAGTCGAGCTGTTACTGATCTTGCCTCATTACCTTCGTCAACACCTGTTGGACACTCACTAGCACATCCGTTCACACCTCATTTTCGCCCATTGCCTCCATCCACACCTACGCCTCATTCACTAACCTTTTCCACACCTATCAGACAGCGATCACCATCATCCACACTTAGCAGTCAGCAGTCAGAATCACCTCACCCAACGCCGCAACTAACCCAACCATCAATTTGGTCCTCCTGCCAGACTACTCAAGACTCGCCTGTTATAAATCCAAATGTGTTGGAGCACATCGTTCCAAGTTCATCAGACACACAGAATCAAGCGGGCACTCCACGACAAGCCAGCGCTGAGACACCTGGTCTCCCACTGTCCACGGCTGTATTGCAGAGAGCACCAGCAAGGCGCAGTGGGCGCACCACCACGAAGCCACGACGACTTATCGAGGAGATGTCGTAGCTTATTAGGATAGGGACGAATGATATATACCTGCCTCTATGGTTGTGACATTTGTCAGTGTTTGATTTGCTACGTCAGAAAAATACATTCTTGTATAAATTGATGATGTTTAATTTATTTCACGTTTTAGGTTAGAAGATTTCTTTTACATTCGGCAATCAAAGCCCTCAAGCTTCTGAAGGCTAAGCAAATGACATTCCTGCTGTAGAACTTTATCAATACTTTAATAGCTCTACTATATCGCCGAAGATTACCAAGGAACATAATCGGAGTTACATTGACAGGTACATAACATAACCTATAAATATGTATAGCCTTTCCCAGATTTTTTTAGCCTTTTATCTTTGGTCAACAAATGAACACTGGGGTTGAGTACATCCTGTAACAGCTGGAACAGCACACAGGCATATTTCGAGCAAAATTAAAATTTACTGAATGATAGGTTACAAAATGTATAGATTTGACAGCTTTCAATAGCCATAGCACTGACTTATAAACCTAAGGACTTGCCATACCTACGAAATTAGCGTGCATACCTACATAAATCGGGCAATTAAGATGGCTGCCCATTAGCCAATGAGGTAGGCCATTTGCAACTGTTTGACAGCACAACTACAAAGATAAACGTACATATACGGCACACTACTACCAATTTTACTCGGCAATCAACATGGCGACCGGTCACGCATAGACATGATTTTGACGTCACTCAAAAGTGTTACCAAGTTTAGTCCTTGACAAACATTTAGATGTCTCTCTTTTCGTATGCAGCTCTTGGTTAGTTAAAAAGAGACAAAACGCTTTTTGACATGCGTGTGTCTATATTATAGATATTTGTATAACTATTCTTCATTATAGTAGAATATGCCGTCTCCATAGTTTTCCTACCTCATTGAGCCATAGCGATGATGCGCCACCTATCTTGAAAAAATAGCCACATTGTTAGCATCACAAATAGTCACATAAAAGAGTAATTTTGGTGGAAAAAGGTGGAGAGTAATTTTTTTGACCATTGGATTGCATATTTAACCATTGGTTGGGTTAACTATGGATAAAAAAAACTGGACCTTAGGGTCTCATAAACACTGTGGATCGTGATAAAAAGAAAAACAGAAACAAAAACTATGCCATCTACAATTAATATCAAAGTTATATCATCTTTATATCAAAGTTAACAAAGTACGACGTCAATAGGGAGGTACCAAGACGCATACGACCCGAATTCACGTTTCCAGAAATCGCCTCATCATGATTTATCATCATCATCGTTTCACCCGAAATACGTCCACTGCTGGACATAGGCCTCCCCCACCCTAGCGTCGCCACACAGAAATCGCCTAAAATTATTTAGTTAAAGAAACGCAGATAATAATACTTTCAACATTTTTCGCCTAAAACTCCGGTTTTTAAGTATTAGTTAAGTTTGCTATCTGCTTTATGCACAAAATAATGATATACTCAACAGGGCAATAATAATCGGGGCTACCACGTATGAATTCGCCGCTAGAGGCGCTGGTGTGGCGTGCTGTCTTCGATATGAAATTTAATCAATCAATCAATCAATCAATCAATCAATCAATCAATCAATCAGTCTTTATTTGTAAACATAAGTAGGTTACAGCAGTGTGCAAGATGTTACAATAATATGAGTTTCTATATGTTTTGCCATGTGGCGTACAAATATGCATTTTTGTGAGGCTTTTGCCAATTAGGTAAATTAATTTATAATAACTCCGTAATCAATATCAATTAATTGTGTTATTTAATATGCCAAGTGATGTCAATAATTAATTATAAAATCGATCATGTCAGTAATAAATAGTTATAATGTCAATAAGTAATTTTTAACAGAAAAGTTTAAGTGATATTGTCCACAGAATTGCAAAGTCATCATTATACATGCTATGGGTATACAAATATTATTATTTCAAAGAACTGTCTTCAAAATAGTCACTGAGACAATAGTAACATTTCCGTACTAATATATTACGTAATGTATGCTTAAAATTGACTAAATTGAGACTTTTTATTGAGCAGGGCAACTTATTAAATATTCTCTGGGCCATACAGAAGAAGCTTTTACTCATTAAAGCCGTGCCTGCACAAGGTACTTTAAGCTCTAACTTATTTTTATCACGAAGTTTCCTGTAATGACTTTTAAAAGCTAATTCATATAGAGCGTTGTTTGTTTTGACAAATACATTTACTTCATATATATACAGAGAAGGCAAAGTTAGGATTTTGAGGCTTTTAAATAGAGGTTGACAACTGTCAGTACTCTGTAAACCACACATAGCTCTGATGCATCTTTTTTGGGCTTTAAAAACATACTCTTTATTTACTGAATTGCCCCAATATATTATGCCATATCTTAGTGCGGATGCAACATAGCCATGGTAGGCCATTAAAAGAGTTTCTTCGTTTACAATTTTTGCCAATTTATAGAGAGCATATGCAAATTTATTAACTTTCTTACATATATCGTCCGTTTGCGGTTTCCAGGACAAGTTATTATCTATAATAACACCAAGGAATCTAGTCACAGTTTCCGACTCTATTTTGGTCCCCAAATAGTTAATGTCAACGTTTATATTAGGAATTCTTTGATAAAAATGCATTATTTTAGTCTTTTCTAGATTTATGACTAGATTATTATTATTAAGCCAAGTAATTATTTTATTTAATGTCAAATTTATTTCTGCTTCGTATGTATTAGGATCGTCACATTTTATTACTACCGTGCTGTCGTCAGCAAATAGTACCATAGGATGCTTTATTTCCCCAGGTAGATCATTTATATATGTTAAAAATAGTGGAGGTCCTAACACACTGCCTTGGGGGACTCCGTATTTAATTATGCTACTACTAGATCGGTATCTTCTTTCATTTCCAGTGCGTGGGCATATTCGTGTTATTTCTATAATCTGCTTTCTATTGTGTAAGTAAGATTCAATAAGATTCAAAATATTGCCTCTTATACCATACTTCTCTAATTTATTTAAAAGTATCCTATAGTCTACATAGTCAAAAGCCTTTGTAAGGTCCATATATATAGCACATACGGGATTTCTTTTATCAACATTCGATAGGATAGGGCGTATCAGATCATGGATAGCCATATTAATTGTCCTGTTCTTACGAAATCCTTTCTGTTCATTAACTAGAATGTTTGATTTCTCTAAGTACGTATAAAGTGCTTCATATATGACCCTCTCAAATACTTTCGCAAATATAGGTATCAAAGCAATAGGTCTATAATTTTTCATGAGACATTTGTCTTGCTTTTTGTATAGTGGAGTAACTATGGAGGTTTTGAGCTGCTCCGGGAAGATACCTTTCTCAATACCTAAATTGATTATGTAACTTAGATGTGGGGCTATGTATTGAGAGACTGCTTTTATAACTTTTGTGCATATTCCATCACTACCTACACTATTTGTATCTTTAAGAGACCTAATCTGATTCATGATGTCATTCGGTATAGTTGGTTCCATAAATAAAGAGTTCAAAGAGTTTAATTGAATGGGGATGTCTTGTGTTATGCTAAGATTTGAATTCGATACTTGGTTAATATAATATTCATTGAACGAGTTTGCTATTTCTATAGGGTTCGTAATTATCTTTGTGTCAGTTTTTATTTCACTTATAGGTTCTTTAGGAAAGTAGTTTATTCTTGTTAATTACAGTCCACGCTGCTTTGGATTTATTTTGTGATGTTTGATGAAATAGTTATTTTGAGATCTTTGTGTTAAAGATATGATTCTCTTAAGTCTATGTGAATATGCTTTGAACACATTTTTATTCTTGAGAGTGGGCTTTGTTCTGTATTGCCACAGAAGCACACGTTTCCTTTTACTGCATTTTTTTATTCCCTTTGAAATCCACTTAGATTTTTTTGTTAGTGACTTTGTAATTGTTTCGTAAGGAAAACAAAGGTCGTAAAAGCATTTAAATAGTTCTATAAAACAGTCATAAGCCTTATTAGGGTCCAAAGTATTGTAAATGTCTGAAAATGAGAGGCTTTTTATACAATTTTTAAATTTACCCAAATATTCTGGGCAATAATTTCTTCGTTTAATACGCCATGACTTAATAGCACAAGTTTTTTTAACAGGGCATCTTAAAAGCTGTGTGGTGTGGTCTGACAGTCCAAATTCAATAATTTCCCCCCTGCATCCTCTGATATTGTGCGCGAAATTGTCCAAACATGTACCACTACTTAATCTAGTGGGTTGAGAGAATTGCAATTGTAGATTATAGCCTAAGAGAATATACTCAAAGTCTAGGGTCTGTTTGTTTCTTTTTAATGTGTTTATATTGAAGTCCCCACAGATGATAATCTTTTTATTACGTTTAATGCATACTACCTGAAGAATACTTTCCAATTTAACATAAAAAGTATTTAAGTCGGAATTAGGGACCCTATATATACACACAACAATAATACCATGCTCGGTTAATTCAATTGCGCAACATTCAATCAAATTTTTTACACAATAATTGCTTAAATTTACCTCTCTACATTGATGTCCAATTTTTGTTAATATACATGCACCCCCTCTTTTACATTCTCTTGAGAAACTTATAGCTAGGTTATAATTAGGTATATTTAATAATTCTTCTTGCTCAGGCGTCATAAAATGTTCCGTAATACATACAACATCCACAGTTTTTCTCTTACTTTGCAGCTCTTCAAAACAGATATTGAGGATATCGACTTTGTTTAAAAGTCCGGCAATATTTTGGTGTAGGATATATATGTTATTGTAGACGAAAAAAGTTTGAATGTTCCTTGTGGCTTGCGTTTTGCTCGCTAATGTCGTAAACACTTTCTTGTATTTTACTATTAGTAAGCTCGTTGATTTGACCAAACAGATGTAAATCGACCAGTATGTTACTCATAATGTTGTCATATATTTTTCTCATTCCATATTTATTGATTTTGCCTGTATAGTAAGAAAACATCTTATGTGTTAAGTGAAGGTTGCTGTCGAAGATGTAAGCGTACTCATGACTTTGTACGTCTAGATAAAGGAGGTTTCTAAACATATCAATTTTGAAGTTGTATATCGGTGCTCCTGTTATGTATGTAGGGAGACAGATAACTATGTTGGTGTGTGTGACTTTTCGGAGAGATTCGTGTATTATCTTAATTACATTTATATAGTTGCTCTCCTCTTTAATGTCATTTTCTCCAATGAAAAGCAAGCAATAGTCGTTTAAGGTGAAGTCTTTTAATTTTTGTTCGATATTACTTATGAGTCGTTTTGTGGTGCTATTGGGCATTATATAGTGGCAGTAATCGAAGTTAACGGAGAACACTTCTTCAATTGCTGACGAGGATCCTTTTATTGTGTTACAACTCAGAATACACATTTTGTTCTTTTGTTTAGGCTTCGATACTACGCTTAAAATCTGCTCTTTACAAGAAGAAACTTCTTTTACTTTATTTGGCATATGGGTATTAGCAGTTTGCGTTTCCTTGTCATATTTTTTGCGTTGCGTAGATACCTCATTTACTTTATTTGGCGTCTGTGTACAGCTAATAGTTTGTGTCTCTTTATTATGTTTGTTGCGTTGTGATCCGCATTCTAGATTTAAAGAATTTGGTGAGTTTACTTGGCGCAGTGTTTTATTTTTGCGTATCGGTGTTGCACTTTGTTTCTCAGGCGTCGAGCATATTTTCTTGTATGTATTAACAGTTTTTATCATGTTTTGCAAATCGGATTTGAGACGATAGTTTTCACTATTTAAATTTTCTATTTCTTGTTGTGCGCTCAATAATTGATTCTTAAGTGTATTGTTTTGTTCAGTAAGCTCACATACAACTCCACTATTGTCATTAAAGCTATCTGGTAAGCTCATCATTGTTGTGTCAAAGATAGTTTTTTCGTTACTATTTGATAAGTTAGATAAGTCGGTTAATGAGCTCGTTCTATAGGGTTTACGGTATGTTATGTTGTTGCTGTCGGAATCCATTTTTTTTCAAAGGTATCGGTGGCGCCCTCTGTTGAAATATTTTAGTGTAGACTTTTATTATTAACCTCGAAGTATATCAGTGGTTTTGTTTGTTTCGTCCTAATAATTATATATTGTAGTTAATACAGAATATATTGTTAACTTAACATTCACAAAAACAGACACTGTTCCACGGGGTTTGAACTCGGTCCCTCTAAATCAGTGACGTTATGCAGTTGCCTGTTGCGCCAATGAGCCATACGAACTTAGTGATCTGTTCTGAAATTTGGCATTGTATTGTACAGGTCTCACTTTCAAACCAAATAAAACGGTTAGGGATGACTCATGTGATTATATTTTTTTCCACTGTCAAACACTTTTGTCATTTTGGTTTTTTGTTTAAAACTTGGGTTTATAAGTTTGAATAGTCAATGTTTGTGTATTTATTGAGAGATAATCACTGTTTAAATGTCACTGCACTTGATGTTCGTTTAATCTAATTATTATTTATTTTAAATTTATATTCACATAATGGTAAGTAACTTATAAACTAAGCCCCACAAAACCGTAGTAATGGTTTGACTGTGGGATCGGTGAGTCTCTATACACTAATTATTAAATATCATACTTAAAGCAAATTATTACTTAAAGACACATTTTTAAATAATATATTTTTAAACGATTTTTAAAGCTGTTTTTATTAGTTTCACTCCTTATATCTGCCGGCAGACTGTTCAAAAGATATGGTATTCGTTTTTTTAGGGTTCTGTCACCAAAGTAATTAGTGACTCTGGGTACATTGAATCTGCCAGCAGCCATAGATCGTGTGTTATGGTTGTTGATTACGTAAGTTAAGTTATGCTCTTGGGTACCATGGTGGTTAACTGCTAAAAGATATTTATGTTTGTAACTGATCGGTAGAATTTTACATATTTTGAATAGTTTCCTATAATCTCCTTTACAACTGTTTTTAGTTTTTTGAGTTACAAGTAGTTTTAAGAATCGAATTTGAAGAGCTTCTAATTTATCCAAGTTGGTTTTGAATGTTAATCCATAGCTGTCAAGAGCATAACTCAAAATAGAATCCACTAATGACGTAAATACACATCTTAATATATTTATAGGAACCTTAAAGCTTAGGTGGTACATTTTACTCAACAATATTCTTAATTTACTACAAATATAGTCTATGTGTTGGGACCAAGAAAAGTTCTCATCTATTTTCATACCAAGGTAGGTTACACAGTCAACTCTTTCAATAGGATTACATTTACAGTCCAGTAAGTTATTATGGTGGCATACATAATCGTGAGCAAATAAAGGTGGAGTCGCACAAAGAGGTCGTAAATATGGCGAATGAATTAACAATAATTGAGTTTTATCAGCGTTTAATATGATGCCATTGTCGTGCGACCATTTTACAACAGCGTCTATATCTTGTTGAACTAGCTTGTAGGTATCTTCTATGTGAGTGCCGGAGCGAAGTATACATAAGTCATCTGCAAACATATACGATGAACAATGCTTTAGCACTCGGCACAAGCTGTTAACATGCATGAGATAACAAATTGGCCCACATCCCGAGCCTTGCGCCACCCCACTCCGCACCTCGACTCTGTCACTAAGCACGTCCTCCACCTTCACACGGTAGGAGCGCGCGTTGAGGTAATCACGGAACCATGGGTTCAGTGGTTCTCCCACCCCGCACTCCCCCATTGCATTGAGTATGGTATCGGATTGCAAAGTGTCAAATGCTTTTTTATAGTCAAAAAATATTGTTACTACAAATTTTTTATCATCTAGGTAACTGTTAATTTCGTCTGTAAATTTTGTTAGCAAGGTATTTGTACTTTTTCCTTTTAAAAAACCGTGTTGACACTCGTTAATTATGTTATTTTTTTGAAGATAGTTACTTAATTGGTTGACAATACACTTTTCTATAATTTTATCTATACTAGATAAAATTGATATAGGTCTGAAGTTTGATACATTTTTGCGATCACCTTTTTTGTGAATTGGGCGTACTATTGCCTCTTTAAGTTTGTTAGGAAATTTGTAGCTCTTGACAGTTAGGTTTATTAGTTTAGCTAATATGGGGCTCACTTTATCAATAATTATTTTAAGGTCGGACATTCGCACAAGATCGGTACCCGGTGATTTATTTGTGTTCATGTTTTTTATTATGTTTTTAACATATTTAGAGCTTACTGGTTGCCACCTCATGGACAAGTCCATGGCTTTTACGTAGGTCTGTCTGTCCAACCAAATCTCATGACAGTTGTGTTTTGACAGTTGTGAATTGTTTTTTCGTTGTTCACTGGAAGTTATTTTGACGTTGTTTTTAAGTGGATTTTATCGTTTTTCTTTTAGATAACACTTTCTCCTATAGATTATAACTTCTTGAAGATGATCATGTTGAAAAAAGTTAGCAAAAAGTGAGATTGAATATTTTTAATTATTTTAAATCACAGTTCTTAATAAAAAATAATCACAGTTCTCGTAATGTTTCTTTTTTGTCTTTTAGCGAGATTTACATTTGTTTTATTGTTGTGGGTATTTTCCAATTATGGCAGATTACATTTCCATTTCCATTCCCGTTAATCCCTTATCGAGATACGTATCTTGGTACGGGATTTACCAAAATAGCTTTAATAGAGTTTTGTTTCGGTTAAAACGATGGATATTTATGGAAATTTTTAGTCTAACCTGAAAACTTTAACCATGGATATCTCCATAACCATGGGGCTCCGAGTGGTGGGGATCGTACAGGGGGGTAGCCAAACCACTCCCCTCTCTCCCCCACCCTCCCCGCGCCAAAAATCAGCGGCCCATAAAGGAAAGTTTATCCTAACCACAAAATATATTGGCATTGATAGCATAATGTAAATTAGGCAATAATTAATAGGAAATTGCCAAAACATTGAACGAAATCACTTGCTGTAGTTTTAAAATAACTAAAAAAATATTATCAACTTAGTATAAAATCGACTAAGAAGTTTTCAATCAAATCAAGTAGTGCACATCACTAAAATTTTGACAATTCGCCATCGTTAACGAACGAAGCCCTCTGCCGTGTCATCGAATCGTAATTACACGTCGTAGTCCAAACCAAGTACAATTTACCTAAAACTGTGCAGTGCAACGTTGGCATTTTATTATTTACAATAAAATAATTACTGTTGTAATCATGTCGTCCACTGAAGAGACTGCTCAACTTAAGGCTGGTCATCCCCCGGCAGGTATAAACTTAGTTTCCAATGCCTTTGTTTATTTATAATCAAGCGTTAAAAATAAGTTTCGTTGTTCCTGAAATCAGATGATCCGTATGGCGGCAAATATGTTACTCTGCGTTTTAATTGCAGCCAAAAACTGGAATATTCGCAATATTTTACGGAAATGAAAGGAATTTTTATGTAAACAAGTTGTTTTATTTAGAAACCACAATTCAATTAAGTATATATAGGCCTTGAATTTGAACATGACGTCATGTTGAGTATGTTTTCTGTTACGATTCATTGCGTGTTGTCAAACAAAGACTTGTTACCTTCAAGGTTGTCAGGCGGTCAGCTTAACGGCTATTTAATTACCTACTTTTTATATGAACTCCAGTTAAAAAAAATCCTGTTAGATATGGACCATTATATTTCATATAAGAATCATATAAGGTTATAAAATCTATTCCAGTTCTGTAATTTTATTGAGGGATAAACCTACAATATATATAATAAATTTACTTGAAAATTAAATTATAATCTAATCTAATCAAAAATATAAATCTGAGTAACACAAGAAATCCACCATATACAACATAGCGTAACAAATTAACATTTTAACACTGATAACAAACCAAAATTCATTCATGTTAACTCAACAAATCATTTACTACATTATTTCAAACATTTACAATTTCAGTTAAAGCCGGAGGCATGAGAATCACGCAACACAAAACCCCACATGCAAAAGACAGCGGCAAGGAGCCTGCAAATGAGGACTTAACCGGTCTTTCCGGGCCTTCACCCGTGCCTTCAAACCCTGTAACAATCACTGGTGCTCCGAACAGAGGTAATGCAGACTTCACTCCGGAAGCCGCTCAGGTGGCTCACAGTCCTAAGCCTGCAGCACACATCAACTTTAAGCCTCAAACAAATATTCAACAGCCCCGGAAGTAGACCACATATCATGTAAGGATATTAAGGTTGTTAGGTAGATCTACAGAAGATATTATCAGATTTAATTATAAAGTTATCTACTGTTATTGTAAGAAGATTACTTAGTCAATGATAAAGCCAATTCTCCTCAAAACTTGTCACATATGCCTTACAATGGTATGACCTGAAATGGCCTTGGAATAAATGTATCTTGCATAACCACTAACTTTCATAAACAATAACATTTTTATATGAGAATAAGGAGACATTTTTTTAAAGTCATTCAGCCTTATCGGTCTTACCATCAACAATATAAATGCAATAAAAAACTGCCAATATCAAAAGGTGATACCATATCTAAAAATTATTGGTTCGCAACTGGAAGATTTCTGTCTGTTTATCTATCTACCTTGATAACTTATATCATACAATTTGTTTACATTAGGCATTTTGGACGCAAACAATTTAATTTGTAACTGGTTATAAATAAGTTTTAGTAGTGATAAAGTTATCTGTTGTTGATAAGATGGGTAACCTAATTTTATTGGATGGCAACTTAAAAACATGACAATAATGTTGCACTGTTGGAGTCATTAAAAAGAATGAATCGTATGTATTTCTTTTAATTGCATTTAGTTCTGTATTAAATATAATATTCAGAATTTTGAATCAATGTTATTATTTATTTATTTATTTATATATGCTTTATTGTAGGTACACCAAATTAAAACATATAAAAGGAAACTTAAAACTAAAATACATACAACGGGCGGCCTTATCGCATACCGCGATCTCTTCCAGGCAACCTGGATGTTCTTACTGGCAATCATTTATAGTTCTATATTTACAAGTGATTCTATTCCATTTCTCAACAATAGAAGAATGGAACACATGTGCAAATAAGACAATTCATAATCAAAAAACATTATTTTACTTTTGTTCAAATACCTAATGTAAACAAAACTTAAACAAACATGTTTCTAACTTTGCCTCATTTGGTATTAAAACTTTAGCAATATATTATCTGTGCTTATACACACAAGTTTTTGATTGCATAACACATTCTATATTCAAATTTTCAATAGAGAATTTGAATTCAGAATCAGCTAAGCAGCATCAAGAATTTATTAAAATAGGCCAAAAATGTGCTGCCAGCATTTAAAATCCTGGAATAGTTTTTCCAAATGTTGCCAAGTTAGATCCTTGTTAGCCTAGTGATTAGATTGGTATATTAAGAATATTTTGTATTATAAATAAGCACTTTATTTATTTATAACGTCTTATTATATTCGTTTCTGTCTTGTTATAACAACCTAATCAGTTTACGGCTTCTAAATACTAGTTTTTGAAAGATTTAGGCAATTATAGGAATAACTAGTTTTAAAAACAGAGAAAGACATTAAAGTGATCCTATAAGGGTTCCTTTTTGAATGGAAACCTAAAAACGACTGTAAGTCCTATTTCTTCCAGTCATGCGAGCTTGTTTCAATCAACTAGTTATTCCTAAAAATGTCATAAACTAAATGATGAGAAAAGCACTAAAACGTAATTAAAGCTACAAATGCTAGAGAATTTAACGCAATAAGATACAAAATTGGTAACTGCTAACTGTATTGTTTATCAACACACTCCATCATAAATAAGTTATCTAGCAATATTATCTAACTATGGATGTAACTCGTTAACAAACTTAAGTATGTCATGTTGACATATCATCGGCAGAAAGAAAATATAAGTCATTCCGAAATGTAATAACAATAATCTGGGTGTCTTCAAGTCAAGAGTGAATTGGTTACTTCTAGACAAGCATGCTTCACCGTCGAACACATCATGACTTACCATCAGTTCAGACAGTGTTTGAATGCCTATAATGAATGAAAAAGATATTATAATGGGACTGACTTCCCATGGTACGCCATAGTTTCATCCTATGTTTTTGTAGCTTTATTACTTTATATCAATGAATTTTTATCATTGTTGTGTAAAAACGCATTACAACTACATTTGTTGACTGTGTAAAGTGTGTTACTGTACTTAGAGATAAATGGTTGCAGCTCACACCTCGAAAATAAATATACATATACACATATGAGACGTTTTCCAGCTTTTTCTCGCATGTCAAACCATCTGAGTCTGTGATTACTCTGGTCAAAGAGTATGGAGATGCTTCGGATGCCGCTGCTAAAGGCGAAACTATCAAAACTATCCATCCAACCAGGAATGTCACCGTATACTCGCACTTGACATAGTAACGTATTGAAACTGACGACTTTGAATGGATTCCGCGACAGAATTCGTGCATTCAAGAGTCTGTCGACGAATTTTATAAGTACTGCCGTGGCACGATCATTCTACGCACTGTGCCTATGGTATTGCAGATGTCCATAAGCAGTGGTTTCCATCAGATGGACCGTCTCCTTATGTATATGCCTATTTATGAACACTTCTCTTTTAGAGGAATCATTGGGTGTAAGCACAAACCATTTCATTAGAATATAATATGGTACGAATGTACGAGGAGCAGAATAATATAGTATAGATAGTTCAGTACATAGATATCCAGTGTTGTACTCAATAATTTTATTATAAAGATTTTAAATGTCCACACTTCCTGCACAAATTTTCTGTTCTACATTCTACAGTTCCTTTATTAGTAGAAGTGTCGCCAATAGTTTTGATTATTTATGTTTTTGAAAACGAATTTAGCGGGCCATGAGAAGATATAAATTAATTATTAAACATTTAAGGTCCTGAAAATGTACAGGGAATAAATCTATTATTACTTTTTTAATTTGGTTTGTGACAAAATTATATTTAACTTATCCGTTTGACATTTTATTTAAATTTTATCGAAGAACTAGTTTCTCAAGCAATAATTAAAGTGGTTAAAATAATAAATAATATATCAAAAAATTAGATAGTGCACTTTATATTAGGTTCTTATTTGGTGCTATGCCATTAAATTAAAAAAAGTATTTCTTCACATTCCTAAACATTGAGTTTATGGTGGCATTACAGAATTTAAAAAATAACAAAAAAATATTTTAGTTATAGTTTTCCTATTCTTTATTTTAATTGGTCTGAATGTTTTGCATTTGGGCCAAGTTTTAAGTAATGTTTTATTTTTTATTTTATTAGTTTTAAAATAAATTGGTATAAAAACCAAGATGCGTTTTTATTTCCCAACCATTGTCGACACTACAAGTCATATCCACATTGATCTTAGACTTAAATGTGTATGAAATACGCAAGGCAATATTTACGTCAATGGTATACAGATGCAGGGCCCGATCTAGCAATTTTGTCGCTCCGGGCATAGACAATAATTGCCGCACTTAGGGCCCTTTATAATGACGCATTTTAAGGAGGTAAATGTTTCAGGACATTATCCATTAAAAAAAATCCGGCCAAGTGCGAGTCGGACTTGCGCACAAAGGGTTCCATACCATTATAGCAAAAAACGGCAAAAAAATCACGTTTGTTTTATGGGAACCCCACTTAAATATTTATTTTATTCTATTTTTAGTATTTGTTTTTATAGCGGCAATAAAAATACATCATCTGCGAAAATTTCAACTGTCTATTATCACGGTTCATGAGATACAGCCTGATGACAGACAGACGGACCGCGTAGTCTTAGTAATAGGGTCACGTTATTACCCTTTGGGTGCGGAACCCTAAAAAATGCGATGTTGAGACGTCGGATTCGATAAAGCCGCTTTTTTTACAACTTCGAGCGAAGTGAGCTCGAAAATTCCACCTAAGAATTTTCGAATCATTATGAATGTTAAGTTATTTATCGGTGGGTTTACAACAAGAACCAGTAACATTCGACAGCGAAGCGAGCTAGAAAATTTGAGCACCACACCGAATGAAATGAAAAGGGCTGTTAGTTCAGTTTTGCTGCTCTGGGCATTTTCTAGGCTCGCCCCCCCCCTTGATCCGGCCCTGTACAGATGTGAATGTTACCTACCAACACCATGTTCTCTTAATTACTCAAACCAAAATGAATGCAGTTGAGCACGCTCGTTTTAATAATTATACTACTGGCCGTTGTAGGGTAAGCTTCTCATATAGAGGCACTAGCATGCTCAAGGCGAGTTGGCGATTTGAAACTTAATAACTTAAAGTCCAGCCCCTGTAGCCAAGTTGACAATCTACAGTCGATAACGCTCGCGCTGGTAGAAAATTAATCAATGTATGGGAATGACAAATCTGAACGTTAAGTCACGTGGTCAGAGGCCTTAGTGCGAGTTTTTATTCACGCTCAATGGCGTTAACGTAAACTACAATTTGTATTGAAACTGGATAAGCGCCGTCTGGTGACGGCAAGGCAAAACCTCTTTTTTTGTATACTTTTTGACATAAGAGATCGTTTACGTTATCACGAGTGAGTACGTTAAAAAACTCGCACTAAGCACACTTACCATAAAAATAGAAGGCGTTAACGATTGTAAAAAGAAGATTCGATACGAAACGATTGTAACTTGGGTAGGGGGGCAGCCTAATTACGTAATCGAGTTCGGCAGGGCAAAGCGAACATCTTAAAGACCATGACACATTTCCTTAAAATGTTTTCGGTATAGAAAGGGTACAATAAAAAAATAAAATAATTAGTACAGTAAAATAATTTAGAAAGGGTACGTCCTCCACCCTATGAGTTGAAATCACATACCCTTTCCATGATCTACGAGTACTTGGAGTGTATTAAGCAATACGAAAGTCGTTATTTTACAGGTGTCACCGTTACTTATACGTGTTCTTTGCCGAATTCACTTACGTTATTAGCCTGCAGGTTTTCACGATGCGTTTCCTCCACTGATGTGATAGAAATCTTGAAAAGTAGATACCTTTAAATGTTTTTTTTTTTTTATTCCTCTTTGGAAGAAACCACAACTTTTGGACAAAATTGACCAAATTATTCGCAACACATTAACATCCATTCTTAATGTGGCCTTGGACGACCGTGCGTGGTTGCAAGCGACCCTACCAATTCGTTTTGGTGGCCTCGGCGTCCGTAAAATTTCTAGTGTAAGCTTACCAGCGTTCCTGTCTTCTGTCCACAGCACTGAAAAGCTAACCAGAAAAATTTTAGCTCTTTCCCTGGTTGACTCGGAAGTGCCGTGCTTGACAGACGCAGAGAACGCCTGGAAAGTGGCTTGCCCGGATACGGATCGGCCCGAGAACCCATTTTCCCAGATACAGTGGGATGAGCCGCTCTGCAGGTTGGTACGGAATAACCTTATTAATACGTCTACCAATACTGCTGAGCGTGCCCGCTTGCTGGCTGTGGGTGAGTGGGAGTCGGGCCTCTGGCTTCAGGCACTACCGTCGCCTAACATAGGCACTATGCTAGGTGACACAACCTTCCGACTCGCTACATGCCTGCGATTGGGCGCTCCTTGTGGGGCTCCACATCGCTGTCAATGCGGTGAAGCAGTCGACTGCCTCGGACAACATGGCCTTTCTTGTAGTAAGAGTGCAGGTCGGATTACGCGGCACGCTAGCATTAATGATCTCATCCGTCGTGCTCTTGCCACCACCGGAGTGCCAGCTATCTTAGAACCCAATGGCCTGGCACGCGTTGATGGGAAGAGACCAGATGGTATGACCATAATGCCTTGGAAGTTGGGTAGGTCTTTGGTGTGGGATGCAACTAGTGTCGACACCCTTGCACCATCCCATCTTCCTAGCACGGTGGGCTGCGCTGGGGCGGCTGCTGCAGGTGCTGAACACCTCAAACGTCGCAAATACAACAACTTAATTGGTAATTATGTGTTTGAGCCGTTTGGGGTTGAAACACTAGGGCCGGGTCCGAGTGCACACCTATTATTTCGGGATATCGCCAAGCGGTTGGTCGACTCTTCACGAGACCAGAGGGCTGGCCTTTTCTTTGGCCAAAGAATCAGCATTGCCATCCAACGTGGCAATGCTGCCAGCCTTCTAGGCACTTTTCCTGTTGACAGCGATGTGGACGAATTTTTTGACGCTCCGTAATTGTACATATATGTTTATTCTTATTTTAGTTCTAATATTAGTTTGTAAATAATAATGTACATATGTAAATAAATACCTTAGTTCATGATAAAAATAAAAATATTTAAAAATGTA
Source organism: Orthosia incerta (assembly GCA_948252205.1). Lineage (NCBI taxonomy): Eukaryota > Metazoa > Arthropoda > Insecta > Lepidoptera > Noctuidae > Orthosia > Orthosia incerta. Next base: position 13,124,564 of record OX411758.1, read on the forward strand.
TTTACATTTTTAAATATTAGAAAACAGATAAATAAAGGAAAAAAATAATATATGAATTAAAAATTCACATTTGTACTTGCCCGGATTTGAACCACGACCTCAAGCACTGAGGCGATAAATGTTTTTTGTTAGTTAAAACTAGATGTTAGTAATTATTTACGGCAATAAAACGCAGCTTAATTAAATCAATATTTTATTATTGTATACTGTTATAAATAATCCCTTACTTAATCAAGTCCTATCAAAAGTTATACAATAGGTACAAAAAAAACATTCAAAACTTCGTTTTCTCTATTTGTTATTATTCTTTTTACCTGCTGATGGTCTTCTCATTAGCATCGTGTTGTACAACTGCAATAGTACAAATAAATATTATTGAAAATGTATGAAGGTAGCTAGAGTGCGATGGAGTTGGTAAGGGCAGTGGTGTCTCATCCCATACAAAGAAACCGTGCCGACGTAACTAGCGTTTTTCGTCTAATAAAGCTAATTATTTTTCAAAGAACATCGATCGCGTTCGGTTCCGTTTCACGGATATAGATGGTGTTAACAGCGACTTGCAAGTAAAAGGGCTTACTCGATCGTGAATACTTGTTTTAGTAAGTAATATGTAACTATAGGTAAATTCAAACTTAATGGCGGCTGTGAATTAGGTAGGTACGCTAGTAGCTGCACAGTACCTCACCCTTCACCGCCGCTGTCACATGGATATGTAACTTCGCAGCGACTCAGCCGTATTGCGTAAGTAAATACGGCAACGCAAAGAGTTTGACCGCTATCCAATCGACCAATCACACATGTCCGTGACTACCGCAGGACCCCGGCGGCAATCGTTTCCATATTTGGTAAATAATTACTACTCAATTGGTACCGATTAGTACTCGAACAACAAAATTGGTAAGGAAACAACGATAATAACTTTCGCTCGCTCGTTCAGCAGGACCACGACTTTGAATGTTGATTCTAAGTTTGAGCAGCCTGCGCCTTTCCACAAACCTATATAGAAAATTACTACCCAGCAAGATGAAATTGATACCCAAAATTCACAACTAGTACTCCAGTAGTTTACGAGATATACCATGCCATTGGTGGGGTGGCGGTAGTCACGGTGTTAAATTTTCATTTCAAGATTTCTCTATTAAAATCTCTGTGATTTCTTTCCAAATTTATACAAACATTACTACTCCTAAAGACGTTATATCGATCAAACATTCAGATACCTAAGTGTTGTATTTTAAGAGAAATTAGCTTTCATTACTTTTCCATACTAAATCACCACGTATAACCCGACGAAATTAAGTTGTCAATGGCATTGAGCTGTTTACGTGTACATAATAATTATTTTTCTGTATTGTAAGTACCTAACTTCTGTGTAGTTATACGAATATTATTAAAGAGCGATAGGTATTTCTTTTCTACTGATTTACCATTGCTTCAAGCCTAAGTACCTACACACAGTGTTTTATAAACCCAAAAAAGTGACATCGGCTTTTTATTGGCTTTTTCTATCTAATAGTTAATATCAAATGCACGAGTAGAACTCCCATGTGCCAATTTTTTATATTTGTTTTTTTATCGTAGTTTTCGTGACCTTTAAGGTCAAAAGAACAAAAATTAATCGTATAAAAAAAACTGCACCTACATAATTGAGCTTTGTTCGTATTGCAGTTTTATGAAGCAAGTCAAGGAGAAATATATGCCATATTTAAGTAATCAAAACCGATAATATAAACCGAAAAAAATGTTTTACCGAATTCAGTATTTATTTTTTTATTTATTTTCTAGCTCGAAGTAGAACCTCTGTCAGGTACAAACAGATTTCTTATACAAAGGTTTATCATCCACAAATATATTACTTGTAACTTGGGCCTAGGTTCTGAGAAAATGATATTCAAAAATATGTGTTAGGGTTGTCACTATTTTGACCTTTTGTGACGATTAGTTACTATCACATAAAATCAGCAGGTATTTTATCTTCTTTAGTGGTACAATTCTAACAATTAATTTTAAAACACTTTTCACGTGAAATTGTACACAAAATATATATATTAGGACATACAAATATATTAGGACAATTAATGTACAAATGGCAAAAGGGTTGTCACTATTTTGATATTTTTTAAGTAGTATTTTTATATTTTGTTTAACAGATACATCATGTAGAAAATGCTATGAAAAATAATGTCCTGTGGCTAAATCTATACTTCTATACTAGTAGTATTATACTAATATTATAAAGAGGTAAAATTTGTAAGTTTGTATGTAGGGGGTAATCTCTGGAACTAATGATCCAATTCTAAAAATTCTTTCACCAATAGAAAGCTACATTATTCCTGAGTGACATAGGCTATTTTTTATTCCCGAAAATGGGTCATGTGGGGTGGTCCACGGGAGCGAAGCCGCGGGCAACAGCTAGTAGTATTATAAAGCTGAAGAGTTTGTTTGTTTGAACGCGCTAATCTCAGGTACTACTGGTTGGAATTTAAAAAATATTTTTGTGTTGGATAGTCTATTTATCGAGGAAGGTTATAGGCTATATAACATCACGCTACGACCAATAGGAGAGGAACAAATGAAAAATGTTGCAAAAACGGGCAAAATTATTTCTTACTGGGAGCTTCCGATGCGTGCGCTGCGTAAGCGGTTATAGTTACGCAACATTCATGCATGTAGGGTAGGGTAGGTAGGTAGCCAGTTGACTGGAGCGAAGTCGCGTGGGACAGCAAGTTACAGGATATATTCGTTTGCATTTTTATGTGTAGACTGGGGATATCATGACTTATAAGTCATATTAAATTCTTCGCCCTCGCTTGCTTTTGGATTATTAAACGCGAACGTTTCATCCTGCCCGATTGTATTTAATTTTTCACATATAAACCCCATGACAGTAATAAAAGCTTTTAAGCAAATCAAGATCAAACCGACTGAAGATCTGTGGGGAATGTCCATCAAAGCTTGTACCTCCATTATTCAGACTATAGCGCCGTACTTAGCGTTGATTTTCAATTTGTGTGTGGATCAAGGAGTTTTTCCGGATCTAATGAAATATAGTAAGGTTATACCACTTTTTAAATCCGGGGACAGTAAAGACACAAATAATTATAGACCAGTATCCGTCTTGCCGGTTTTCAGCAAGGTATTTGAGAGGATAATGCTAAATCAAATGCTCATTCATTTTAATACGAATAACATCTTGCATGATAGACAGTATGGTTTCACCAGAGGACGTTGTACTACTGACGCTGGTGTCGCTCTATTAAAACACATCTTTGATGCGTGGGAAGATTCGCAGGATGCCATAGGTATCTTCTGCGACCTGTCGAAGGCGTTTGATTGCGTTAATCATGAAACATTACTTCTGAAACTTGAGCATTACGGGCTAGGTCAATCAGCGTTAAGTTTAGTTAAATCTTATTTGAATGATAGACAGCAATTAGTTCAAATAAACGGTGTGAATTCGTCCGGGTTAAACGTTAAAATGGGGGTACCCCAGGGCTCAATTTTAGATCCTTTCTTATTTTTAGTATACATAAACGATTTACCCCGTTTATTGGAAAACAAACTTAACATGGTGTTATTTGCTGATGACACATCTTTAATTTTTAAAATAAATAGACGTACTTGTCAGGTTGACGACGTAAATAACGCGCTACGGCAGGTTCAGGATTGGTTCACTGCCAATAATTTAGTTTTAAATGGTAAAAAAACCAAGTGCGTAAAATTTTCCTTGCCGAATGTCAAAAGTGTTAGAATTACTATCAAAATAGTCTTAATATTATTATGTGAGGGTATGTAGTAGAATGTGTACATAAATTCCTACCTACTTTATGTATTGAAATAAACTTCAGTCTGAGCTTAACCACCAAACGTGTTTCATTAGGTTATGGGCCCAGTCCCGTATTTTATAAAGTTTCTGGTATTATTTCAATATTCTTTTGTGCAAAATCAATAATGTCGACGTCGGGCTACCTAGCTAACGTACCGAAGTTAAAAGGTCGTGAAAATTATGACGATTGGGCGTTTGCAACAAGCAATTTTCTGCTACTCGAGGGAATCGACATTGAAAGCCTACCAGCAGAAATTAGTGAAGCTGAGATGAAGAAAGCCAAAGCCAAACTCGTGATGACCATCGACTCTTCATTATACGCGCATATCAAGAGTGAGACTACAGTGAAAGGTGTGTGGAACAAATTGAAACAATTATTTGATGACACCGGGTATCAAAGAAAAATAAGTTTACTTCGAACATTGATATCGATTCGTCTTGAAAGCAGTGATTCCATGACAACCTATGTATCTCAAGTGGTTGAGACGGCGCAGAAATTGAAGGGGACAGGTTTTGAGATTACAGACGAATGGATCGGATCTTTACTTTTGGCTGGACTCCCAGATAAGTTTTCACCAATGATCATGGCGATAGAGCATTCAGGCATCGCCATTAGCGCTGACGTCATTAAGACAAAGTTACTTGACATGTGTGAAGAGGTTGGCAATAATGGAACCAATTCTGCTTTTTGGTCTAAAGAGCGGTCGAAAACTGGCAACACTAACCGAGGTGTCAAATCATTTCTAACGTCAACTTCAAATGACATGTCAAAAAGCAGCAAACAAATAAAATGTTATAATTGCAAGAAAGTCGGCCATTTTAAGAACAAGTGCCCTGAATTAAAATTAAATAAACCAGTAAATGCTTTTAGTGCAGCGTTTTTCAACGGAAATTTTAGCACAGAAGACTGGTACGTCGACTCGGGCGCAAGCGCACATATGACGTCAAATCAAAAATGTTTATTGCGAACTAGACGCGTGCACGAAAACAAAGAAATCGTAGTTGCAAACCAAACGACAGTGCCTGTAGTAGGTGTCGGTGAAACATGCATAACGACAAGCGTAAACGGATCTCAGTATGATGTGATTGTGAAGAATGTTTTGTACATACCGAAGCTCACGACAAACCTACTTTCGGTAAGCCAACTGATAGCTAATGGCAACAGATTAGCATTCAAAAAGAATGTCTGTTTGATATATAATCAAGCTAATGAGCTTATCGGTACTGCGAATTTGACTAATGGTGTGTACAAGTTAAACACAATAAAATCCGAGAATTTGTTATCTGCGATGTCAATGTGGCATAGAAGGCTAGGACATATAAATAGTAAATCCTTACAGAAAATGAAAGATGGTGCTGTTGAAGGAGTTTCTTTTGACAAGAAAGCTGACATACAGATCCAGAATTGTGAAGTGTGCTGTGAGGGAAAACAGACACGTTTCCCTTTCCCATCGGCCAACCATAGAAGTGAAAAGCAACTGGATGTTGTACACTCGGATTTATGCGGGCCGATGGAGACCAAGTCAATTGGTCAGTCGAAGTACTTTCTATTATTCGTGGATGATGCCAGCAGAATGACTTTTGTCTACTTCTTGAAGGAGAAGAATCAGGTATTTCATCATTTCAAAGAATTTCGAGGTATGGTTGAGAATCAGACAGGAAACAAAATAAAAATATTGAGAACCGACAACGGAGGAGAGTTTTGTTCACGCGAGATGGAGAGCTTCCTAAGACAAGCTGGTATCATCCATCAGAAGACCAATCCTCACACTCCCGAGCAGAATGGTCTCTCGGAAAGGTTTAACAGAACTGTAGTTGAACGGGCAAGGTGTTTACTGTTTGAAGCGGATCTCAACAAAAGTTTTTGGGGAGAAGCAGTAAATACTGCAGTGTACTTGATTAATAGAACGCCAGCCGCCAGCTTAGGCATGATGACACCATTCGAGAGGTGGACAGGCAAGAAGCCAGACCTGAGCCATGTCAGAATATTCGGCAGTAAGGTAATGGTGCATGTTCCCAAAGCACAAAGACAAAAATGGGATAAGAAGGCTGACAAATTGATTTTAGTTGGGTATCCAGAAAATGTGAAAGGGTACAGATTATATAACCCAATAACTAAAAAAATTACTACGAGCAGAGATGTCATTATTATGGAGAAAGAAGATTCGGACACAGCTCAGATAGTAGTAAATGATAATGAAGAAAAGTCAGAGAAAGAAAAAGAAGAAAGTTCATCAGAAAATGCAGATTTCGATCCAGATGATCGAACGTATATCTGTGACTCATCAAGTTCCCAAGAAGATTCATATCAATCAGTGCCTGAAGATGAAAATGAGTCGATCATGGAGAAAGAAATTCCGATAGAGGAGGATAGTAAGCGCAAGAGAAAACCAGTAGAAAGGTACGGTATAACTAACCTCTGTTTTTTGGACGAGCTGGAAACATGCGATGAAGAACTCAGTTATGAAGCCGCAATGAATGGACCAGAGAAGGATCAGTGGAGACAGGCGATGATAGATGAACTGAAAGCTTTCAATGACAATGAAGCATGGGAATTCGTAGACAGGAAAGAAGCTGATAGGGTAGTGCAGTGCAGATGGATTTTCAAAAAGAAGTTTGGAAGTGATAATGAAGTGCGGTATAGGGCAAGATTGGTTGCCAAGGGTTTCACTCAAAAAGAAGGTGTGGACTACACTGCAACATACTCACCAGTGCTTCGTTACTCTACTTTGAGACTCTTATTTGCCTTGAGTGTTAAACTTAACTTTGAAATTACTCATTTGGACGTAACCACAGCATTCTTAAATGGCTACTTGAACGAAAATGTATACATGTTGGCTCCACCTAATTTAGATTGTAAAGAAAATTGTGTACTTAAATTGAAACGTGCAATATATGGCCTAAAACAATCAGCCAGGGCTTGGAATAAAAGAGTAAATGATTGTTTATTAAAATCCAACTTTGTTAAGTCAAAATTAGAACCATGCCTGTATGTTAAAAAATTTAACAAAGATCTGATCATAATAGCTATTTTTGTTGATGATTTTTTCATTTTTTCGAACAGTAGTAACATGGTAAATGAGGTTAAAACTGAACTAATGTCAAAATTTAAAATAAAGGATTTAGGGCAATTAAAACAATGTTTGGGTATGAGGGTAAAGACGTATAAAAATGGCTGTATTTCTTTAGATCAAGAGAAGTTTGTAGATCACATTTTAAGTAAATTCAATATGACAGACTGTAAAGTTGTTGACACTCCCATTGAAAGTAATTTAAAACTGGAGAAAAGTGTAGATATTTGTAAAGAATACCCATATCAACAACTAATAGGAAGTTTAATGTATTTAAGTGTTCTAACTCGCCCAGATATTTCTTATAGTGTAAGTTATTTGAGCCAGTTTAACAATTGTTATTCCTTTACCCATTGGAAGCATGCGAAACGAATTTTAAGATATTTATGTAAAACTAAATCCTATGGGCTCATATTTAGTAAAGATAATTGTAACTTGGAAGGTTTTGTTGATGCAGATTGGGCCTCAAATATACTAGATAGGAAATCATACACAGGTTTTTACTTTAAGTTCTCAGGTACTGTTATCTCATATGAATGTAAGAAACAGCGGACTACAGCTTTGTCCAGTACAGAGGCCGAGTATATGGCGATAGCAGAGGCCTGTAAAGAGGCTATATATTTAAAAAACCTGTTGTCTGAAATTGTAGATTTTTGTAATTATACAATCATTTTATATAATGATAATCAAGGGGCTCAGAAGTTATCAGAGAATCCATTGTTCCATAAAAGAACTAAGCACATTGATGTGCGTCACCATTTTGTTAGAGAAACAGTGGCTAACAATCTTGTGAAGATAGTTTACCTACCAACGACTGAAATGCCTGCAGACATATTAACAAAGGGCTTGAGTAGTGTCAAACATAACTATTTTGTAAAGAAGTTAGGTGTTCAAAGTATTGTTTAATGGCTGTATGCTATTAGTTTATTTCTTAAATACTTATGTATCAAAAGTATAGATTATTTTGATAAGTGGAGATGTTAGAATTACTATCAAAATAGTCTTAATATTATTATGTGAGGGTATGTAGTAGAATGTGTACATAAATTCCTACCTACTTTATGTATTGAAATAAACTTCAGTCTGAGCTTAACCACCAAACGTGTTTCATTGACTTTGATTTACTGATTGTGACATTATATTAAACAAGGAGAAGCTAGAATTCGTCGATAAAACGGTTTTCCTGGGGATCACGCTGGACTCAAGGTTGCAATGGGGTCCTCATTTGGTATCCCTTGCGGAGCGGCTGAGTTCGGCGGCTTATGCTGTTGGAAAGATTCGTCGGTTAACGGATGTGGATACCGCCAGACTAGTCTATTTTAGTTATTTTCATAGTATAATGTCTTACGGTATCTTACTATGGGGAAGGGCTGCAGACATTGAGTCAATTTTTATTCTGCAAAAACGAGCCATCAGAGCGATATACAATCTTCGCCGGCGCGATTCTCTAAGGGAACTGTTTAAGGACATTAACATCATGACGGTTCCTTGTCAATATATTTATGAAAACATAATGTACGTAAGAAAGAATTTACATCTTTTTAGTAAAAACGGCGACAGACATAATTATGTTACTAGAAATAGGGACCAATTAGTTCAACCAGGTTTCAGACTGGCTAAAGTAGCCTCATCTTTCATGGGATACTGTACAAAATGTTACAATAAAATTCCTCCCCACATTCTTGAACTGAATGAGACGAAATTTAAAACTTTTATAAAACGCACACTATGCAGGCTGGCATATTATAAGTTGGGGGATTACATCAATGATAAAAATGCTTGGCTAAATGCTAGTCCTGCTCCACAGCCACTAGGGCGCAAAAACAAGTGATATGCAGAACATTATTGTTTTGAATTATTGTTGGACCTTCTGAAGACTGTATAAATATATTTGTATTGTATAAACTCAATTTCATTCATCAAGGTATGTACTTATGTACCTAAATATTGTAAAAAGTTTTTTTTTTTAAAAGAGTAAGTATGGAGTTTCTTGTGCATTCTTCTCCATTACAAGCTACTTTCCGAATGCACGGTAGAATCAACTATTATTATTTGTAAAATGTAACGTTCAAAAGTGCCGCTTGGTGGCCTACTTGAAATAAAATATCTTTGTCTTTGTCTTTGATAAGCAGTTCAATTTATTGTCATCTCTACCCTATAATAGTATAGGCAGGTGTTTATCAGACAGTAATCAAACTAAGAAGCCAAGAACCCAATTAAGGGCCAAGCTCGCATTTGTACATTAATTGTCCTAATATATTTGTATGTCCTAATATATATATTATTTTGTGTACAATTTCACGTGAAAAGTGTTTTAAAATTAATTGTTAGAATTGTACCACTAAAGAAGATAAAATACCTGCTGATTTTATGTGATAATAACTAATCGTCACAAAAGGTCAAAATAGTGACAACCCTAACACATATTTTTGAAAATCATTTTCTCAGAACCTAGGCCCAAGTTACAAGTAATATTTTTATGGATGATAAACCTTAGTATAAGAAATCTGTTTGTTTCTGACAGAGATTCTACATCGAGGAAGAAAAATAAAAAAACTGATTTCGGTAAAACATTGTTTTTTGCGAGTTCTATTATCGTTAATGATTACTTAAACATGGCATAATTTTCTTTATACGATTGTTTTTTGTTCTTTTAACCTTAAAGGTCATAGAAAACTTTACGATTAAAACACAAATTGGCACACGTACATTTGTAATGAACTATTAGGTAGAAATAGCCAATAAAAAGCCGTTGTCACTTTTTTGGGTCTATAAAACACTGCGTAGGTACTTAGACTTGCAGCAATGGTAAATCAGTAGAAAAGAAATAAATAAGAAATACCTATCGCTATTTAATAATATTCGTATAACAACACAGAAGTTAGGTACTTACAATACAGAAAAATAATTATTAGAATACCTACCTACCCATGGCATTAACACAGGTATGACCATGGGTAACGAAATGTATTTTTTTTCTTGTTTTGTGCCTAGGTACACAGTTTGTATAAAAAATATAGAACGTGAACTGTTTTATTACCATTCCAAAATCTATAAATTTATGTACACGTAAACAGCTCAATGCCATTGAAAACTTAATTTCGTCGGGTTATACGCGGCGATTTAGTATGGAAAGGTACATTGTAATGAAAGCTAATTTTTCTTAAAATACAACACTTAGGTATCTGAATGTTTGATCGCTATAACTTCTTTAGGAGTAGAAATTTTTGTATAAATTTGGAAAGAAATAACAGAGATTGTAATAGAGAAATCTTTTAATGAAAATTTAACACCGTGACTACCGCCACCCCACCAATGGCATGGTATATCTCGTAAACTACTGGAGTACTAGTTGTGAATTTTGGGTATCAATTTTATCTTGCTGGGTAGTAATTTTCTATATAGGTTTGAGGAAAGGCGCAGGCTGCTCATACTTGGAATCAACATTCAAAGTCGTAGTCCTGCTGAACGAGCGAGCGAAAGTTATCATCGTTGATTTCTCGGTAAATACAAATGTTTCAGCTCTGTTTTTTTTACGAAATGAATCACATTTATGGGTAGTAATTATTTGTATACTTAGAATTGTTGTAGCATGCCTCCGTTTTCGGCGCTCATGGTGGTCCTGCTGAATGGAGCGTGACTACCGCAGGACCACCTTCAAAGTCGATTTTCTCGAAAACTACTGAGGTACCAATTTTGTTGTTCGAGTACTAATCGGTACCAATTTAGTAGTAATTATTTACCAAATATGGAAACGATTGCCGTCGGGGTCCTGCGGTAGTCACGGACATTAATCACACAGACGGAAATCCACATCGCGTCATTCATCTCGCATGTGATTGGTCCATTGGATAGCGGCCAAACTCTTTGCGTATTCACTTAGGCAATACGGCTGCCGGATTGTTCCGAGCCGCTATTTTTGAATCTACCTATACCCAGATGTAATCTAATCTTGAGCTGATACTCGTTTAACTAATCCAATATTGTTTGTGACCGATAACGGCGACCGAAATTATCGGTCACAAACTTATAATAATTGATTATGATAGGTACATTTTACATACAACCTACCAAAATTGATTATTTTGATACTGATATATAAAATCGACATGTGAAGTAGGCTTTCCGATGCGCAAGGCACGAAACTGTGCTGTTTTTGTTTGAGATTTACTACTGCGCAGCCATTGTAGCTTACCGATTAGTCGATTCCTTCAAAGAATCAGAATCATTTCTTTCAACTTTTTCGGTAATGCGAAACTAATTTGGAAAGAGTACAAACATCCTCCTTTGAGTTGAAGTTCATCTACTGCGTTATGTTTCATCAAACTCATCAAACATTACACAATACCAATAGTGAAGTTTTATCTCGATTCTTCCGCTTTCGTTTATTCTTTACAATCAATTCTACGTCAAAATATTGGTAATGGAAAGGAGCATAATCTTTCCGTTTCAGTGTGTAATATGCAATACGTAAAGTCGTTTTTGGGAAAGAATCGACTTGTTTGCTTTGGAGAATTCACTTACGCAATTAGGCTGCAGGGCGGCCAAGAAGATTGGCGAGGACTATAGACTGATGAGACTAAGCTACGCTTGTCGAGGTCGGTCAGTGGATGGGGGGTTAAGCCGGTGGTTCCGGATGTAATTCGTAGACTTCATAGGTCGTCCGAAGCCCGGAGTTACGACAACCAGACTTACCAATGAGGGTCGGGCTACTAGATACTCATCATCATCATATCAGCCGAAAGACGTCAACTGCTGAACATAGGCCTACCCATAAGGGCCTTCCACCGCTTTAAAGCCGTAAAACGGTTAGTATCTAAAGCATACTCCTTAGTAACGGCTTGGTTAAAAGATTAAAAAAAAAAAAATTGTTTCATGTACATTATTTGTGAAACGTGTTTTTTTGGTGTAACTGATAGTTTTGCTTAAAAAAATAATTAACAATACAATATTTTTCGCTACATTTGGATCTCCTCCAAAACGACATGGATGTTTAAAAATATTTTTACGCATAAAAATTGATGGCTAGAATTTCTTCATAACTGAAATAGAATCAAAGAATATTTTGCAAACAAAACTGTCCAAAAGGATGTTCAATATTGATGTTTTGGCCCCCAAGAGCGCAGGGCCAGTACTGCGTTAACATTGGGGAATACATACGCCTTAGGGCCGTATTCACCAATGAAACTAATTGAGATTAGTTCAACTAAACTCAGTTTATGCAAATACAGCGTTCTGGTTGGTAGTTTCTCAGCGGTCTCAACCAATCAGAACGCTGTATTTGCATTATATGAGTTAAGTTGAATTAATTGCGATTAGTTTCATTGGTGAATTCGGCCCTTAAGAGGAAACGGGGGCAGAGAGCGCCGACTGAATTTCTTTAGTAAAAAGTCATAATTCCAGGTTCGGCTCTCGTCTCTTTCCTCCTCCAATATTGGACCAATTTAAAAGATATTCCGTAAACTGAAAATTAAAGATATATACTATGTCCCTATGTTTTCCTTTTTGATGATACATTATCTTTAGAAGCACTAGAGCCCTCAAAAAATGCTCAAAATTGCGCTCAGAGGCTTAGTGTACTAATTTGAAAACATAAATGAAAAAAGGAAAAAATAGGGACATAGTATATATCTTACTTTACCAGTTTATGGAATATATTTTAAATTGGTTCAATATTGGAGGAGGAAAGAGACGAGAGCAAAACCTCGATTATGACTTTTTACTAAGGAAATTCAGTCGGCGCTCTCTGCCCATATTTCCTCTTAGTGTCGCCACATCGTGCGGTCCCGTGCGTCTGGCAACCACCGGATTCCCGCCATCTTAACCTAGTCATCGGTCCACCTAGTAGTAGGCCTTCCAACGCAACATCTTTTGGTACACAGTCGCCACTCCAGATTTTTTTGGCCTCATCGGGCTATGTCGGTTACTTTGGTCCTCCTGCGGATATTTAAAAGGGAAAACGCTAGACAGAAGTTCTTACCTCTTCCTCTTCTTCCTCGGGTGGAGCTGGCGCTTTCATCGTGTCTGCGCAAAATAATGAAATTCCAGCATTATGTGATTGAGTGGGAAGTGGGACTATACAGTATAAACATATGGAATGGCTTTTAATTAATTGGAATCTAAGTAAAGCTTTGAAAAGGATCCCCTTTTCAAGTTATTTAAATACTAATTTCACCCGCCTAATGGATAAAAAGTATCCTATCCAAGTTATAAACTATCGGTTTGGCAAACTACGTCCAAATTCGAACAGCCGGTTTTGCGTGAATGACACAAACAGGGAACATATTCCCGGGATAAAAAGTATCCTATGTGCTATTCCAGACTATTATCTATCTCTGTGCCAAATTTCATCCAGATCCGTTCAGCCATTTAAGCGTGTAGAAGTAACAAGCACACACACACACTTTCGCCTTTATAATATTAGTGTGATTATTTGGACCATTTAAGGAAACCAATGTTTAAATGAACTAAACATTTTGATGCTTTTTTAGAAGCCATAAGGAATATATTAAACCGGGAATGCCACATGTATTGATTCATCATTGTTTCCCCTCGTTTTACCCTTAGCTAACAGTGCATTGTCATCCGAACCACGTGTATGCAAAATTCAACTCAATCGTTTTAGGATATTCAGTTACAAGATTTGATCCACACATAATAATTTATTTAATTCGGCTATGTTAGTTGGTACTAACATGGCCGAATTAAATAAAACTTTGTAAAAATCACCTTTGTTCCTCGACGATTCCAGTTTTTCAGGCTGTAATAAAAATATTATAGTGATTAGTTTTTTCAGTTCGATAACAATATCATAAGTAGGTACGAAGGATTCATGAAAATTTCAAACAAAACATATAAAGCGAGTAACTAATAATAAGCTATATAGATTTCCGAATTCGCCCTTTGGGGTTGTGTGGTCGTTGGGTACATTCAGGCCGAGGTTCTCACCTCTAAATTATTGCAGAATTAAAGTGACAAATAATCAAGCACACTTTATCTGCTGTGATTGTTTGAATGAATTTTCAACAACCAATCACAGCAGATAACGCATGCTTGACAATTTGTCACATTAATTCTGCTGTAATTTAGAGTTGAGAAACTCGGCCTCAATCACAAATTAGTAGTAATAATTTGACATTAACAGTATATTATGTCGTTGCAGACGCCAAAACGCCAAATGAAAATTTGAAGTTAAGAAGATGTAGACTAGGGGTCACCAAATGGCGGACCGCGATCCTGATTGGACCGCGCGCCGTCATTTGATGTTTCCTGTTGTCACGGAGCACACAACTGTTGTAGACCCTTCTACTTTATTGGAAAAGTTTGACAAGTTTTTAGGTTAGAAGTAGATAGAGCTTGACAAATACTCTTCTTCGAATCTGCATCGTTGGCCGTGTGGTAGCAACCCTTGTGGTTTGTTTCTAACCTAAGGTCCAGCTTCGATTCTCGGGTAGGGAAAAATCTTATTGAAAATTTCTAAGTAGAAGCTCGTCTGCACTTGTGCTCAGTTGATGGCAACAGGCACGCCCCCTGTTACATGCAACTTAATAACATGTGGGTTTAGGTGGACCTCTGCCAAACCCTTCGAGGAATGCAGGCGTGATCCTTTGTTCCCGTTGAGTTACACCATTTTGTGTTACACTGTTACCCATTGGGATAAAAATTACCGATTAGTAACACTGTAACTCAATGCCACCTTTTTTAACCGACTTCGCAAAAAAGGAGGAGGTTATCAATTCGACTGTTTTTTTTTTTTTTTATGTGTGTTACTTCAGAACTTTTTATTGGGTGAACCGATTTTGATGATTCTTTTTTTATTCGAAAGCTGGTGTTTGTCATGTGGTCCCATTTAATTTTCATCAAGATTTGATGAAGAACTTCGGAGATATACATCAGAACTCTTCAATAAATGACGGCAAATCACTCGGGATAGCTGCAATCGCATATCTGATTATTGTTTACACTATTTCATAACATAACATCACACTGGTACGCTTTAATGGAGTACGCAGGCGTCAACAATTCACCCTGGTATACTCTCATTCCACCGGTTTTGTTTATTTAAGTTTCATGTTATTGGGTTTATCTATTCTGGCTTCACTTTGGGCGTTATTGGTAACGGGTAACGTTGTAGGTTAGCCTATAGAACTGGTCCATTATGTACCTAACACAACTAAAAAGTGAAAAATAAATAACTTTTTTACAAAAATTACAACCGACTTCCAAACAAAAACACTACAAAGTGAAAAATAACTTCAATTTCGGAAGTCGGTGTCAAAAAACGAAGAAACGAAAACAGGAACACCGACTTCCGAAATTGAAGTTATTTTTCACTTTGTAGTGTTTTTGTTTGGAAGTCGGTTGTAATTTTTTTTTCCATCAATTTACCTAACCTATCCGTGTCGGGGTGCCACGTTTTTTTCCCATTAATTTACACTGCAACCTAATAAGGTAGAAAAAAAACGTGTCATTGAGTTACAGTGTTTTTAGGCTAAAAACTCACAATTTCAGTGATGCTCGGCTTGTAATACTTTGACGACATTTCTCTCTCGCTCGTTCCGACCATGAGCTGTGACGCTGTAATATTAAACAAGTTTAATAATATTTTTTCCTATTACAACCAACTTGATTTTGTGGTTTGGTAAGGTACCCTAAATGTGCGAAGTCCTACACGTACTTGGCCGATTTTTAATTTTTTGACACTTTTTTCGAGAGCTTTACCCGCGTCAACAATACCAAAATATTAAAAACATGCACATGAGTATTTCAAACACAGGTTACTCTCAAAATCTTCACCTAAACCGTAGACGAGATTGAAGCAGTTTTTTTTAATTCCCTAAAACAGTAAGTCACCTTGCGAGACAATTTGGCAGTTATGTTCTCTATTGATAGAAGACCTCTTAAATTGCAATAATGTAGTTTACGTTACATAGTAGGCACTTCTTCTTCTTTCGTGTGAGGATGTGGCCACCTCTGGTGTCAGAGTTAATTAAGCCGCCTCTACGAATCCCACAGGCCTCTGACTTGGCTATTTCAGACTTACATTAACTATACAAGTCCAGGATTCCTCACGATGTTTTCCTTCACCGTTGCCTGTGATGTCCAAGATAAACTTAGAAAGTACATATGAATTTGAAAAATTCACATTGGTACATTGCCCGGATTTGAATCCACGACCTGAAGCACGAGAGACGAGGTCTTACCACTGGGCACCACGACATGTAGTAGGCACTATGTAACGTATACTACGTTACATTATTGCCATTCAATTCCTGCCATGTTGCTCTTCACCACCCTTGGCTGACAGAGATTGCCTCAGGCATTAAGTTCGCCTATGTGCCTGTATGTTGCATGAAATTTTAATAAGTAAATAAATTATCATAGTAATACTAACAGATCTGCTTCCCCCACACAGACTCTCTGTAGTTGACTCGCTTGCCCGCGCGGCGCCGCTTGCCTCGGCCACGTCGTGAGGAGGGCGCGCGGGACTCTACCGAGAAGCGGCGAGCTACGCGGTGGTACAGGCAGCGAGACGATACGTTGGAGATCTATTGAGGGTAGACATAGGTTGAGGCTCCTGCATCTCTTTACTAAATAGTACAGGTATAATTAAAAAAAATCCCGACACATTTTTATTTCATGTTACATAATTTTTATGACACGATCACACGATATCTTGCGAAAACACCCCGATTCAAACAATAGAACACCCATAACTTTAGAACAGCTAAACAGATTTACATCAAACATAGCTTCCAACAGAACGTAGCTTTTAACAGAATTTTATCCTTATTACGACACTATCGAATGGTGTAATAAAACAGCACGTGTCTTTTTTTTCAAAATCTACGTGTTCGATTTCTGACTAGGAAAATTTATTAAAAAAATCTAATGATGCAGTTTCGAATTTGGCCATCCACGCCCAATTGAAAAACTCACCCTGTATAGTAAGGGTAAAGCAAAATGCGCGTTTTTCTGACGCCACAATTATGTCATACAAATATATAGGTCATACTAAACAGAAGCGAACTCGCCACGCAGTTTGTTATCTGGTCAGCGCAATTTGTCCATACATAAGTCATACTAAAACTCAGCGTGGTGTTTCGTAGTCTGTCCTGTTTTCTTACGCTCAGATTCCTTGCTTAGTACCTTAACTATCTTGGATCCCGCAACTAAATTAATCAGAAAAGAATAAAGGAGGAGTAGGAAAACAAAAACATAATTGCACACAGACAGACAGTTAAATTCATTCGCGGGGACTTCATCGAGCTTCATTGCCTCGGCGCTGTTCTGGTGGTCGCCACTGTGGATTCTGGCTTTCAGCAACCTAATTGCGTAAGTGAATTCTCCAAAGCAAACAAGTCGATTCTTTCCCAAGAACGACTTTACGTATTGCATATTACACTTTGAAACGGAAAGGTTATGCTCCTTTCCATTATCAATATTTTGACGTAGAATTTATTGTAAAGAATGAACGAAAGCAGAAGAATCGAGATAAAACTTCACTATTGGTATTGTATAATGTTCGAGTTGGATGAAACATAACGCAGTAGATGAACTTCAACTCAAAGGAGGAAGTTTGTATTTTTTCCAAATTAGAGAAGAATAAACGAAAGCGAAAGAATCGAGATAAAACTTCACTATTGGTATTGTGTAATGTTCGAATTCTATTAAACTTATCGCAGTAGATGAACTTCAACTCAAAGGAGGATGTTTGTACTTTTTCCAAATCAGTTTCGCAATACCGAAAAAGTTGAAAGAAATGATTCTGATTCTTTGAAAGAATCGACTCGTTTGCTTTGGAGAATTCACTTACGCAATTAGGCTGCAGGAGTTGCGGTGGTTTGGGAATAGTGCGGTGGGATTGCCTTCATACATTTCGGTGTGAATCGTACTTACCAGTTCACACTGCACGTCATCGAGCTCGTCTTCCATAATATCCAGTTCATCAGTGTCCTTAGAGGGCACGATCATCAGCTTGGTCTCGGGGCAGTTGCCCGACACCATCAGCTGTGAGGACTTGGGGAAGATTAGGCGGTGGGCAGTTCTGAAAGTAAGAAGCTTATTCTACAAACTTTAACTTAGCCACAGATAATATAATACTAGCATACAGATGCCTCATCCCATACAAAGAAACTGTGCCGAAGTAACTAGCGTTTTTTTATCTAATTATACCGATTATTTTTTGTAAATCGATCGCGTTCGGTTCCGTTCCACGGCGATAGATAGATCACCGTTATCCGTGAAACGGAACCAAAATACGTCGGCACGGTTTCTTTGTATGGGATGAGACACCACTGACTCAGCACAAAGTAATTAATTGAGTCTTATTCCTACACTGCTTGGCTAATTGGTTAAAATAAAGATATAATAAATAAAAACCTTTTTGGAATAAAGAAATAAATCGACTTCAAAAGCAAAACACTAAAAAGTGCAAAATAACTTTTGTTTTGGAAGTTAGTGTCTTTGGTACCTACCTCTTGTTTTTATCATTTTTCGACACACGACTTCCGAAACGAAACTTATTTTTCACTTTTTAGTGTTTTGCTTTTGAAGTCGGTTTATTTTTTTGTGTAACCATTTTTATTTCTCTCTTTTTAGTTTTAGTACACCATCACTAAAAATGAGCAAGTTCTATAGTACGGTACCTAAAGGATTGATAATTAATACCCATAATAAGCCAATTTACACATTCGTGCTGTTTGTCGCTAAGAAATTCGGTTGTATGCTCCATATCTTGAAAACTGCTGTACCGATTTTTATTAAACTTGCAGTATTCCCTAAGTTGAGAGATACTCAATCCAATACAAATGATCACGATCCGATAAGTAGTTTCGGAGAAATGCGTGGACAAACATACATAAACTTATGAAATTTGGCGTACGTGTTTAGGCCCACATAGCGTAATATGTGCAGTAATCGAATTGAAAACCTCCTTTTTTTTAAGTCGGTAAAAAGTAAGATTACAATGTTGGTCCTATAGTAAAAGTTGTTCATAATGATAAGTCCAATGACCCCTTTTAAGGAATTGAGTTTCAGCCTATTAATGGTCCCACTGCTGGGACACAGGCCTCCTCTCTGTGAGAGGTGTGTGTTTCTATTACACCTTGTATAAACTCCCGATATATACAGCGTGATTTTACCTGGGTATGTAAGCCGGTGGTTGGAAGACTTCTCTTGTTGCCATGTCCTGACAGATTCCGTCTATCAGTACAATATCTTCCATCAATTCATTCACCACGAACACCTGCAAACAAAAACAAATAATTATTAAATTACTACTTTTTTTATCTTTTTTATAAAATTACATACTCCTGTCACAGATAATATAATACTAGCACGGGGTCTCATTGCTAAGAAAGAAAATTTGGTTCAAATAAATCTCACTAGATGGCGCGACATGTACACACAATTAAATATAATTGTGTGTAAAATTTACATTTTCTGGAATTGAACATAAAAATTGTAGGTTCTTGTTTAATAAAAAATTAAACTCTCCAAAGTACAAAATTATGGAATATAGGACTCTTAATTCACATTTCAAAGATTATTTGAACGGATCATTTTAAATTGATGCCAATAGATGGCGCATTTTTTAATTTCTGATGCATTCCACTCGATTGTTAAAAATTTGCATTGTAACACATTTTGGTGCAAAAAAACTGTAAAATCGTGCAAAAGAATACTTTAAAACGAACCGTAATTGGTCGAGTCGTTCGGCTCAGCGCTGAGCCGACGGTCGGCTTAGGAGAAAATTAAGCCTATACTTCTCTCCTGGCCTTTCTGAAGAACATCACCAATAAAATCGGTGTAAGTCCTTCCAAGGCATACCTACCAGCGGCGTTTTCACTCACGCCTGCCTTATAAATTATGGAATTTTAGGCTGTTAATTAATATTTAAAGATTGTTTGAACGGATCATTTAAAATCGATGCCAATAGATGGCGTGGTATTAAATTTCTGAGGCATTTTATTTATTTATTTAAACTTCATGTACAATAATGGTACATAGGCGGACTTAATGCCACAAGGCATTCTCTACCAGTCAACCTTTGGGTTAAAAAGGACTACATTGTGAATGGGTACAAAATAATATTTAAAAATAACAACTAGTATACGAAAATGTATATACTTACATATATAATAATAATACACATATACAAATAAAATAGACTAATAAATACCAATAATAAAAGAGAAAACTATTAATAATTATTACGACTAGACTTCTGTCTCTAGATGAGAGCATTGAGAGTTATTTAGTCTTACCCAAATAATGGTCACGAACTTTTCTTTTGAAAGTGAATTTGCTTTCAGCCTTTTTAATGCTAAAGGGTAGCGCGTTCCAGAGCTTTATTGTTAAGACAGTGTCTGAATTGGACATAAAACCGGTACGGTGTGAAGGAATTTGGAGGAGTAGATTTTTTAAAGCTCGAAGGTTACGATTGTGAGAACTGCCCAACACTTTGAAATAAGTTTTTAGATAATCGGGAGCACAAGGATCGTTCATAATAGTGAAGAGCAAGCAGAGAGATCTGAGGGACCTCCTGAGGCGGATAGGCAGCCACTTAAGCTGAGAACGGTAGGAAGAAGATGAAAGAACGACCACGAAGATATGATGAAAACCAATCATGTGACAACGAAGAGACCCCAATTTGAGACAATATGGCCAGGAGAATGGTTTTAATAGCTACCAGCACCGTTAACCTCGAACTCTCCAAGCCACCCCTAATGTCTTCAGTAACTTTAAGCAGAGCTGTGGCTGTGCTGTGGCCAGGCCGAAAACCGGATTGGTAATTGGACAACAGGTTATTCTTGAAGACGTAGGAGGATATTTGATTTGTTTAAGAGCAACTGCTTCTAGGATCTTAGAAAGGAAAGGGAAAATGGAGATCGGTCTGAAGTGAATAGCCAAACTGGGATTGGGAATTTTAGGAAGAGGGATAATGTCTGCCTTACGCCACATTGCAGGGAACTCACCACTCTGCAACGATGAGTTGATGATGTGAGTAATAATTGGAATTAAGTTCTCGTTGGAATTTAGTTCTCGTTGGAATTAAGTTCTCGTTCGAATTAAGTTCTCATATCATAAGGCATGCCACTCGATAAAACAAATCGTCACTGTATTTAAAGAAAAAACTTTTTTTACAAAAAAATACTACCGACTTACAAATAAGAAAACTACAAAGTGAAAAATAACTTTATTTTTGGAAGTCGGTGTCTTTCGTAGGTACCATTTTTTGCGTTATGGACACCGACTTCCAAAAATAAAGTTATTTTTCACTTTGTAGTTTTCTTATTTGGAAGTCGGTAGTATTTTTTTGTAAAAATGTTTTTTTATTTTTCACTTTTTAGTTGTACCTACCTAATAGGCAAGTTGTTTAGTAAGTTTCCTATAACGCCAGAATAGATTTCCCGAATATCATGAAACATGAACAAAACCGATCAAATGATAGATCTGCTTACCCCTTAAGAGCGTACTGGCGTGATGTTATGTTATAAACAATAAACAAACATGCGATTGCAGCAGTCCCGAGAGATTTGCCGTTATTTATTGAAGAGTTCTGTTGTATATCTTCGAAGTTCTTCATCAGATCTTCACCAAATTAAAATGGGACCAATTTCGGAACATACTCTTTCATACAAAAAAAGAATTTTCAGAATCGGTGCACAATTGACGGAGATATCGGTGAACATACATAAAAAAAACATACAAGAAGTCGAACATAGAACCTCCTCCTTTTTCGAAAGTCGGTTAAAAAATATACACGAACCGAGTAAACCCTTTACTTGCAAGTCGCTGCTAACACCATCTATATCCGTGGAACGGAACCGAACACGATCGATGTTCTTGGAAAAATAATCAGCTTTATCAGACGAAAAACGCTAGTTACGTCGCGTCGGCACGGTTTATTTTTATGGGGTAATACACCGCACTATTCACAAACCGCAGCACCTGAAAGCCAGAATCAACAGTGACCAGAAAAGCGCCGAGGCAATGAAGCTCGACGAAGTCCCGGCGAATGTATTTAACTGTCTTGGATCCCGCAAATAAATTAACCAGAAAAGAATAACGGAGGAGTAGGGAATAAATACAAATTTCCTTTGTATGGGATGAGGCATCCGTATGCTAGTATTATATTATCTGTGGTACTGCGCATATGGCCTTTCTGAAGAACATAAATAAGATTTATGTATGTCCTCGGGAAAAAAAAATATCTCACCTTAAAAGCCTTAAGACAAGGCACGAAGGCGTGTTCCAGCCTCATGCTGAGTCGCTCTATCGGCCAGCCGTGGTAGGCTGGTACTGTAGGTAGTACCATCATACAGATCTTGATGCCTATTTCACGCCACATTGATGATTCCAGGCTAAAAGAAAGAACAACGAGAGATTGTTATAGATTTAAACTTAAGGTTCGCTAGTTTTTTTCTCTACCTTTGAAAAAGTTTTTTTTTAGGTAGGTTCCTACGGTACGGTAGGCGTCTGGGTGGGATGTCCACCATGTACCGATGGCGCGTCGCCGTAAGTCTTGTAGTCCGATGATGAAACGGGCTGGGCGGAATTAGATCACGCAATTCCATCGCACACTCCCCGAAATGCAACCGATAAAAAACCGACAAGCTGGCAACTCGCGAGACGATGTTCAAGGCTCTAGAGTTGAGTTTTGACTCGACCAGTTCCTCATTGCCGACGAGCCTCTAGGCCCGAGCCAAGTCTCCTCTTGAGCTAGTTGGGCAATAAAAACAAACAAGACAATAAAAAAGATAGGTGTCTAGTGAACACCCGGTTGGAACGGAGTTCCTATCGCTATATCTTTTTTGTGTTTGTATTAAGGAACGTCCTCGCTGGGAGCATTCTTTCGTGAGCATTTGTAAACAAGCAATCGTAAGCGAGCAACAAACGCTTCCCATTGAGCCCAGCATTCACTTCCGAGCAAAAATATGAACGTTCGAGTAGTTAGTATAGAATAATTAAACGAATCAAAAAGGCGGTGATTATCATGTTCTCTCGCTTGCACTTTTAGATTCGTTTCTTTAATGAACCGGGTTATACTGTGGGCTCGTACGTCCTCGGTTTTCTTCGTGCGCATCCGGCTCTCTCCTCGTGGTCTCCCTATTCTGCGGATCTTCGCTTGTACTATCCTGCATGCAGCACGTTGTACCTCGTACAATTTATCACACCAAAATGATTTTAAATAAAAAAAAATGCTTATTCTCAAAATTGACGGCAAGCTGAATAGATTGTTTTTTTTTTTAGTTTCCAAGGTGATCGGGCAGTGTCTCAAAAATCACTGCAAAATGGTGTCGTTTTTAGGGTTCCGTACCCAAAAGGTAAAAACGGGACCCTATTACTAAGACTGCACGGTCCTTCTGTCTGTCTGTCACCAAGTTGTATCTCATGAACCGTTACAGCTAGACAGTTGAAATTTTCACAGATGATGTATTTCTGTTGCCGCTATAACAACAAATACTAAAAACAGAATAAAATATATATTTAAGTGGGACGCCCATACGACAAACGTGATTTTTTTTCCGTTTTTTATGCGATAATGGTATGGAACCCTTCGTGCGCGAGTCCGACTCGCACTTGGCCGGTTTTTTTTTTCATTCTTACACTTTCGTCGGTCTAGACCCTCAGCCCGCAAACAAATCAGAACTATAACGTGCGATAAGGTACTCCGTTCCAAAAAGAGATTAGTCACTGTCCGTTATTGACTGCCTCCTTTCCACTTTGCCTCAAAACATGCAGTCTCTAAGCTGCCGCCGACGAGGCAATCGAAGTGGCGAAGTTTAGGGCCCACAATCTCAATCTGCCCAGCCATTCAGCCTGGTGACCGACGGACAGTCAGACAGACAGACGGATCACGGAGTCTTAGTAATAGGGTCCCGTTTTAACCCTTTGGGTACGGAACCCTAAAAACCGCAAAAATTGAGAATGGCCGTGGAAGATAACCAATTCGTCGACTAAGCCTAACATAATCTGATGACATGATATTTGCGCATTCCTTCAAGATCTAGCAGAAGCTACTGTAAAATCTCATGTTACTGTCAAGAGCCAATCCTTCACTGGCTATGGGATTTGGTGACACAGACCGAGACCTAGTTACTTGACCCGGAGAAGATAATTACCTAATTAAATAAGAGTTTAAATTGGGGAAGCAGTGGTGGCCTAGTGGTAACAGCCGCGACTTACAAATTGTAGGTCGTAGGTTCGAACCCAGGCAGGCGCTTTACTTTGTGTAAATTATTTCATCACCACTGCTCTCAAAACGGTGAAGGAAAACATCGTGAGGAAACCGGCATGTCTTAGAAATTCGAAGACATGTGACATCCACTAACATGCACTGGGCCCGCGTGGTGGATTATGGTCCATGCCCTCTCACAGAGAGAAGGCCTGCACGTACAACGGACCAAATGCGAGTCTAAGTGCGGAAAAGGGGTCCACCTATCCTATTCTAAGAGGTTAAACTTTACTTACCCCATAATAGGATGCGGTGCGAGGCTGAAAGCCTCCTTGATGATCGGCAACGTGATGTAGTACGCTTGTACTGCAGAGTCGCAGCGGACGGTGTAGCTGTAGGGACGATTTGTTAACACCTGCAATGAGTTCATTGATCGTTTAATTTACAGGTAAAATGTTTAAAAGCAAAAATTTGTTACAGACACTTCGGGCTGTATCTCATCGAAATCAGAAAATTTGCTAAAGAAATGTTATGGAAAAGATGACACAGTGTTGCCCGACACGATATAGTCCTGGCTGGGCTCCCAAAACTTCTGTCTGTCATGAACTCATAGTTAGATATAGCCTCGTCGATGTCATCCATCTCATTGGGTACAGAACTTACCCCCAGCACCACCAGAGCGTTACCCGACACGATATAGACCTGGCTGGGCTCCCCTAACTTCAGATCTATCATGAACTCGTATTTAGGTATAAGATCGTCGATGTCATCCACCCCATGGGGTACAGAACTTACCCCCAGCACCACCAGAGCGTTACCCGACACGATATAGACCTGGCTGGGCTCCCCTAACTTCAGATCTATCATGAACTCGTAGTTAGGTATAAGATCGTCGATGTCATCCACCCCATGGGGTAAAGAACTTACCCCCAGCACCACCACAGTATCGCCCGACACGATATAGTCCTGGCTGGGCTTCCCAAACTTCAGATCTATCATGAACTCGTAGTTAGGTATAAGATCGTCGATGTCATCCACCCCATGGGGTAAAGAACTTACCCCCAGCACCACCAGAGCGTTACCCGACACGATATAGACCTGGCTGGGCTCCCCAAACTTCAGATCTATCATGAACTCATAGTTAGGTATAACCTCGTCGATGTTATCCACCCCATGGGGTACAGAACTTACCCCCAGCACCCCCACAGCGTTGCCCGACACGATATAGTCCTGGCTTGGCTCCCCAAACTTCAGATCGGTCATGAACTCGTAGTTAGGTATAGCCTCGTCGATATCGTCATCAGGAGGAATGTAGGTCGCTTCCAGCAGACCTGATACTAAGATGTACATGCCTTTGGGCTCGTCGCCTGAAAATGACAAGAATAAGGCTGGACTCACATCACACACATCACATCATCAGCCAATTAATGTTACCATTTCTGGGACACAGGCCTCCTCTCTGTGAGAGGGGATGAGCTGTAATCCTCCACGCGGGCATAGTGCGGGTTGGTGGATGTCACATTGTCTTCGATTTTTTTGGTTCTAGGACATGCCGGACTCGCACATTCTGAATTCAGATATGAATTCATAATTTGAATTACGGCAAGCTGCTTCACACGTATCTTAAAAATGCCGATGAATCAGTAGTGTCGTGTTTCTCGACTCAGGCAAAAGTCTTGGATATGGAGGAGGAATTAATTCTCATCGTATTCTGTTTTTCTATTACCTTCTGTTATATTTACTTAATTTATTTTGTTATGTTACTCGTATTAGTGAACGAATGCATATTTTAATACTAATGTTATATGTTTTTGTTATGCTTAGTACAAGCAAGCTTTAGAAGATGATAGCATATGTAGTTAATTGTTTATTTCCATTTTGTATTTTTTTATGAACCATGGCACACGTTTATTTTTATTACTTTACTATGTTACCCGGAATAACACAATGCTTCTAACCACCCGGATACCACATACATTGATATCGGTTAAACCTATTGGAAGTTATGGTGAAATAAAAAAACTCACAAGCATACCTGAACTCGAAAACATAAAACTCCTTTTTTAGGCAGTCTTGTAAAAAGAACACAATACCTCTAGATATCAAGATATCGTTGATATTGAAGTTCAAAATCTGTGAATGCTCCAAGAAGTAGTCTGCTATCCTTTCATTCCCTTGTAGCCACGAAACAGCGCGGAGTTGTGTCTGCAAATATCACAATTAAGAATTATGGACATCTTTGGACAAATACAGTAGTTTCACTACGCCGGCACCACAGATATAAATCTAACTAGATGACTCGATTGTGAGTACTTTGCATGCCTAAAAATGAAGTAAAGTTACGATCAATGATCGTAATCTGAGCATTTCATTTAGTATTATCGGCACCGGAAATCCACCGAGAGAAAATGCCTTTTTATGCCATAATGAGCTGTAAAGTTAGTAATTAATAAGGGTTGTTGACTACGGAACCCTAAGAGAATCAAATAAAAGAAGAAACTAGACACGCCGTCTACCCCTGCACAGTAGGCTCATTGGTCTCGCAACACATATAGTCCAATAAACCTAATGAGCAGAACAGTATCGGTTCTCTCGCCAATCATCCTTAGGACGCTATTCGGGCTGCCCCGTACTCGTCGCACCATTGACGCAACTTTTTTCGCATGATTGCGTTGAAATCATCTACGCTGGCGTCAGTAAACAAAGTAAGTAAACTTGTTTTTAAATTGTTTGCGAAAAAGTGGCACGCTTGGTTTTCATACAGACGGAGGGGTTTGCATTATCTAGTTAAATTTATGTCTGTGGCCGGCACTATTGAAAACCAGGGGGTGCAAGATAATTGGAATGTTCGGATTACTGCCTTGTACAGAAAAAATAAGATAAATAAACCGGCCAAGTGCGAGTCGGACTCGCGCACAAAGGGTTCCGTACTTGGTAAATTGCGGTTTATGATGTAATAAAAAAAACTATTTACTAGATCTCGTTCAAACCAATTTTCGGTGCAAGTTTACATGGTAATGTACATCATATTTTTTTTTTCTTATTTTAGAAGTTACTGGGAGGGGGACACATTTTACCACTTTGGTAGTGTCTCTCGCGCAAACTATTCAGTTAAGGTTACACTAGTCGAAAATTCTTCCGTACAAACGTAGTCTAGGGATTATTCTACTGTTTGACGATGTACGTTCAAAATAAAAAGTGATATCAATTGGTCTCATCATTATCTAGCCCTGTATGGAAGCAAAAAAGTAAAAAAATAAAATATTTGAAAGTTATGAGCGTCGAAAGTTCCACATTTCGACACTAATATTAACGCATTTTTGGGCGCAAATAAATACCATAAGAAGACGGAAATTTGCTAAACCATACAGAGATAGATTAGTAGTTCAACAATGCAAATAATTTTATTTTGAACAGATAGATTTAGTAGTTTTTTCATGATATCTAGACTGCCAAAGATCTGTTTATAAAATTTCGCGCGCTCGGTTTCGTCCCAAATCATTATCCATTTCGCTACAAATTTGCAAAAACGTGTATTTGTAGGCGAACTAGCTTCCCACTGCTCATCACAGCAACTATCTCTTCCGCACGTGTTTTCGGTTTATATAAAATGCATTTTAACCCCGCGCACAAAATAGTTCGTGCCGTTGACTAGTGTACCCTTAAGAAAAAAAAATGATTAGAAAACTCAATATATTTTTTGAAGACCTATCCATAGATACCCAGAAATATGGGTTTGATGAAAAATGTATAGAGGAACCCCAAAACTTATTGTTTTTTTTCTATGAAAATCTTAATGCGGTTCACAGAATACATTTAATTACCAAGTTCAACAGCATAGTTCTTATAGTTTCGGAAAAAAGTGTCTGTGGTATACGGACGGACAGACAGACAGACATGACGAATCCATAAGGGTTCCGTTTTTTGCCATTTGGCTATGGAACCCTAAAAATTAAGCTATCATAATGTACCAATTTAATATGGGAATATGGAGGGAACTTTGGGGAAAACGCGGGCGGGGGGTACCGGGGGTTACTGGATCTGCACGATATCGAAATACTGAAGTGTACATCGTTTTTAATCGCTTGTCGAGAGTGGTATGTAAGTATTGAATTTAAAATTAATATGTTCATGGGTACAAATTACGGAATTACCTCTGGTGATGACGGCGCGACCAAGCTACCTTTATGACGACACAGCTGGATTTTCTCTTGAATCGCGTTTAACAGTAATTTGAATTCCATTTCATCTAGAAAACCTATGAAGCGTTTGCGTTTGTAAGTATTTGAAAAATGTTGTATGATTACAGTCCTCTTAAAGGTGGAGGAGGAAGGAGGAGCTCGTGGCTAAATAATAACAGCCGCACTAGTCGATCATCAAGGTTAAGCAACGCTTGACGAGGTCGGTCCGTGGATGGGTAACCATTTAAACATACCGAGTTTCCTCCGTGCCTCGGAAAGCACGTTAAGCCGTTGGTCCCGGCTGTCATTTGAAGATCTTTGACAGTCGTTACGGGTAGTCAGAAGCTTGAGATGCGACACCAGTCTTGCCAAGGGGTATCGTGTTACCCAGTTACTGGGTTGTGGAGGTCAGATAGGCAATCGCTCCATGTAAAAATACTGGTACTCAGCTGAATCCGGTAAGATTGGAAACCGACCCCAATATAGTTGGGAAAAGGATAGGCAGATTGATTTATTACAGTGCTTTTAAAATTATTTTTTGCCAAGCCAACTTGGACCAGGAGAATGATGATTACAATGTTTGTAAAAGGCTGCTAATTCATAAGTACTAACATAACATATAATACCTACATTATACACTTATATCGCAATAAACGTTTTGACTTTGATCATTAAGTTAAACTCATAAATTCCACGTACCTTCCTCCTTTAGCTGCATGGCATCTAAGATCATGA
This sequence comes from Orthosia incerta, assembly GCA_948252205.1. NCBI lineage: Eukaryota > Metazoa > Arthropoda > Insecta > Lepidoptera > Noctuidae > Orthosia > Orthosia incerta. The sequence continues at coordinate 13,153,559 of OX411758.1, forward strand.
TGTTAAGAGTAGATGTGGTAGCTTGTCTGGTCTTTACCGTGATAGCGGTCCAGGGTCTATCACGTTGGAGTAACCCTAGTTGACGGGTCACTGCCAGCCTAAAACCCAAAAATATCATAATGGAACGGAACATCCGGGAATATTATCCTTTTTATCTGACAGCCGAAGGAGGGCAGTGTGTGTATTTTTGTTTGCTTTTGTATGTGCTTATGTGGCATTCTAGAGACCAAACGCTTGGGCTGATTTTGATGATTGAATCAATTGATTGATTTTGATCAATGGATTCTTTTTAACCTAGCGAGTGTCACTAAAGACATGATAGTAATCCAGCGACAACCAGACGACATTATTGCCCAAGATTGTGTATCTAGGGTATTATTGATCAAAGGTAAACAAGAAGAAAATCATGCTATGCATTCGGAGGATACATACTCGCGAGTTGGCTGACTTAACGGTTTCCTTTCCAATTTCCTGTCACTGGCGCCACTTTCAAACTTCCTCTAATATACTCATTTCTCACTTTATCCATTCTCGTCATCCATCTCAACATTCTCATCTCTGCTACATGCAATCTCTTTTCATCCATCTTTTTCACAGCCCAACATTCTGATCCATACAGTACGACAGGTCTAATCATGGACTTGTAAATTTTACCCTTTAACTTGAGGGGCATCCGTGGGTCGAAAGTTGTTCCAGTGACCTGTCACCATTTCATCCATCCCGAGTTGATCCGGTGCGTTACGTCTCGGTCTACCTCGCCATCCCCTTGGACAAGCGACCTTAGGTACCGGAAGTCGGAGCAGATTGGTATGGGCGTTCCAGCGAGAGCTATGGGCACGGAACTGGAGAGACCGCCAAAGTCACAAAACAAGTATTCAGTTATGCTTCTGCTCAATTTCAGTCTGTGCCCCCACACCTCCAATCTGATCTGGACCTCTATGAGCTATATACTATATGCTATTATATTATAGCGTAGTCTGAAAGCCGCTTCAAACTCGTGTATCCTATACGCTTTTGCCTACCCTCTCGGGGACTAAAGGCACGATGTTTGCAGTTACCTGTCACTATCTAGTTTGTTAGTCAACATGTCATATATCTGCTTGTTATCCACTAGCTGTGGAAGGAGAGTGCATACTTCTTGAGCACCAGTGACGAAACCCTAGAAAGAAATAGTAAATTACAGAATCCAGAAAGTTTTGAAACTAGTTAAGCAACTTGGAAGTGAAAAGATCTTTTATGCGAGAAATAACATGATTTTTGTTTTCGTTTTTAAACCCCGACTTCTGGAAAATAAGTTGTTTTTTGATTTGTAGTGTTTTAGTTTCGAAGTCGGTTTATTTTTTTGTTACAAAGAGTTTGATTTTTGCCTGACTGCCGAAGGAGGGTAATGTGTTTATCAGTCTATGTATACATGTATGTTTTTTGCTATGTGGCGTTCTAGAGACCGCCGATTTTGATGATTCTTACAGTAATCGATTCGTTATAACCTTGCAAGAATCTGAGGATACATCTGGTTTTGGTCAGCCATCTCGCGAACATGTATCCTCCGATTGCACAGCATGATTTTTATGAGTTTAATATTTTTTAGTTCGGTTCTTAAGCAGTCCTGTTATAACGTTTATTGTTCCCGTACGCAAAATACGCGCTTGGTCGTGGAGTTGCGGAAACAGCCCGTCGAAACTAAACTAAACTACGTTTATTGTTTTTTTTATTTGTAACTTTTTAGTTATCATTTATTTTTTTCGAATTACTTATAAACATATAAGTGTTATATATTTTTGAAATCATCTCTTAAAACTCTTTATTTTGATACCCCACACGAAAAAAAATGGCCTTCCCACAAAATGGCGCCCAAAAGCCGCCATTTTTCTATTTTCAAATGTAATGTAGCCAGAGACACTCGCCAAATTAATGAAACCGGGTTTATTGATTTTATGAACCAACATTTTTTAATTTATATTTACCTTTCCAACATCATAACCAAAAGCCAGTTGTATGTCTATCATGCGATCAATATACGCCATTATTTTAGGCACTGATACCCTGAAACAATATACAATCAATTTAAAAATAATGAATGAATCCTAATACTAGCCAATAATCCTTTAACATTTCTAATATGTACCATTTTCGGTTGCATCTTGGCAATAACCAATTCATGCATTAGTTTCACGGCGGATCACAGCATGAAAATAACAGTTTTCGTCTCAAAACCCAAGTGGATCTTACCCGTCCTAAATTTGGATCTGGACACTCTACAGGCGACAGGCTTCCACGCTACATTTACTACTCAAAACAGAATAAGAGACACTAGGTATTAAAGGAAAATTATAAAATTACTAGCTTCTGCCAGCGGATTTGCTCGCGTTAAAAGTGTTTTATCATCCCAACAGGATGAAACGGACGGACGGGACGGAACATTATACCGGGGTAAAAAGATGTAGCCTATGTGCTATTCCACACTGTAATCTACCTCTGTGCCAAATTTCATCCAGATCAGTTCAGCCGTTCTGACGTGATTGAGTAACAAACAAACATCCACACACACATCCATCCAAACTTTCACATTTATCATTTTACTAGCATCTGCCAGCGGCTTCGCCCGCGTGAATGTCGAAAATTATCCCAAGGGAACATAATCCCGGGATAAAAAGTAAGCTTTGTGCTATTCCTGACTATAATCTATCTCTGTGCCAAATTTCATCTAGATCCGTTCAATAATTTTTGCGTGAAAGAGTAACAAACATACATACCTACATCCATCCATCCTCACGAACTTTCGCATTTATAATATTAGTAGGATTTATTATATACTTTATTATACACCACAAAAACATACAGGACAAACATATACAAAAACAAGTGTACAATGGGCGGTCTTATCGCACTAGGCAATCTCTTACAGACAACCTTTAGTAAGTAGTACCTAGTTTTTTATTAATAAGATCACGTTGTTTAATTTACGTAACCATAAAAAAATATGTTTTCAATACAGTTGTTAAACATGGCGTACTTCCAGAGGCTATAATTATGATTCGAAAGTTAAATCTTACGCATAGGCATCTTTCTATTACGCGGTCGTGACTTTTGTTTACGAGCTCGATCATTATGTTTGCAGTTTAGTTTTAAATTTATAAGTCAATTTAAAAAAGTTTAGTAGCAAGGAGTTTTCAAACATAGAATAAAATGGGATAGATTTTCTACGAGGAAAAATGAATGATTCCGTACGTTTTAGCATTGAATTCTCAAAATTCTTTTAAATGGTTGTTTAATATATTTAATTACCAGTTTAAATTTAATTATTTTCACTTCAACATTTGTCAAAAATCGAATAGGCTGTATAGGCTGTTTTCGTTGAAAAAAAAAATATGTCCAGTTGCAAAAACGCGCCATAAGTCAATTTAAAAAAGTTTAGTAGCAAGGAGTTTTCATTCATAGAATAAAATGGGATACGATTTTATACGAGGAAAAATTAATGATTCCGTACGTTTTAGCATTGAATTCTCAATTTTTTTTTAAATAGTTGTTTAATATATTTAATTACCAGTTTTAACTTAATTATTTTCACATCAACGTTTGTCAAAAATCGAATAGGCTGTATAGGCTGTTTTCTTTGTAAAAAAATATGTCTAGTTGCAAAAACGCGCCATATTGAAAATTTTATTTTTTGTGAGTAAACAAATCTAATTCTATGATTTGTTTTTACTGTTTCTCACAACTGTATTGAAAAACGTCGTGTGATACACGGGTGTGTAGGTTATTGCAAACTCGTGTCATTAAAAACCCTCGCCTTCGGCTCGGGCTTGTTAATGACAGCTCGTTTGCAATAACCAACTTCCCACCCTTGTATCACAATGTACTATTACCGTTTAGGGTAGTAACTGTTGAAATAAATTAATTAACAAACATGTTTATTTAACTTTTGTTAAAAAATCACAATTTATTGTAAAAAAAACACAAATAACAAAAAGTCACTAAATACCGGCAAGATCTTCACCTTTTATTTATTTTTTATTCTCTAACTAGCTGTCCCACGCGGCTTCGCTCCCGTCAACTGGCTACCTACCTACCCTATCCTACCTACCCTACATACATATATGAATGTTGCGTAACTTTAACCGCTTACGCAGCGCACGCAACGGAAGCTCTCAAATTTCGCGCGCTCGGTTTCGTCCTAAATCATTATCCATTTCGCTACAAATTTGCAAAAGTGCTAATTCGTACGCGAACTAGCTTCTTAATGCTCATCACAGCATGTGTCTTTCACACGAGCTGTCGGATGAGATAACAGGCATTTTAACCCCGTGCACAAAATAGTTCGTGCCATCGACTTTACGTATTGCATATTACACTCTGAAATGGAAAGGTTATGCTCCTTTCCATTACCAATATTTTGACGTAGAATTGATTGTAAAGAATGAACGATAGCGGAAGAATCGAGATAAAACTTCACTATTGGTATTGTATAATGTTCGAGTTGGATGAAACATAACGCAGTAGATGAACTTCAACTCAAAGGAGGAAGTTTGTATTTTTTCCAAATTAGTTTCGCAATACCGAAAAAGTTGAAAGAAATGATTCTGATTCTTTGAAGGAATCGACTCGTTTGCTTTAGAGAATTCACTTATGCAATAAGGTTGCCGGTCTTTTTGCAACACTTCCAGTCTCTTGGAAGCGATTCCAAGCATTTTGTAGCTTTTCGAGAAAAACCTAGGTGCAAAGCTTCAGACCGCTGCAAATTATCTTCTTGGATCATTGTAACGCCTCTGGTTGCAGTAATCGCGTCCATATGTCTTTGTACTTGTGGCGTATTAACATAAGATGTTATTTAAACAAATTAACAAAAGAAAATGCAGATTATTTCAGATTACCATGAGATAATCAAAACAAAACTTAATGAAAATCTAAACAAAATAAAAATTGATTGTATATTTTTTTTAATGGTGGCCAGTATTTTGGTCTCAAGAAGAAAATCAAAGAGGTTAAATATCGAAGAGTTTGTAACATAAATATTTTGCTACTTAATAAATTATTTGTTAATCTTCATTAAATATCATTGAAATGTGAAAATATCGGAATTTATTTTGTTTTGAGTAGTATACTTTTTTAGGGTTCCGTACCCAAAGGGTAAAAACGAGACCCTATTACTGAGACTTCGCGGTCCGTCTGTCTGTCTGTCTGTCACCTGGCTGTATCTCATGAACCGTGATAGCTAGACGGTTAAAATTTTCACAGATGATGTATTTCTGTTGCTGCTATAACAACAAATACTAAAAACAGAATAAAAAAATATTTAAGTGGGACTCCCATACCACAAACGTGTTTTTTTGCAATTATTTGCGATAATGGTACGGAACCCTTCGTGCGTGAGTCCGACTCGCACTTGGCCGGTTTATGTCCATTAAGACACATGAAAAGCATGATTTTACCTGGCCAGCTTGCATAATCGCAGGAATCGAAGCATCCTCAGCAGCTTGGTAGCCGTGATAAAGCTGGAGTTGACACTGTTCCACTTATCCCAAGGAGTGAAGGCATCTATGACGTCTAGGACTAAGTCTGAAACGAAGTAGAAATAAGAATTGCTTAATGCACTAGAAAGATGCAGTGAGTATTTGATACAGTTTAGTAACTATGAGTGACCGTTTTCACAGTATAAGGTTGACGCAAAACAACAGTATAAGGTTGCCGCAAAACCACAAAGTTTGTTGTGTTGTTGGTCATAATGTTGTAATTTCTTCTTCTTGTAAATAACATGATCAAGCGTATGAGTATTCGAAAAAAATAACTCTAGCACTTCCATTAAAAAATATATCAGTAGTCAGTTCATTGTAAATTCTCATGAATATGAAACGTTTTTACTATGGTATCCATAAAAAAACCGGCCAAGTGCGTGTCCGACTTCGCACATTTAGGGTTCCGTACCAAACCCCTAAAATTAAGGTGGTATTAATAATAAAAATCAGATTTATCAATACATTGGTATTTGTTAGTAAAATATACGTAATAATAAACATTAAAAATTGTTCGAAACTAAATTTTGTAAAAAATACTGACTTTGGTGGCTTCATATTCCTTTGTTTTCCAATATTTTTTAAAACGAAAATACAGTATTTATCTACTAAACAACGATACCCTCTCGGTGGGGTAAGTCAAAAACATGTTTTCACGCCTCCCTTTTGCTGTCAATAAGGTCGCGTGAATACAATTTCCCCATACAGATGGGAGCCCTTAAAAACATTTAAAAATATTTTATGACAATTTGTATGGCTTTGGGTCAATAAGATGCTTCTACTGTGAAAGTTTGAAGACTGTAGCTCCAACAGTTTGTCTTAAAACCCGTGTGATAGACGGACACGTGAGTGACAGCAATAGGCTCCATTTTGACCCTGAGACCCTGGTACGGAACCCTAAAAAATATTTTCAGTACACCCTTTGAAAAACAAAATATTGGAATAATTTTCATAATATCTCTTACCACTTGTAGCCATGACAATGATGAAGAAATCCAGTTTGTTCCAATGCGACTTGAAGTACCCGCAGAACCCGAGCGCACACATCTTTATGATCATCTCCAACACATAGATTATGTAGAAGAAACTGAATTGGTTAATTAAATTACTGCCTGATTTTTGTATCACCATCCAAATCCAGAAATTAGGCATCAATCAAAAATACGGTTTACGCAAAAACAACAAAAAAAAACTGAGGTTGTCTACATTCTGTAGAGTTCCGAACAAAATTGTACTGAACAGAATATTGTGAAAAAAAACACTATTCTACGCCCCCAATAATGATTTTAGAGTGTATGTAAGTGTGTGTGTGCGCTTATTTCTTTTCCGCCCCTGTGCCTAAACTGCTTGATGGAATTTAACAAATGAGCTATCATTTGATTCGTCTTGACACCCTGAGTGACAGAAGATGTACGGTTTTTTTAAGGCTTTATAACACAATCCATACCCAAACTTAATGTGTATGCAAAATTATAGCTCAATCGTTTGAAGATAAATGTTTTAAAATTCAGTTGCAAGATTTGTCATTTGATTAAAATAACAAGGCTAATTAAAACCCAAATGTTTACATGTCACATTATTATGACTAAGTGTTATAGTTCTGTATTATTATTTATGACTAAAATTGTACCAACACTTATTGCGACTAAAGTGATTAAGAAGACTGAAAAGAAAAAAATATTAACATATATACAATTGAAAATACAAAAAAAAACCTATATACAAATACAAAAGGGAGACGGCAAAAAAGTTCATTGTGCATTAAAAAATTCGTCCACATATCCATTGTGGACGAATTTAGAGATCATATAGTGATTTGATTTAAAAGAAAAGCTTGTAGCTTATATACTGCCTGATTTTTTATACCGCTATCAAAAAATCCAAAATGTAACTTACTAAAATACGGTTGGCGCAGTGGTTGAGCGATTGACTGCTGCGCTGCGTGTCGCGGGTTCGATTCCCGCATGGAACAAATATTTGTATGACCTACAGATATTTGTTCCGGCTCTGGGTGTTGTGTATGTGAGTTTATATTGTTAGCTTGATGACAATTCATGTTCTAATTTAATATAAATATTGCACATATTTACAGTTGTTTTGCGTAATTTAATAAAAATAAGTAATGAATTTTAATAAAACGTTTTGATTATTACGGAAGTCTGTATTAAAACAAATATTAATTATTGTTAAACCTATACTATAAAACATGTAGATTTTATGTGGATTTTATGAATGTGTTTCCATTTTTAGTTTATTATAATTCTTGATATTTTTCGTTGTAAATAGCTCAATGCTGATTTCCGGTCGTTGTGACAAAATGTCGTGTTTATTTTCTATTGGTGGTGGCTAGACTTTTCCTCGGTGTCAACGAGAAAAGGACAGCCAATCTTCATTGAGCTATGAAGCCGTTTGAATATTGTTGGTGAGAAAAATTGGAGATGTTCTGTAAAGCCAGTAATAAAGTAATACAATTATTTGATGAAGTACAGTCTTTGAATTCTTATATCTAAAAGTTTTAACAATATGTTTGTAAACGCATCCCCGATACAGGAAGAAATTCCTAGTGTGGGGCAACGTTTTTTTTTAAAACGAAACGAAACGATAAAATGTATAAAATAAAATAAAAAAGAAACCCGACTGCAAAGACAGCAAAAATGTTCCAAACTTGAAAGTGATTTTGTTTGGAACTTTTTAGCTGTTTTTACCATAGATATATTAGCGTAGCAAAAAAAAAATCTAAATCTATGGTCTTTACAGTTGAGTTTTTGAAATTTTTGGATTTAATGCTAAAGTGTCGTATCTACCCAATAGATTCAGTTAAACTATTAGGTAGACACGACACTGTAAACAGTTCGTTCGTGTATTCAATTATTGCAAAACGAACGTTCGTGTATTAAATTATTTCTAAACGTACGTTCGTGTATTAAATTAATGCAAAACACACGTTCGTGTATTAAATTAGTGCAAAACGAATCACCTAGCTAGGGCCGAGTCTCAACGGATCGTAGATTTATCTACTACTCTACCGCGTACAACACCCCGCCAGGAACGGAAGTCGTCTACAGACTATTCCGAGCTCCGACATCGAACTAAAGTAAATTCGGACCTTCGGAGCCGTGATGCACGCGTTATGCTAGCATCGATCTCCGCGATCCAAATGGCTTCGACGTCGCACCTCACGAGGTGAAGCACGACTAGTATGATCACATTGTTTAGAGCCTACAGACTCTCGGGGCTCCTCAAAGATATCCTTGCCGGATTTGACTAGACGGGTTTCACTCTTAGATGCGTTCAGAGTTACTCCCTGCGGATGATAGCTTCGCACCACCGGCCGTTCGACCGAGTACAGAACCAAATGTCCGACACCGTGGTTATTGTGGGATTAAACGGTATTACTATCGCAACGACGCGCCATCAGTAGGGTAAAACTGACCTGTCTCACGACGGTCTAAACCCAGCTCACGTTCCCTGTTAGTGGGTGAACAATCCAACACTTTGTAATTTTCGCTTCACAATGATAGGAAGAGCCGACATCGAAGGATCAAAAAGCAACGTCGCTGCGGTTGCTAGGCTGCCACAAACCAGTTATCCCTGTGGTAACTTTTCTGGCACCTCTTGCTAAAAACTCTTTAAACAAGAAGATCGATAGGCCGTGCTTTCGCAGTCCCTATGCGTACTGAACATCAGGATCAAGCCAGCTTTTGCCCTTTTGCTCTACGTGAGGTTTCTGTCCTCACTGAGCTGGCCTTAGGACACCTGCGTTATTCTTTGACAGGTGTACCGCCCCAGTCAAACTCCCCGCCTGGCAATGTCCTCGAACCGGATCACGCAGGAGTTGTACTCTACGCTTGAATCAGAAAAACCGCACGCTGGTCGATATTATCGACCGCGCACCGCTTCCGCCCAATCGAGTGAGTAATGAAACAATGAAAGTAGTGGTTTTTCAGCGACGATCGCGCGAACGACCTCCCACTTATTCTTATACCTTTCATGTCTCCTTACAATGCCAGACTAGAGTCAAGCTCAACAGGGTCTTCTTTCCCCGCTGATTCTCCCAAGCCCGTTCCCTTGGCTGTGGTTTCGCTAGATAGTAGATAGGGACAGTGGGAATCTCGTTAATCCATTCATGCGCGTCACTAATTAGATGACGAGGCATTTGGCTACCTTTGAAGAGTCATAGTTACTCTTGCCGTTTACCCGCGCTTACTTGAATTTCTTCACGTTGACGTTCAAAGCACTGGGCAGAAATCACATTGCGTCAACACCCGCGAGGGCCATCACAATGCTTTGTTTTAATTAGACAGTCGGATTCCCCTTGTCCGTGCCAGTTCTGAGTTGACCGTTGAACGGTGGTCGAACAGGACCGCACCGATCGCGCACGCGACGAAACCGGTGCGTTCTGTTGAACTGGGGAAATTAACAAAAGGCTGTAACGTTAGTCTAGAGACTACACTAACCCACGAGAGGCAAATGCGCGTCCACCAGCCAACACCAGCAGCTTCTGCTTCATGTCCCAAGCCAACCACCCCGGTCCTCAGAGCCAATCCTTGTTCCGAAGTTACGGATCCAATTTGCCGACTTCCCTTATCTACATTATTCTATCGACTAGAGGCTCTTCACCTTGGAGACCTGCTGCGGATATGGGTACGAACCGGCGCGACTTCTCCACGTAAATCCCTCACCTGAATTTTCAAGGTCCGCAGAGAGTATCCGGACACCGCCAAATGCGGTGCTCTTCGCGTTCCAAACCACATCTCCCTGCTATAGGATTCCATGGAACTCGAACGCTCAGGCAGAAAAGAAAACTCTTCCCGGACCTCCCGGCGGCGTCTTCAGGCCACTTTGGGTTACCCCGTCGAACACTCGCTGTAAAAACGAGTAAACGATTATTGAAACGGTTCCGCTGCCGGGTTCCGGAATAGGAACCGGATTCCCTTTCGCTCAAAGGGCGTTGTTATTTATCATTGAACATATCATACAATTTGAAAAACACGCCTCATCAACATAAGATTTCTCCTTGAGCTTAGGATCGACTGACTCGCGAGCAACAACTGTTTACGCGAAACCCTTCTCCACGTCAGTCCTCCAGGGCCTCGCTGGAGTATTTGCTACTACCACCAAGATCTGCACCGACGGAGGCTCCAGGCAGGCTCACGCCCAGACCCTTCTGCGCTCTCCACCGCGCACGTCCTACTCGTTACGGCTTAATGACGTCACAACGAACGTCGCACTTGCTCGTAACGGTAGTGTATAGGCAAAACTCTTAAGCGCCATCCATTTTCAGAGCAACGCGTCTATTGTTAGGTGAGTCATTACACACTCCTTAGCGGATGCCGACTTCCGTGGCTACCGTCCTAGTGTCTCTGACGCATTACGACTTTTTTGTAACTTTGAGAGTTTCTTGGGCGCCTTAACACTACGTTTGGTTCATCCCACAGCACCAGTTCTGCTTACCAAAATTGGCCCACTTGGCACCGTCATCAGATCTCCGGCTTCATCGTTCGAGTAAGCCGGAGAACTCACCCATTTAAAGTTTGAGAATAGGTTGAGGTCGTTTCGACCCCAATGCCTCTAATCAGTCGCTTTACCGGATGAGACTGTTGAAATCGACGCCAGCTATCCTGAGGGAAACTTCGGACGGAACCAGCTACTAGATGGTTCGATTAGTCTTTCGCCCCTATACCCAGTTCCGACGATCGATTTGCACGTCAGAATCGCTACGGTCCTCCATCATGGTTTCCCATGACTTCAACCTGACCAGGCATAGTTCACCATCTTTCGGGTCCCAGCATTTATGCTCAAAGCACGTCTGCATTCACGGGTTGGAAACGAGACGCCTTGGGAGTGCGAGAGATCGACCTAAATCGACACTCCATCCTCCCTGAGCACGCGGCTAGCGCGCGCCTTCACTTTCGTTGCGCCTTTCAATTTTATTATCTCAATGACTCGCATACATGCTAGACTCCTTGGTCCGTGTTTCAAGACGGGTCCTGCGAGTGCCCAAAACTGAATCATCGCAGACAGAGCCGCGCACAGTCCGAGACAATACGGCGACGACAACAGACGCGCCGCACCTGCGTTCCGCACTAAGGCGTAGACACAGGACACGACGTTGACTGGCGTCGGGCCGGACGCGTCTATAACGCGTGCGCGATTCGTCAAAACTACCGTCCAACAGCCGGTTAGCTACCGTTCCACTACTGTTGCGAAGTAGAACGAAGTGCTTAGACCGACATCGAACGGGTCGCGATGCATTTACTAAGAGAGAAGTGCACGCCGTCCGCGGACGTCGACGGACGCGACCCGTGCCTACCGACCGAAGCCGGCGACATCTAGGCGCGCGTCCGTACGCCGCGAAATGACGATGAATCTCTCCGTTCGTTCATTCGAGTTTCGCAGGTTTACCCCTGAACGGTTTCACGTACTCTTGAACTCTCTCTTCAAAGTTCTTTTCAACTTTCCCTCACGGTACTTGTTCGCTATCGGTCTCGCGGTAATATTTAGCCTTAGATGGAGTTTACCACCCACTTAGGGCTGCACTCTCAAGCAACCCGACTCTAAAGAGAGTCCCTCTCACCGCGATACTCCGTCGCTACGGGCCTGGCACCCTCTAAGGGAAAACGGCCCCGTTCAAGACGAACTTGGACAGGAGTGATCGCGACGAGAAAGCGGAACCTCCCGAACACCACATCTCCCGCCGCCTGAACAACAGCGGGATTCAGTGCTGGGCTTCGTTCCTGTTCGCTCGCCGCTACTAAGGAAATCCTTGTTAGTTTCTTTTCCTCCGCTTACTAATATGCTTAAATTCGGCGGGTGATCCTCCCTGATCTGAGGCCAACAATATATTGAAGAAGCAGACTCGTACATCGAGACTTCTTACTATTCACATACAAATATACATGCAGTCGCTTTAGACGTCCTGCGGTTCATTGATGAACGTTACAGGAAACAGACCAAAGCGGTACGATGTACGTCGCCCTCAGGTTTGTGTTATTATAACCGACCAAAGAGTCGCTCGTACGTATGTTAAACAGACGCCTAGCACGTGTCCTCGCCGTCGTGGGGACGACGATACGCAACAGAGTCCGGCCTACACGCATACCGCTTTTGACTTCGTCCCAAACTGTGACTATTGTCTTTTTGTATGTACTCAGTATTATTTTTAAACGGACTGAGACGAGGAAGCCTCAGACGTTCTCGTCATAGAACCGTCATTTGCAGTTCAACGCACTAGGTCATCTCACAACAATACAGAAGGAGACGTTCGAGCACGTAGAAGCGCAATGTGGCATTTGTATTTCATACAGCCGGCCCTCAGACAGGAGTGGTCCTGGATGTGTCTCCACGGACCGCAATATGCGTTCGAAATGTCGATGTTCATGTGTCCTGCAGTTCACACTATGTCGCGCAGTTAACTGCGTTCTTCATCGACCCGCGAGCCAAGTGATCCACCGTTCAGGGTAATATTTTTACACCTTGGTAAATTGTTACATAAATAAAAATAAAGTGGTCCCCCATAGCGTTTTGACAAGACGCTTGTTTAATCATGCCTAATTCAATGTTCAAGGCAGTTGTCTGTCTGTAAAATGTACGCCCCAAATACATCTAGACAGGTTGATATTTGTAGCAATTTCGATTAGAAAAGTCTCGTTTTGTTGCGGCCGGTTATGTCTGAACACAACAGAATTCGTTCGCATGCCCACTTCATGCGATCAATACACCGGCCTCACAGCGCTACAATATAGCAGCCGACTCATTCACCGACCTGTATATGTGAAGCTACAAAACGATGCTATCGGTGCCTTGTGAACCGGGCGCGAATCTACTCGTATAAAAGATAGCAGCGTATTCGAGTAAATAATACTTAGGTAAATTATCTATCTGAATTGTTTAGATAACACTTTGAAGCAAATCACGTCATCGTGTTTTTGTGATTTCACAATAATTGTAAATAGTTCTTCAAGGAGGAAAATAGTGCATATTAAAGTAGAAAAATACTCAATGATCAGTCAAATAAATTTATGGTGTCCACAATAACCGTTATTGACCTGCATCTGCCTAGGGAGTGATCTCATGCATTTGTTAAAAGACCTCTAAGTAGAGTCTCAACTTTATTCAAAGCAAAAAATTAAACGTTTGTTTCAGTTTTTCTTTTGTACCTACATAATCCAAAGACGCAATATTGAAAGACAGGTCCGAGGTGTTTGCTTAATACATAAAAACTTTGGAGTGCTGCTTAAGGCCCAGTTTTTTTATACGTAGTTAACTCAACCAATGGGTAAATATGCTAACCAATGATTTCAAATTTGTGAGGCTAATCACAAATTTGAAATCATTTGGTTAGCATATTTAACCATTGGTTGAGTTAAATAGGGATAAAAAACTGGGCCGTAGAAACTGTTAAACCGGGATCAAACCCGGCTTGCGATTATCATTCCACATAGCCCTTATCCTACTATGTTGGGGAGTAACCAGATACAGCTGAATCCTCGTGTTTTACAAGGAGCGACTGCCTATACGTACACTCATATAGTTTATTTTTGATCTATTTGGAAGTCATACACCCGCAATTCTGACGGACATGCTATTTGACCTACAAAACCCAGTAACTCCGGTAATAAGTAATCCCGGCTTATTACGACCAGTAGATCAATCAATCTGCCCAGGTTTTGCCGAACTATGCTAGTGTCTTCCAATCTAACTAAATACCTTAGTATTTAAGCCCCGACGGAAACATAGGGATCTTACAAGTTTGACGTGTGTAACTGTGTATTTGTGTATCTGTCTGTGGCTCATAGCTCCTAAACGGATGAACCGTCGTTTTTGTTTGAAAGGTGAGTTTATCGAGAGTGTTCTTAGCTATGTTTGATGAAAATAGGTTTAGTCGTTTTAAATTTATGGGCCGTTTTACTGTTTGAATCGAGGTGTTTTCGCAAGATATCGTATCATAATTACGTGTTCAATAGATTGTCGATCGAAGCGTGTCTACTGCTAGATAAATTATGTAGCATGAAATAAAAATGTGTCGGAAGATTTTTCTTTTTTTAAGTTTACTTGTTTACAACGAGCGACTGCCTATTTGGCCTTCAGCCTAGCAAACCCAGCTTGTGTTTACTAGACCATAATAAGTCATTACGTGGGAACTGTATCTAAAAACGTAAACGACCTTGAACCGTGACGTCACTCCCCAATCTAATCTATTGGCACGCGATTAGCCGGTGAGTCAGTACTGTTATTGTGATTGAAGATAAATAACGTACTATTTGATATATAAGCAGTGTTATTGTGGTTTTCGTTAAAGAATAAACCGAATTCTGCTTTTTTGTCTCATTGAAGACAAAAAAAAATAGGTTAAAAAATAGGAAAAAAAAAATATAGTCTCGCGAAGTTACGAGAAATAACCAATAAATCAGCCTTATTAAAAATAAAAATTGTAGTTCTAAAAACTAAAAAACACGCTTTAATGGTATGGATAATGGGACAAACTGTTTAAATTATTGCATTGTCATCGGTCCTTGATAAGTGTGCAAAGTTTCAAATCAATCCAACGTTTTGAAGTGGGTGATAATCACGTTCAAAGATTCCGTTACATTGATACATTGTTACATACATACCAAGCTAATAAAAGCGTGTTAAAAATCAAACCATACGATTAGTTTTAAAAACCTTTTTACAAAAAAAAACCGGTCAAGTGCGAGTCGAACTCGTGCGCCGAGGGTTCCGTACCTACCCACTATACCGCTATAATAAAATTGTTATAATTTTTATTAGTGGCTATAGTTTTAAAGATATGGGCAAATTTAGATATTCGCGAAAACTTGTAAGTCTTCCGGTACTTCCGGTTGACCTAGAATTGTCAATTTTGGTTAAAAGCAAGGTCTTACAGCACAAGTAAAGGGAAAATTCCGTAATAAAAAAAAGGTGAAATTTTGGTATTTACAAGTTTTCCCTCAGAGAAAAATTTGAAGAGATCGTTATACGCATATCCCACGCATGCTCAACGGGATTTAGATCTGGTGATTAAGCAGGCCAGTCTAAGGCCCTAACATTGTGTGTATGTAACCAAGCTGCTACCGTTCTCACCGTGTGTGCCCGGGCATTGTCGTGCTTGAGCAGGAAATCTTGCCCCATTTGTGTTCTGTGGGGCAAGATTACGGGCCCCAGCACCTGTTGGACGTATCGTTCTGCCGTCATATTGCCCCGCACCCAAACGAGATCCGTCCGTCCTCCAAGACGAATCCCTCCAAACCATAATTGTTCCTCCTTGGTATGGGTGAACTTCCTGAGGGTTCTGAAGACGGCTCCATCGTTCAGGAACTCGCCAAACACGCGTCCTTCGTGAATCTGGATGGAAGCCGAACCTGGATTCATCCGTGAACAGCACATTGGACCATTGCTCACGGCCCCAGTCCACGTGGTTCCGAACCCATTCTAATCGTCGTCCACGATTGCCTCTCCGTAAAGGTGGGACCCGGAGTGGTCTACGAGAGCGTAGATTGCTTTCATGCAGTCGCCTTCTTACAGTTTGGTCACTCACAAGAACTTGGTGTTCCACTCGCAGCCTTTGGACCAATTGAGTCGCCGTTGCATTTGGTTGAGCTCGCGCAGTAATTTGCAAAAATCGGTCTTGTCTGGGGATAGTGATGCGACTTGGCCCCCGGTGCCTCTCCGCTACTTCATCTGTGGCACGATAGCGTGTCCACAATCTTGAAATTACATTTTGGTGGGTCCCTATGGCCTCAGCAACATTACGCTGAACAGACCCAGCTTCCAGCATTCCCACAGCTCGTAACATCTCCGCCCTCGTCAAATGTTGGCGTTGCATGGCTACAATACCTCAATTATAACTTTATCTTTCGTTTAAAGATGAAAAAAAACTGTAACTAAACGTAATTCGTATTGTTTTCTAAATTTCGCACAAGTGAAAATTCCCTCTCCTACACATCAAGACATTTTTATGCCACCGAAACAAAAGAATTTTCAAAAATTTGAATTTGTAATTAGTCTGAGATAAATTACAAACAAATCGGTGTATAAAAGATTCCAATGCGGCCAGTACTTTTCGAGTTATTTAATTGAGTATGAAATATCCCTAGACCGTGTTGATGTGTTTATTTTGTATGTCCGCAAAAATCGAGGGCTTTTCAAACCTTCTAGGTTTGAAAAGGCGACTTCCATAATTTAAATAAACGCAGTAAGCACGAAATTGTAATAACCAAATTCAGATTAACGAAAACTAGCAAGTCTTTTCTTATAAACAGTATACGCTTTTTTAACAAGTTGCCAAAGTCAGTTATAGAACTGGGGGGTGACCATAAGCTCTTAGAGCGGTATCAATTTGAGATCGAATAAGGGACAGATATATCTGACGTGTAGGTATACATCTGTCACTTACTCGATCTCAAATTGATACCGCTTTAAGAGAATATGGTCACCCCCCTGACCGAGGGAAAGTTCAAAAACTACATCAAACGTTTCCTTATTAAAAAAGCATATTATAAAATCAAGAACTACGTTGTAGATAAAAATTTTGGCTTTAGCACCTTCTGCGCATGCGGCTTCCCTGGTAACTCATAAACGGCACAAATATGTGGATGTCTCTAACTATTCTCAATCTAATTTTTTTTCTCTTTTAATTAGACTTTTTACAATGTTTTTCAATCATCGTTATAGTCCTTTGCTAAGAATAGTTACAGCACTGATAACAACATTTGTGCCACATGTTAAATTTAGTGTTGTTAGACATTTTTTTTTTTTATTAATTCGTTTTTTTTTACCTTTGTATAGATTCTTTTACCGATTGATTTGTTAATGTGTGAACATTGTAGGCCTTCTAGATTTCTAGATGATTGTTAACATTTGCTAACTTTTGATTTCGTTTTAATTTTTTTTTTGTTTTTTTTATTTCTTACGACTTATTGTCGGGCCTACGTTGTCCCCCCATATCCAAGTACTAATGCTGTAACATGGAAATATTGTAAAACCAAACCATTTTTAAAAGAGTAACCATGGAGTTTCTTGCCGGTTCTTCTCCATAGGAAACGACTAACCCGAACCGTGCACCTTTTGTCGACGTTTTATAAGTGCCCATATAGGCGTATGTAAAATAAAAATAAAAATTGATTTGATTTTGATTTTTTTTGCGAAAATCTAAATTTGCTTATATCTTTTTATCGTGTTGACTCAGGACCTTGATTTTTATACAACCACTAGCTGTTGCCCGCGGCTTCGCTGCCGTGGACCACCCCACAGAACCCATTTTCGGGATAAAAAAATAGCCTATGTCACTCAGGAATAATGTAGCTTTCTATTGGTGAAAGAATTTTTCAAATCGGTCCAGTAGTTTCGACGCCTATTCGGTACAAACAAAAAAATCTTTCCTCTTTTTATTAGTATTGAATAGGGACTATAGACCTCAGTATCTGATATAAATTTCAACTTGATAGGTCCACCCGTTCCTAAGAAAATCGGTGGTGACACACGGACAGACAAACAAGAAAGTGATCTTATAAGGGTTACTTTTTACCTTTTGGAGGTACGGAACCCTAAATACAACCGACTTCCAAATGAAAACACTACAAAGTGAAACATTACTTTGATTTCGGCAGTCGATGTTCCAGTTTTTGTTTCTTCGTTTTTTGACACCGACTTTTGAAATTTAAGTTATTTTTTACTTTGTAGTGTTTTTATTTGGCAGTCAGTTGTACTTTTATGTAAAAAGTTTGTTCTGTTTTCGCAGGTTTGTATATTTTATAAAAATGCGTTTGTAAATTTTATAAATTATATTTATGGGAACTTATAATTGTTTTTTTTTTACATAATGTTGCTGCATATTGAAACGCAGCTGTAAGTCTAGACTAGAAGGCAACTCCAAGATAATACAGAAAAACGCAGAAAACGCAGATGATAATGATGAATATGGAACTGGAAAATTAGCCCCGAGCGAGAAATTTTGCTCCAGAGACCATCAAGCCCAACTTTAAAGCCAAAGGTTTGACAAGTTTTGAAACTAATGTAGTGTTTGACAAATACATAGGAAGTTGTAAAAACCTTCGCGGTATTTTTTCTTAAAAAGTAGAAGTATTTTAAGGTTACACTAGCCGATAATTCTTCCATACAAACGTAGTCTAGGCATTACTCCACTGTTTGACGTTGTACGTTCAAAATAAAAAATGATATCAATTTGTCTCATCATTATCTAGCCCTGTATGGAAACAAAAAAGTAAAAATGAAAAATATTTGAAAGTTATGAGCGTCGAAAGTTCCATATTTCGACACTAATTTTAACGCATTTTTGGGCGCAAATAAATAACATAAGAAGACGGAAAATTGCAAAACCGCCACCATGCAGGGATAGATTAGTAGTTCAACAATGCAAATAATTTTATTTTGAACAGATACGTTGTAATTTTTTCATGATATCCAGACTCCCAAAGGTCTGTTTATAAAATTTCGCGCGCTCGGTTTCGTCCTAAATCATTATCCAAAATTTTCAAGTGTGTATTCGTACGCGAACTAGCTTCCTACTGCTCATCACAGCATCTATCTCTTCCGCACGTGTTGTCGGTTGATATAAAATGCATTTTAACCCCGCGCACAATCAACCTCAAATTCTTAACTCAGTAATCGCGAGTAGGACCGCTACAGTTTTAACTATACTCTAAAGCAGTATGTATACTCACAAGTTAAGCACCCTGATAGTGAGCATCACGCTCGCACAGTATGACAAGCGTGTTGCACAGTATCATGAAGTAGATGAACCTGTCGAATCAGTTGCTGATGACTCTGTAGCACTGTTGCCGCCATTTTTGTCGGGGTACTTGAGGGTTTGCCGCACACACACACATATATAATGGACTGAGCTTTCCTATGCACGTATGTAGTAAATACGGGCAGAAAAGTGTGAGAGAAATAAATTGATCGTGCGGTCAGTAGCTGCCAGTCAGCCAGAAATCTGATTGGGCCAGGTTGGACGTGTCACCTTTGTCACTAAGACCTACAGAAAAAGGATTGGCCGTACAGGGAATTTGTCTCTTTCTAGAAAGTTTTCAATTTGGGGGTATTTTTCAGCCCATTCTCTGTCTACGGTTTTAATCCTATCTTGTGGTTGGTCTTGGTTTTCATCCTATCTTATATATTTGTACCAACATCTAATAACTATGATAATGTTAATGTTTCATGCTGGATTATATTCGAACGCATTGGGAATTGTTACTGAATAAATTGAATCCTGAGTTAAAGTATTTAACTCACAAGTTAAGCATCCTGATAGTAAGCATCACGCTCTGCGACACGGGCACCGGCAGAGCCACCTCGCACAGTATGACAGGCGTGTTGCACAATATCACGAAATAGATGAACCCGTCGAACCAGACGTTGCTGATGATTCTGTAGCACTGTTGCCGCCATTTTTGTCGGGGTACTTGAGCGTTTGCCGCTTCTGGGACCATCATGTTTACTAGTTTGCGGCGTAGCCAGACTGCATGCGTCTTTAGGAAGAGAAAATTTTACTAATCCTTAATTTATTCAATAGGTACCTTCATAACAAACAAATTAAGCGATTTGGTTTTACTTAAGGGGTCGATATTATTGTGGTTTTTCTAAAACCAAGTCGATTAAATTGTTCGTTGGGTCTAGGGCAAGACAGCTAGTGCAGCATAGTTAGAGCTAGTGAAATGGATCTAGAGCGGGATAGCTAGAGCAGAATAGCTAGAGCAGGACAGCTAGAGTAAGATAGCTAAAGCAGGACAGCTAGAGTAGGATAGCTAGAGCAGGATAGCTAGAGCAGGACAGCTAGATTAGGATAGCTAAAGCAGGATAGCTAGAGCAGGACAGCTAGAGCTAGAGAGCTGGGTCTAAGTCTTGGGCTTCCACAAGATCCCCAGCTGGTCTGACGCTAGTACGGTATCTATAGTACTTTTACTACTGCTACACCTATGGGAGCTTACCTTGGGCTTCCACAAGGTCCCCAGCTGATCCAGATTGACCCTGCCATCATCAGAGTCTGCAGCTACCTCCACTGCCTGCACAAGAACTCTGACCCCGTCCTTACTGATCTTGCCGTGTTCGTACTGACGCCAGTACGATATCTTTAAGGCTTTTAGGACGCGTTGGTTGGCTTCCCTGGTTTGAAGGGAATACAATTTTTTTGAGTTTTGTTTCAAGATTGGAATTAGATTACAAGGAGCTCACGGCTGCTACAGCCACGCAGATCGATCTTCAAGGATTAGCAATGCTTACTGAGGTTAGTCTCTTGAGTATTTACGGATGGTTAGTAGACTGGAAGTCTACCCCAGCACTTTGTTTTGTTGGGAAAGGTCTAGGCTGATTGATCTGAAACTACTGAAACTAGAAAAAGCAGTCAAACTTGGTCATCTCGGCAAATTCTTTCTTGGTAGGCTCGTTGGGTATCTCCCTCTCGCAGTCGGGACAGGTGGTGTAGTGGTAGCCCATGTAGGTGTCGTCCTCATCATCTTCGTCCCGGCCAGACATTTGGAGCTGATAGGGATGCTTTATTGTGGTGCCTGGTGGGAAGAGAGGAGTGCTTAGTTCGTGGTTGAAGGATTTGCAAGTCAAAAGTTTAAAAGATCGTGTGGACTTTTCCTCGGTCTTATTTTGTAGCAGCCTGCAGCATCGAATGGAAGATAAAGACTTATAACAAGTTGGCATGCTAGCAGTTGCAAGCGCTACAGCACTGCGCCAGACGAAAAGGTACTGCTATTACAGGGTCCCATGATCAAAAACTATTATGCCAATCTAAATTGCTGACCGACATCATGATGCGCTTCACGCAATTCATATCAAGGGTCAACTTACCTCCCTATACCAGATT
The DNA here is from genome assembly GCA_948252205.1 of Orthosia incerta. Classification (NCBI taxonomy): domain Eukaryota; kingdom Metazoa; phylum Arthropoda; class Insecta; order Lepidoptera; family Noctuidae; genus Orthosia; species Orthosia incerta. The sequence goes on from OX411758.1 coordinate 13,174,901, forward strand.
TCAGTTGGCATCAGCAAGGAACTTGTCCATCTTCAGCATGGAGATGCAGCGGTCACAGGTCATCATGATGCGCTTTACGCAGATCATATGAAGGGTCTACCTACCTTCCCGCATCAGATCCTTGGCGTCAGCGAGAAACTTGTCCATCTTCAGCATGGAGATGCAGCGATCCCTGGTCATCATGACGCGCTTCACGCAATCCATATCAAGGGTCAACTTACCTCCCTGCACCAGATCCCAGTTGGCATCAGCGAGGAACTTGTCCATTTTGAGCATGGAGATGCAGCGGTCCCTGGTCATCATGATCCGCTTCACGCAGTTGGTCATGTTCGCCTTCTTGGCGAGAGAGATCTCTGCCAGGCTCAGGATCTTCAGGACCTTTGACATGCTGGTCGCGTTTATTAGAAGGGAGAGGATTACTAGGCCTGCTGTTTGGATTATGAAGATCTGGAAGAGAAGTAATTATACGTAGCATCACGCCTTAATTTGGTGGTGTAGGCAGAGGTGGTGTCCCTTTATTGTGCCTGTTATTTCGGTGTTATAGGTGAGCCCGTAACTTGAGTTAGAGTCTGGCAAACGAAAGTAAAGACTGAAAAAGCGCGGCAAATTTAAAAAAATATCAGTTTAGCAACCCCAAGAACTAGTATGAAATACCTGGAATAACCTAATTTGATACTTTAGAATTATTTTATTACTTCGTCTGAATAAAAATACTATAGGTACATTTAGATAGGTAATACTTTAGATATATCAATCTTAATAAAAAAGCAACATTATTCTATAATAATTTTGGTTTATTAACTATCAATCTAAATCTGAATCTAAGACTTCCATGTGAAAAGATTCATAATAGTCACAGGAATCATTGTTTTCTACATTAGTAATGAAACTTTTTAAATTATTTAATAGAGAAAATGTTTTTTATAAAAAGATAAATAGTGATTACGAATTAAAACAAAGTAGGTATCAACTTAGTAGCGTCATACGGAAAATTGGGGTTGACATTAGTATAGCATTGCCTTATAAAAAGTTTGCAAATAATTCGAGTGTCTACTTTCGTTTGCCAGACTCTAGTAATCCAGAAGGAATCAGGGGGTATACTGCCTATCTCCGTCAACGAAGTTACGGGCCCCGTTCGAAAGTACTCCGACATTTCGAAGTGAAAAAAAACAAGTGTTAAGTTAATTTTTTCGGACGGGTAAAAACACATCGGAAGTAGGTACAACTGTCAAATTGTGTTGTCATTCATTCTTAGTTCGGGCCACAGAGTACTTTTTAACCGACTTTCGAAAAAGGAGAAGGTTCTATGTTCGACTTCTTGTATGTTTTTTTATGTATGTTCACCGATATCTCCGTCAATTGTGGACCGATTTCAAAAATTCTTTTTTTGTTTAAAAGATTATGTTTCGAAATTGGTCCCATTTTAATTTGGTGAAGATCTGATGAAGAACTTCGAAGATATACAACAGAACTCTTCAATAAGTAACGGCAAATCTCTCGGGACTGCTGCAATCGCATGTCTGTTTATTGTTTATACCATTTCATAACATACCATCACGCCAGTACGCTCTTAAGGGGTAAGCAGATCTCTCATTTGATCGGTTTTGTTCAAGTTTCATGATATTCGGGTAATCTATTCTGGCGTTATAGGAAACTTACTAAACAACTTGAATATTAAGTAGGTACAACTAAAAAGTGAAAAATAAAAAAACTTTTTTACAAAAAAATACTACCGACTTCCAGAAAACTACAAAGTGAAAAATAACTTTATTTTTGGAAGTCGGTGTCCATAACGCAAAAAATGGTACTACGAAAGACACCGACTTCCAAAAATAAAGTTATTTTTCACTTTGTAGTTTTCTGGAAGTCGGTAGTATTTTTTTGTAAAAAAGTTTTTTATATATAGGTTCGGACCTCGAACGAATCATCCGTAAGTTATCCGTCCGTAGATAATACAAGTAAAACTTTTTTTTTATGATTGTTTAATAATTGATTCTACCGTGCATTCGGTAAAGTAGCTTGTTATGGAGAAAAATGCACAAGAAACTCCATAGACTACATAGACTCCGTTTAGAATATTCTGTCCCAATGACATTTTTTCTAAATGAAACTAAATCTTAGTACTATAACTATTAGGCTCCAGCTTCAGGGTGTATAATTTGTTCACTGCCGCTTCTATAATTTTAATTTTACTTTGCTTAAAGATAGTTTTAACTCCTGTGGTATTCTCAAGGACTGTGTAAGCCTACATAAAGATTTCAATAGTTACTTAAGCACTAACCTCTCCAGCATCAGAAACAGCCGGCGTCTGCAGCACAATTAACGCCATACAAAGCGACAGAGGCCCTCTCAGGCCACCCCATACACATGCCATGCAGTGCTGCCACGTCATGCCATACCCGATGTGACGCAGCAGAGGTGTCATGACGGCGTACACCATCAACCTGGTGGATGGTAGTGACGGAATATCTTGCGGGAAACTCATGATACAACACGCAATTAACTCTACTGTAAAGCTGGCTCTCCAGCATTGGACACAGTTGGCGTCTGTAGCACAATCAACTCCAGACAAATTGACAGAGGTCCTCTCAGGCCTCCCCACACGCCATGCAATGCTACCACGTCATGCCACACCCGATGTGAAGCAGCAGATGTGTCATGACGGCGTACACCATCAACCTTACAACAATATCATTTATAAGAGACTAGCTGTACCTCGCGGCTTCGCTCCCGTGCACCACCCCACAGGACCCGTTTTCGGGATTAAAAATTGTCTATGTCACTCAGGAATAATGTAGCTTTCTAAAAGAATGAAAGAAAGCTACATTAAAAAGGTGAAAGAATTTTTTGAATCGGTTCAGTAGTTTCGGAGCCTATTCGGTACAAACAAACAAACAAAAAACTGTTGCCTCTTTATAATATTTTTATGTCCTTTATTTAATTTTCTTTCTTATTTGTTACATTTTTATATATTTTTACAAAATACATACAAAAAAGAAAAATATTTAAAAATATAAAAAATAGAGGCCCACCGGTATCGGGAACAGGGTCCAAGCTACCGGCGATCAGGGCTCCGGAGAGAGGAACCTCCTAACAATGCGAGCGGTGTCCAGCAATACTGCTTTCTGGATCAGGCCCTTGATCCAGCCGCATATTATTATTATAGTAAAGACTGGTTTAGACAGTGTCCTTCCAGCCCACCACACACACGCCATACAGTGCTGTCACGTCATGTAGTATTCGATGTGACGCAGAAGACGTCTGATACAGACACGCTCTTCACTGTAATGCAAAGGTGGCTCTCCAGCATTCGAGACAGTCGGCGTCTGCAGCATTATTACCGCCAGGCAAAGCGACAGGGGTCTCCGCGGCATACACCATCAGTCTTGAAGGTACCATGCGATCACCAGATATAATAGGTTACAAAATATAACTCCTTTTTTAACCGACTTTCGAGACTTTTTATGTATGTTCACCGATATCTCCGTCAATTGTGGACCGATTTCAAAAAATCTTTTTTTGTTTGAAAGAGTATGTTTCGAAATTGGTCCCATTTTAATTTGGTGAAGATCTGATGAAGAACTTCGAAGATATAAAACAGAACTCTTCAATAAGTAACGGCAAATCTCTCGGGACTGCTGCAATCGCATGTCTGTTTATTGTTTATACCATTTCATAACATACCATCACGCCAGTACGCTCATAAGGGGTAAGCAGATCTCTCATTTGATCGGTTTTGTTCAAGTTTCATGATATTCGGGTAATCTATTCTGGCGTTATAGGAAACTTACTAAACAACTTGAATATTAAGTAGGTACAACTAAAAAGTGAAAAATAAAAAATCTTTTTTACAAAAAAATACTACCGATTTCCAGAAAACTACAAAGTGTAAAATAACTTTATTTTTGGAAGTCGGTGTCCATAACGCAAAAAATGGTACCTACGAAAGACACCGACTTCCAAAAATAAATTTATTTTTCAATTTGTAGTTTTCTGGAAGTCGGTAGTATTTTTTTGTAAAAAAGTTTTTTTTTAACTGAAAATTTGAAGTGGGTGCCAAACCCTGTTTGTCTATATTGTTACATATGACTGGCTAGAGCACACAGAGAAATAAGGCATTACTTATTGAAGCAGAAAAGGTCACAAGATAGATATAGGTATGTATAACTTTCAGTCTTCAGGATGTTATTAAAATCCCTGTCAATCTAAACACAATTTCAATCAGACAAAATGTGCAACACACTATCACATCACACTAACATTATAGAAGTGAAAGTTTGTGAGTGTTTTTGTATGTTTGTTACTTCTTCACGCTCAAACGGCTGGAAGGATCTGCATGAAATTTGGCTCAGAGATAGATTATAGTCTGGAATAATACAGGATACTTTTTATCCTGGGAATATGTTCCCTTGGGATAATTTTTGACATTCTCGTGGGCGAAGCCGCTGGCAGAAGCTAGTGACTGTACAAAAAAACCGGCCAAGTGCGAGTAGGACTCGCGCACGAATGGTTGCGTAACATTTTTGCAAAAAACGGCAATAAAAAAAAACGAAAATACGTTTGTTAAACATTTATTTATTTCTGTTTTTAGTATAAGTAGCGGCCACAGAAATACATCATCTGTGAAAATTTCAACTGTCTAGCTATCATGGTTCATGAGATACAGCCTGGTGACAGACAGACAGACGAACCGCGGCGACTTAGTAATAAGTTCCCGTATTTACCCTTTGGGTACGAAACCCTAAAAAGTATAAAATCTCACTCACCTCGAACAATAAACAGTAGTATAAGTCACAAAGATCAATGACACCTGCCTCACACTGATCACATCACTAACTTTCTCAAAGATCACCACTCCTATCATTGTGAACACCAACGTATTAGCCGCATGGCCCAGTATCATCCAGAAGTTATTCACCACCTGTTCCACATCCCCAGCAATCGTCGACTTCTTATTACTGACTAGAACACCAGTAATCACTGTTCCCAACAACCCGGAGACGTAGAGAAACTTTTCACCAATATAATATGTCAAAAAAGCCCCAGCCAATGTCACCGTTACAGCACAGAGTACGTCATAATAAGTTATTGATAGTAATGTATCTGTAATTTTTCCCATCACTATGCCTAAGAGGAGACCGCCTCCAGCGTAACGTAACAAAAACAGCGTTATTTCTGAAGCTTCCGTCAATGCACCAGCTATGTATCCAAAAACTGCTGTAAACTCAATCATTACTGTCACATCTCCAAGTAATCCTTCACCGAGCAGTAACACGCTTATATACTTTCCTTTGGACATCGATTTCAATTGCTTGACAACTTCCAGAGGATATATAGGCGAACACACAATCCCGAATAGTAAGGCGGTTGAAAAACTCCAAGTTTGTTCTATCAAGTAAAAAGCCATGAATGCAACCATGAAAGCTGTTAGCAATGCTCCTGGTACACCCACAAGCAAAATCTGAGGAAAACTCCGCCAAAAAGAATGACCGTCAACATTATAGGAAGTTCGAAAGATCAGTATCGGTAGGAATATCATCAATAAAATATCTACGTCCATGAAACAAATATGGACAACCGGTTTTAAACTCGGGAACCTGTTAGCACAAAATCCCGCGAAGCCGCCGAGAGTAAACATTATAACTCGGTAGGGGATTCCTAATCCGATCCAGAGCATTAAGGCCCTTACGATCACTCCTACTAGGAGTGTGGTGAAGACGAAAAAAAAGCCTAGAGAAGTTGGATAGGCCAGTGATGGTCTGCTAGGGTCATCAAATTGCATAACTTCGTCTGTCGAATTTAGTAAAAACTTGGGATCCCCTCCAGGTTCCATGCTTTTATTTACAGTTGATGTTACGAAAAATTAAGTATAGTTAATACTGTAAAAGACTGTCTGACTCATGGCATGGCCAAATGGTTTTTGGCTTTTCGAATGAAAATGTATTTTTTTCGTTTTGATAGCATTACTAATTTATTTGGTAAAAAAAATGAAAAACTTAAGAGCCCCTACAAGTTTCACGAACTAAAAACATAAAAAGCTACTTTTTCAGGGCAAATTTCTCAATAACTACAAGATATATGATAAATATTTTAAAACAACTTTTTGCGTCCCATAGTTATCTAAGAAATAGACATTACATATTTTTGATAACTGCTCAATTAAAATTAGAAAAATAAATTCCTAACACACGTTTTTACGTAATCCCGAAACACCAGGTTTTTCAATTGCTTTTTCAACTGGTGGCGAATAACAATCTGCAAAAAATTGTGTGGACTGGGCGTATAGTATACTAGTAAGCCACCAATTTTGTATTTTAAAGTTTATTGTATTTGTACATAAAAAAAAATATTGTCCACGCGGAAAAATGGCAATTTTATCATGTGCGAAAGCGTCGGCTACGTGTAAGAATATGTTGAATATAATAATAACTCATAAATAATTTGAAATTTGAGGTGTTTATCAATCGAATCCAATTTTTACATTTTATTTTTGAGTACTTATTTTATTTTAATAAATTGTCTGAATATTGCCTTATAAACCGTTGCGCACGCGCGAGACATTCAATTTTGCTCATGGGCTTGTAGACGACGGACCTGTGTCGTTTTTTTTTGCCATTATATTTTTTATCATATATCTTGTAGTTATTGAGAAATTTTCGCTGAAAAAGTAGCTGTTTTCTGTTTTTGACTCGTGAAACTTGTAGGGACTCTTAAGAGGAATAAAATCAATTTGTAGTATATTTTCTACTAAGCGTTCATTTGGTTTTAAATAATAAGGAAAAACAGCAAAAATTCTAAATGCAACTTTAATTAATAAAAAAAAAATTAAATCAAAAACTAAAAATGTCAAAATGCATATTATTAATAATAAAATCAAACTAAAATCATCTATGTCTAAATAAATAAAAAAGAACTACAATCATAAATCTATTGGGAATAAAAGTCTCACACCATTTGTCTTTGAAGAATTTTTGTATGGAGAAAACTTCTGTGGGGTCTTCCTAGGAGATTTCCTAGGCGTCACGCTTTTTCTAGCCTCGATTTTCTCTAAATCCTTGAGTTCCTTATAGGCCGCTTCTAGCATACGTTTTTTCCAGTCTTCGTAAGATTCTATTTGTTCCTGTTGGGGCTCTTCTTGCTTGGGTAGATCGACATCCATGTTTTCTTCATTTTCAACTGAAAAATATAATTAAATAGATATATTTTTGTCTATAATAGCATTTGGCGAGGGAGTCAAACAATTTATTGAACTACATATTTGAAATTAAACAAATTAAAAAAAATCTTTATATACAATTTAAATGAACTAAAAAAATACTTAATCGAAATTATTATTAGATTTTTAAACTAAAATTGGTGAGATAAACAAACAAAGGGTATTATTTAATAATAACAATAAATATAAATGTTAAAAAGTTTTGACAGCGGTGGGATTCGAACCCACGCCCTTTCGGACTGGTGCCTAAAACCAGCGCCTTAGACCACTCGGCCACGCTGCCTACATGTCACTGCGTCGAAATTGGTATATGATTTCTAAGTAGGTATAATTACTATTTAATTTGCATAAAATAATAATAACATTAAAAGATTCATAAATGTGTGCATACAGAAATGATAAAACAAATAAGTGAGTGTGTTATAAAGTAATTACAACAAGTTTTGTAACGCAAACAAGTTTTGTAACGCAAAGTCTCACTACTAGAAATGTGCATTTGTCATTTGTGTAAGACTGAGTATGAAGACCTGTGCCTCCAGCTTCGCTCGTGTGAGATAAAACATAATAATACTTGGTCAGATAACCTATTGGACTTATTAAATTTCAAACAAATTAAGTTATACTCAAGAATATCTAATCTAATTTTCGTAAACTCAGTAACAAACGGATACGCACTACAATAATTCAATCTGGCGCACCCTTGGGACTCTAACCTTTATTCGGGAACCTAACCATCTGGCTTTATCTATTTAGCATTAAATGTAGCAGTACTAATCTGTGCCAGAGACTTCGCCCATGAGGAAGTCCAAAATTACCCCATGGCAGTGATGTCTCATCCCATACAAAGAAACCGTGCCGACGTACTGTACTGATTATACAGATCATATTTGTACATATTTGTTCTACTTTCAGATTTATAATAGTACAGGATAGGACACAATCCCACCGCTCTATTCGCAAACCACTGCAACTCTTGAAAGCCAGAATCAACAGTGGCCATCACCAGAAAAGCGCCGAGGCAATAAAGCTCGACGAAGTCCCGGTGAATGAATTTAACTGTATTGGATGGAAAAGTTTATTGAGTACTGTATAAAAATAGCGAACAAGGTAATAAAAACCGAACCAAGTGCGAGTCGGTCTCGCTCAGGAATGGTTCCGTACCATTATGGCATAAAACGGCAAAAAAGCACGTTTGTTGTACGGGTGCCACACTTAAATATTTATTATATTCTGTTTTTAGTATGTGTTGTTATAGCGGCAACGGTATACATACATAGTTTACATCATCTGTGAAAATGCCTAGCTATCACGGTTCATGAGATACAGCCTGGTGACAGACAGACAGATGGACCGCGGAGTCTTAGTATTAGGGTCCCGTTTTTACCCTTTGGGTACGGAACCCTAAAAAGTAACAAGTAAACGGAATATGCTTAGGATTTATATTTCATCATCATCATCATCATATCAGCCAAAGACATCCACTGCTGGACATAGGCCTCCCCCAAGCGTCGCCACATTGACCGGTCTCGTGCGTGCCGCAACCAGCGGTACCGTATGGTGACGGACGTAAAGAATTTCACCATCCCTTAACTTCCCGTGGGTGTAGTAAGAGGCGACTAAGGGACACACCAGAGAATGGGCAGCAGCGTTCTCTGTGCACTTCATTACAAACTGCGATCGCCAACCCGCCTGCCAAGCGTGGCGATTATGGCAAACCCCCCAAACTAAAATGATTTATATTTGTTCTTAATATATTAACGGTTGCATACAATAGTCCGTTGAAAATGTCAGAAACAGATGTTTTGCTTACTACTTACTTACTTATGTAAAGTTTACTTACTTATGTAAAGTTTTGTTAAATGGATATCATGTAAACACTCTGTGAGATAGGATGTTAGGTTAGGTTAGACATAAATTGTAAAAATGTAAGTAAACCAATGATACAAAAATATAGAAACAGGAAGTATTTATATAAGATAGAACTTATATTTTAAACTGTAGCAAGGTCTCAGATTATGTCCGAGGAAGACTTGTTATGGCAAGAGGAGTTTTAGTCAGTTGAAGCCTGAAACTACCCAGGCTGACTCGTTTGTGTGGCAGTTTGAGTGTAAGTCCGACCGGATTAAAAAAAAAAAACTCTCTTGGATCCCACAACAAAATTGATCAGGAAAGAATAACAGAGGAGTAGGAAAAATGTCATAACTTCCACTTCCCTCCATATCAAGAAGGAGATAGAACAAACAAGGACAATAGGCACAAAGGGTCGTTAGGGGCTTATCCCAGTTGTAGAAGGATAGGATAGTACACAATAGCAGTGGTGTCTCATCCCATACAAAGAAACCGTGCCGACGTACTGTACTGATTATACTGATTATTTTTTGTACATCAATCGCGTTTGGTTCCGTTCCACGGATATAGATGGTGATATATCTATCGCCGTGGAACGGAACCGAACGCGATCAATTTACAAAAAATAATCGGTATAATCAGATGAAAAACGCTAGTTACGTCAGCACGGTTTCTTTGTATGAGATGAGGTATCTTTATGCTAGTATTATATTATCTGTGACAATAGGTAATCTGTGTGATGTATTATTGTCAATGCAAAAATAATTTACCCGTTGCCTCAGCAGTCTTAGGTGGTCTTCCCTTCTTCTTCTTGGCGGCGGCAAAGTGCAGGTCCGTGAATTTAGTCCAGTCTACGTCCAGCTTGGTCCACTGGGATGGCTTCAGTCTTGACTTCTCTATGATCTTACTCTTTGGCACTTTTACTTTGTTGACTCTGGAAATGATAATAATGAAGAATTAAAATGGGTTCTGATGAATTACTGAGTTTGAATGGTTTTGTAATCGAAAGAAGAGATATATTATTGATAACATATACTTTATTGTGTAACAGTAAAGTATATTTTATCTATATATATATGACATTTTGACTGTTTTAATAGCATTCAACAGATTTGCTGTTCTGATTTTATTTTATCTGTTTAACTGTATACATTTTTTGCTATGTTTTTGTTGATTGCAATTTTGCCTTTCGTTTGAATATTTTTTGAATCCATTTTCTATTTGACTGTTTGTTTTTTTATTCTGATTTATTTGTTTGACTTTATTTGATTGTTTTTTATTTTGTTTTATTTAATCTTTAAACTATATATAATATTATAAAGAGGAAAGAATTTTTTGTTTGTTTGTTTGTTTGTACCGAATAGGCTCCGAAACTACTGGACCGATTTAAAAAATTCTTTCACCAATAGAAAGCTACATTATTCCTGAGTCACATATAGTGGAGCGCCTGGGGGTTTTCACCTCGGATTAGAGTTATAGTCAATGAATTAATATGATTGATATGGGATATTGTTTTTTAAACTATAAATTGCAATGTTTACCCAAAATTTTTTTGTGCACTTTATTTTTTCATTATTTAAACAAATTATTATAAAAAATTAATGTTTGACCATATATTTTCACTTTAAACAGTATTTTTTTTTTATTTATATGTTTAATCTTACCTGAGTAGACATCTAGGAACATTTTTCGAAGATATCTGTGTATAAAAATAGCAGTAGGGATCTCGAACAGGTAGAAAAACATGGAGGGGAGAGCGGAGCGACAGCTGCTATGTACAATGGAATTTCTCGGCTAGGTTAGTTGCAAGTTCGACGTGAAGATTTCACGTCCAACAAAAAGAGCTGAGGCAAGGATCTTGGATCTGGACGATGCAGTTACGTCAGAAGAAGTTACAGCTGCTATTGCTGAGGCTGGCTGCTGAAAAAGTGGTTTATACTGCAGTGTGGCATGTTTACAGTGCAGTGGAAATAGTTGTTCCAATACTTCACCTATTATACAGATAGATGAAGTAGAAGAAAATATTTAATGTAGACAACAATGTAATATATTTAAATAAACATATTTTGTACTAATATTTTTTTTTTCTTTTCATTAGTCGTAATAAATTACCTTATTTTTTTAAATGTACACAATAGAGTACGTTTCATTTATAATTAAACTGGCCGAGAAATTCCATTGTACATAGTAGCTGTCGCTCCGCTCTCCCCGCCATGTTTTTCTACCTGTTCGAGATCCCTACTGCTATTTTTATACACAGATATCTTCGAAAAATGTTCCTAGATGTCTACTCAGGTAAGATTTAACATATAAATAAAAAAAAAATACTGTTTAAAATGAAAATATATGGTCAAACATTAATTTTTTATAATAATTTGTTTAAACAATGAAAAAATGAAGTGCACAAAAAAAAATTGGGTAAACATTGCAATTTATAGTTTAAAAAACAATATCCTACGTCGATCATATCAATTCATTCACTATAACTCTAATCCGAGGTTTTACGGTTTTGAATGCTCCAGGCACTCCACTAATAGGCTATTTTTTAATCCCAAAAACGGGTCCTGGGTGATGGTCCACGGGAGCGAAGCCGCGGGCAACAGCTAGTTTACTATAATTTTGCATGCCTAATTTTGGGCAGAATGTATGGCTCACATTTTCATCCCACGATCTTATTATAAAAACCTACATTCTAGCGAATAAATGATTTGATTTGAATAAAATTGTAACACCAATATTATAGTGGTCAGTATATCAATAGTGTTAGTAGTTAATACTATACTGACTTATTGAATACTAGTTTTTCTCCGCGGCTTCGCGCCCGTGGCCCACCCCACAGGACACATTTTCGGAATAAAAAATAACCTATGTCACTCAGTACTAATAGAGCTTTCTATTGGTGAAAGAATTTTCAACATTGGTTAAGTAGTTTTTGAGTTTATCCATTACAAACAAACTTACAAACAAATCATTCCTCTTTATAATATTATGAGGACTCCGATATTTCAGGGACATGCATAGAAGAAAGTGTTTATCCTAAAAGGAATACATGGATCTGACTGGCAAGTTGCTACAGTATGGCAACACCGCTATATTTTGCTGATTAATATGCCTGTAAATTAGTGTTGACCGGCATTGTAGCTGTGCTGCACACTGTTCAACATTGACTGAGCCCAGTCGTGTTGCCTAAGTGTGGCAAAAAGCGCTCCTTTGTAGTATTTAGTAAAAATAGTACATTTCGTGTCGAACATAAAAGGTCGAGATTTTAACACGAGCGGTGTAGCCAAAGCTACGAGCAGCAATAAATCCTTTTTATGCGAGATACGAACGATTCTTTTTCCACAACCTGATGAGCTTACTTAATTAAATGTAAATAAGTTCCAACAACAATTTACTAGATATGTTCAGACTAAAAACTACAGACTATATACACACAATCATCGCGCGCTTTTTCGAGAGGTAACAGGTTCAGTATCATTCTGCCAGTTACGTAATGATATCAAAACTCCATACAAAAGTCATTTCGTAACTGTTCTTATGTATTTTTTGTCTAAATGTTCATATTTCGAAACGAATTTCTTAGGCAATGCGTAACATAATAGACAAGATTGTGGAACAAAAAAAAATTGTCATTTATGGCAATAAATATATCTTGCCCAATTAGGTATGTTAAAGCCTAGTAGAGAGTAAGACTGGAGATAGTTGCACTTCAACCAGGTCACTAAGCCTCTCACTCTTGTAAGATTTATTAATAACATACAACAATAAATAAAAAATAAGGCTAAGAAAAGCTATGTGATTTTAAACTCACCTGCAAGCTTGATATACTGCCATACAGACATACTGAGGGAGATTCAAATCAACTTCCTGGAAAAGAATAAGAAAAATAATGAGGTTCAGTAAGAAATTGTTGGGGAGTGGCTTGGACGGTCATGTCCTGCTATGATTGGTGATGTGAATTTTATATACCGACTCCAAAACTTATTCACATGTTTTATAGTCCCCGGCATGTAACTTGGCAAGGTTTTGGCCTAGTGGGGGTAAGTTCGCGCATAGTGCGCGCTGACAAACCACCATATAGAGCGAACGGATTTTGGACGCGACGCGATTGGTCAGTCGATCCTTGTGTCAACTGACCAACCAATCGCGCGCTCGGAACGGTGCCAAACGTTCCCCGCGTCCCTCTTGGTAATCAAAGAGACCTAAAAAACTACTTGTGCCCATCTAACGACTCTTGCCATCTTACATGCCGCCGGCAATTAGACAATAACAACATTATTTTATATTATTTAGTGATAAGTGAATGAGTGATAATATAAAACATAACCTACCGACTTTTGATTAAATATAATATTAACCGTAATTTGTTACTATATATAAGTAGGAGGAGCTCGTGGCTAAATAATAACAGCCGCACGGGTCGATCATCAAGGCTAAGCATCGCTTGACGAGGTCGGTCCGTGGATGGGTGACCATTTCAACATACCGAGTTTCCTCCGTGCCTCGGAAAGCACGTTAAGTCGTTGGTCCCGGCTGTCATTTGAAGACCTTTGACAGTCGTTACGGGTAGTCAGAAGCTAGAGATCTGACACCAGTCTTGCCAAGGGGTACCGTGTTACCCAGTTACTGGGTTGTGGAGGTCAGATAGGCAGTCGCTCCATGTAAAACACTGATACTTAGCTGAATCCGGTAAGACTGGAAGCCGACCCCAATATAGTTGGGAAAAGGCTAGGCAGATGATGAAACTATAACTATAAAACTTTACATATGTGCATATCTGCACTTTTGTTTTGGACACTTGCTGTCGTATTTGTGTTAACTTATTTATTTTTATTTGTTAATGGCATATGTTCGCCCCATCACTTGCCCATAAGACTTCATTGTCTCGCACGCGAATCCCAGCATTATGCTGAGCGATGACAGTTTTGCGTAGTTATGACGCATACTTTGTATTTGTATTTAAGTTTTTTCTACTGTATTTTTTGTGTGCTTGGCACAAATAAACGGTGCCAAGCACACAAAAAATATTTACTTCTTTATTTTTTATTTCTATATGATAATTGTCACACTGCAGAGCAAAGGCCTCTTCTCATACAGAGAAAGCTGAATTGAAGGCCGCTTTTCATACAGAGAAAGCTGAATTGATAATATAGAATTGTTTTAAATTGTTCAGAGCTTAACTCTTTTCAATATTAGAAGTCATCCATTGCTTATCTGATGCTTTGTGGTGACCATTGCTGAAAGCTCACAATTCACAATAGGATTAGTGAATGTCATCATCATCAGCCATAATGTTCCCACTGCTGGGACACAGGCCTCTTCTCTGTGAGTGTTAATGCGCCTTAATCCACCACCCGGGCCCACTGCGGGTTGGTGGATGCCACATGTCTTGGAATTTTTGGTTCTAGGACATGCCGGTTTCCTCTCGATGTTTTCCTTCACCGTTTTGAGAGCTGTGATGATGAAATAATTTACACAAAGGCCAAAAGATAACTATATTAGATACAAGATGTTTTAAGCCATGAACTAAAAAATTACTAGTGAGAATATAGTAACGTAAATCTCATCAATTTAACCACCCGCTGATAACCATCGAGGATCCTATCAGCAAACGACTGTATTTCTTGGCACTGCAGCATCATAAACAGCATTTTGGAAGAATCATAGATAAGTATAAAATAGAAATCTCACCATTTTAGCCAGCCGCTGATACTCCTCAAGGATCCTATCAGCAAGTTCCTGAACTCCTTGGCACTGCAGCGTCAGACACAGCATGGTGGTGGTCAGCTTGTCAGTGTTCAGTTCTAGAAGGTTCTGCACAACCTTCTTTGTGTTGGTGTATGCTGAGGGCTTGAGACCGGAGTATTTTATTGCTGTTTTCTGTAATTTAGACAAGCAATGTGTTTAGGGGTTGGTTTGTGCAACAAACAAAAAACAGTCAGTTTCGCATAAGTATAGACGCGGCGTATCAAGCGGTAAGGCGGAACCACACTTACGTGTCGTGGCGTGGGATCCACCAATCAAACGACTCTGTTTCAGTTTTGTAGCCAATCAACTGCGTTCGAAGGCGCCACGGCACGCTACGACACGAAGTGTGGTTCCGTCTGTACTACGAATCTTCAGTACCCACAGTTTGATAAGCTTGGGATTCATTATTCTAAATTTACTATATAATCTCACCCTCTTACTAATAAACGCGGTATAAAGTTATACCAAGTATAAACCTATGAAAATGTACGGTTATTCCTTTGTTATATGCCTGGAATAACTTTATACCGCGTTTATTAGTAAGTGGGTAAGACTCTAAAATTGAATAACATTGTATTTATCGAATAGTACCTAATAATATTTATCGAGTAATATTTTGTAGTATCAGGCTCGGACAACAGCTCCAACAACTGCTCTTCCTCGTTTACGACGCGTGCGAGAGAGCACCACGAGGCCCCGGGGCGTCGCGACGCACAGTTTGGGAACCTCTGCAGTAGGTGATTATTGTTGCACATAGACTCTGGTAGATCAATGACAAAGTTGCAGGGTCAGCTGAATGTCTCAACTCTTTAAATATGTAGAAGAGATGAGCTTCCTTGTGCGTGTACATTATGCCTCGATGTGGGTGCGCCAGGTTAGTTTTTAGTATTTGATACTCGATTTGATACTCGAAACTAAGGAGAATGTAAGACAACTACAGCTGGTATCATGCTTTGAACAGGAATGGAAAAAGTCCATTAAACTAGACTTGGTAGGTAAAGGAATTTGGCAAGGAAAAATGTAAAGTTTATTCTTTTCAATATTGAGAGTTAAGCGATTTGCTGAAAGCCACTCCATCACAAGGCGGAGAGCATGTTTCGTTCCTTGCTTGGCCTTGTTCCAGTTAACATCATACACAATAATCGCTTTGTCGTCAGCGTAGGTGAATATATCACAGTTGGGGATATACAATTTGCATAAATCATTTAAGTATATTAGAAACAAGGTAGGTCCTAATATACTTCCTTGTGGCACCCCAAAACAGATACATTCATCTTCACTGACAAAGGAATTGATCTTTACACGCTGAGTTACATAGATACCCTCACCGTATCTAACAAAACCAGAAGAACGTTCTGGAGAGCATATGAGCAAATGTAAATTGTTATGTGTACAAGAAATAATATTTTAAAAGGAGTGTAGTACAGAAAATTTATGCTTTGCTAATAATCCATACAAATGTTAAAGTGAAAGAAGGTCTATCTGTATGACTGTTTGTTATGTTTTTATGCCCAAACCGCTGAACAATTTTTTATGAATTTTGGCATAGGGATAAATTAGTCTCTGGAGAAGGACATAGGATATGTTTTATCCTATAACAAGCTGTCCCGGCAAACTTCGTACCACCTCAAACAAATGTCCGTATATAAGTTTCTCTGTGACAAATGTATGGAAAAATCTGGGAAAAATGGTATGACTATGCTAGTATTATATTATCTGTGGTATAACTAACCCGACTTTGTTTTGAATTTCAGAATAATTGACAACGCCATCTCCTGGCTTTACCGGAACCAGTACACAACACTTTGGCCATTTTGGTCTGTCTTTTGTTTATATCATGTATCTATACTAATATTATAAAGAGGTAAAGTTAGTGAGTTTGTGACATTGTAGGGGGTAATCTCTGGATCTACTGAACCGATTTTGAAAATTCTTTTACCAGTAGAATGCTACATTATTCCTGAATGTCATAGGCTAGAGTCTGGCAAACGAAAGTAGAGACTGAAAAAGCGCGTCAAATTTAAAAAAAGCGAACTAAAAAGACATAAACAAGAAGAAGATCATGCTGTGCAGTCGGAGGATACATCTGGTTTTGGCCAGCAAGCTCGCGCATGTGTATCCTCCAACTTCACAGCATGATTTTCTTCTTGTTTATGTCTTTTTAGTTCGCTTTTTTTAAATTTGACGCTCTTTTGCAGTCTCTACTTTCGTTTGCCAGACTCTATAATATATTTTCAAAAAAATAGAGATCCTTATGAAAATTGCAATAATGTAAAGTAACCCAAAGTAGCAAAATGTTGCCTGTAAAATCATTCTTTGGCATGCGCTGAAAAAACTATTGATGATACATAAAAAATATTAGGTAGGTAGGTAGGGTAGGTAGGGTAGGCAGGGTAGGCAGTGTAGGCAGGGTAGGCAGGGTAGGCAGTGTAGGCAGGGTAGGCAGGGTTGGCAGGGTCGGCAGGATAGGCAGGGTAGGCGTTTAGGCAGGGTAGGCAGTTGACGGGAGCGAAGCCCCGGGGGTCAGCTAGTCAGAGATAAAATAGCAATGTGGATATTTGGCAGCGGTTTCAGAACAAAGTACTTAGAAACATATCAGACGCTCCCATACAATCACGCGCACTAGACCAGGGCTGAAACCTTCGAAAATGGTAAAAAGTGAAAAAAAAATAGTAGGATGAAAACCATTAGAAAAGGAAGAGAATATAACAAAAACCGGCCAAGTGCGAGTCGAACTCGCGCACGGAGGGTTCCGTACCCTTATCGCAAAAAACGGCAAAAAAATCACGTTTGTTGTATGGGAGCCCCACTTAAATATTTATTTTTTATATTTTTAGTATTTGTTGTTATAGCAGCAACAGAAATACATCATCTTTGAAAATTTCAACTGTCTAGCTATCACGGTTCATGAGATACAGCCTGGTGATGGACAGACGTAAATTTATGTGAAAAATTCAATTATTTTTATCTGTTACAAAAAAAAATTGTTTTTCATGAAATTCACCAAATTTCATGAAAAACAATTTAACTTACCTTTTTATGTTTATTAAATATTTATTTGAAAAATAAATATTTGAAATCAAAAAAATTCGGTAAGTTTTCAACAAATATCGTAAAACAAAAAAAAATTGTAAAAGATAAAAATAAAAATCCAAAAACTTGGTTATTTGATCTTTTTATTACCTACAACTTTGCTATTTAACTTTTCTCCATAGGACTTGTAGTTTTGCCGGCAATCAAGATAAACCGTTTTTAGCCTTAAAAACTCACCCCCTTCCACTTCCCGACCTCAGATCGCCCGTAAATTATTTCCCTTTAATTTTTGTTATCTTCTCTTCCTTTTACAATGTGTTTCATCCTACTATCATTTATTTTAGGTTTCTAAAATTATCGACCCTGGTCTACACATCCCATCTGGTAATGGCTTAGAAAGCCGATTGCAAGATAACAATTGAAAAAAAATAAAAATATCAGAGATGACGCTGTGTTCGCAAAATGTATGAGAAAATGAATTTTCTTCATAATTTTGTTTTTCGTTAATATTTCCAATATTTTAATAGTTATTCTGATACGTAAATCAAAGATCTTGAAAATTGATCCAGTCGTTCTCAAGTTATAAATGATATTATACTAATAAAACTTTGTTTTATATAAAGAAAGACGTTGTTCCCTCACGATAATTTCTAAATTGAAAATAACTTTAAATAGACTAACTGAGCAGTTATACTTACTACGTCCAAATCTGCACCCAACATAGTAGCAGCCAAGTCCAAGCATATGACAACTTTGCTGGTATCAGTCATGTTACTGCCTGCCATACTCTTTGTCTGCAGCAGGCGCTCCAACTCTGCCGCTTTACTAAAATCATACAATAGCAATGGGTAGCAGTCAGCATTGGCATTTAGAATTATAAATTTAACATCACAAGTCTAACCTAGTAAGATGGGGGTACTCCAATGACCCACAGTGCGATTGCGGAGCCACGTCCCAAACAATGCCTCACCTTTTGTCGTGCACTCTGTGCAACGATACCTGAACCTTAAAAGACCATTGTGAGGCTAATGACAACGCTGTTGGCGTGGCTGAATTCTGGTCAAAATATATTTAATCTTGGAATCATCGATACGACAAAGAAGAAGGGTCTAGGAGAGGTTGGTTAGCAGAAAGAACCACCATCAAAAAAATAACTGTTTGTCAAAATAGTTAAGATATAATTTATGTAATGGTTGTAAGGTTATTCAAACTTTATTCTTATAACAGCAGGAGGATCAGGACAATCTTAGGGACAGGTCTAAAGGAAGTCACTGTTGTTACATGGTGGACATTAAAGTGTGTACTATAAGTTTTAGGAATACTTTTACTGTGCAGATAGCTAACGAGTATACCCTGCCAGAGTCAGTGTCTGCTGATAACTATAACTTGGGGTTCTTTAAGTCAAGAGTGAATATGTTACTTCTGGACACTTGTGCTACACCGTTTACCATCAGGTGAGATAGTGGTTACGAACGAGCTTATGAATAAAAAAGTAAGGCTTCAAAGATTTGAAGAGAAGTGTCCACAAACAAAATTTGAAGTTTCTCTCTATTCAATCTGCAAACTAATAAAATCATGCTGTATTACTTTCATATTGGTTTGATATAATAGTAATGCGATTGAATAGAGTCTAACAATGACACTACTAGAGATATTTCTGTAAAACTTGTGAGCATTCAATTAACCTGTATTTGTTTACTTACTTTAAAACTTTATCTTCTTCGCCAAGTCCAAGTTTGGACGCTATCAGGTGCAAAGTTTTGTTATTCGTTGCCATTTTATTGATTTGGTTTGTTTCACACTTAATAATATATATTTTATCTAAGATTTTAATACAGTAAACGTCCTGGAATAAAAACAAATCGCGCCATTTGAACGGGAATTTGACATATATTTGTATTTCATTCAGTCAGCTGTCAGATGGTCAGTGCTGTCCACTGTGCTGTCACGCCTTGTCGTTCAATGAAGTCATTCCTCTAAGTCATTCATTTTTGCTCATTCACATCTAGCAGAGACAAAAGAGGAGGGAGAGGGAAAACGTAGTGATGTGAAAAGAAAATAAAGAATTTTCCCGAAAGTTACTATTGTCAAAAAACACAATGGCAATAAAACAGATTATTAAATGAATGCATTGGATGGAATCAACCAAAAACAGAAAAACAAACCAATTCAAACCTATTTTTAACACGCTTTTACTAGCTTGGTATGTATGTATCTATGTATCAATGTAACGGAATCTTTGAACGTGATTTTCACCCACTTCAAAACGTTGGATTGATTTGAAACTTCGCACACTTATCAAGGACCGATGACAATGCAATAATTTAAACAGTTTGTCCCATTATCCTTACCATTAAAGCGTGTTTTTTAGTTTTTAGAACTACAATTTATTTATTTTAATTACCTCCACAATCCAATCACAAGCTCGGGGCCCGGGACGGAATAGTGGTATTTAGCATTATCTCGGCTTACTATCGGCATTGGAAAATAATAAAATATACAATTTACTAATAAACAACGATATACCTACCTAGTTTTAGTTCCAATTACCTAAAATCAGCTAGTTAACCTATAAATAACTTGACCTTAACAAATAGATAAATAAATCAGAAAATCCTATGGGTACACACAGACCGGCGAGAAATATCACTCGCTTACCTATGTATTTAAATATTTGGCGCCCCGGGCTAAATAGCAATGATATCTAATGATGTAACGGTGATTTACCAAGAAAACAACAATTCTAGGATACAGTGAGCATGAAATTTTTTGCATCATGGATAGTTTAAGTTGTCGTCAGTCGTCATATGTCTTAACCAGTCGTAACTAAGAGTTTCTGCAATCTGTAAATTTTCTTACACTTGTAGAATTTTCTTAGGTAACCTCTCAGTAACTCGATCGTAAAAGCGACTATTCTCGACTCGTCATCCTAGATTAGATACGTTTCTAAAACGAATCAAACAATTCCTTTAATGCGCTGAAAATCATCTCTCTCGCTGAGTCTCGCTTCTCGCAAGTAAGGCCGCAAGTGACTTGTTCACACAACAAATTCTAAGAATTACTTAAGCAAAATTTATGGCCATGGACGTGATGATGTGCATGATTTAATGTGAGAAAAGTAAGTTTACATGGCCATGGTATGCAACTATCTACTTTCTATGTAGGTCGCAAAAACTCGGACCCCTATAACTTTGCTGCTTAAGGTTGCGGCAACCCAGGCCCATGAGAGGCCTGCGCATGCTAGGGCCCGGCTGGCAAAAGCGCCTTCAACTATTCTGTAAGGCCATTCCAACGTTGCTGGCTTCTGACTATCCGTAAAGACTGTTGAAGTTCTACAAATGACATCCGGGTGGGACCAACAGCTTAACGTGATTTCCAATTCCGAGGCACGAAGGACTGATACCGTGGGGGAACTCTTAACCTTGTAAATTTACCTTCATAGGTAATATTACTTTACCACGAGTACTATTATTATTTTACCACGAGCTCCTCGTTTGTTTTATTGTAGAATTTAGTTATTGTAGAACTAATTATAATAACAATTTAATACTAATGACGAAGTTCTTGAAAAAGGGTGCCTTGCTTTTAGTCGAATATAATAAATTTTAATTAAAATGTCTCATTTAGCTAGTATTTTCCTTCAGAAATAATAATCTTATTAGGAAATCACAATTTAAAACAAATCTAAATGATAGAACAAGAGATTTGCTATCCTTCTTGAAAAAAGGCACAACATGACATTGTTTATCTCTGTCGTTAATGGGTGGAAAATCTTCTCGATTCTCGATGACCACGCCCCTTTATCTCGATTTTGACTGAAGTTTCAATGATAAAACACCTTGCAATATCACAGGAGGCGACATGTTGATTTTTTTCTATAGGTTCTGTGAAGCCGATACGGATCGCTGTCATTGCTACAAAATGTCTTTGTAGTTATCAGGGTGTAGGTCATATAATTGTAGTAATATTAACTAATCCGTGCTAATTTTCATATGTTAAACGTCTCGTAAAGAGAAAGAAGAGGATCCACTCCGCCCGAATCAGGGGTGTGTATTGAGTGATACACCGATATAGATTTGTATCAAAATAATCCAAAGCTATTTATAAATATTATTTTCTCAGCTTTTACTTATGTTCAAACGTTAATAGTAACGTCTGATCTATAATTAACTTGTGAAAGTTTATAAATATTACAGTATCCCATGGTGAAGTAGTGAGTCGACTCGGTTATTAGTGGCAAAGGTTGCCATTTTTTAGTGGGATAAACCGTGTGTGGTGATATCAGGGCGTGATCTCAGTGCTCGGAGTTGGTTTGAGTCCGAATCCGGGGCAGTGTGAGTGCACGTCTGTAGTGTTCTGGTGACCGCGGGTGCTAGGAACTTGCTGCAAGACTGTGATACGAGTTTGTGGTGTGGTGATTTTCAGGTTGAGATGCAACTAGTGTCAGTGAGGTCGAGATAATACCAGTGCGTGTTGTGGTCGTGGTGACGTGATGATGCGGTCGCAGTGAGGGGGCAGAGCGACACCACGGCTTCTTCGGTGGCGGGCGGCGCGCGGGGAGCCGAGTCTCCTTCGCAGCCCAATCAAGACACGGTGGACAACGCCACACCCACCTGCTGGTAAGTCCACCTTGTCTATTGAACCTCCTAAAAGGTCCTTCACCTAAAAAAGTCTTGGTACTCCAACTCCTTGGCAGTCAAGTGATCAAATGTCATTCATTCATTCTGTAGCACTCTAGATTGTGATACTTATGTCTATCAAGGCAGAAAGATAAACAATAGCATAGTTCAGTGCCAAGTCTCAGTCTACAAGCAGTTACTGACAATAAATTTCCCTAATTTCAACATTCACTTTTCCTAAGACTCCCTGTTAGCTAGCGTTAGTGCAGCAACTTTAGAATCTAGTAAGATTTTTAATTCCTGGCCTATGACAATTTTTTCCTGAATTTTCCTCCTAATCTTGTCTTTAGGCCAGTGGAAAAACCAATTACAATACCTTAAATATCAAATGTAACAATAATAAATTATAACATTTACATTGACAATGAATAATAACTGTGAGCTGGTGCTTAAATAAACTGTGATATGTTGAATTTCAAATGATCCGAGTGTAATATTGTAACTGACAACTTATGAACAGAACATTATCCTATTCTAAAATTGAAATCTGAATTGATTTTAAAATACACTAATGAAGGCCCTTTCTTCTTTAAAAATATTTAGTCAAGCCAGTAATAGAACTTTTTATGTTTTAATTTCTTCAGTTTTTGGTCTTTACCTTGTGCTCTAATAAGATTTGCTAATAATACAAAATAGTTTAATCTTTTTTAAATATCGGCAGCATTCCTTTTTTAAATACAATGGCCTCACTGGAAAGTGCCCCCAATGACAGTGTGAAGAGTTTCTAAGGTAGCTTAGTAAGTAACTTATGAGTAACAAAAAATTTTACGGACACAATCAGGTGATAAAATTGAGTACATTCCAATACATACTTTAGGTAAGCCATTAAAATTTATTTGATATAATCATCATCAACAATGAAAATAATTAATAACTCATAAAACTGTAAAGTAAAAATAATTATGTGATTGATTGATATTGATAAGCATGTTTATGTCATAATTTATTTTATAATGAACAATTAATTATATCATTTAAGTCACATTTGCCTGCACTGGATTGTTCCATTTTTGAATTTAATTTTATAGAATTCAACTTATTAAGTTTAGAAAGCTTATATAAAAATGTCTCAAAGTACTAAAATCCAAGGTCTCAGTGTAATGTAAATGTTACATGCAATCACTATTTATTTAATGTCAACCAAATTGACATTGCAGTGTTTAAAGCCAAAATATACTGTGGCATACCATTGTGCATTTTTATTTTTAAATTCCTACCAAGGAATTTAAATGTGGAACAGGTGTGACTATTTTTTTTTAGTTGCAGTGATGTACTTTACTGTCCCCTTCTTATCATCACCTTGTTGCCCTTGTCATTTGGATGTTGGGGTGGGCTCAACACGTTTTATTCTTCGGTTCCGTCCTGTCAACTGGCACTCTTTCACTGTGTCCTTCTGTTGTATAGAAAATGTTAAGATTGAATTTAACTTGAACCCTGTCTGTCACAGCTAGTGACTTAATCAAACCTTTTGAAGTAACATGCTAAGTATTATCATTAGTATATTTTGACATAATTTTTGGATTTAAAAGGGTAACAATCAAGTTTCCTGGATGTTCATCTCCTTACAGATCTATGCTTTCAGCTTTGTCTTTCTGAATGTCCAACTCCTTGAAAGTTTTGAATTTGAGTAGAAACTTTTCCTAATTCAATGGCTGTCAGAGCAATGATATCTTGGTGTTGCCAGAGTAATTTTTTAGGGTTCTTTACCTCGAAAGGAATAAACGGAACCCTTATAAGATCACCTTGCTGTCCATCCGTCCGTCTGTCTGTCTGTCTGTCTGTCAAGACCCTTTTTCTCAGAAATGCGTGGAGGTATCAAGCTGAAATTTATATCAAATACTCAGGTCTACTGACCCTTAAAGCTGTGAAAAATCAAACTTCTCAGCCAACACAATCAAAAGATATTGGTGTTTATGCTGCAAATTTTCGACACTCGCAAGGGAATCAAAACCTACAGGGTACTTCCCGTGAGTCCAGAATCTTGAAATTTGGTATGAAGCAACATCTTATAGCACAGATAAAGGAAAAATTGCGAAAACCGTAAACTTCATATAATAAAAATATTTTTAATAATTTTAAACTTCTACCCCTTTCCTCATGAACGCATAGAGGTAATAAATTGAAATGCGTATCAAATACTCAGGTCTATAGTCTAAAGCTGAGGTTTGTACGGATGTCTTGGGGCACGAGTCTGACTCACACTTGACTAGTTTTTTTTTTCCTGTCCCTTAAAGAAAAGGCCTATCCACAATATATAAAATTAACTAGTTCTCATGCTCTTTTAAACTAGCCCTCACTATATGCAGGTGCCTTTAGCAGAAATTTTCCATCAATTGAACAGTAGGCCTGTATGTCAATAAAAACACTATCACACAAACATTCTACACATTTGTTTATAGTTAGTTATGTCAACATGTTAGATAATATTATGTAATATTTAGTTTTTGAAAATGTGTTACCAAGTTAAATTTTATATGAAAAATGATACACAATTAGGTAATTTTTTTATCATTTGGATGCTCACTTTTTCTATGCAGCTTCATTTCTTTTGTTTTGAGAATAAAGTAGCCTTTGGCACACAACAATACTTTTTGTATCAGTTAAAATTATTTTTAATTCGGTTTTGAAATTGTCCTGATAGTCAAGATTTATAAAAAAACTGGTTTCAGTCCACGGCTTCGCCCGCTGCAAAATTGTTTTATTATACCGGCATATAATTTCTTTTTTGTGTTAATCCTGTGTGCAAAGTTGCATCCAAATCTGTTCAGCCGTTTTTACGTGATTGTAACACAAACTTTCACATTTATAACATTATTAGGATAACTAGCTTCTGGCAGGCGCTTCGCTCGCGTGAATGTCGATAATTATCCCGAGGGAACATACCTATTCCCGGGATAAAACCTATCCTATGTGCTATTCCTGACTATAATCTATCTGTGCCAAATTTCATCCAGAGCTGTTTGAGCGTGAAGAAGTAACAAACATACAAACACACTCACAAACTTTCGCTTTTATGATATTAGTGTGACTGTGACATCTCAGGAACACAGTAATTATAATTTTCCAAGTGAAATGATCTCGTGGCTAAATAATAACAGCCGCACGGGTCGATCATTAAGGTTAAGCAACTTTGACGAGGTTGGTCCGTGGATGGGTGACCATTTCAACATACCGAGTTTCCTCCGTGCCTCGGAAAGCACGATAAGCCGTTGGTCCTGGCTGTCATTTGAAGATCTTTGACAGTCGTTACGGGTAGTCAGAAGCTTGAGATCTGACACCAGTCTTGCCAAGAGGTACCGTGCTATCCAGTTACTGGGTTGTGGAGGTCAGATAAGCAGTCGCTCCATGTAGAACACTGGTACTTAGCTGAATCCGGTAAGACTGGAAGCCGACCCCAATATAGTTGGGAAAAGGCTAGGTAGATGATGAAGTGAAATGATGATGTGTCTGTTCTATCGCCATCTCTATCAAGTGTCAGAATTTTACACAGATAAGTAAACAGTGAAGGTCTAATTTGCGAACAACCGCCTTCCATGGGAAATATCGTATGACGTGTGATGACGCGCGAAAGGCGATAGTCCAATGACTAACAATCTACATTTTTTTTTTATTGCCCACCTTACACCTGATAATCCAAATTAA
This sequence comes from Orthosia incerta, assembly GCA_948252205.1. Taxonomy (NCBI): domain Eukaryota; kingdom Metazoa; phylum Arthropoda; class Insecta; order Lepidoptera; family Noctuidae; genus Orthosia; species Orthosia incerta. Next base: position 13,201,067 of record OX411758.1, read on the forward strand.
ACCTACCATAACATTCATCTTAGCTTTTAATATTCATTTATTTATCTACCTCTTGTTTTTATCGTATTTCAACACCGACTTCCGAAACGAAAGTTATTTTAGCACTTTTTAGTGTTCTGCTTTAGAATTAAGTTTTTATGGATATTTTGTCAATCCTTTAAGACTTTGCTCACTTTCACAAAAAATAAACACTTTTGTGAAAAAGGTTTTATTTCTTTTTAGTTTTAGTACACTATCACTAAAAAGTGAGCAAAGTCTTAAAGGATTGACAAAATATCCATAAAAACTTAATTTACACATTCGTGCTGTTTTTCGCTAAGGAGATCGGTTGTATGTTCCATATCTTGAAAACTGCTGAAGTGATTTTGATTAAACTTGCACTTTTCCCTAAGTTGAAAGATGAGGATCTTTCAACTTAGGGAACAGTGAACAGATCCAATAAAAAAAAAAATATCACGATCCCATAAGTAGTTTCGGTGACATGCGTGGACAAACATACATACATACGCTTAACAAATTTGGCACACGTGTATAGAAGTCCATACAGAGTAACATAATATGTGAATATTGTGCAATTCCAACAATATTTCATACATGATAAACGGTGTCGAATTGATTACCTCCTTTTTTTGAAGACGGTAATAAAATGCAAGTCATCTCAGTTCTAATAAACTACTGCCAAATTATGATCAACATGCTAACTGTTTCTGGAAGCCAGTTTTTCTCGCAGCTTCTCTCCCTTTGTTTGTCTTACAAGAACCATATACATTTTTCTGGGTTAACATTTAGCCTTTGACACTAAGCAATATAGATTTTTATCAGTAAAATACCAATTTTTCGTAATTGGATCGGAAGTTCCTTTTACTTCTCTTATTAGTTTACATCATCATCATCTAAACACGCCCATTGCTGGGCAAAGGCTTCCCTTGCTGGCAGATATACTGGCTTCTGCCTAAGGTCTCCGCCAGATAACAAAAAAATAATAGTCGTTAACACCTGTCTACCAATGTATTCCAATATTTCAAAACGATACGAAAAAAATGTAAAGTCAGTATCGCTAACACGATCAAAACAAACGTATCGCGGTAAGGGCGTCCGTGACCCTTTCACATGGCATTCAGTAATAACTGTCAAAGACTTATGACAGCCTGGACCAATGGCTTAACGTCCTTTCTGGGACACGGAAGTGTGTCGGTATTTAATGAATGGTCACCCATCCATGGACCGACCTCGGCAAGTGAGATTTTACCCCTAAAATCCAAACCTTAGGCATATAATATAATACTAGCATGCAGATGCCTCATCCCATACAAAGAAACCTGATTATTTTTCTAAGACATCGATCGCGTTCGGTTCCGTTCCACGGATATAGTCGCTGGACTTGCAAGTAAAAGGGTTTACTCGGCTCATGAATACTTTTTTTTTAAATACAGCGACGATTTATTTTATAGTATTTTTTGCGCATTTTACAGTGTCATTGTACCAAAATGTGCGAGAAAACAAATTTTAAAAATCGAGTTGATGCCTCAGAAATTTAAAACCGTGCCATCTATTTCAAATGATCCATTCAAATAATCTTTGAAATGTGAATTAAGAGCCCAAAATTCCTTAATTTTGTGCTTAGGAGAGTTAATTAAACAAGAAAATACATTTTTTATGACCGACTCTAGAAAATCTTAATGTTTCACAAAACTCCATAACAAGTCGAAGCTTACCACGCCATCTAGAGCAATTTATTTGAACCAGATTTTATTTCTTCGCGTTGGGTGCCCGTGCCTTAGGGATAGTACTCCATTTACTACGTATTACGTGATAAGCTATTTATAGATAACTTGTGGGAGTACCGATATCAGCTGTTTTCCCTCCCACGCATTCATGGTCATCGTTTATAGAAGGTAACTTAATATTGTGACAGCTATTGACAGTGGGGTAAGCATTGAACTTGAATCTATTAATAGGCGGCAATATTTCTATTGTTAAATAAGTTAATGGTGCACTGTTGGGGAAAGGTCACCCCCATCCATTCGTCGTGTTCCTCATTTCAGAGGTGAGGGTCGTGATACCCCCGACGAGAGATCAACCTTTATTATCTTATTATATTCCTCCATCTGTATCTGTCCTTGCCGTCGTGGAGTGCTTCGTGCAAGTTGACCTTGAACGAATTTGATAAGACCACCTGCCCCCCTAGCCAAGTTACAATCGTTTCGTATCGAATCTCTTTCTACAATCGTTAACGCCTTCTATTTGTATGGTCTGGCCACGTGACTTAAGGGTACACTAGTCGACGGCACAAACTATTTTGTGCGCGAGGTTGAAATGCATTTTATATCAACCGACAACACGTGCGGAAGAGATAGATGCTGTGATGAGCAGTAGGAAGCTAGTTCGCGTACGAATACACACTTTTGCAAATTTGTAGCGAAATGGATGACGATTTAAGGCGAAAACGAGAGCGCGAAATTTTATAAACAGACCTTTGGGAGTCTAGATGTCATGAAACGTATCTGTTCAAAATTAAATTATTTGCATTGTTGAACTAATAATCTATCCCTGTATGGAGGCTGTTTTGCAATTTTCCGTCTTATGGTATTTATTTTCGCCCAAAAATGCGTTAAAATTAGTGTCGAAATGTGGAACTTTCGACGCTCATAACTTTCAAATAAATATACTTTTTATTTTTTTGGCTCCATACAGGGCTAGATAATGATGAGACAAATTGATATCATTTTTAATTTTGAACGTACATCGTCAAACAGTGGAGTAATCTCTAGACTACGTTTGTATGGAAGAATGATCGACTAGTGTAACCTTAATGTTCAGATGTGTCATTCCCATACATTGGTTCGTTTTCTACTAGCGTTATCGATTGTAGATTGTCAACTTGGCTACAGGTGCTGATCGGGCTGCGACCCCGCGGTCTCCTGCATCCAATATTCTTCTCGTCACAAATATTGCTATCAATCGGTCTCAAGTCCAGACTGCTCTGCTATTAAGGTATTCTAGATGCGATGACCCAATTATACATTGCCCGAACTTAGCGGTGGCGACTACAAGACCAACGAAATACCTGTTGGAAGATAAATTGGGTTTTTTATACCAAGCTTTGTATTTTGGGATTTCCGATTCGATTCGAGGCCCTCACGAAAACAAGACATTTCACTCAGATAATACCAAAAGTACAATACACTATCAGATAGCTTTTAGATCGGTATCAATACAAACACAATAAAGCGGCCAAGTGCGAGTCGGACTCGCGCACGAAGGGTTCCGTACCGTTATCGCAAAAAACGGCAAAAAGATCACGTTTGTTGTATGGGAGCCCCACTTAAATATTTATCTTATTCTGGTAAATACTAAAGTATTTGTTGTTATAGCGGCAACAGAAATACATCTGTGAAAATTTCAACTGTCTGGTCATGAGATACAGCCTGGTGACAGACAGACAGACGGACCGCGGAGTATTAGTAATAGGGTCCCCTTTTTACCCTTTGGGTACGGAACCCTAAAAAGGACCAGTCATTCTACTGACTCGGGCTAATCTCCAATCTTAACTAGGTTACGAGTATGTTATAACTTTCGTTTAATTCACTAGCTGCCGCCCGCATCTCCGCCCGCGTGGAAATTGTACTTCTTTGTTTCGTATCATTCATCCAAACAAACTGCCGCGTTTTTTATATTAGGCTTTTTCCCTCGGCCGTAGCCAATCCCACATTAGTCTTGCGTTTTTGGCACTCAGTATGGGTCTAAACTGCATACAAATGCAGCTTTAGAGCTACCGTTCATGTGTAGTCCGTCTGTTTTTTTGATTGGCACAATAACACGTTTTTTATTTTATTTTAAAACATCCAATTCAATGACTTCTCCCGCTCTGGATGAAGCAGGAGGGCATTTCAGACTTTTACTGACTAAAACCCACCCGTGTTCCTTTAGTTGCTTGCTCACTCTCTTTCAAATTTATCTGCTACCCAGACAGGCATCGGCCCTAGCGGACCCCGTCAGTTTTGCTGAAATATCTTTGAGGCGCGCGTGGAACACTACGCGCCGTCGACTCGGGTCTGGTCCTTATCGGACGGCGAGCTACCCATTACTCTCCGTCTGCAAGCCCGCGCCTACGGTAGAACAATTACCTGACCTTTTCTGACATTTTACAAACAATATAAACAAGAGCTATCGTGTTACCCAGTTACTGAGTTGTGGACGTCAGATAGGCAGTCGCTCCATGTAAAACACTGGTACTCAGCTAAATCCGGTAAGACTGGAAGCTGACCCCAATATAGTTGGGAAAAGGCTAGGCAGATGATGATATTAAACAAATATACATTTTTACCTCGTAAAACCTCATAAAGGTTTAGATTTACGCTCTTAATGCCTCTTAGATCGCAAGCCTAAATGATGAGAGTCGGTTCCCATTTTCTAATTTTTATAGGTTTTTCAAAAGGAATTTCTCAGTAGCAAAACTAGCGGCCAAGAATTAGAATTTCTGCCCCTTTGATTGCAATAGGTTCCCCTATTACATGGGTCTCAAACACCCCTAACTGTAGACTATGTTGGTATTACAATGCCACCTCACTATTCCCAAACCACTGCAATTCCTGAAAGCCAGAATCAACAGTGGCGACCACCAGAAACGCGCCGAGGCAAGAAGGCTCCACGAAGTCCCGGAGAATGAATTTAACTGTCTTGGATCCCGCAATGAAGTTAATCAGAAAATAATAAGGGAGGAGTAGGAAAATAAAAAACCGGCAAGTGCGAGTCGGACTCGAGCATTGGACCTTATGCTCAGCAATTCCGTTTTCTACCACTAAACCAAAGAGGCAGTCAAGCTCCGACTGCCATAAAACTGCAAACCAACCGTGCAGGCCGCTTGCAGTCGTACTAACTGCATTCAAACAGCAAATTTGAAGTGGGAGTGCGGTTGAAATGCAGTCCGTCTGTCTAGAGCCTTAGGCTCTTGTCTTAGGAGTTGTCGTTCGAACTGCACACCGACTGCAATCGAAATGCACGGTTGGTTTGCAGTTTTTTTGCAGTCGTACTAACTGCAGTCAAACTACAAATTTGCAGTTGGAGTGCGGTTGAAATGTAGTCCGTCTGTCTAGAGCCTTAGGCTTGCATTTGACAACAAATAAGTCAATTTGTAGAAGAACACTTAATTACAAACCAAAGCAATTAACGTGGTTGCCGAGGAATGTTGTTTACGGCGTTATAATGGCCAGTGAGAGAAGTTGTTAATTACAACAAGAGTTATTATTGTAGTGTCAACATTTTATCGATTGTCTTATAAAAATGTGATTACACTTAGATCACGTGCATTGTGCCCGGGTCTCCTTAGCGGGTCCATGAAAAACAGACTCTTCTTAGTTAAATACCTTGTCTGACCCTGTATTCAGTCACTGCAACGCCTTCCGCTGACACAGTCATAAGGTCCTCATGAGAACAGGCAATAGATTTGCGGCGCAAGATACATTGTCTGCGGAGAGACACCGCATAGACACTGAAGATGGGGACCATCAGAGAACCCCTTTTGTGTCCCGTTGATGATAACAGACTCGACCCGTATTACATGGATTTATGCATGTTTTTTAGGGTTCTGTACCTCAAAAGGTAAAAAAGGAGCCCTTATAAGATCACTCTCTTGCCTGTCCGTCTGTCTGTGTGTGTGTGTCAACATCGATTTTCTCAGGAACGGGTGGACCTAGCAAGTTGAAATTTCTACAAGAGGCTGAGGTCTATAGTCCCTATTTAGATGTATAAAAATCAAGGTCCTGAGTCAACACGATAAAAAGATATGGGCAAATTTAGATTTTCGCGAAAAATTGTAAGTACCAAAATTTACCTTAATTTTCAACCATTTTTATTTTTCGGAATTTTCCGTTTACTTGTGCTGTAAGTCCTTGCTTTTTTAGAAGCAAAAAATTTGGCATAAAGTAAGGTCAGCACAAGTAAAGGGAAAATTCTGAAAAATAAAAAGTTGAAAATTAAAGGATGTCCCCATACATTGTATACATAGTTGACGCCACCCTGGGCACAGAAGCCTTCGTGTGCGAGGCCGACTCGCGCTTACTTGGATTTATGCAGGTTTTTTAGGTTTCCATACCCAAATGGTAAAAACGGGACTTTATTACTAAGACTCCGCAGTCCGTCTGTGTCTGTCTGTCTTTTGAGCGTCGAAAGTTCCATATTTCAACACTAATTTTAACGCATCTTTGGACACAAATAAAAACCATAAGAAGTAAAATTGCAAAACAGCCACCATACAGGGATAGATTAGTAGTTCAACAATGCAAATAATTTTATTTTGAAAATATACATTTAGTCGTTTTTTCATGATATCCATACACACCCCAAAGGTCTGTTTATAAAATTTTGCGCGCTCGTTTTAGTCCTAAACCTAAATCATCATCCATTTCGCTACAAGTTAAAAGTGCTAATTCCTACACGAACTAGCTTCTTACTGCTCATCACAGCCTCAATCTCTTTCGCACGTGTTGTGGAATAAGATAGCATGCATTTTAACCCCGCGCAAAATAGTTCGTGCCGTCGGCTAGGGCAACCTTAAGTCACCAAATTTAGCGCAACGATGAATCAATCATAGATACTGCCAACATTACCTATTGGTGCTGTTGTGTTATTTATTGTGTGTCGTTAAGTCACCAAATTTAGCACACCGGTGAATCAACAAAAGGTACTGCCAACATTACCTATTGCTGTCCGAATTGCTGACCATTGCTAGGTTTTCTTTTCCAATGAAAAACGATACTAGGTACCTGTACGAGTAATCCTTTCTGTGATTCCCCGCTTCAAAAGTATCGTAGATCCCAGGAAAACTGACATCGACCTACTTATCAATGTAAAACCACGTAATGTCTTCTAATAATTGTGGTTAATACATAACAATGCATCTTGCTTGTACTTCCCGGAGGGAAAGGCAGAGGTTTATACACGTTTTAATTTGATTTAATGATAAGCCAATCATGGACATCGATTTCACCTGATTGTAAGCTACGGATGACGTTTACGATGGAACAAGCGTCTCCAGTTCCTCAGCTCCTGTTCAGTCTTGCTTTGAAGGTTAAAAGGACCACAGACGCTGGCAAAAGTTCCATATTTTGACTGTGCGCATATTAGATGCTGTCTTAATGCAAGAAGTCCTACTGTAAAGTCACCGCCAGATAACAATAAAATAAAAATCATTAACACCTGTCTACCAATGTATTCCAATATTTCAAAACGTTACGAAAAAAATGTAAAGGCAGTGTCGCTAACACGATCAAAACAAATGTATCGCGGTAAGGGGCGTCCGTGACCCTTTCATTTGGTATTCAGTATTGAGTTAATATCTCATAAACGCGTGGACCGATTTACATGATTTAAACGGATCAAATGGTTCTACGCCTATACCTTTCATTTGTGATCAAAATTATCAAAATATCTCAATAAACAAAACATCATGTTTTAAAGTTACGTAAGGTACGTTATAGGTACTTACTAAACAACTTGCCTATTAGGTAGGTACAACTAAAAAGGGTAAAATAAAAAAAACATTTTTGCAAAAAAATACTACCGACTTCCAAACAAAAAACTACAAAGTGAAAAATAACTTTATTTTTGGAAGTCGGTGTCTTTCGTAGGTACCAATTGTTTTGCTGTATAGACGTTTTATCTTATGAAATGGTATGAACAATAAACAGACATGCGATTGCAGCAATCCCGAGAGATTAGCCGTTATTTATTGAAGAGTTCTCCGAGATCTCCGAAGTTCTTCATCAGATCTTCACCAAATTAAAATGGGACCAATTTCGGAATACGTTCTATCAAACAAAAAATGAATTTTCATAATCGGTTCACAATTGACGGAGATATCGGTGAAAATACACAAAAAAAAAACATACATGAAGTCGAACATAGAACCTCCTTCTTTTTGGTAAGTCGGTTAAAAAGTCGGATCAATGACCTAAGAAGCGAGCCTATTGCCATTAACCGGGAAAAAAACAAGACTCTGGGCTGCTTCTGAGAATGTACTGGAAATTCAACGTTGCTATTTCGTGCCTCAGCAAAAGTTTGCGATGGTCCAGACAGTTATTTCTAGATTTTACCTGACTGCCGAAGGAGGGTAATGTGTTGTATCAGTCTATGTATGTATGTTTGTTCCTATGTAGAGACCAAACCCATGGACCGATTTTAATGGTTCTTACGTCAATCGATTCGTCTTAACCCTGCGAGCGTCAATGGCTACATTCAAATTGGAAAATAGTAAAATAGCGGTTTTTGGGCGCCATATTATGAGGCCCTAATTTTTTTTCTGCCCAACTCATCGTGTGGGGTATCAAAATAAAGAGTTTTAAGAGGTGATTTCAAAAATATATAACACTTATATGTTTTCATGTAAGTAATTCGAAAAAAAAAACTAAAAAGTTATAAATAAAGTTAATAAAAAATCAGACCATTATTGCTTAAGAAAGTGCTTAAGAAGTGAACTAAAAAGAAGTAAACAAGAAGAAAATCATGATGTGCAGTCGGAGGATACATCTGATTTTGGTCAGCCAGCTCGCGAATCATCAATCATTATCCAGCTACTGGATTGTGGAAGGCATAAAGGTAGTCGCTAAATGTAAATTACCGGTATTCAGCTTCCGTTAAAACTGGAAGCCGACATAGGAAAGGGCTATGCAGATTGATTTTATTCGCTTTTTCCGTATTTTATTATTATTTTATATATGTAACTTTCCAGTCAGAAGGTATTGCGTCAATGTCGCCTTCAGACGTCCATGATTATCGTCATTTTTGTCCATAGACGCAACCTGGACGTGTTTGTGACCTCACAGACCGGCTGTTGCCTATCAATGACGCCATTGAGCCCATAATTTCCCTAAATCAGCTAGATTGCCCGTTTTGCAAACAGGTCATTTTTCCTTAAAATTTTCCCTGTACCATTATTGCTTTTTGTCCTGTTTTGAGTCATAGGAGTTCTATTAGGTAATTAGGAACTGCTAGACGAAATAGTTTGCCCAAATTAGGTGCAGCATTTTGTTGGCCCTTTTTTCTTCATCATGCGCTAGGTTTTTTTTTATTATAGATAGGCTCGCGCTTGACCACTATCTCACCTGATGGTAAGCGATGATGTGGTCGACGGTGTAACACGCTTGCCTAGAAGTAACCTATTCGCTCTTGACTAAAGACCCCGAGGTTCCCCGAGTTCCCCCTAGGAAGAAACCGGACATCTCGCTATAACAAGCTTTGTACGCTAGCAAACGCTTCCATAATGTTAACATTTCTGAAGCTCTGCACCTATAGCCAAGTTGACAATCTACGCTAGTAGAAAACGAATCAATGTATGGGAATGTCAAATCTGAAGTCACGTGGTCAGACCAACAAATAAAAGGCGTTAACGATTGTACAAAGAGATTCGATACGAAACTTTTGTAACTTGGGTAGGAGGCAGGCTTCCTATCTGTGAGTGGAGTGTGTCTTGGAGTGACTGGTTCGTTCTAAAATCCACTTCATAGATCTAGTGCTGGCTGATGGATGCCTCAGAAAGTTTGGTTCTTTTCTGTCTTACTTTCGAGTAGGTATCTTCTAACGCCAATATAGTAAGGACTGAGGTGCGAATTCACATGAGGGTGCGTTCCAAATCAGTAGTTATCCGATTTGAGGTGAGGAATGGATTCATTGTTTTCGAATCGGTATCTTTCTTGAAATAATCTATTAAATTATTGAATTTCTTATAGACATGCCCAAAATTAAGTTGTAAATTATTGCTCGATTGAGAAAGAGAGCTACGACAGGTTCAAAAGAAAATTTTGATAAAAGTAATTGGCGAATAAATATTTCCATATTTACTCGCGTATTTTTGTCTCGTTGTAGCGTAGGTGTGCAGTAGGTATGTTATTTTGTTCAGCGGGCAATGAATTGTAAATGCACAACATGATGATGAATTGCACACCATCCTATCGCGCCTTTGACAAAGCGTGGTATGATCGGCTACCCTTTTCAAAATACTCTTAGAGGTTCAATCAGTCAGCTTAGTCTATCGCCATCAACTGGTGGATAGACCTCTCCTAAGTTGCACCACAACACACAGTTTTCTTCTTTCCGCATCCAGTTTGTCCCAGTCCTCTTTGGTTATCGAAGCCTACTGCTCGACATTAGCGTCTCCCAAGTTGCACTGCAGCAACTGATTCTCTGCCTTCCGTACATCCAGTCTGTTCCAGCCTCCATTTTAACGTGTTTAACTTTGAAAGCTACTTTCTTTATGCATCTTTTCATCTGCAAGAGCAACTTTTCCTCGCATTTCAAGTGCCTGGCTTCATCTGCATAGGCTTTGCGCAAGTCTTATTTAAAAGGACCATGTTCCTTCACCTTCTGCCATCATGAATACGCAAATTAACACTCCATGCTTAAGTATTACGTGGGAAGATGTTTTTGTGCGTAATTATCGCGCTTATAGTCGGCCGATAGGTTGGCAGCATGTCAAAAACTGTACACTGCAATTTGAACAGTGTTTCTCGTGGTGGGTTTATGCCAAAAGCGGCTGTAAGATGGATTGTTTCGGTTGATACACTGCTTAGTACTTTTCGACAGTTCTCATGCCATTTTTGGACTTTTTTCTGGCAAAACTGCCTTTTTGGAGTAGGGTTCAGAAGCGCTACTGCTGAATTTAAGGCCATGATTGTTTTTTTTTTGTGGGGTTTTAATCATCCAATGACTTCTCCCGCTCTGGGTGAAGCCGGAGGGATTGTCAGACTGAAACCCACCCGTGTTCCTTTAGTTGCTTGTGCCAGGGCCGCGGTAACTCTTTTTAAAATTTATCCGCGACCCAGACATGCATCGGTCCTAGCGTACACCGTCAGTGCGCGCGTGGAACACTTCTTACCGGACAACGAGCTACCCATTACCCGCCTTTCGCAAGTCCGCGCCTACGGTGACCGGGAATCGGCTGGCGAATCCCGACGCCCAGGGAGTTTTCTGTGGAGTTTGTGGTTCTGGGATCTATATTCGGGTCGTGCAAAGTTTTATTAGGTGTTTCCATCAGCAGTCCAGGAGATGATGTTGTGCCCGGTTGATGGCAATAGGCTCATCCCCATCATATGGGTCTTAAGCAGAACTGCCGAAATCTATACCAATGTTATAAAGAGGTAAAGTTTGTGAGGTTATAGGCATGGAGGGTAGTTTGTATTCCCTTGGGATTATAAAACAGTTTTTACGCGGGCGAAGCCGCGGGTAGAAGATAGTGTGGTTAGAAACGCCTTACCCTTCAGGAAATACAGTTGTGTTATGGTTTAGCAGAATGTAGCCATGATTTGTCGCCCATGTAGCACAGCCTTTCAGCCTCCTAGTCTTGATTGCGACTTATACGCAGAATATTCTAGCCTGTGGCAGTTAACTATCAATCTGATCCTCAAAGCAAAACTCCGTATTTTCTTGCGCTCTTAACATAAAGAGAACTGCACAAACCGATCTCACACAATACAATGACGTACGTATAGAACATAACCTTATCAGATAAATACATACACAAGGGGAAATAATAATTCCAAAAATAACATCGGCGTCTCACAAATAGAAATATGTGATACTGACAATTATGTATTAAATTGATAAGCGGGACAAAATCCTCAATTGATTGTTATCTTGTTGCTATAAATACCGTGTAACAGGTAAAGTTATATTTTTATTGAATGCTAGCTTCTGCCAGCGAGTTTGTCCGCGTAAAATTCGGGTAATAAATCATATGAGAACTACACTCGGGATAAAAGTATTCTAGGTGTCATTCTCCTCCAAAATTCATCAAACAAGTTTAGACCTGAAAACTTAACAAACCGGCATCCAAATTCCTATCCCCACAGGGACCGTGCATTTTTCTGGGATAAAACCCTATGAAAATCAGCGATAGTGTACCTATCTTTCTACGCACAAATGTGTCTGTCCTTTCTTAACTCAATATCAAAACCCGATTGTCTATAGTTTGCTTACAGCGTATTTTGGCTACATAATACGAAAGGGAGATAGCAGCCTTGAAAAGCTGGTCATTGTTGGTAATAGCGAAGGACAGAGAGCACGAGGCCGGTCGCCAACGCGTGGTCAGACCAAGTGAAAGAAGCTACGTCCTCGGGCAAATTCCAGCAGGTGGTGCTGACAACTTCGGACCGGAGTGGAGGGAGACAGATTGTCCTCTTAAAGAGGTCCAGTGACCACGATCCTCAGTAATAAGGGACCGAATGTAGAAGAAGAGAAGGAACTTTCTATCAGTGAAACAAATTTTGTAATCGGATCAGTACTTCTTGAGATTACCCCCTACAAACAAACATTTTTACTTGTTCATAATATTAGTTTAGATAGATAGCTGTCAATTCTGCTTATACCATATCAGTAACTGATGATTGACACCCTGGGTCTTGTTAAGCCTTCGGCGCATTATCCATCTTGAGAGATAGTTCATGTCTTACGCACTATCGTGCAACGGAAATGGAGATTTATACATTATTATAAGCTTACGTTTTCCCATTTCCACGGCAGCTTCTTCTTTACCATACGGACTAAGTTAGACAACTTAGTTCTTTAATCAAGGAGTCTTGCTCATCCTGCCATCTTCGTCTATTGTGGCGAGGCTTGCCTTAAAGAAGACCTTTGTGCAAAATTGGATGTAAAAAATGCCGAAGTAAAAAAAAGATTTTTGTATCCATTTAGCCTAAACAAAGGCGATATTTGCACAAAAACTGTATCCAAGCAGCTGTAGCAGTCTCCGAGATGGGGCTAAGCTAAAAATAGTATACAAACAAACAGTCGTTTTTATTGCATAAACCTAGAATGGAGAGAGGAACCTATCCCCATTTGAAATAAGGTTCCTTAAACATTAGTTGATCATTATCTTTTCAGTACTAAAAATGACAAAATTAGGAAATTAGAAGAAGAGAACAGAAAGAAAGGTGGAAAGGAGTGTGTGAAGAAGTAAAAAATGTGACGTAGCTTACCAGTATGAATCACGTCTGCAGTCCTAGACGTAACCATTATAAAATTAATATTATTTTAATATCATTAAACCAATATTTGGTTCCAATATTTACTTCCTTTTAAAAACTTGATGAAATAACGAATTACAAGATGAAGAGAATGTTACTTCTTATCTTCAGCTGTGCGAAGTTTTTATCAATTATACCGAGTAGCAGTTTTGTCTTACGGGGTCTATTATATGTGACCAAGAACCTCAGGATTTCTGACAAGTCTCTGATCTGTTTTTACAGAGTTGTGTCAAATCTCAGGTTTACTTTGGTGACCGAATTAACAACAACTGATAATAGTGAAACACAGGCTAGTTAAGAATTTATTCAGTATGTTGAATGATCCGGCTCGAAGGACCATGGACAACCTTCGCAAGGGTTAATACTGGATGGTCGATTAAAAACAGTGAACAGAACGCTACCTGCCACGATCCTTACATACTCCTTTTGCTTAATTTCCATTCATCTAGCCAACATTATTTTGTTTAAAATGCAGTCTTTTCGGTATTCGAACCTCCTTAAACCAAAAAAGCGGCTGTTAACACATTCCATTGTCACAGTCATTAGCACATAGCTCAGCTTTGCTCGTAATGTGTCACACGAACTTACAGAGAAAGTTACGTTCGCGTGTTTGCTTGTAGCTGCTTACCTTTCTAACTGACCGATATTACGAGCGCCTCCTGTTTCTGACAGCCAAAACATTCCGAACGAGTTCGGAAACATTCGGCATACTATTCTATTGGCATTTGAACAGGAGACTGATTTTGGAATACCTACGGCCGTATAGGGAACTGTCGCAAGTCATTATGTTCATCCTAATAAGGCATAACATTCTGTAAGGTACTTTCTTCTATTTTTACCCGACTATGTCGAAGCCAAAAGAAGGGTTATTGCCCTATTTACTTGCTTACCTTTCTAACTGACCGATATTACGAGCGCCTCATGTTTCTGACAGCCGAATTATTCCGAACCGCGTAGCCACGGGTCGGAATACTGTTCTATTGAAGTTGGAATAGTGATCAGATTTTACGAAGACCGCTATAGTGAAGTGTTTAAGTAATTATTATTCCAGTACTAAGAAGGCATGACATTCTCTATAGCTTTTCTGGCTCCTGAATCCCTGTAATGTGGAAAGATTTTGTCGAAATGTGATGCGTTATATGTTTGACGTGTGTTGCTGTGTATCTGTTTGTGGCATCATAGCTCCTAAACCGATGAAACGATTTTGATTTAGTGTCTTTTGTTTGAAAGGTGGCTTTGTCGAGAGTGTTCTTAGCTATGTTTGATTAAAATCGGTTAAGCCGTTCCAAAGTTATCTGCATTTTACTCTTTGAATCTGGCTTTTTTCGCAAGATATCGTGTCATAATTACGTGTTTCGATAGATTGTCGATTGAAGCGTGGCTACTACTAAGTATATTATATGTAGTTTAAAAAGCACGAAATAAATTCAAATAAAATAATTTAAAAGCCTCCGACACAAAGGCCTCTAAAAAGCAAAAAATAAGCCTCGTACTCGCGTCAGGGAACCGCTAAGTAAATAAAATAAACTGCTGAAACATTGGCGGTTCCCCGACGCGAGTACGAGGCTAATTTTTCGCTTTTCAGGACTACATTTCTTTTTATTAATTCCCAAATGTCCAAAAACTGTTACTTTAGATAAATCTGTTGATAACTATCTTGTGTCACATGTTGCCAGTGCTAATAACAACAGCTAACACAAAAGACAGTTGAAAAGGTTTTTTGGATTTCTGGTGTTCGATTTGAATGCTGCGCTGAATTTAGGTTCAAATTTTGAGCTACAACACATTTTTGTGTTTCTTGACAAGATATCGTCGCAGCGTAAGCCTTCCCAGCACATCTTTATTTCATCCAAAATACGTCCAATACTGGACACTGAAATCCCCCAAACGTCTTCACATCGCACGGTCCAGACAGCTATTATCGACTCCTTAACCAACACTATTTATTCGCCATTATGAAAATCATCACAATACCCATTCCACGTCAAGTACATAACGGGCACTTAGGGGTTTTTCCCCAGTCACGTGGCGTCATAGGGGGTATTTTTACTGCACCCCTACTATAAATAGAACCATAGAGGGGTAGAATTGCAACTAGGGGTAAGCTAACGGCCAATTGTAGGTGGTATTGATTTATCTTTGCTACTGATATAACATCACGGTTTTATTCTCTGAAGATAGGCAGAGCTGTATAGTATATATAACAGTAATACTAAGTAACTGTCCCACTGCAGGGCAAAATCCACTTCTCATACAGAGAAGGCGCGAGCAATAATCACTACCCTTGCTCAAGGCAGGCCTAAATCTGTACAAAAGTAATTTTTGTACATCGAAAATATAAAAAAAAAAATTGCCAGGGTGTTAAAGGATAACCAACAGAACCTATTTCCGGCATTTTTGGATTTGTGTCCGTTTGTCTGTTTGTCTGTTTATTTGTGCACGCATCACGTGAAATGTACGAAACCAATGTAAATAACTTATATACATAATAAATTGTAGTTCTAAAAACTAAAAAACACGCTTTAATGGTCAATTGAACTAAAAAAGTCGCTAACCTGAAGATCTTGGTAAGACTAATGGGACAAACAATTTAAACGCGCACGGTAGAATCAACTTTTATTACTTGTAAATTTTAATTTTTGTTTGACTTTCAAAAGTGCCGCTTATTGGCCTAGTTGAATAAATATATTTGAGTTTGACTAAATTATTGCATTGTCATCGGTCCTTGATAGGTGTGCAAAGTTTCAAATCAATCCGACGTTTTCAAGGGGGTGAAAAGAAGAAGAAGGGGGTGAAAATCACGTTCAAAGATTCCGTTACATTGATACATAGATACATACCAAGCTAATAAAAGCGTGTTAAAAATTGTGAGTAACTTGAAGAATTTTACATAGTTTTTGTTTCATCGCAATCGGTTCACTCTATCAAAAGTTAGTTGAATTTAAAGTGTTCATGAAGTTAAATTATCACAACACACTCAATTCAGATACTCGGACAGTTGAACTCGATATTCGATAGATGGCGTTGTGCATTTGAAGTCATTTTCTGAATGGCGGTGTTAAGATTCTCCGCGAAAGAATGATGACTATAGAAACAAAAATGGTAGGTAGGTAAGTAGGGTAGGCAGGAAGGTAAGTAGGGTAGGGTTGGCAGACAGATGACGGGAGCGAAGCCGCGAGCACAGGTAGTTGTTCATAATTATGTTTCGTCAGCTTTGAGTCCTATAGGGGCGAGCTGTGTCATAGACAGCGGGCTGCTTCAAAGCATTTCCTTATGGAAAAACCAATAATGATCGAAGCCTAGAGGTATTCCACCTGCAAGCACTAATTTGAATACCACTTGAGAGAAACACAATTAATGGGCACCGCGCTTAATCTTAGTGATTGCAAACACCAACAATGTCACTACTATCTACTAGTGTACTTATCCATGCCTCAATATTCCTATAAATTTCAAAAAGATTTAAAAAATATTGTCCTCATGCAAAATAGCAGGAGCTCGTGGCTAAATAATAACAGCCGCAAGATCGATCATCAAGGTTAAGCAACGCTTGACGAGGTCGGTCCGTGGATGGGTGACCATTTCAACATACCGAGTTTCCTCCGTGCCTCGGAAAGCACGTTAAGCCGTTGGTCCCGGCTGTCATTTGAAGATCTTTGACAGTCGTTACGGGTAGTCAGAACCTTGAGATCTGACACCAGTCTTGCCAAGAGGTAACGTGCTATCCAGTTACTGGGTTGTGGAGGTCAGATAGGCAGTCGCTCCATGTAAAACACTGGTACTTAGCTGAATCCGGTAAGACTGGAAGCCCAATGTAGTTGGGAAAAGGCTAGGCAGATGATGATGATGTCCTCATGCAAAATAGAACTTTAGCCCACCAATAAACCCGGGACAGGAGCCCTTACAAGGACACCACACCATTAAGGTCAGTACCTAAGTTCTTTTAAGCTGTTATAAGGACACCTCCGGTCACGGGTTTCCACTAGTTAAAATTCCAAGTCATTGGAATAAACCACAGGCATCCAAGAGCCATTCGAGTATTTCCCCCCAGCTTTTTATTATAATGTTTATAAGTTGATTCTTTTGCAAGGCCATCCTATGTTATTTGGGGTAGGCGCAACATGTCTTCTTCTCCCATACTTCTCTGTTACTCGTCATCTCAGTGGTCATCCCCTTTCTCGACATATCATCCTTCATCGTTGTCTTCTTCTCCTACAGCCATCCACATTCATACCCAAAACTTTCCTCACGACATTTTCTTCGTACTTACATTTAGGAACCATGAGCCTCAATTTCTAATTTATATTCATACCGAATCAATCTGACTAGCCTTTTCCCAAGTACCTATATTGTGTTTGGCTTCCACTATAACCGGATGCAGCTGAGCGCTAGTATTTGACATTTAAACCCATCCTTGCGTGCGGCGCTATGTGTGGGTGCATGTTTGCTCGGACGACGACAGTTTTCGTGCCGCGTCACTGACACACAAATGCATAATGTATAAATTACAAGCACACGCACACATGGCGCCGTGCGCGCAGTTGAGTTGAACCACGAGCTGAACTATCTGTAACACGGTAATCCTTGGCAAGACTGGTGTCAGATTCTCTAGCTTTTGACTACCGTAAAGTCAAAGGTCTTTAAATGACAGCCGGGACCAACGGCTTAACATGCTTTCTTTTTAGGGTTCCGTACCTCGAAAGGAAAAAACGAAACCCTTATAGGATCACTTTGTTGTCCGTCCGTCTGTCTGTCAAGACCCTTTTTCTCAGGAACGCGTGGAGGTACCAAGCTGAAATTTATTTCAAATACTCAAGTCTTCTGTCCCTTAAAGCTGTGAAAAAATCAAACTTCTAAGCCAACGCAATCAAAAGATACAGCCGTTTATGCCAAAAATTTTCGCAAATTTTCGACACTCGCAAGGGATTCAAAACCTACAGGGTACTTCCCGTGAACTCAGAATCTTGAAATTTGGTACGAAGCAACGCCTTATAGCACAGATAAAGGAAAATTGCGAAAACCGTGAAGTTTTAGTTACATCATATAATAAAAATATTTTTAATAAATTTAAACTTACTACCCCATTCCTCATGAACGCGTAGAGGTATTAAATTGAAATTCATATCAAATACTCAGGTCTATAATACGTTTAAGCTGAGGTTTGTACGGAACCCTCGGTGCGTGAGTCCGACTCGCACCTGGCCAGTTTTTTATAATTATACCAAAGGTAATAAGATCCCCGAAAGTGTCCCTTTTACTTGATATTCGATGCATGCTTGGCACTTTCCGTTATTATGCAACTATTCCCAAACTTGTAGAAACGAACTCATTTGACTAAGTACTTCGGCATCTACTTGTTTACGTGAGAATTCGTTGATTCGATTCAATGGTGTTGTAACTTGATCCTGTTTCGTTTTAATGGTAATATTTTTGTGTCGTTATCGGTATAAAGTCTGTTCCAAACTATGTAGGGCAGATTTACAGTTCGAAGAGCTGTGGCTTAGTAACAAATTCTTTACATTTATTGCCTCTCTTAAGGTCACATTAGTCGATTATTCTTCCATACAAACGTAGTCTAGGGATAACTCCACTGTTTGACGATGCACGTTCAAAATAAAAAATTATATCAATTTGTCTCATCATTATCTAGCCCTGTATGGAAACAAAAAAAGTAAAAAATAAAAATATTTGAAAGTTATGAGCGTCGAAAGTTCCATATTTCAACAAAAATTTTAACGCATCTTTGGGCGGCAATAAATACCATAAGAAGAAGGAAAATTGCAAAACGGTCACCATACAGGGATAAATTATTAGTTCAACTTTGCAAATAATTTTATTTTGAACAGATACACTTAGTTGTTTTTTCATGATATCCATACTCCCAAAGGTCTGCTTATAAAATTTCGCGCACTCGTTTTCGTCCTAAATCATCATCAATTTCGCTACAAATTTGTAAAAGTGTGTAATCGTACGCGAACTAGCTTCTTACTGCTCATCACAGCATCTATCTCTTTCGCACTTGTCGGATGTGATAGCATGCATTTTAGAAAACAATTTATGAAGCTTTGTGAATCAGTCAATCAAGCCCCTCCCAGGTCTGTTCCACCCACTGCTGAGTAAGACCTCGTCCTTTTGGTGCCCTGCCTTCATTGAGAAGATCAGAAGGTCTTTGCAAGTCTCACCCAGATCTTGTGCTCCGTTATCATTCGGCATTTCAGTTCAAATCACCGTTTATCCTGTCTCGATAATCGCGTAACAGCGTTTAGCCCGATAAGGCCTTCTCAAAAGAGAACAGTGTTTCATCAGACAATATGATAGTCATCTTATCAATTGATGATTCATTGTTTTTGATTGACCTGCTGTGATACATATATGAATTCAAAATAGATTTCCTACTCATACAATAATCGTCTACTTTTAGAGGAAAACTTCGGAGGAAATACTAGGTGCATAATAACTTGATATTTTGTTCTACAACTTTCGTATCGTCATGAACGAATGGCTCAGAGACTCTAGACAATGTCTCATTCTATATTCTAGCTTTGGCGATTATCATAATGCCAACAAACATTTTTTTTATTTTTTTTTATTTAGAACTAGCCGTTTCACGCGGTTTCGCTCCCGTCAACTGGCTACCTACCTACCCTACATACATGAATGTTGCGTAACTTTAACCGCTTACGCAGCGCACGCAACGGAATCTTTCAAAAAGGAATAATTTTTCATTTATGCTCCGCTCCTATTGGTCGTAGCGTGATGCTATATAGCCTATTACCTTCCTCGATAAATGGACTATCCAACATAAAAATATTTTTTCAATTCTAACTAGTAGTTCCTGAGATTAGCGCATTCAAACAAACAAACTCTTCAGCTTTATAATATTAGTATAGATAATATAGATAGGCTCGCGCTTGACCACTATCTCACCTGATGGTAAGCGATGATGTGGTCGACGGTGAAGCACGCTTGCCTAGAAGGAAGTACAGTGACCTATATCAGTACATAAGTTGTTAGTGCTTAGTAACAGATTGTGCTTATATGCCATAGGTATAATAAACAAGGAGATATGCCCGGTAGACGAAAAAATATCGGAAACCTGTGTCTCCAGTTTGCCCCTACCACACGGCAACGGGAATTCTCCTCTTGGCATAATTTTGTTCGGCATAACGTTTTCGCATAACTTTTATCAGCGTATTATTACTGCGGCATAATAATACTTTGGCATAATTTGGTCTTATTTGTTTTGCCATAATTTCGAGTTGCTAAATATTTAGGGCATAATATTTATTCGTCATAATAATTTTATGGGTACATATTTAAACGTCAAAAATTATACCTACAGATAAAATGTCAATTGTCATAATATCTAAAATTTTAATATCGGTTTGAATCGATTGAAAATGGTTTTACCTAAGCTTAAAATGTCTAATTAAATATATTTCATATAAGAACTTAAATTAATTAGGTTAAGTTGCGGCGGGGTAGCCCAAGGGCTACCTCGCCGCAAGGTTCGCGCTTAACCAAGGGCGAACATGTTTGTTTTATTTCAAAGAACAAAATATGTAAATATCGTTACGCGTTTGTTAAATTATGCTTTATAAGATTATGCATCACTATTATTATGCCAACAGTATTTATGGCAATATACATTATGGCAAAGCATTTATGCCTAATAAAATTATGCGTAACTAGCTGGTCCCCGCGACTTCGCTCCCGTGGACCACCCCACAGGACCCGTTTTCGGGCTTAAAAAATAGCCTATGTCACTCAGGAATAATGTAGCTTTCTATTGGTGAAATATTTTTTTAAATCGTTGCAGTAGTTTCGGAGCCTATTATTATTTTATTGCAAAAAAAAATCTTTCCTCTTCACAATATTATAATATAGTATCGATGATCATTATGTTGAATTTCGTTATGCCAATGTAAATTATGGGAATATATTTTATGCTTATCATAGTAAACACACGGAAACTACTACATAATTAAAGGGCGCACGGTTGGCGCAGTGGTTGAGCGATTGACTGCTGCGCTGCGTGTCGCAGGTTCGATTCCTGCACGAAACATATATATGTATGACCTACAGATAGTTGTTCCGGCTCTGGGTGTTGTGTATGTGAGTTTATATGTTTGTAAACGCACCCACGATACAGGAAGAAATTCCTAGCGTGGGGCACCGTTTAAAAAAAAAATGGTTTGAAATATCACGTGATCAATGCACGTGATATTTCGAAAGAGTTTGACATTCTCGCATATTTTTGACTTTTTTCCAATCGCTATCGTTGATAGACTGTTACTTATAATAATAAAGATCCTCTGGTCGTGGTTAAAATATTGGCGAGCAGAAGGAAAGGTTGAAATGGGGCTTACTCTTCTGCTTGCCTTGACTTTCATGAAACGATTCGAGAACGCTAAAAATAATCAAGCTGCCTATTCTGTTCCCAACTAAGTTAGGTTCGGCTTCCAGTCTTACCGGATTCTCTTTTTTTTATTATCTATAGGCTTGCGCTTGATCACTATCTCACCTGATGGTAAGCGATGATGAGGTCGACGGTGAAGCACGCTAGCCTAGAAAAAAAAATAACATTCACTCTTGACTTAAAGACCCCTAGATTGTAGCTATCGGGAAAATTCTGATGAGTACCAGTGTTTTACATGGAGCAACTGCCAATCTGACCTCCACAACCCAGTAACTGGGTAACACGATACCTCTTGGCAAGACTGGTGTCAGATTTGAGGCTTCTGACTACCCGTTACGACTGTCGAAAATCTTCAAATGACAGCCGGGACCATTGGCTTTACGTGCTTTCCGAGTCACAGAGGAATCTCGCTATGTAAGATAGTCTCCTATCCACGGACCGACCTCGGCAAGCGTTGCTTAACCTTGAAGATCGAACAGTGCGGCTGTTATTATTTCGCCACGAGCTCCTAAACGCTAAAGATTCGCCGAGTTGCCAGTTTGTCGGTATTTTATCGGTTACATTTCGGGGAGTGTGCGATGGAATTACATGATTTCGAATTCCGCCCAGCCCGTTCCATCATCGGACTACCAGACGTACGGCGATGCGTCATCGGTACATGGTGGACATCCCACCCATACGCACAAAACGTTTTGGGGACACTTTTATTATGCGTACAGCTAAAGAGTGGAATTCCCTGCCGGAATCTGTGTTTCCCGATAGCTACAATCTAGGGGTCTTTAAGTCAAGAGTGAATAGGTTTCTTCTAGGCAAGCGTGCTCTATCGTCGACCACATCATCGCTTACCATCAGGTGAGATAGTGGTTAAGCGCAAGCCTATAGATAATAATAAAAAATAAAAAAAGATACGACCCAAGGATTGTAGACTTACTGACGAATACTCAAAGGTCACTTACGACTTAAAATGACTGCTTCCTACAACCCTAAACTGCACCATCTACAGATAAACAAAGCTTAACCATCGCCCTCCATGGAAACTCACAAATCCCTTTAGCAGCAAATCTCCGCTGCCATGGGACCTCTCTGTTCCATTAATCCAATCAAAGCGCTCGCTCACGACGAGGTAATCAGTAGCATTGTAGTATTATCCCATTTAATTATACCTGAAAAAAAAACTTAAATGGCTGCCGTGAGAGGATGGTCAACAATGCTATGTATAGATGGGTTAATTTTGCACAGTAATAAGTGGGTAGTAATTAAAAACCGGCCAAGTCTGAGTCGGAATCGCGCATGAAGGGTTCCGTACAATTATCGCAAAAAAACGGCGATAAGCACGTTTTTAGGGTTCCGTACCCTAAGGGTAAAAACGGGACCCTATTACTAAGACTCCGCGATCCGTCTGTCTGTCTGTCTGTCCGTCTGTCACCAGGCTGTATCTCATGATCCGTGATAGCTAGACAGTTGAAATTTTCACAGATGATGGATGTATCTGTTGCCGCTATAACAACAAATACTAAAAACAGAATAAAATAAATATTTAAGTGGGGCTCCCATACAACAAACGTGAGTTTTTTGCCGTTTTTAGCGGTAGTGGTACGGAACCCTTCGTGAGCGAGTCCGACTCGCACTTGACCAGTTTTTTATACGGGAGCCCCGTTTAAAAATTTCTTTTATTGTGTTTTTAGTATGTGTTGTTATAGCGGCAACAGATACATCCATCATCTGTGAAAATTTCAACTGTCTAGTTGAAATTTCGGTTCATGAGATACAGCCTGGTGACAGACGGACAGACAGAAAGACAGACGGATCGTGGAGTCTTAGTAATAGGGTCCCGGTTTTACCCTTTGGGTACGGAACCCTAAAAATAGCCTGTTAGTTAGAAATGTAGCGTTGTTAACTGTGATGGCACTTCAATCTTTGTTCTGTCAGTTTCTTTTTTCCGAGTTAATAGTGGAGGAGTTTGTCAATTTGACGGGTTTCTTGAATGTGGTGTAAACTGCTCTCTGGGCTCGTTCATTTCATCGTTGTCGGTGTCGTTTTTGACACAGACTTCCGAAAAGAAAGTTATTTTTCGCTTTGGAAGTCGGTAATTTC
Organism: Orthosia incerta; assembly: GCA_948252205.1. NCBI lineage: Eukaryota > Metazoa > Arthropoda > Insecta > Lepidoptera > Noctuidae > Orthosia > Orthosia incerta. The sequence goes on from OX411758.1 coordinate 13,224,596, forward strand.
CTTTTTGTTAAAAATATTTTTCTCACTGTCCTTTTTTCCTTGTTGAGTCAGTAGTTTATCTTGATCTCGCCTGCTGGAAAGCGATGGACAAGGTCCACATTGGAACGAGCGAGCCCAGCAGAAGCTTGAAAAAAAACATACAGCCGAACATAGAACCGCCTCCTTTTTGGCAAGACGGTTGAAAGCAGACACATTGTACACGAAAATTCTACAACATCCTCCAACGTAGACACATTGTACACGAAAATTCTACAACATCCTCCAACGCAGACACATTGTACACGAAAATTCTACGACATCCTCCAACGCAGACACATTGTACACGAAAATTCTACGACATCCTCCAACGCGCACTGGACCCGCGTGGTGGCTTATGATCTCCCATTATCATCGAAATGAGGTCTAGTTGCCATCAGTGGGGACATTATATGGGTTGACTAGATTCTGCCAGCGGCTTCGCCCGCGTGAAAGTCGAAAATTATCCCGAGGGAACATATTCCCGGGATAAAAAGTATCCTATGTGATATTCCTGACAATAATCTATCTCTGTGCCAAATTTCATCCAGATCCGTCCAGACGTTTGAGCGTGAAGAAGTAACAAACATACACACACACACACACTCACATACTTTTTCCTTTATAATGTTTTTGGTCCTATGGCGAAATTTTCATAACCTTCGGAGATAAAGAATTATACTCTTCAATAACTTGCAGGAATTTTATTTTTAGCGTGTCGATGGCTACAAATAGGTTACTATAGCATTTTCAGTAGCGTCCTGTAATGATGTTCACTAAGGATACAGCCTTAAGGCGCCGATTCCCTTGAGTAGCTGATTTTAAAATGAGAATCACGTCTAAACGGCTAGTCGTATTTTTTTGGAAAAAATATGTGTTACATTAGACAATTTTCTTAATAATTTGATCTAAGAAAATTTTGAGTTTCGTTCGTATAATATAATGTAATTAATTTGTAAAGTTATGTCTAAAACGGACAAAAACACGACAATCACACCAAAACCGCTGGGCGTATTTTAATTAAATTGACACCATCTCAAAGACAATTTAATTATCTACATTTTGATCTGAGGCTTTTTTTTTAAAGTCATAGAATAATAAGAAAATTACAAAAAACTAATAAATTTTGAGTCACGCGGGTGTGAAACGAGTGCGCGTTTTGTTCCCTCAAGGTCGTTGGCGTTAGTCGTCGTCTTAAGCGCAGCGCTGCACCAACGACGAAACTAGTATTTCCGTCGCTGGCGCAGCGCTGAATCCTTAGACAGTAGCACTATAACTGAAGAGTAGGAGTAGAATTTGATTACGTTTGTTTGATATGACTATACTAAGTCTTAATAAGGTTTTATTGGTTAATAAGGTCTTCGTTCGTGGTGATTGAACGTCACACTTTTTATTATTTCAACGTTTTCCGTTTTTGTAAATTATTTATTTAGAATTTGACGTGTAATTAATAAAAACTGACGAACGTCATTTCAAAACATTGGTTGACCAGTTGACGTCTTAAGGACAACCTGTAAAAAACAACGGCGTTATTTTCCTATAGTGAAAACATTTTATACTCTATGCCCTGAACCAGGTATCTCGTCTTTCTTGGTGCCCTCATTGCCTCTCATTTGGTCCGTTTTCCGGGGTTCTGGCTGACATAGCCAGCCTAACCCGAGACAGTTAGTTAAAAGAATGAATGTATGGGACACGGACAGAAAGATGATGATTATAATTTGTATGTAATATTCTACCCAAAGATATTAATTCTACGATCTTAATAGTACTTATCAATTCCATGCAATCAACCTTCACATACTCCGATTTTATTATACCACAGGATGACTCATTTATTTGTTACGTTCGATGTTCAAATGTTATGTTGATAATGTTGGTATTACCGATTTTCATTCATGATACATGCTCTCATATAAAATTGAGTGGGACAGGGAAACCCAGAGCTAATGTAAACATGATCTGTTTACAAGCTTGTTTTATTTATATATTATTGTATTATTTGAAATGATGTCGTATCAAATTATTTGGTTATGGGAAAGGTGCTTTGTTTTAAAAAAGACCAGCTCTGGATTGTGAGTCTGTTGCATCAATATATAGGGTAAGAAAACCAGTTATTGGCAGTTTTAGAGTAGTAATCAAATAAAACCCCTAGTAATCAAATGCCCAGAAAATCATATTGAAATTCACTAGCATAAAAAAATTATAATGACATCGAAGGAAATATTCTAATCTTTATTTTAAGGCTAGTCGATAATCCTTCCATACAAACGTAGTCTAGGGTTTACTCCACTGTTTGAAAATAAAAAAAAATAGAAAAATGGCTTATTATCTAGCCCTGTATGGAAACAAAAAAGTAAAAAAAAAATGAAAGTTATGGGCGTCGAAAGTTCCATATTTCAACACTAATTTTAACGCATCATTGGGCGGAAATAAATACCATAAGAAGAAGGAAAATTGCAAAACGGCCTCCATACAGGGATAGGTTCAAGAATGCAAATAATTTTATTTTGAAAATATACATTTAGTCGTTTTATCATGATCCCAAAGGTCTGTTTATAAAATTACGCGCGCTCGTTTTAGTATTAAATCATCATCCATTTTGCTACAAACTTGCAAAAGTGCTAATTCGTACACGAACTAGCTTCTTACTGCTCATCACAGCATCTATCTCTTTCGCACGTGTTGTCGGATGAGATAGCATGCATTTTAACCCCGCGCACAAAATAGTTCGTGCCGTCGAATAGGGGAACCTTAAGAAATGTTTCATCCAGTAAAATTGTAATTATATATATATATATATTAACTAAATTATAAAAAATCTATCTAAAATCCTATTACTGGCATAGACATTCCAACATTGTGTAATCTACGGTTTTCTTGTTTTTAGCTTATTAACTCAGAAGTGCCAATGACGTCCAGTCAAGGATAGTTTACCCTATGTAGGTACTAAGCACGGTAGAACGTGTGTCAATGGTCTGATGGTTTAAATTTGGAAGAGATCTATTTTCCTGTTTACTATAAACAACTGCAGCACAAATTATGCATCATGCTACTTACTGTAAGAATTTACGTATATTTTATTTCACGACTAGTATTTTCCTGCATCTTGGCTCCCGTAGTTTTCCCACTGGAACTGAGAAATGTTCTAGGTTAATAAAAAAACTTTTTTGCAAAAAAATACTACCGACTTCCAAATAAAAAACTACAAAGTGAAAAATAACTTTATTTTTGGAAATCGGTGTCTTTCTTAGGTACCAATTTTTTGTGTTATGGACACCGACTTCCAAAAATAAAGTTATTTTTCACTTTGTAGTTTTTTATTTGGAAGTCGGTAGTATTTTTTTGCAAAAAAGTTTTAAATTTTTCACTTTTTAGTTGTACCTACCTAATAGGCAAGTTGTTTAGTAACCTATAGCACCAGAATAGATTACCCAAATACCATGAAACTTGAACATAACCGGTGAAATGAGAGATCTGCGTACCCCTTAAGAGCATACTGGCGTGATTTTGTGTTATGAAATGGTATAAACAATGAACAGACATGCGATTGCAGCAATCTCGAAAGATTTGCTGACATTTATTGAAGAGTTCTGTTGTATATCTCCGAAGTTCTTTATCAGATCTTCACCAAATTAAAATGGGACCAATTTCGAAACATCCTCTTTCAAACAAAAAAAGAATTTTCAAAATCGGTCCACAATTGACGGCAATATCGGTGAACATACACAAAAAAAAAAACATACATGAAGTCGAACATAGAACCTCCTCCTTTTTGGTAAGTCGTTTAAAAAGTAGCCAATTACATTGCAAGAAACGATAGTAATTGGATCAATAAAATCAGTACTTTCACAGATTACCTCTTATAAACAAACAAACATCTCTTTTAGTTTAGACTAGCTGTTGCCCGCGATTTCGTCCGCCTCAAACTCGTAAAATTTTTGTTAATTTTTTTAATTTACTCGGAGGAACTGTGAATTTTGCCGGGGTAAAAAGAAGCATATGTTACTCCTTATAACATCAGCTATCTACCAGGGAAAGTCCCGTCTAAATCGGTACAGCCGTTTCGGCGATTACCCGGAATAAACAGACAGACTGTGCAGGACGTAGCGTGTTCATTGGCCCCGAGAAAAGAAGGGCGTAAACCTTCTGGCCATTGCCGCTGAACGCCCCATCCACATCAACGAAAACAAAGGTTCTTGGATGCCTAGCTGCAGCAGTGACGTAGGGTTGCAAATCGACTCTAACGATTCAACGATGTGTTGGCTGTACTTGAGTTATTTCCAGATTCCGGGTTGCCTACTTCTGGATCAGCACTCCTGGTGTCCAGGTTCCGAAGTTCAGCTCGACAGGATCGAAAAGGGATGTCTTCATAAGGGTTGAAGTCGATGAATTAAATGAAACACTAAGTTATTCAGTACACGGCACGATTCTAGGGCTCTCAACAATTTCTGAGACTTGATTCTATATAAGAATTACTTCTTATTTACTAAGACAAGTACAAGCGACTAGCTTTGGATGACTACAAATTCTATTTTGGGCCCGGGGGTTCTTTATACCCTCGCATCGTGCCATTATTGAGAGCCCCGCAAATTCTCGCCGAAAATAATTTTTATTTATGTAAAAAACCCTTATACATATTTGGTAAATAGGGTTACCGCACCCCTTCCATGGTGCTATCAATAGCTGGATTCCTTCGTACTGTAACACAGTAACGCCCCCTATCTATGTATCTAATCAATATACCTAATTTCCAGGTATTGATAGCTTCCCTAGACTATTTCCATGAAATAAAAGGACAATTCCCTTTATTTCCCAGTTAAAACCTTAATAGTTTTCAACCTAGCCTAAGGATATCTATAGGTTGGGTTGACCTGCTGGTGCCAATAGCAGGCTGTCTGTTGACGTCTAGAAAAAGCTTATTTTCGGGAATCTTCTATGGGATATCATCCCTTATGTAATGAATCTATAAATTCCTAAGTCATTTCACCGACTTTAGGACTTCCTACTTAGGCTAACCAGACAATCACCGCCTATTATGGGGATTCTGGTAGCCAATAGACCACACTTTACATTTCTAGTGTTTATGTAAGTCTATCTAGGTCATATGCACATAAGGTGCCTTGATATGTACAAATTTGATAGCCGGTCACTTTCTTTGCGCCCAGCTATCAGAGAAATTAGATATAAAAACACTAATAAGATTGGGACGACACGATGGTGCGTTCAACGGGCCATCGGGAGGTCCCCAAAAATTCCTTATTTTCGGAATTCCCAGGGGTGTATAGTCTCGGGGAATGCCAAAAACTGACTAAAATTACATTTCCAGAAACCTATTTTCCGGAATTGTACTTAAACTACTTGAGCGATTTTCGCTCCAAAGTGATGGCTTGGTAGCTAGTCCAGCAAGCCATCCGAAAGTACTTATACCATGAGTACATCTATTCCCTTCATGGAGTTATTCCACCTGAAGGGTCTACAAATTTCAACGTTTTACGTTGTTTACATTTTTCACGACTGCTTATCTCGTTGACTATCCAAGCGATTCTTCCCATCTAGAAACCGCCTGGAAGCCCTTTTAGCAAGCTTTCCAATGGTAGTACTTTTACCAGTACACCTATATGTTTCTAGGTACTTAGGGCACCTAAAACCGTAAGCGATTGCCAAAACCAGTTAAACAGCAGTTTTTCTATTATATACTGACTTGATATCTCAAGTAAATGGGCTTTATATAAAAGACTACGCTAACTATGAGGTGTATATAGGCTTCCTGTCTCGGTCTAGGTCCCCCATATACCCTAAAATGACCTAAAACCATATATTTGGTGTTTGAGATATCAAGTCAATATTCCTATTTACATAGCAGAAACTATGTGGTCTTCACATAGTTTCATCATTATGTACTGATTTCATGTCCAGTACATAGGATAAGCCCTTAAAAACATGATTTTAATTACTATAATATTTTCGAAAACCACCAAAACTATATATATCGTGTGGTTCCCTCTCACGGTTCATTCGGAACTAATCCGTCGTCGAGCACAGACGTATCGTATGACAGAAATTTATGTTTTTTACTATGATAACTCTTATCAGTATGCTTTCTAATGATTTTACTCTGTTAAGGGTGAACTATTGAACCCTATAACATACTGACAAACACTAAAAACATTATACTACTATCTCAAAAAATGTAGGTAAAATTTTAGTATAAATATAAACGTGCCTCTAAAATTCATTTTAGTATCAGGTGGCGCGCCGTGGTAAGCAGACATGTCTACACATACAAACTTCAATTTCTATGAACCATTTAGTATGGTTGATGACGCTTCGTCGCGAACATATCTCCCGCCGTGCAGTGCTGTGTCGACTCGCTGTGTCGACTCGAAGTGTTGTCGGCGCGGCGCTGCATTCCTTCGGTGAGCGACGGACGGCATTTCTCGGCTGCCGGCCAGGCCCACCGAGAGGACGGTCGCCGCTCCGGCATCTCTGGTTACTGGGGCAGTGGGACGAGTTTCTTCACCGGACGCTTCAAGGTACCGCCAAGCGTGCGTACCTCAGCGGTCCGGATTTCTCCGTCGATTCCTGGATACACGGCCACAATGCGGCCTCGCGGCCACGTATTGCGGGGCAGCTGGCCGTCGGCTATCAGGACAGGGTCACCCACTTTAAATCTGGGCCCACTACTATGTGGCTCCCGCCGGTTTTGGAGCTCCGGCAGGTACTCTCTGACCCAGCGACTCCAGAACATATCAGCGAGGATCTGTGATCGTCGCCATATTTTCCTGCTGTCTATATCTTGCTCGGTGAACGTGCCAGGTGTAGGTAGTCTGGCTGACCCACCGAGCAAGAGGTGATTCGGTGTGATGGATTCATCATCATCACCATCTACCGACACGTGTGTCAATGGTCGGCTATTTACAATGTACTCTGCCTCACAAATCAGTGTGGACAACACCTCTTCGGTGGGGTGTTTTTCTGTAAGTACATTGTATAGTGTGTTTTTTACACAACGAACTAGGCGCTCCCAGGCGCCTCCCATGAATGGCGCTGATGGCGTTATGAAGCGCCATACGATGCCTCTACGACTTGCCTCTGTTTTGAAGGCGTCTCGCAGCTCTCTGTCGGCGCCGTGCATGTTGGTGCCATTGTCTGAGTGTATCTCAGCTGGGCATCCTCTGCGTGCGGCGAATCGGCGCAGCGCCAATATGGCGGAGTCTGCGCTAAGGCTGGCGGCGATTTCAAGGTGCACCGGCCTTGATGTGAGACACGTAAATAGTGCTACGTATCTCTTCTGATGCTGCCGACCGACGGTGACGGATAGCGGGCCGAAATAGTCGAGCCCGGTATATGTAAACGGCCTCTTATGGTGAGCGAGGCGCGTTTTCGGGTGGTCGCCGGTCGCAGGTACTGGTGGCTGTGCCTTGCGTATACGGCAATGCAGGCATCTTGCTATCACCTTCTTCGCTGTTGGTCGCATCTTCACGACCCAGTAGTGCTGCCGTACCTCATTAATTGTGAGTTCGGTGCCACTATGTTGTAGACTGCGATGTGTCCAGTCTATGTACAACTGCGTTATGTGATGGTCGCCATGTAATATAGGCGGGCGCATCACTTCTTCAGCTACCTCTTGCGTAGCTGCTATGCGACTTCTTAGTCGCAGCACGCCGTCGACGACCTGAATTTGTAAAGGTCGCAGCGAGCTATTTTTATTTATTTCTTCAACATTCGCTAACTCTGAAGCGAACGATTGTTGTTGTGCGACCTGGACAAGTATTTTCTCAGCTTCTTGGAGAAATTCTGCTTCTATGATTTGTCTGTTGACCTGGGTTGGTGCTCTGCATGCCTGCTTCTGCTTCTGTGCAGGTACAGCGGGCTTCTTGCGCCAGTCTGGGTCCTTTTCAGCGTTTTTTCTCGTCCGTTTATAGGACGTTATCTCTGTTCTATTTTTGCAAAGAGATATAAAACGCAGAACTGTGGCGGTCGCACGAAGCAGTCGCTCCCATCTGGAGAATCTGCTTGGCTCTGGAACGGCTTCTATGAAGCTCTTCTTGTCCCCTTCTGTGACAACGAAAGTTTTTTCTTCTCCCGTGTCGTTTGTAGTCGGAGGTTTCTCTGTGGGCCATAATTCGGGCCCAAGAGACAAAAAACTCGGCCCGCAGTACCACTCGTGGTCCGAGTTGAACCGCAGTGGCACGTCACGGGTTGCTGCATCAGCGATGTTCATCTTGGTGGGTATCCATCGCCAATCTTCGACTTTGCTATTGTCTTCAATAGCAGCTATTCGGTGAGCAACGAAAGGTTTGTATACTCTCGCTCCTCTTCTAATCCAGGTCAGTACGGTCTTGCTATCTGACCAATACGTTACTGACGTGGGCTTGCAGTCGTGTTCACTCATCACTGCTGCGGCTACGCGGGTTCCCAATACCGCGGCCTGAAGTTCGAGTCTCGGTATCGAAAGCAGTTTCAGTGGGGCCACCCGCGCTTTCGCCATAACAAGGCTTATTAAGTGCTTGCCTTCCACGGTCGTGGCCCGCCAGTATATAGCGGTAGCATATGCCATCTCGCTTGCATCAGTGAACACATGCACCTGCATTTCTATAGCGTCGCTATATCCAGGATAGCATCTTGGTACGCTAACGTTTTTTAGTTGGCGTAAATGTTGTACCCAAATTTTCCATTGTAATGCTAGGTCAACATCTAGCCTCTGATCCCAGTCGACGCCTCGCCTCCATGCTTCTTGCAATATTTGCTTCGCCTTGATGGTTACTGGCGAGGCGAGTCCGAGTGGGTCGTATAGCGACGCTACTATTCTGAGCGCCTCTCGCTTGGTGGGCGCCTCTCGGTCCAAGATACCCTCAGGCAGACGCGCGAGTGTGAGGTTGAAACCCAGCGTGTCTTCGCCTGGCCTCCATATGAGGCCGAGTATCTTTTCCGACGTATCTATATCTCCAATGGATACCATCTCAGTTTGTATATTGCGATGGGTCCATTTTTTCTAGGAGCTGCGAGCTATTTGAAACCCATTTCTTGAGTTCAAACCTCGCCTGTAGGTGTATTTTTCGCACCATACTAGCGACTTCTGCCGCCTTCTCGATAGTTCTATAACTATCTAGGTAGTCATCCATATAATGACTACGTAGTATAGCATCCACAGCTTCAGGGTGCTTCTCTATATATTTGTTTGCGTTCCAGTTCTTTGCAAAAATTGCTGTGCAAGGCGAACTGGCTGCGCCGAAAATGATGGACGTCATTCTATATTCTTCTGGCGCTCCTTCTCTGCGGTTTCCCCTCCACAGGTAGCGAAGCGCGTCTCGGTCTTGGCTCCGCACCTTCACTTGCATGAACATCTCCGCTATGTCACCGGTTATTGCGACGCAGTGGCGGCGAAACCGCATCATTACGCCTGGCAGCGACTGTAATAGGTCGGGCCCAGTTAACAGGAAGTCATTCAGTGACATTCCTCTCGATTTGGCGGCAGCGTCATGTACGATGCGAAGTTTGTCTGGCTTCATTGGGTTGAAGACATCGAAGTGTGGGAGGTACCAAGTTTTGCCCGGCGTGCTAATTGCGGGTGCCCTTTCAGCGTACCCTTTCGCAATTAGCGAGTCCATCTGGTCTGAGTATCTTCTTAGAAGTTCCTGGTTCTTGTCCAGCTTCTTTTCTGTTGAGACGAGCCTCTTCAGAGCTGTCTCAAAGCTATCTGGCATCTCAGCATGCTCATTACGCCAAAGCATGGCGGTTTCGATGTGTCCATTCTCTAATTGGACAGTTGATCGATTCAAAATGTCCTCTGCCCTTCTTGCTGGGTCAGAGGCGGGTCGCTGTGGGTTTATGCACAACGATTCTATGGCGAAATGTTCGCGCAACTGATGATCCAAATTGTCATCAGTTGTTATTCTATTGACATGATGTACTTGTTGTCGTAGTAAACTACTGTGCGCGCCATGTAGTGTCCAACCCATTGCTGTAAGTGACGCAATTGGTTGGTGTCTTGGACCTCTGCGAATCTCGCTGGCCAATAACAAATGCCAGTTGTCTTGGCCGACGAGTATTTTTGGCACGCCATTGTTGTACATCAACTCTTTTCTCAAGTCGGTTAAATGCTTGCAGCGTGCGACAACCCTATCGCTCACTGTTTGTTTTGCCAAGCTGAGTTTAGGTATAGTACGTGCTTTAAATTGTACCCTTCTCTCTTGCGGGCTAACCAGCGTCACCTTGACTCTTCTTGAGCATGGGGTGGTGAGCATGGTGTTGCCTATCGCACCGATCTTGAGCGGGTCCACAGGGCCCTCTGCCCCGACTTGCCTCGCGATGTCTTCATCCATCAGCGAAACGGTGGACCCATCGTCTAGGAGAGCGTATGTTGCTACCTCTCCCGCCGGTCCGATTACCCGGACCGGCACTATCTTGAGGTACGCCTGGCTCGATGGTGACCCGAAACTGGCCACCGTTTCCTGAGGATCCTTGCGGGATTCAGGAACATCGGGCTTCTTGTTGGCTTCCCTCTGCTGTTGCTTCTTCCTATGAAGAAGCCGATGGTGCGTATCTCTGCACCCGTCTTGGCCACACTGTTTTCTCTTACAAGTGTGGTTGCCTCGTCGATGTTGAAGGCAGCGATAACATAGATTGTGTTTTTTCGCTAGCTCCCATCTTTTCTCGACAGCTACGCCCCTGAATTGTGCACATCCAGTGGCGTAGTGATGTCCCACGTCGCAAACACGGCATTTTCCTACCGGTTGGTCCGTAGCTATATGCGTCCTTTGTGTGACGCGTCTGTTGGTGTTCGCCTCGGCCGAAGCGATGCCTTCGGGTGGGGCGAATGGACTACAGAAGTGTGCCTGTTCAGATATAAAATTACTGAACAATGAAATATCTGGCACCGATTGGTACTTCTCCGAATATGATCGGTACCATTGTGCTCGTAGCGAATTGGGTAACTTCTCTGTTAACAATCGCATAAGCTCCGCGTTCATAAGGTAATGACCCTTTTTTAACGCGCGGAGCGTGACTACAGCACCTCTTACGCGACTTGCAAACGCGCAGATGTCTCTTGGTGACTCACTGCAGCGCGGCAGTCCGCGTAATCTATCTGTTTCAGCTTGCGCTATGGAGTCTGGACGGCCGAACTGCAGCTCGAGTTCCTTCATGATGTCATCGGGCCTGGCATGTCCGATGAGTTCTGAGCTGACGGTTTCCATTGCACGTCCATGTAAGCTTCTCCTCAGCCTCGCTGTATTCTCGATGTCCGTAAAGTACGCTCGAGTTGTCTCATATATGGCCCGAAATGATAGCCATTCAGTATGAGAACCATTGAAATTCGGCAATGTCATGACGAATTTCGACGCAGAGGGGTTCGGTTGGTCCCGCTGTTCTATTTTCCTGTCGGCTAGCGACGCTATAGCGGACGTCAACTCCGTCAAGAATGGACGGAGACTATCCCTCTGACCTCCTGTACCCTCAGCTGACGCTGCAACTGGAGGCTTTCGCACTTCTCTCTCCTTAGGATGCTGACCTTCTATTTGCGATTTGGTGGCGGCCGCAGTCAGGGGTCTATGCATAGAATTTCTGGTTCCCCCTTCAACGACGTTATCCTCCTTCTCAGGCTGAGGTTCTGGTGCCTCTTCTAGCCATGAACGCACGTACTCGTCATTCGAGTTTCTGTCATCCAAGTATTCAGCTTCGGAACCCTCTTCCTCCGCTCTCTGAAGTGCCAGTTGTGCAAGCTCCAACTTAATTTTGAGTAAGTCTTCGCGAGCTTTGTCTATGTTTTTTCGTGACCGAGTCACTCTAGTTGACGGCGGACGGCTATGTTCGATACGGGCGTCACCCCGGGTAGTCATCGGCATCGCTGTACGTCTGTCTTCTTCGGAAATCTTCTCTTTCTGAGAAGGTTTCAATGTTGTGTCTGAAGCTCCTTCTAATCTGGTTACTCTGGTAGAAACCGCTTGATCAGTTTCTATTGGTTGATGCGTCGGAGTGCTTTCAGTTTGAGGCGCTAGATGGCGCTGCTCGTCCGACGGCTCGGTCCCTTCGGTTGTGGAAGGTGAACACGGCGGCAGCTCATGTCTGATGCCAACTGGCTGATCCAACTCCACGGTCCATGCCTCCGGCGTCTTGCCTTTGGATCTGGTTATCGGCATTGTTGTTGAAATATTTTCTTTTGAAAACTCGAAGTTAGTTTTCAAAGATAAGTCCCAGTTCCGGGCTTCAGCGTTCAAACCGACGATCTCCAGAAGTTAACCTCCACTTCGATTGACTATAATTCAATCTTCAAATAAAAAATCACTAAAAACTTACGGTCAGTGATAAGTCTTCAGGAAACTTCAGGCATTTGCTATACAAGTTTATTTTTCCCATAAACGTGTATGTTCTATTTGATTGACTATAATTCAATCAAATTCTAAATCACCGAAAAGTCAAGGTTACTTTTCGGTGGTGATGCTTCATGAACTGCTTGTCCAAAGCATCAGAGCCGTGCATCAATCTTCCGAGCACGTATCTTGCTTGATTGAAGAAAATTCAATCTTCAAATAAATCACCGAAACGTCAAAGTTATTTTCAGTGATAGTGCTTCAGGAACCGCATAGTCAGTACATCCGAAACGTATCTAAGTCTTCAGAGTACGTTTCTTCCATTCACTGACGAAAATTCAGTCTTCAAAATTTTCCTGAAAACATAGGGGTTGTTTTCAGTCATAAGGCTTCAGGAATTATTCTTCAATCATCAAGGATGCACATCAGCCTTCTAAACGCACGTCTTGTATTTTTCTGACGGGCGCTCGTTTTTTAAACAAATCGCTAAAAACATAAGGGTAGTTTTCAGCGATAAGTCTTCAGGAACTATTCTTCCGCGTCAAAGACGTAATCCAATCTTCTGAACGAGTATTCTTGGTTGAATAAACAAGCGTTCAGTTCTAGAACAAATCACTGATAACATAGGGTAGTTTTCAGCGATAAGTCTTCAGGAACTATTCTTGGGGCTTCAAGGATGCGCATCTGTCTTCATACAGCATTTTGCGGCTCACAGAAAATTTCTTCTATTTTCTTACAATTATTGAAAAAATAGGGTATTTTCAATAACTGTCTCCAGAATTTTACCTCTTGGATCCAGCGGCAAATAGGGCACGTAGGACTTGTTCCCTGCAGTGCACGTCGATTTTTGGTTTATTTGTGAAATTAATTTCTCCAAAATTCGAAAAATTAATTCCACCACTGTTTCTTCCTGACGTCCTGGGGCGCTCCAGACTTCGAATTTCGGCTCGAACGGGTCAACGTTGTGTTGCACGTAGCCGACTTAATATGCAGGCACCCAGTTGTTTTTTCTGGATCTACTGTTCCCGACGTCCTGGGGCTCTCCAGGCTCCAAAATTCGGCTCGATAGGACCATTAAATGTGCAGGACGTAGCGTGTTCATTGGCCCCGAGAAAAGAAGGGCGTAAACCTTCTGGCCATTGCCGCTGAACGCCCCATCCACATCAACGAAAACAAAGGTTCTTGGATGCCTAGCTGCAGCAGTGACGTAGGGTTGCAAATCGACTCTAACGATTCAACGATGTGTTGGCTGTACTTGAGTTATTTCCAGATTCCGGGTTGCCTACTTCTGGATCAGCACTCCTGGTGTCCAGGTTCCGAGGTTCAGCTCGACAGGATCGAAAAGGGATGTCTTCATAAGGGTTGAAGTCGATGAATTAAATGAAACACTAAGTTATTCAGTACACGGCACGATTCTAGGGCTCTCAACAATTTCTGAGACTTGATTCTATATAAGAATTACTTCTTATTTACTAAGACAAGTACAAGCGACTAGCTTTGGATGACTACAAATTCTATTTTGGGCCCGGGGGTTCTTTATACCCTCGCATCGTGCCATTATTGAGAGCCCCGCAAATTCTCGCCGAAAATAATTTTTATTTATGTAAAAAACCCTTATACATATTTGGTAAATAGGGTTACCGCACCCCTTCCATGGTGCTATCAATAGCTGGATTCCTTCGTACTGTAACACAGTAACGCCCCCTATCTATGTATCTAATCAATATACCTAATTTCCAGGTATTGATAGCTTCCCTAGACTATTTCCATGAAATAAAAGGACAATTCCCTTTATTTCCCAGTTAAAACCTTAATAGTTTTCAACCTAGCCTAAGGATATCTATAGGTTGGGTTGACCTGCTGGTGCCAATAGCAGGCTGTCTGTTGACGTCTAGAAAAAGCTTATTTTCGGGAATCTTCTATGGGATATCATCCCTTATGTAATGAATCTATAAATTCCTAAGTCATTTCACCGACTTTAGGACTTCCTACTTAGGCTAACCAGACAATCACCGCCTATTATGGGGATTCTGGTAGCCAATAGACCACACTTTACATTTCTAGTGTTTATGTAAGTCTATCTAGGTCATATGCACATAAGGTGCCTTGATATGTACAAATTTGATAGCCGGTCACTTTCTTTGCGCCCAGCTATCAGAGAAATTAGATATAAAAACACTAATAAGATTGGGACGACACGATGGTGCGTTCAACGGGCCATCGGGAGGTCCCCAAAAATTCCTTATTTTCGGAATTCCCAGGGGTGTATAGTCTCGGGGAATGCCAAAAACTGACTAAAATTACATTTCCAGAAACCTATTTTCCGGAATTGTACTTAAACTACTTGAGCGATTTTCGCTCCAAAGTGATGGCTTGGTAGCTAGTCCAGCAAGCCATCCGAAAGTACTTATACCATGAGTACATCTATTCCCTTCATGGAGTTATTCCACCTGAAGGGTCTACAAATTTCAACGTTTTACGTTGTTTACATTTTTCACGACTGCTTATCTCGTTGACTATCCAAGCGATTCTTCCCATCTAGAAACCGCCTGGAAGCCCTTTTAGCAAGCTTTCCAATGGTAGTACTTTTACCAGTACACCTATATGTTTCTAGGTACTTAGGGCACCTAAAACCGTAAGCGATTGCCAAAACCAGTTAAACAGCAGTTTTTCTATTATATACTGACTTGATATCTCAAGTAAATGGGCTTTATATAAAAGACTACGCTAACTATGAGGTGTATATAGGCTTCCTGTCTCGGTCTAGGTCCCCCATATACCCTAAAATGACCTAAAACCATATATTTGGTGTTTGAGATATCAAGTCAATATTCCTATTTACATAGCAGAAACTATGTGGTCTTCACATAGTTTCATCATTATGTACTGATTTCATGTCCAGTACATAGGATAAGCCCTTAAAAACATGATTTTAATTACTATAATATTTTCGAAAACCACCAAAACTATATATATCGTGTGGTTCCCTCTCACGGTTCATTCGGAACTAATCCGTCGTCGAGCACAGACGTATCGTATGACAGAAATTTATGTTTTTTACTATGATAACTCTTATCAGTATGCTTTCTAATGATTTTACTCTGTTAAGGGTGAACTATTGAACCCTATAACATACTGACAAACACTAAAAACATTATACTACTATCTCAAAAAATGTAGGTAAAATTTTAGTATAAATATAAACGTGCCTCTAAAATTCATTTTAGTATCAGGTGGCGCGCCGTGGTAAGCAGACATGTCTACACATACAAACTTCAATTTCTATGAACCATTTAGTATGGTTGATGACGCTTCGTCGCGAACACAGACAATAATCTTAAAGAATTGCGTATTTGTTATTAGTACCGTATATACTGTCACAATAGGTATTCAATAAAACGTTGCTATTTTGATAGGTATTACATACAGACACTTCAATTTTATTTATAATAGATGTTACCTTTTAATGCAATATGTGTATGACAGAGTGAGACAACCAGACAGTCAATTGACCTCCCTTCTCAAAAAACATTTTCACAAAAAATTAACCGACTTCCAAAGCAAAGCACTAAAAAGTGCAAAAAAACCTCACGTTTTGGAAGTTGGTGTTGAAAAACGACAAACAAGAGGTACCAAAGACACCACGGTTACTTTTTTGTGAACAAGTTTTTATTTATCTCTTTTTCGTTTTAGGGTAGGGCTCATTTTTTAGTGATAGGGTATCACTAAAAAATGAGCAAAGTCTTAAAAAGATTGATAAAATACCCATACTACTCGTAACTTAATTTACACATTCGTGCTGTTTGTCGCTAAGGAGTTCGGTTGTATGTATCTTGAAAACTACTGAACCGATTTTGATGAAATTTTTACTGTTCCCTAAGTTGAGAAATACTTAATCCAATATAATATGAATGATCACGATCAGATAAGGAGTTTCGGAGAAATGCGTGGACAAACATACATACATACAAATATACACTTATGAAATTTGGCACATTTTTAGAAGACCATATAGAGAGTAACTTATGTAAATATTGTGCAATTCCAACAATATTATATACATACGTGTCGAATTGATTGCCTCCTTCTGTTTGAAGTCGGTAAAAATAGCTCCTGTTTTACTACATCATAAGGAAACATCAAACTCTTACGTTTTTCTCATACTGTATGAATCATTATCATTTCAAACTGCGATTTGGTAACTTCAATATCTGCTTATCCTGTTTGCGAACCTTGATTAAGTAAGCGAAAGCATAACTTGTTAAAATAAATTGTGTTGTGTGCCAATGACACTTGCGTCATCGTGGGAAACCCCGTAAGCTTCTTCAAGTTGTATTTATGTAATGGTTAAATTTGATTGCAACAGTCTCCCCTAAATTAAGCCGGATATTAAATGAAAACACCGCGATGTTCTCTTCACCAACCTTGGTTGACTGGTAGAGAATGCCCAAGGCATTAAGGTTACACTAGTCGAAAATTCTTCCATACAAACGTAGTCTACGGATTATTCCACTGTTTGAAGATGTACGTTCAAAATAAAAAGTTATATCAATTTGTCTCAACATTATCTAGCCCTGTATGGAAACAAAACAGTGAAAAAAGTTAATATTTGAAAGTTATGAGCGTCGAAAGTTCCACATTTCGGCACTAATTTTAACGCATTTTTGGGCGCGAATAAATACCATAAGAAGACGGAAAATTGCAAAAGGCCCACCATACAGGGCTAGATTAGTAGTTCAACAATGCTAATAATTTTATTTTGAATATATAGATTTAGTCGTTTTTTCATGATATCCAGACTCCCAAAGGTCTGTTTATAAAATTTTACGCGCTCGGTTTCGTCCTAAATCATTATCCATTTTGCTACAAATTTGCAATAGTGTGTATTCGTACGCGAACCAGCTTCCTACTGCTCATCACAGCTTCAATGATACAAAATGAATTTAAACCCCGCGCACAAAATAGTTCGTGCCGTTGACTAGTGTAACCTTAAGGCGATATATACACCCCAATGCTAACGCAGTACTGGCCGTGCGCCCGCTGATGCCGAAATATCAATATTGAACCTCCTTTTGGACAGTTTTGTTTGCAAAATATTATTTGATTTACATATGCTATGTTAGTTATGAAGAAATACCAGCCATCAATTTTTCTGTGTAAAAATATTTTTAAACATCCCAGTCGTTTTGGAGGAGTTTCCAAAAGTTGCGAAAATTATCGTGTTGTTAATTATTTTTTTAAAGCAAAACTATTAGTTACACGTAAAAACCTTGTGTACAAAATTATGTACATGAATCAGTAATAAATATATATTTTTTTCAAACCTTTTAACTTAGTCGTTACTAAGGAGTATGCTTTAGAAAGTTGTCGTTTTACGGCACTAAAGCGTATGTAGGCCCTTAAGTCCGCCTTGCACATTTATGCATGAAGTTGTACCTATTTTTCTGTTTCTTCATCTTGTCTGTATGTTATGTCTGTTTGCATAAATGGTTAAATAATAATAAAACTTGAGAGGTGTCAAGGGACACCCGGATGGAACGAAGTTCCTTTAGTATACATATATATATATATATGTATATATACTCTCTCGACTTCGTAAACACGCGTGTTTCGTGCGTGTTCTAACCTATACGCTGTTGTATAGGTTAGAACACGCACGAAACACGCGCACGCCGCACGGCTTACAACTATAGCAAAAAGTGTCGTTACAACTTTTCGTCTTAATTTTTTCCGTCTAGCCCCCTTTCGCAACGCGCGATAAGGAACTTCGTTCCAATAATAAAATGAAATCAATCAATGTATCTGGACATGAAAACCTCAGCCATTTAAACCGGGTACGCAGACAGTAGAAAAATAATTCTATAGTTTCCTTCCGCGAGGTTCGTTCCACAGGAACCGTGCGTCGGGATGAAAAGCCTTTCACATTTAGCGATAGGGTGTTTACGCAATGCATCCGATCTTTATCCGAACCCAAAAGCCGAGTTTCATCTGAATTGGAAAAGTACTGATTTTAGACGGACGGAGTTCGGATACAGTGCGTAACCTCCCTTACAAGAAGTACATTGGCTACTTCGGAACGAAATTTCTCGGATTCGGACCGAATGCAGTGCGTAACTGCTCTGTGTAATTATTAGTTTACCCTCGCACTGAATCGTCTTGCTGCCGTTACACCAATGGAGCACAATCTATACTTCTATATTAATATTATAAAGAGGTAAAATTTGTAAGTTTGTATGTAGGGGGTAATCTCTGGAACTAATGATCCAATTCTAAATTTTTTTTCACTTGTAGAAAGCAACATTATTCCTGAGTGCTATAGGCTATATAACATCACGCTACGACCTATAGGAGCGGAGCATAAATTAAAAATGTTGCTTAAACGGGCAGGACTTTTTGAGGGCTTCCGTTGCGTGCGCTGCGTAAACGGTTTCAGTTATGTAATCATGTATGTAGGGTACCCTCCCCTACACCTACCCTACCGGTAGGTGTAGGGGAGGTGTGGGGTATGTGTAGTGTAGGGTAGCTGTAGGGGAGGTGTAGGGTATGTGTAGTGTATGTGTAGTGTAGGGTAGGTGTAGGGTTAGTGTAGCATAGGTGTAGGGTATGTGTAGGGTAGAGTAGGGTAGGTACGTAGCCAGTTGACGGGAGCGAAGTCGCGTGGGACAGCTAGTCTTATAATAAAGTCACTTTTTTGTTCGGAGTTTCACAGGACTGGAGTCTACCGACTACTCTAGTCCACATTTGGACGTGAATAACCTTCCACTTTACTATGAATCCATAGGAAACGTTCCACAGTAAGTCCAGGTTTCCACACGATGTTTTCCTTCACCGTTGACAGCAATGTCCAAGATAAACTTCGAAAGTACATATGAATTGAAAAAGTCTTTAGTACTTATAATGTGTATAACTTTGTTTTGAAAGAATTTTCATAATTGAAGTAGCAACTCCAGAGCTTACTTTTTACAAACATACATACAGAATTGTTTCCGGAAGGTTAATGTGTATCATTTAACTTTTCCATCAGACTATCAAACTTTACACTAATATTATAAAGTGTAAATATTATAAAAACTACTCAACGGATCTGGATGGAATTTGACACAGAGATAGATTATAGTCTGGAATAGCACATAGCTTACTTTTTATCCCGGGAATATGTTCCCTTGGGATAATTTTAGAAATTCACGCGGGCGAATCCGTTGGCAGCACCTAGTTAAAGATTGCCTGAACGACTCCTTGACAGTTCTCAAGTGTCTGTAAAAGATTTGGAAATCTCGATCGAAATTAAAAACGTGCGAAGCAAGGGTGGACTGCTTGTATGTAAATAAAATACTGGTTTCGTAAACAAACATGTAAAGCCTCTATTAACAACAAACAAACTTTCGCGCCCAAAATACAAGCAAAAAACTTTATAAGTACAATCTATTTATAGAACAGATTCACAGTTTTTCCATCTGAACGGTTCACTGACTCACTATTGAGTTTGTGCAGCAAAAACGCCACGTTTTTTTCAACTACAATCAGGCATTTGACATGCTGATGACCACGTTAATAACTTCTTGACCCTGCAACTATTGTACTGTAAGATAATTTGATTAATAGGAAATTGATTTCCTCGTGCTTTGTACATCCTAGCTGATTTTTTAGGGTTCCGTACCCAAAGGGTAAAAACGGGACCCTATTACTAAGACTCCGCGATCCGTCTGTCTGTCTGTCCGTCTGTGACCAGGCTGTATCTCATGCACCGTGATAGCTAGGCAGCTGATATTTTCACAGATGATGTATTTCTGTTGCCGGTATAACAACAAATGCTAAAAACAGGATAAAATTAATATTCAAGTGGGGCTCCCATACAAAAAACGCGATTTTCTTGCCGTTTTTTTTGAGATAATGGGTACGGAACCCTTGGTGCGCGAGTCCGACTCGCACTTAGCCGGTTTTTTTTTTAGGTAATGGTTGGATATTCAAGATTAGAGAAACGACGGATGGATTATATAGAGTTTAATTTTTTTTTCGATCGTCTCACGTTTGACCACTATCTCGCCTGATGGTAAGCGATGATGTGGTCGACGGTGAAGCACGCTTGCCTAGAAGTAACCTATTCACTCTTGACTTAAAGACCTCAAAGTTGTAGCTATCAGGAAACAAAGACTCCGGCGACTACTTGGAATAAAGGCAGGAAGATGAGGATGATAATGATTTAATTCATGTTTGTTTTGTGACAAGTCCGTAGACGTATCCTTGAAGTTTGTTTGGATACTTAACTTGTGTTAGAGTTTATGTAGCATAAGGAGATTTTTGTGGCGAAACTGCTGTAGATGTCCTAGGGTATCATCAACAAACAGTGGCAACAAAATTACAGTTAGCATAGACACAACTGCGAACTGCTCGAGCAGTTTTCATTGATTTTATAAACCAAATTGCAACTTCAATAGGGTATCAAATAGCATACGTGACAGACAGGAGAGACTCTTAAGAGGAAATATGGGCAGAGAGCGCCGACTTAGTAAAAAGTCATAATTCGAGGTTTGGCTCTCGTCTCTTTTCTCCTCCAATATTGGACCAATTTAAAAGATATTCCATAAACTGGTAAAGTAAGATATATACTATGTCCCTATGTTTTCCTTTTTTATTTTATATTTGTCAAATTTGTACACTAAGCATCTGTTGACAGCGCAATTTTGAGCATTTTTTTAGGGTTCTAGTGCTTCTTACGATAATGTATCATCAAAAAGGAAAACATAGGGAAATAGTCATCATCATCATCTGCCTAGCCTTTTTCCAACTATATTGGGGTCGGCTTCCAGTCTTACCGGACTCAGCTAAGTACCAGTGTTTTACATGGAGCGACTGCCTATCTGACCTCCACAACCCAGTAACTGGGTAACACGGTACCCCTAAACATAGGGAAATAGTATATATCTTTAATTTTCAATTTATGGAATATCTTCCAAATTGGTTCAATATTGGAAGAGGAAACAGGCGAGAGCTAAACCTCGAATTATGACTTTTTACTAAGGAAATTCAGTCGGCGCTCTCTGCTCCCGTTTCCTCTTAAGCAGTCATTAAGGTCGATAGCAGGACTTAACAGACCAAGGAACGCCAGACATATTTAGTTATCACCGTTCGTGGAGTCCCGTTTAATGTCCTTTAAAAGATAGTAGTTATCAGTTCACGTCTTGTACTTATTTAATGAATGGAGGAAAAGTTATGAACGAACATGGACCACAGCCCTGTTCTAAAAACAGTTCTGTGCAGATGGCCTAAAGCTCATTATGTAAGCCAAAAGATGTCTACTGCCGGACATAGGCCTCCCCCAATCGCCGCCACGCCAACCGGACCTGTGCTCGCATGTAGCGGCTTTCTGCGGCCTTTGCCAGGGCAGAGGTCCACCTTGTAGAAAGGCTTCCTTTGTTACACCAGTGTTCAATCCATTTACCATCCATTCTGCAACCAATGCGGCCTAGCCACTGCCACATAAGTTAAGCAGTTCTTCAGGCTACGTCGGTAACCTTAGTTTTTGCGGATCTCTTCATTAAAGCCTAAATTGCGTCTGGTCTAAATTGCGTAGCCATTAAAATTTATATTTAAAACAATGTTGACACATCATACCAGCATTTTGCTCGCACCATTTCAATTATTAACCATTTCGTCTGGACTAACTCTCAATCGCTTTTAACGACACCCCCGGGACCAACAGGGTTGCCATATTCGTCCTTCCATTAAATATTTATTCGGACACCTTTTTATTATATCCTTCAAAATCAAT
This sequence comes from Orthosia incerta, assembly GCA_948252205.1. Classification (NCBI taxonomy): domain Eukaryota; kingdom Metazoa; phylum Arthropoda; class Insecta; order Lepidoptera; family Noctuidae; genus Orthosia; species Orthosia incerta. Next base: position 13,246,691 of record OX411758.1, read on the forward strand.
ACGAGTTAAGAACTCCATGTGTGAAATGCCAGTGTTAAAAATAGCTGCTGGATCTACTATTTTTGGTGTGGTCAGATTCCAGGATTTACTTGTTATTTATGGGACTTAACTTAAAACTTTACCCTAAAACGCTTTTGTAGAGACTATTAGGGTCTTTGGAAACTTTTGCTAGCTTCAAGTATAAGGAGTAACTTTGTCCTATATTGGTTCTCAACGGGTCCATGCTTCGACTGCCGAAGAAGAGTAATGTATTTATCAGTATATGTATGTATGTTTGTTCCTATTTGGCGTTCTAGACACCAAACTCGTAGGCCGATTTTGATGGTTCTTACGTTGATCGATTCGTCTTTGCCCTGCGAGTGTCACTGGTTGCACTAAAATTGGCAAATAGGAAAATGGCGGATTTTGGGCGCCATATTGTGGGAGCCCAATTTTTTTGTGTTTTTTAGGGTTTAAAGAGGTGTTTTCAAAATATATAACACTTATACGTTAAATGTACCTAATTCGAAAACCGACTGCTTGCAAAGCGCTTGCTGCTTGAAATCATGCTGTGCAGTCGGAGGATACATCTGGTTTTGGTCAGCCAGCTCGCGAATAAGTATCCTCCGACTGCACAGCATGATTTTCTCCTTGTTTACGTCTTTTTATTAAATAGTGCTAAGGTTTGCCATCATTTTATTCTATAAGGTATACAGACATCAACCAATCCGCACTAGTTCCGCGTTGTGGATTTCAGCCCTCTCTGTCTCATAGAGAGGGAGCCTGTGTCCCAGCAGCGGCATCATTATACGATTATGTTTATGCAAGAAATGCATCAAATCCCTTAGATAGCAATGATAGCATTGATTACATCAACAGAAAACGCCTGTATATAACACGAACTTAATACAGTATGTTTGTGCTAATCTTCATTGATAAGGGGGGATAACCTCTTATTTATAATCGCTACCTGAAGCCAGTGATTACCGTCAATATAAGCATAAAATTGCCGATGTTTCAACAATCAATCAGCATTTTCCCTATTATATTGAGCTCGGCTTTCCCTGTTATAATGAGAGAGCAGTAGTGGCCCAGTAGTATCGGCCGCGACTTATAAATTGTGGGTCGTGAGTTAGAGCCCAGGCAGGCGCTTTACTTTGTGTAAATTATTCCATCACCACTGCTCTCAAAACGGTGAAGGAAAACATCGTGAGGAAACCGGCATGTCCTAGAACCAATCATTCGAAGGCATGTGACATCCTCCAACACGCAGTGGGCCCGCGTAGTGGATAACGGCCCATTCCCTCTCACAGAGAGGAGGCATGTGTCCCAGCAGTGGGAACATTAATAGGCTGATGATGTGATGTGATGATTGAGCTCGGCTTTCAGTCAGAGCGACTGCCTGCTGCCTGGAGAATCTGTCCACCACAACCCAAAAACTAGTTAACGCGACAGGCGGCGACATTCGACACCCCGACCAGAAGTCAGGTCAGTCTATTCAGAAGCCTGACATCTGGTAATGACTGTCAAAGGTTTTAAAATGGCAGCCGGGATCAACAGCTTAAGAGGAAATGCGGGCAGAGAGCTCCGACTGAATTTCCTTAGTAAATAGCTTCGAGAGATACATACAGGTGTATCCTTGATCGAAGGTAAAGTCATAATTCGAGGTTTGGCTCTCGCTTATTTCTTCCTCCGGTATTGGACAAATTTAAAAGATATGCCATAATTTTGAATAAAAGAGATATATGCTGTGCTTCTATGTTTTTCTTTTTTACCCGACACCGAAATCGAATAATCGAAACCGATATGTCCTAGAACCAAAAATTCGAAGACATGTGACATTCACCACGCCGCACTGGGCCCGCGTGGTGGATATCGGCCCATTCCCTCTCACAGAGAGGAGGCCTGTCCCAGCAGTGGGAACATTAATAGGCTGATGATGTGATGTGATGCATTGTATACCGAGACTCATCTGTGCCTTGGAAAGCATTTAAGATTGCACTAGTCGAAAAAAATTCCATACAAACGTAGTCTAGGGATTACTCCAATGTTTGACGAAATACGTTCAAAATTAAAAATGATATCAATTTGTCTCATTATTATCAAGCCCTGTATGGAAACAAAAAAAAATATGAAAGTTATGAGCGTCGAAAGTTCCATATTTCGACACTAATTTTAACGCATCTTTGGGCGGCAATAAATACCATAAGACGGAAAATTGCAAAACGTCCTCCATACAGGGATAGATTAGTAGTTCAACAATGCAAATAATTTTATTTTGAACAGATAGATTTAGTCGTTTTTTCATGATATCTAGACTGCCAAAGGTCTGTTTATAAAACTTCGCGCGCTCGGTTTCGTCCTATTTCATTATACATTTCGCTACAAATTTGCAAAAGTGTGTATTCGTACGCGAACTAGCTTCCTACTGCTCATCACAGCATCTATCTCTTCCGCACGTGTTATCGGTTTGTTAGAAAATGCATTTTATCCCCGCGCACAAAATAGTTCGTGCCGTCGACTAGTGTACCTTTAAGCAAGTACAAGTTGAAATTATCTATTTAAATACGAAGTTGCATGAAACGAGCAAGCAATAGGTACATTAATTTATTTCTACTATTGAGCACGATCTTTTTTTGTATCGAAACTTTTTTAAGAACAAAGCAATTAAACCAATAAATAAAAAATAAAAAAACTATAACTCACTTGTGAATAATAGCAATTAAAAAGTCACAGTTTGATAACAGGTATCATTATGTGCCTAATTGCGGTGAAATTAGAGCCACTTTATGAGCAAGTGTGTTGAAAAGTATAGTTAATACATAACATGCATAAAGAAACTCGCATGGGGGTAAGCAGAAACTACAAAACCTGCTAGGATCCTTACATACTCCTTTACGAACATACATCATTCGACGAACATTCTTTCCTTTCTCCCATCCCATCATCACAATTCAACAGCCTTATCCCAAATACCGACAAAAAACTTAAAACGCAAACGGACTCGAAACGACTTTCCCGAATAAAGAATGCTGTTCTCATATCTCTCGGAGCGTTTCGTCACAGTCACCATTGTCACACGCCAGCAACAAGGAATTTAAATCAGTTACTGTACATTTGTTATGTTAAGTCTACTCTTATGTAATTTGTGAGTTGACGCCTTAAGATTATCGGTTTGGGATGATTTTGAAGACGATGGCAGCCTGTCGGTTTTTTATCGGTTACATTTCGGGGAGTGTGCGATGGAATTGCGAAGGCAAAAAATGAGGAGGCAGTTCATTTTTAACCGACTTTCGAAAAAGGAGGAGGTTCTATGTTCGACTTCTTGTATGGTTTTTTTTTATGTATGTTCACCGATATCTCCGTCAATTGTGAACCAATTTTGAAAATTCTTTTTTTGTTTGAAAGAGTATGTTCCGAAATTGGTCCCATTTTAATTTGAACTTCGAAGATATACAACAGAACTCTTCAATAAATAACGGAAAATCTCTCGGGACTGCTGTAATCGCATGTCTGTTTATTGTTTATACCGTTTCATAACATAACATCACGCCAGTACGCTCTTAAGGGGTAAGCAGATCTCTCATTTGATCGGTTTTGTTCAAGTTGCATGATATTCGGGTAACCTATTCTGGCGTTATAGGAAACTTACTAAACAACTTGCCTATTAGGTAGGTACAACTAAAAAGTGAAAAAATAAAAACTTTTTTACAAAAAATATACCGACTTCCAAATTAATAAGAAAACTACAAAGTCGGTGTCCATAACTTTTTTTCTCAAAAAAAATGGTAGTACCTATGAAAGACACCGACTTCCAAAAATAAAGTTATTTTTCACTTTGTAGTTTTCTTATTTGGAAGTCGGTATATTTTTTGTAAAAAAGTTATTTTTCTCCTACATTTTGTACGGAACGGCTGTAACGAAACTTGAACTTAACGAAAAAAATATTAGTTACTATTTAATAAAAATCTAATAGTAGGTATAAAAACAAATTATGCTTATCAATAAATATAGTGATTACTATATAACAGTATTATTTTTGATGCCACAATGTTCCTTACTTATCTCACTTTTTTCTAAATCTGTCAAATGTAGAATCTGTCAAAAGTAGAATCTGTCAAATGTAAACTAAACGAATTTTGAAAAGTCAAGGAACCAACAATGTGAGAAATGCTAATAATGTGGTTGATTGATCACGGTTTAATATATAAACTTAATTCACACTTACAGATATTTATAGAAAATCAAGACAAAGTTGACCACCAAACTTGAATATAACTTCGGATATTTATAATGCCCTATTACGATATAAGAAACGCTGCTTGGGTCCTTTTAAACATAACTTACGCGTCCCGCCTAAGAAATTCTCGAAAACTGTTAAGCTGCGTTTAGACGTCAGGGAAAACTTTCGCGTCCCGCAGAAGAAATTCGTAGTCCAAAATAAACGAGCTCTAACCTTTCGTCAAGGGTCTCACACTTTCACCACGAACCTACAAATAAACAAAGCAAGTTAAACAAAAGCGTGTAAAAAGTTTTAAAGGACCTCGTTTAAAGGTTTCTCGTCATTAGGACCTTGTTCGAAGACTTCTCATTGGGCCTTTAACTAATCTTAAGATGCTGTCAGTATAATGAAGAAATCTTGCTCGACCAACAAATTACGGGCCGAAACTGCGTTAAGCGGGCGCTTGCAACGGACTCTTGCTACGCGCGTAGACACGGATTATTTTATTTACGCGGTGTTGCTAGTTAAATTTTAACGGTGTCCATTGTACAGTCACTTTATGTATCACGTAGCATAACGATGACAAGCAAAAAGTTCAAATGTTGCGACGGATCAATTTTGTATAGAAGCGCGGGTCGCAGTTTCAGCACTTACCTTCTTCGTCCTTCAGGCAGCTAGTGATATCATCACCTGTCTAGCCTTTTCTCTTATCTTGGTGCCGGTACCAAGTCTAATCGTATATAGCTGAATACCAATATTTTTTCATGGAACGACTGCCTATCCGACCTCTAAAACCCAGTAACTTTGGGTAACAATACGCCTTAGCAAGACTGGTGGTCAGGCTTTCAGGCTGACTACCCGTATCGATTATAAAAGATCTTAAATGACACCCGGGTCCAGTAGGTATCGTGTTTTTCCAGACACGGAAGGGTCTCGGCATATAATGTATGGTCACTTTTGCTCACCTTTCCTTAAAGCGAACTTGGCAAGCTTTGCTTAAGCTTAAAGATCGACCATCATCTCTGCGGCTGTTATTATTTACCCTCGAGCCCCACGGCTTGCGGCGTTGCTGTCCCACTGGTGGGAAAATGCATCCCCAAGTACTTCCAGACATTTATTTTCCCTCCGCTTTACTTACCAGCTTCATGGTCGTCCAAATTATCTCCCCACCTCTTTCTGAGCCGGGCTCGACGTCGCCATCCATCTTCAGGAACCCACTGCGTGGAGACTCAACTAGACATCTATTAACTTTAAAATTACATTCAGTGTTGTCTAAAATTAACACCCAGACGCCGGGAATTTGTCTGCCCAAACCTCAAAGATCCTTATCCGAAGCTTTAAAGAAAAGATGTCAAGGTAATCGTTCATCTCCGAATATCCTTTGTTACTTTTGAACCGTTCGTATTATCCTGTCCAGGAATAGAACTGCCATTGATACGACATCGGTGGGCGTTTTTAGAGCCATTGTTTATTGTTTTATGTAGTAGTGTTGCAATGTTCTTGACCTTCTGTGGTGATTTTATCTTCGTTGTGAATGAGGATGGTGGATTTCGGGTGGCAACATTAACTGTTTTATATTACCCGGCTGCAAGGAAAGGGTTATGTTTTTCGCGCGTTTCTTGTATGTATATACATACATACAGTTGTTTTATCTCACGAAAGCGGGTGAGCCATACTTGTAGTTGTAACTCGTATAGACACGCGCTCTTGTGTGCGTAACTACAGGTAGCGTTAGCAAGCTCATCGCTAATGAACAAAATAATAAAGTTATTGGTTTTTTTTTCTATGTATAGATAAGACATGGAACAATAAAATAGAAACTTATATTCAAGAAACATTTAATTTTAGCAATATTTTTCAATTTTATTTTACAATTAATATTTTATTTAAATTATTATTTCAAGTAGAATCGTAACTAGACTCTTCTTCAGAGTCAGTTTCTTATTCACTGTCATCTTGTAAATGTATTATTAATTCTGAATCAGTGTCAAAATATTTCATATATTCAATTTCTTTTTTAATAACACTATTGCAAGTATTACGCCATGTGAAGTGGACTGTATTTGGTTGTTCGTTGGAAGAATGAAAATACTGTCGTGATTCGTATCTTCAATTTTATTCCTTATTGTTATTACAACTGTATGTTATTACAATTGTAGAGCTGAAGACTGACTGTGTCCGACTGTGTCTCTGCCTCCAAACGGTCCGACCTTTATACTCAGACCGCTAGGCGCGAACAATGGCGCCCCTCTCTCTCAATGGCGCTCGGGTATGGCGTCATAGAAATGCCGTAATTATCAATATTATCTTACTTAAATCTACACAAATTATACATTTCCTTAATCTACATACTTAATTCTACCTAGGAAACATATAAAGCTGTAAAAAGGTCAACACAAAAATCTTATCTAACCTAGATTCCTCCCTACTTATGAGCTATCAAAACATGCATAATCTTACCTAATTATCTACGTTTTCTCTAGTTCTTATATGTATTACAGTAGTTCTCATATGTTTTGTACTCATACTTTTAAACTCACATGGAACCTACATCAATTATATTTTAACATTCACGTGTTATTTTTAGTACCACGAAAAGAGAAATTTACACTAACTAACGGGATATCATATTTTCTCACGCAGACCCCGGTAATGTGTTTTGGGATAACAACAATAGTCCATTCAAGGTTTTATTAAGGCGGCGTACGGGTCTGCAGACAATAAGCATTTATAGTTATTTATTTTTCAAAGCGGTAAACCTTTGACAAACAAGGCGTTCACCGTTACGGAGCCATTAAACATGGATTGTTTCTTTATTTTTACAAAATGCCGACAACGGTCAGGGTTATTGCTTCATTCAAAGATTCGTTAAAAAGACCCAAACACATGTTCGCCATAAACACCGTTATAGGTCTACGTGGGAAGCCCTTATGCTAAAAAATCACCACGCAACGTACAAAGCCATGCGTCCGTTACAGTTCTCCCCCCGGCGCAGCTCGCGTAGCCTCCTTTGTTGACACGACGACGAGCTTGCTCACGGGGCGTCGGAAGGTGCCAGTCCTGGTGCGCACCTCGACGACTCTGATGCCGCCATCCGGTCCGCGATGCGTGCGCTCGACGATTCCCATCGGCCATGTGTTCCGTGGCAGCGTGTTGTCGACCACGAGGACCACGTCACCGGCTTGAATGGGTCGCACGTCGTTCCGTGGCTCGCCGCGAGGTACCAACGTGGGCAGGTACTCGCGTAGCCATCGTCGCCAGAAGTGGTCAGCGAGCGCCTGACTAGCTCGCCATGTCCTCCGGTCGTCCTCTTCGCAGGGTCCTGTCGTCGGCAGCCCCTTAGACGACCCCAACAAGAAGTGGTTGGGGGTTAGGGCCTCGGGGTCGCTGGGATCCACACTGACGTGTGTCAGCGGTCGCGCATTGATCGAGAACTCAGCCTCAGTGAGCAGAGTCCTCAGTACTTCTTCCGCCGGCGCCTTCTCTCGCAGGGTCACGCTGAGCGCCGTCTTCACGGAGCGCACCATACGTTCCCACGCGCCACCTTGGTTGGGCGCGCCGGGAGGGATGAAGCGCCACTCCAAGCGATGCAGTAGCCCCTCATCTCGCAGGGCAAGCATCCACTCGGCGTAGGCGTGGCGTAGCTCCTGGTCGGCCCCGCGAAAGTTAGTCGCGTTGTCGGAGTACATCACTCTCGGCCAGCCTCTGCGCGCGGCCATTCGTCTCAGCGCCATGATTGCTGAGTCGGTGGAGAGTGAAGCGACAAGCTCGATGTGCACGGCGCGGGAGGTGAGGCACGTAAAGAGTGCGCCCCACCTCTTCTCTCGGCGGCGTCCTACCTTGACCATTATTGGCCCAAAATAGTCCACCCCACAGTTGGTGAACGGGCGGTGAAAAGGGTCAAGGCGGGCGTGTGGCAGGTCTCCTGTAGCTGGGGTTTGCGGCCTCGCCCGCCTCGTTTTGCAGAAGGCGCAGCTCCTCTCGACAGCGCGTACCGTGGGTCGCAAGTGAATGACCCAGTACCGCTGTCGCAGGTCGTTCGTCACACGCTCCCTATTGGCGTGGCCTGCAGCGCAGTGCTCCCGCAGCACGAGGAGCTTAGTCAGCTGATGACGGCCGTCGAGTATAATAGGCCGCTTCATCTCGGTCGGGGCGGGAGAGGCCTCGATCCGGCCCCTCACTCTTAGGACGCCGTTTTCCAGCACTGGATCCAGCCTGTACAATCGACTCGCCCTCGTGAGCGGGCGAGCAGACTGGATCTTCTTCATATCTTCCCCGAAGCTGTCCTCTTGTGCTTGTTTGATTAGTTCAGCCTCGGCGCGCTGGATATGATGATACTCCATCCTTGTTGCTCTTCGTCTGCAGATATCAGTGAAAGCGATCGCTCGAGCGACGGCTCTCACCAATACCTCATACTTTGAGAAGCGGGCCGGGTTCGGTAGCCAGCTATCTCGCTCCGTTTCTTCTCTCGTGTGAAGGACCTCCTCGTCCTCCTTGTCATCCGTCGACGTCGTGGGCCACTGCTCTTCTGGCAGGAGCAAGAAGTCCGGTCCTTGAAACCATCTATCCGTGGCGCAGATGGGCGTGTCGATGAGCCGAGTGGCGTCGTCCGCTACGTTGCTTGCAGTAGGCAGCCAACGCCACTCTTCTTTCTGGGTCAACTCTGCGATCTCTCCCAGCCGATGCGCAACGAATGGCGTGTAGCGTCGCACGTCGTGATGGATCCAGTGCACCACGGTAGATGAATCGGTCCAGTAGGTCGTCTGGCCGATGATGACTCGGTGCTCCCTTCTTATCGTCTCAGCGAGTCTTGCTCCAATCACTGCGGCTTGTAGCTCCAGGCGCGGTATAGTTTGCGCCCGACGAGGCGCCACCTTAGCTTTAGCGGCCACCAACACGACGTTCAGGCTCCCATCGACGTTTCTTATTCGCCAATAGGCCACAGCTGCGTAGGCTTGCTCGCTGGCGTCGCACAGTATGTGTAAGTCGACGCGTTCATACTTTTGCGTCACGTAACAGCGCGGTAGTCGCAGCTGAGCGAGTTCAGTCAGGCGAGCGAGCCAGGAGGCGAAGAGCTCGTTCTCTTCCTCGGGGATTTGCTCGTCCCACGTCGTCTGAAGGCGCCACAAGCTCTGCAGTATGATCTTCGATCGTATTGTGTAGTGGCTCAGCAACCCAAGCGGGTCGTATATGGACATCACGGCGCTGAGGGCTTCACGCTTAGTCGGGGCGCGCGTTCTCGCTCGTACTTCAGCCGGGACTCGGTTCATAGATGTGTTGAACCCCAGCTCATCGCGCTCCGCGTCCCAATGCAGCCCCAGAATCTTGCTCTCAGGCTGCTCACCCCCCAATTGTGTAGGAGAGGTGGCGTGCAGCTCGGTGGGCACGTCGCGTAGCACCGTCTTGTTGCTGGAGCTCCAACCTCGCAGCGTGAACCCTGCGTGCGCGTGCACTGCTCTCGTTTCCTCTACTGCCTTCCGTGCTTCTTCAGCGTCTTCATAGCTGGCCACCAAATCGTCCATGTAGTGACTTCCTTTGATGGCCTCCAGCGCCCGCGGGTACTCCTGCCCATGTACGTCTGCGTTGTGGTTGCGAACGTAATGGGCCATGTACGGGGAGCTCGCGGCGCCGAATAGCATACTGGTCATCTTGTATTTCCTCGGCGGCTCTTGTCGGTCGTCACCTCTCCACAGGAACTGTTGCGCTGGTTGGTCCTCCGGCCTTATCCTGATTCTCAGGAACATCTCCTGCACGTCTGCTGTAATCGCTACCACCTTCTCTCGGAACCTAAATAGGATTCCTGGCAGCGACAGCAGTAGGTCGGGTCCCTCCAACAGTTCGTCGTTTAGGCAGACGCCGTTGCTCTTCGCTGCTGCGTCGAACACTAGCCTATGTTTGCCGGGCTTGTTCGGGTTCTGCACGGCGAAATGTGGCAGATACCAACAGATGGCATTCGCTCGCTCCGACCCGTCGCATGGCGTCGCGTACCCTTTGTCCAATAGGTTGTTAACCTGCTTGGAGTACTCAGCCGCGAACTGTGGGTTGGCGTCCATCTTCTGCTCGATCTTCTTCAGCCGGCGGAACGCTTGATTGTAGCTAGGCGGCATAGTGACCTCGTCTCGTCGCCATGGCAGCCCAACCTCGTACCCGGTGTCAATCTTCCTGATTGTCCTTCCGACTATGTCGATGGCCCGTTGATCGCTCGCCTTGACTCTCGGCCTTCCTTGTATGCCGAGCGCGTCGATCCTGAAGTGGGCTTCGACTAAGTCGTGGAGTTCCTGGCTGCATGCACCCGTAGTTCGGTTGGGCTCGTATACATGCAGCACGTTCCCTTCTTTGATGATGGTCTTGCGTGGTGCGGTTCCGTGCACCACCCATCCGAGTTGCGTTCTTGATGCTGCCGGTTGGTTAGGGCCGCCGATTCGGAGCTCGCGGGACACGATGCACTCCCAGTGGTCTGTACCCACTAGAAGCCCGGGGCGCGCCAGTTCGTAGCACACCTCTTCTGGGGTCAGGTCCCTCAGGTGCTCGTAATCCAGCAGCGTGTCGGGAATGGACTGTTGGTGAAGCCGGAGATCCTTCATGGTCCTCGCTCTGACCCTGTAGCTTTCGTCACTCTTCAGTCCCTTCACGTTGATATTCACTTCTTGGCTGCCCATATCTCGCTGCGACATGTTGACCCCGCTCAGGTGGAGCGGCCGTGATGGCCCTTCTGCCCCGACGCTCGCCGCCAGTGCTTCGTCCACTAGGGTGATCGTGGCCCCTTCGTCTAGGAGTGCGTAGGTCTTGACCTCCCCCCGTGGTCCGGACACGATGACAGGGCACATCTTGAGCAAGACTGCCCGTGGCCCGGTAGCGGGTTGGGTAGCCACAGACAGGACCGCTTCCTCCTTCCGTGGTTCACCCTTCCCCATGTCTTCCGTCTGCGCTTCGCGTACCGCTTGATGGAGCGTCGCGTGATGCGGGCGGCGACATTGATCCACGCCGCACAGCTGCGCCTTGCAACTTATGCGCCTGTGTTGCTTCTGGGCGCATTTGAAGCAAATCTTATTAGATTTAAGAAAGCTCCATCGCTGCTCTACCGTTAGCGCCTTGTACTGCGGACACCGCGTCAACAGGTGGGCTTGCTCGCACTTAGGGCACTTGTCCTTTTCTTCTTCCCTTCCCTCGGTCGTAGTGAACACGCTCGCCTTCTTCTTGAGTGTCACGATGGGTCGAGTTTCCTTTCTCGGTGCGGCGGCGCTTGTAGACGGAGCGTACGTATATCGTAACGCTCGGTCCGCCTCTCGCATTAGAAACCGTGACATCACGACGATTTCCGGATCCGCTGTCCCTTCTTGATCGTAGGCGTAGTCACACCAGCGGGATCGGAGATGCGGGCTGAGCTTGTCCAGTACTTCCCGGGTCATAAAAGGGTTGAACAAGTAACCTCTTCGATCGATTGTTTGCAGTACGCAAATTATGTTCTGTAGCTTGACAGCGAAACTGTTGAGTTCTGTGGCCGATGTACCAGGTTTTGGAAGCTTCTTGAGGTCATCCAGTGCCCGGTCGATGATGACTTCCGGTCGACCGAAGCACTGCTCAAGAGTCTTCATAATGACGCCTGGATCAGTGGCCGTATGTAGAAGGGCGGCCACGGCGTCTCTTGCTTCTCCTTTGAGGCAGCTTCTCAGCCTTTGTACGTTCTCGGCTGCTGTAACCTGGTACATATCTGTCGAATCTCGTACAGCCGCCTTGAATGGCAGCCACTCGTTGGCCGCTCCGGAGAATGTAGGTAGCTCCGTGTGCCTAGGCCTAGGTCGGGCCATTTTTTCTAGTGTTGCTGCCAAGTGCTCAATGCTGTCCTTTGCTCTTGTGGGGGTCGGCGATCTCGTTCTAGACACGAAGCGTATCTGTTTGGATTCTCTTGGTCCCTCCTCCCCCCGTGAGTTGAGGGGGTTCGTCCTCAGCCATTCATCCACCATTTGATGAGGCTCTTCGCGTGGACGAGAGGGCTCTTGTTCCTCTTGTACGCTTTCTTCATCATTGATCGCTGACACCTCCACTGCTAGTCTCTTCTTGACTAGCTCTTCTTCCAGTGCCAGTTGCTGGGTCCGGATGGCTGCTAGCTTCTCTGCAGCCTCCAGTTCCGCTATCCGTAGCCTTGTTGTGACGCTTGTCGTCGACCGTTGCGACCTCATTGTCCTGGTCGGTGACGTCATTCGCTGTCGGATCGCGGTGTTTGTCGTCTGTGCACTGGAAGGCCCCGCTGCGCTGTTGTGTGCCATTCTCGGAAATGGTGATGCTGGTGGGTCTGGTGAGAGTCTTCTTCTTCGCTCCCGTTCGATCAGCTCCGCTTCCTGGCGGCGCGCCTCCTCTTCTTGGACGCGTCGCGCTTCCTGTTCTTGGATGCGTAGCTGTTCTTCTATCTCGGTTGCGTCTCCCTGGCTCCTTGTGAACACCATCTTGAGTATAGCCGCACGTTCAGTTTGGCAAGGCGGGTTAGTACCTCTTCGGTTCGGTACTTCAGGTGAAACCGGTCGGCTCGGTTCGGTAAGCCGGTCGGGTTCAGTTGTGTTGAAGCCGGTCAGGTTCAAGACCGGTTAGGTTCGAAACCGGTCCTGTTCCGTACAGCTTTGTTCTTACCGCAGATCTTCTTACTTCGTCTGCGGCTCGGTGACAGCCGGGTTCCTTTCTTCGCTCTTGCCGCAGATCTTCGTACTTCGTCTGCAGCTCAGTGGTTCTGGTTGCAGCGGGTTCTTCGTTCTTGTATCCGCTGCTTGATGGACCAGACTGTAGTGGGCCTGGTTGCCGCTGGTTCTTGGTTCTTTATCCGAGCTCGTAGGACCAGACTGAAGTGGACCTGGTTGCCGCTGGATCTTGGTTCTTTATCCGAGCTCGTAGGACCAGACTGAAGTGGACTGTATTTGGTTGTTCGTTGGAAGAATGAAAATACTGTCGTGATTCGTATCTTCAATTTTATTCCTTATTGTTATTACAACTGTATGTTATTACAATTGTAGAGCTGAAGACTGACTGTGTCCGACTGTGTCTCTGCCTCCAAACGGTCCGACCTTTATACTCAGACCGCTAGGCGCGAACAATGGCGCCCCTCTCTCTCAATGGCGCTCGGGTATGGCGTCATAGAAATGCCGTAATTATCAATATTATCTTACTTAAATCTACACAAATTATACATTTCCTTAATCTACATACTTAATTCTACCTAGGAAACATATAAAGCTGTAAAAAGGTCAACACAAAAATCTTATCTAACCTAGATTCCTCCCTACTTATGAGCTATCAAAACATGCATAATCTTACCTAATTATCTACGTTTTCTCTAGTTCTTATATGTATTACAGTAGTTCTCATATGTTTTGTACTCATACTTTTAAACTCACATGGAACCTACATCAATTATATTTTAACATTCACGTGTTATTTTTAGTACCACGAAAAGAGAAATTTACACTAACTAACGGGATATCATATTTTCTCACGCAGACCCCGGTAATGTGTTTTGGGATAACAACAATAGTCCATTCAAGGTTTTATTAAGGCGGCGTACGGGTCTGCAGACAATAAGCATTTATAGTTATTTATTTTTCAAAGCGGTAAACCTTTGACAAACAAGGCGTTCACCGTTACGGAGCCATTAAACATGGATTGTTTCTTTATTTTTACAAAATGCCGACAACGGTCAGGGTTATTGCTTCATTCAAAGATTCGTTAAAAAGACCCAAACACATGTTCGCCATAAACACCGTTATAGGTCTACGTGGGAAGCCCTTATGCTAAAAAATCACCACGCAACGTACAAAGCCATGCGTCCGTTACACCATGTCTCACTTGTTATTTTTGTAATACTCTGAATCAGTTTTTTTGTGTTGGTCATATTTTGCTCAACGTTTCTTAGAGCAATGTAGTTTTTATGCACCCCCCAGATGTTCTCTATGGCGTTAAGATCAGGGTGGTAAGGAGGGAGGCTTAATACTTCAAATCCTTTACTTTTTATGTAGTCATCGATTTTGTAAGTGATAAAATCACTTTTTTTTTTTTTATTATATCATATAACTCAACTTTGCGCAAATTTGTGTCGAAATGTATACCCTTAGAAGTGAGCCATCCTTGCATCTCAGATTTTGTTGAGTCTGTCGTCGGCAATTTCTCAGCACGTGTCTTGTGGTACGATGCATTATCTAGTACTATTACGGAACGATCTGGCAAATTTGGCAGCAACTTTTCATTCAGCCATTTTACGTAATTTTCAAAACTCATGTTGGAATGGTAGTCTCCAACTGTGGAATTAGCTTTGTAGATTAAGATTAATTGTCAATAAATCCTGCATTGGTTCCAGCGTGTACTAAAATAAAACGAGTACCTTGACAAAGTTTTTTTTTAAATGGAGATAGTTTGTCTTTTTGGGCCCAGGTTTTACCTCGAACATGTGTTAATAATACGTAACTTTCGTCAGTATAGACAATAGGCCGACTTTGAGAGCGGCATTCGGTTATTTTTTTTAAGTATTTTAGTCTCCACATCTGGATATCATGCCGTTCAACTAATACTTTACTATTATTATCGGTTTTACGCCTCTTGTAGCCCAATTTATTTAATAACTTCCTTAGCGTTGCAAGACATCCATCGAAACCAACTTTTTCATTCAAGACTGACCTTAGTTTTGCCAATGTTGGAATTTGTTTTTGTATGATATGAAAATTTTGTATTGTGCTCCGTACAACGGCAGCTGTAAATCCATCAATGTCTACTTTATTTTCTCTCTTTCTTCGGTTTTTCATGGGCGACATAAAATTCGAAGATGTACTGGCGACATCTCTTCCTTCTTTTAATATTTTTTGCACTGTTCGTTCACTTACCCCCGTCGCTGATGCAGTGCGTTTTGTAATATCACGCAAATATGATAGATCACAATTTGGTTCTCGATGAAGTTCCGTGAATTCATATTCTTCTTTGAGAAAATTATAAACATTTGCAATCATTTGACGAGCCTAAAATAAACAATACATTATTAAAATAAATAAATATAAATATATATTATTACATAAATATATATCAAACATGAACATTAATTTGCCTTACCTCACTACGAACAACTTTTCTCCGTACTTTCCATGCTGACGGTATTCGATAAATAATTTTGGCGCGAACCAATAAGCACTACTGACTCGGCCGGCGATTCGGCCACGACTGCGCGCTCCCAAGCTTACGCACGCAAAGACAGTGTGCATGTACACTTACACACACAAGTATGGGTCACCCGCTTTCGTGAGATAAAACAACTGTACATGATTTTGATACAAATGTTTGTATGTATGTAATATTCTTTATCTACTCTCATATCGTAATATTCGAATTATAAACTTCAAACCGAGTTTATATTGACATACTTTATAAACACAATACCGAAATTTAAAAATAGAATCCATTATAACACTATTTCTCTAACAAAATAATGCTATAAAACAATTTTTTTTCTATTACGATACAGGACAAATCCAAGAAGTTAATCACTAATGAGTTTCCATTTTTTTTTAATGCCGTTTTAGTAACTATTATAAAAAGATTTGATTCCAATTTTAAATTGTCTGTGACAATGCCTGCTTTAGGCTTAGCCCGCACTGCGATTTTTATTCGCGCGAATTTTGTCTCTTTCCACCTGTTCATAGAGCTCAAAATATTCGCGTGAATTAAATTGGCGCCGTGGTGCTGTGGATTTTGTTGCAAAACACGGATTTCATGCGGTATTATTTCTGCACGATTTTTTTACCGCAATGCGAGCAGCTTCATACAATTCCATAGGTCGCAGAATGGGCGGAAAAATTCGCGCGAATAAATATCGCAGTGCGTGTGCTAAGCCTTAGCGCATGCGCAGATAATGCGGTGATGTGCTGGGTTTTGGCGCCATTCATACGTTTTTTATGGCATGGAAAATGCAAAAAAAAATAATTAAATAGGTTCAATCCCAAAATGTATGAGTGTAGATAAAGTAGTGTATGAAACTGCACATAATTAGGTATTAAAACATTCGTGTGTATACTATTAAAAACCTCTCCTACGGCTCGGTTTTTAAACACACACTCATGTTTTAATACCCCTCATTATGCAACAGTATCATAAACTACTATTATTACCTCGTATCTTTAAAACCACTAGACGGATTTTTATAACTAAGACATCGCTAGATAGCTCTTGGCAGCCCAAGTGTTCTTAGACAAGTGCCGTTAAAAAAAAGGTGCATGGCGGATTTTGGGCGTCATGTTGTAGGGGTTGCAATTTTATGTTTTCTTTAGGCATAACACTGCGATTTTAATTCGCGCGAATTTTTTTCCGCCCATTCTGTGATCTATGGAAATGTATGAAGCTGCGCATTGCGGAAAAAAACAGGGCTCAAATAGTACTGAAATATTCGCGCGAATTTTTATTCGCGTAAATAATATTCGCAATGCGTGTTATGCCTTAAACCCATCGAGTGGGGTATCATAATGAAGAGTTTTTAGAGGTGATTACAAAAATATATACTACTTATATGTTTAAAAGTCACTCGAAAATAAAAAGTGTAGCTAAAAAGATGTAAATAAAAAAAAAACAAAAAAAAACCGACTGTAAAGATGTAAACAAGAAGAAAATCATGCTGTGCAGTCGGAGGATATTTATAGTTTTGGTCAGCCAGCTCGCGAATACGTATCCTCCGACTGCACAGCATGATTTTCTTCTTGTTTACATCTTTGCAGTCGGGTTTTTATTTTTATTTTTTATTATTACTTTTACTCGGTCTTGCCAAGCGATATCGTGCACTATGTGCACAAATAAAAATCACTGTTCGAGAACATGTGCGGACTTGATGCCTTACGTACGCCCAGTTTCTGGATTGTGGAGGTCAGATATATATAAGTCTACTAGCTGTCCCACGCAGCTTCGCTCCCGTCTACTGGCTACCTACCTAACCTACCTTCCTACCTATCTACCTACCCTACCCTATTCTATCTACCTACCGTACTGTACCTACCCTACTCTACCTACCTACCAACCTACCTGCCCTACCCATATACTTCTTTTGAGTCCAAATGTCGCCAGGACGTCATCTATCTCATTGCCAAATTTAATTGAAATCCGTTTAGTGGTTTAGGCGTGAAAAGGTAACAGACAGACAGACAGTTACTTTCGAATTTATAATATTAGTATGGATTTTAATGTGAAGCAGCTTTGCCAAGGGATGTCGTGTACTTTAAGGTAGAAGTAGTATATAGGCGGACTTGAAGCCTAAGGCCTAGTTACAGGATTGTAAAGATTCAGATAGACGGTCGCTCTACCAATTCAAGTGCAAGTGCAAGTAAAATTCAAAATTACCAAAACCCCCAATAATTCTTTTTTCATTTCATACTTTTTAAACTACTTCATTTCATACGTTTGAAAGTGGCGCCAGTGACAGAAAAGTTGAAAGGAAACGGTTTGTCCTGGTATGGTCATCTGATGAGGAGGGATGAAACGCATGTTACTAAAAGAGTTATGAATATAAATGTGGATGGATGGAGAGGGCCAAAGAAAAGATGGATGGACTGTGTGAGGAGTGATATGAATGAAAAGGGAGTCAGTGATAGCGTGACGGGGGACAGGGCGGTATGGAAGAAGAAAACGTGTTGCGCCGACCTCAAGTAACATGGGACAAGGGCAGGAAGATGATGATGACTTTTTAAACTACCTAATTTATCTAGTAGTAGACACGCTTCGATCAACAATCTGTCAAACACGTAATTATTACACGATATCTTGCAAAAAAACCCCGATTCAAACAGTAAAACGCCCATAACTTTTGAACGGTTGGATTTTCATCAAACATAGCCAAGAACACGCCCGATAATATCACCTTTCAACCAAAAAACTAAATCCAAATCGGTTCATCCGTTTAGGAGCTATGATGCCACAGACAGGTACACAAACACACAGGTACACACGACAAACTTATTTACTTATTTTCCGTCGGGAGTTAAAAATACTGGAATTCAGCTGGTTATACCCAGGCGTTTTTGAGTAATCGGGGAACATACATTAAAAAAAAAAAGATGCCGACGAATTGAGAACATCCTCCTTTTTTTGAAGTCGGTTAAAAAGCAGATTGATTCAGAACCAGCTCAGAGCAGGATCATTAAGGTTTCTGATGAACTCATTCCGAATCGGTCTTTTTAAAAACCAAATCGATCTTCCAAATCGTTTCTATTGTGTATTCTTGCCAGAAACGGCGTTTTCTCATCATTGTTGTATGTCTAATGTCTAGACTTGTCAAGTAGATCATACTTGACAAGTTCTTATGAGGTTAGTGGTTAAAAACCTAGTTTGGGTGCCTTGATCATTTTATGACTTTGACAATCGTTGATGTGGTATACTTTAACCAAGTTCTAGGTACGTGTATTTCAAATTCCTTCTCACACAGAGGAAGCCTATGTCCCAGCAGTGGGAACATTAAAAAGGCTGATGATCATGTATTTCAAATGACAGTTAATTTGCCATGTCTCAGTTCTAAGTAATATCTAACACCGTAATTTAATCTGACATTAATCCAAATCAAAAGTAATTTTTAACACCAAAGGATATCCTTTTAAAGCACATAATGGCATGTGCTCTACATAAAATCAATCGTGCGCATTCACCTTGCATTTGGTTTCAGATGCTACCAAATTTGAGCCTTGTTGCAATTAGCACTGTGATAGTCAGGATTGGAAACTTAATTAAGGGGCTGCGGTCGACGCTGACTTTTAATTAGGACTGGGAACCTATACTGGACTTGTTGAGCTGTATGTGCATTAATCTATTATGGATTTGAATGATTTGAATAGGACCGATAAATGAGTTGTTTTTGGCTTTACCCAAACCGGCAGGCTTATTACGTATCTTTTGTAAGAGCGAAACTATAGCGATTTTTGCGCAATAATTGATCTTCCATACAGAAGTTTTAGAGTTGTTGGCAGTATTTTTTTTTAAAAAAGTGCATTTGACAAACAGCGAGAGATTAGCAAACGATTGTGTAGGACCTAACATACGTACACTGCAGGTAATTCCGACTTTTATGACATAAAGTGTTTGATCGCAATTGTTTTGCTCTTGCAAAAGATACGTAATAAGCCTGCGGATGGTTGAATTTTGATGTAGTTTCGAAAGATATATGACCGATTCACAATATAATATTAGGATATTTTCGAAGAAGACGAAGAAGACACGAACTGATGTCTAATGTTAAAACTCTTCTGGTTTTTTCTTTGCATTGTAGTGTTTCTAGGTTTTGTAACCCTTTCATAAAATCTGCCAATCCACCGCTCCTGAACATAGGACTTCGAACTTCCCCAAGTTGCATTTGCGTTGTCTATCGCACATAGCAACAACCTTAGTCACACTCATCCAAAGTGTTCTCTGCTGCACTGTTAACAGTTAAAGTTTTAACTGTTATTTTAGTACTTCAACAGTATTTTAAGATATCTTGAATTGATCAAATCTTTGAAACAGACATTTCAAGGTCTAGCAAACCCTTGGCTTTTCAATCTACCTTCAGATATTCAAAAAACAGTGACCCCAGTCCCCAACGCACTATGACGTCACACAACAGGTCAAAAGATTCACTAAACATAACTCCATAAAGAGATCAAATCGGTTACCAAAATCGATTACGCATTGATCGACACAATATATTAGGCAAGGTCTAGCAAACCCTTAGCTATCCAATCTACCTTCAACTATTCAAAAAACAGTGACCTCAACGCACCATGACGTCACACAACAGGCCAAAATAACATAACTCCTCCCAATATTAAGAGATCAAATCGGTTACTAAAATCGTTTAGCATAGCCGCACACGCCATGACAAAGGCGTTCGCACACATAATGAGCTATTAGCATATTTGCAGCATTACGACCGGACAATTGGCCGCTTGAACGATGGACATCGACATGTAAGGCCGTATGTTACGAACGATTTTTCCATGACTGCTAGCTGCTAGGCTGTGGCGAATTTGTTGTTTGGTTTTTGAAATTAATCGTTGGCTAAATGGAGAGCGTGTTTTTAGGTATTTTGTAGATAAGGATCTTTTTAACTGTGGTTTAGTTTCGCTCCCGTGGCCTGTCTTTCAGAAATCGTTCATTTTCTTCCGGATAAGAAGTAGCTTATGACAATCAGCGATAGTGTAGCTTACTATCAGTGAAAGAATTTTCGTAATCGCATCAGAACTTCCAGAGATTCATCATCATATCAGCCGAAAGACCAAACGTCGCCACATTGACCGGTCCCGTGAGCCCCGCATCCAGCGGATCCCCGCAACCAGGTCATCGGTCAAACTGGTGGAAGGCGTTCCAGCGCAACGTCTTTCGGTTCGCGGTCGCCACTCCAGAACTTTGCTGCCCCATCGGCCATCCGTTTTGCGAGCAATGTGCCCTGCGCACTGCTACTTAAGATTGGCAATTCTTAAGGCTATGTCGGTAACCCTGGTTCTCTTACGGATCTCTACATTTCTGTTTCGATAACGCAAGGATACTCCGAGCATAGCCCTCTCCATTGCCCTTTGGGTGACTGTAAGCCTTCCGATGAGGCCAATTGTAAGCGACCACGTCTCAGAGCTATAGGTCATAACTGGCAACACACACTGGTCATAGACTTTCGTCTTGAGACACTGTGGTAAGTTGGACGAGAAGATACCGCGCAACTTCCCGAACGCTGCCCAGCCGAGTCGGATGACCTCTTTTTCGAAATTGGCCCTACCCAACTGGATCGTTAGCCCCAGGTAGACATAGTCGTCCACAACTTCGAGGGTAGAGTCTCCGACCTTGATATGAGATAGAGATTAAATTTAATATATTAGTTAAGATTATGTAGATCGCTCTTACAGAGGGGAGATCTTTGTTCCAGCGGTGGGAACGTGCTGCTTATGGTATTATATAGGTCTGAATTCATTTCATACTCACTGTGACTGGCCGAGACTTTTCAATGTGCTTTGTAAAAAAAATGTACCTCTTTCGTTCTTCAGGACCCATAAATAATAGAAGTACTAGTTTGCAGGGTAGTTTAAGGGCAGAGCAGGGACTTTTTGACACTATTCTCAATTATTGGCTTGCTAGAAGTCTTTGGAAGCCTCTTGGTATTATAAAAGGGACTTCAGCTACATTAGGGGATGGACACTGAAATCCCTTTCAAATAAAAGTCCCGTGGCTTCAAGCTATGCACTGATATAACTGTTCATCTTAGAGGTGTTCAGAGGCCTATGTCCAAGGCCAGAAAACATACCCTCGGTTTCTGCAAGCCGTTACCATTCTAATCAGTTTTCATCAATCTCATCTTATTTGTCTTTCGTTATTTCAGCAGAATTAGTGATCAGGCAATCGATCAGACTTCCAGAAACCAGGGGTAAGAACATTTGAATTATTACATTAAAAAACTGCTTAAATAACACATAACAAACTTGTATTATACACAAGCAGCATTGTCGGTTTGAAGGGTACGATGCCAGTGTTATAGGCACAAGAACAAGAGACATTGGTTTTTTCTCTGGTACGGTAACGAATTTGCAAGATCTTGTCCATAAGTGTCCGTCAGTCTGTTATCCCTGAAAGGGGCATACAGAGGTGTATAAGACATTCAACTTCCTACGAGGGGAGGTCCAAAAGTTCGTGTATTATTTTCGTTAAAAAGAAGAAATATTCCACGAACTTTTTAACCTCCCTATGTACATTTACTCTTTAAATAACCCTTTAAAATACTGAAGAGTTTAATGTAACCCCATTATAACTGTTAGCCTTAACGTTTACAGAAATACTTTTCCTGTAACCTTGACTTGTCGTTATAGAAGTTATTTTTAGCTTTTAGGCTCAGGGTATGAATTACAAGTCTGCTACGCCTAATATGGTAGTTCACTGATTTGTTTTTTGTCCGTCAGGTAGATTCATAAAAAATATTGGACACGTATTTTTCTTTTGACACGTAAACATTATGACGACGATATACTGCGTTGAAATATCGAGAAACGTCCCGCCGCTAGTACACTTTATACTGCCTTAGTGACGTCAAAAGCCCCCACTCCTGAACTTTGATGCACTTTAACTTATTGATTCGGTAAAGCAAAATTACGTGTCCAATATTATTTGATAATCTCACTGACGGACAAAATTATTTTTTTTTCTACTCAAGAAACATGCCTATTCCGTCACTTTTATTTATGGCAACACGAAAGGGGGGAAGAATGAAGTCATGCAAGAGAACCAGGGTTACTGACATAGCCCGAAGGTTTGCCAAACTTAAGTGGCAGTGGGCAGGGCATGCTTGCAGAACGGATGATCGATGGGCCGAAAAGTTCTGGAGTGGCGACCGCGTACCGGAAGACGCAGCGTTGGAAAACTCCCCTCTAGATAAAACCCTTGTCAGGGCTGCGAGAATCTGCTAGAAGCGAGACGCACAGGACCTGTAGCCAAGTTGACAATCTACAGTCGATAACGCTAGTAGAAAATGAATCAATATATAAATAGAAGGCGACAACTGTAGAAAAAGATTCGATACGAAACGCTAGGGGGGCTGGACCGATCGAAGTGGCGACACTTGGGGGAGGCCTATGTCTGGCAATGAACGGCCTTCGGCTGAATTGATGATGATGATAGAAGAGGAGCCTAGGTAATACAGGCTTTTCTTACATAAGATATCATCATACCCGTAATTACCAATGGATTGGGCAGAGGTACTATATCAGGCACCTACAATACACCCAGAGGCTTTTATTTTTTTTATTTAATTAGGGACTTGTAAATCGCCACACGTATGACAGTCTCATCATACCCTAAGGCTTTTCTTGTTGGTTAAATGTTGTGATGTTTGCTTTTATTAATCTTTTTAATGGAGTGGTGGAGGAAGCTTCTTAACACAAGGTTGCATTTGTGATTTTTGAAGTGGTTTTGTGGAGTTTTAATGCTTACGTGATCGGAGTTCTGCCAACTGTACTTGTAATATATTAAAACCAAAGCTAACTGATATTGTCGTTTATTTAGGGTTCCGTAGTCAACAGGGAACCCTTATAGTTTCGCCATGTTCGTCTGACCGTCCGCAGCTTAGCTCAGAGACTCATAGTACTAGAAAGCTATAATTTGGATATACATATTAATCATCAACAAAGTAGTAAAACAAACATAAGAAAGATTTCCTCCTGTACACGTAATGTAGGGATGCTTTTTTTTCTCGTCTATACCACTCAAAAATATTACGGGTCTGTGAAAACCCCTGCCAGCTAAATGGTAGTAGTAGCCTTTGAGGAAAGGAAGCACAACATCTAAATAAAAAATTAAAAATGGAATCATCGACACGATGAAGAAGAAGAAGAAGCTAAATGGTTGCGTTTGGATATGTGAAAAAAAAACACGTCAAAAGTAACTTATAAAATGTACTTGGAAAAGTAAAAATGTTTCTTTTCGTTAGACCAATGTTCGGTGCTTTCATTATTTATGAACTTCAGTATTTTGCACCTAATTATGTTGGTATTTCTTTCTTTTTCGTGTGAGGATGTGGCCACCACTGGTGTCAGAGTTAATTAAGCCGTCTCTGGAAACCCCACAGGTCTCTGACTTGGCTATTTCAGACTTACATTAACTATATAGTCCAGGTTTCCTTACGATGTTTTCCTTCACCGTTGCCTGTAATGTGAGTGATGTCCAAGATAAACATAGAAAGTACATAATAATATGAATTTGAAAAAGTCACATTGGTACTTGCTAGGATTTGAACCCATGACCTAAAGGCCCTGGGCCACCACTACATATGTTGGTGAATCTAGCTGTTTGTATGGAGTCCTCGATGCACGAGTCCGACACGCACATGGCCGGCTTTTTTAATGCGTCATGCTAGGCGCAAATAAATTATTTTTCTTTCTTTCTAATATAATCACTATATGTGGATCCTTATAGGAGTAGGGACAAACCAAATACAAAGCACTGGATGTAATTTTTGAATAATGGTATAGGTAGGTGGAAAAGAAGCAAATACCCAGCAACGGTACCCAACAGCGAAGCTTAATTTTCTGGGGGACTTTAACGCCCATCATAAAGAGTGATTGTACCCATACCGGAAAACTGACCATGCCGGGTTGGAGGCGCGCAAGTTTTCTCTTTCGCTAGATCTAACCCAGCTGGTGAATGTGGCAACGCGGGTACCGGACGTTGACGGCCATACACCCAATTGCCTAGATCTTCTCCTGACAACTGATCCGGACAGTCATTTGGTGTCGGTCTCAGCCCCGCTGGGAACGTCTGACCACTGTCTAGTGAAATCCGTTTCGACTTGCTCTCCTCCAGATGAGAGCCCTAGGCACGAGGCGAGTATGGCGATACGAGTCAGCAGACTGGGACGAGATGCGGCACTTTTTTGCGTCTTATCCTTGGCGGCATGTGTGTTTTGTCCTCGGGTGACCCCTCGAGCTGTGCGGACGCGGTTGCGGATGTGATTCGGCAGGGAATGGAATATTTCGTTCCATTCTCCGACATTCCGCTCGGTCCCAAATCCCGACCTTGGTATAATGCTGAATGCGCCCTCGCTGAGGCCCGAAAAGAGTTTGCCTACCAAGCCTGGGTCGGGGCCCGCGACCGCAAAGTTAGAGCGCGTAGGGTTCCCGCGAAAAAAAGATCCTTTAATTCTGCCGCCAAGTTCTGCAAGCGGGTTCTGCGTCGGGCACGTTTTGACCATATTGGACGTATTGGGGCCAAGCTAGCATCGCACCCTCCGGGTAGTAAACAGTTTTGGTCCCTGTCTAAAGCGGTCGAAACGAATTTCTGTCGGCCCACTTTACCTCCGATGCTGAAACCTGATGGGTCGCTGGCTCACTCTGCGAGAGACAAAGCAAATTTATTTGCATCTCTTTTTGCTGGCAATTCACGTCTGGATGCTGGCTCCAAGCAACCACCTACTTTGGCTCACTGTGACTCTTCCATGCCGGAGATCGCTGTGCACGCTAAAGAGGTCCGGAGAGTATTGTGCAGTCTAGACGTAAACAAAGCCAGCGGGCCTGACGGCATCCCAGCGAGAGTGCTGAGGCAGTGTGCGCCAGAACTGTCTCCTGTGTTAACTCGTTTGTTCCGCCTCTCTCTTGTAAAAAGAACGGTACCGAAATCCTGGAAGCTTGCAAATGTGCAACCAGTGCCCAAAAAAGGCAACCGTGCAGACCCTGCCAATTACCGTCCGATCGCCATTACCTCCATTTTGTCCAAAGTTATTGAAAGGGTACTGAACAGTAAGTTGCTGACCTACCTTGAAGACAATAATCTCCTCAGTGACCGTCAATATGGCTTTCGCCGGGGACGGTCAACTGGCGATCTTCTTGTGTATGTCACGCACTGCTGGGGCGAAGCCATCGAGAGACACGGCGAAGCACTTGCTGTTTCGCTTGATATCTCGAAGGCCTTTGATAGGGTCTGGCACGCGAGTCTACTCAGTAAGCTTCCTGCTTATGGCATCCCCGCTGGTTTTTGTAGCTAGATATCAGACTTCCTCAATGAGCGGTCGATCCGAGTGGTCATTGACGGCTGCTCCTCTGACTTCATGGCTATTGATGCCGGAGTACCTCAGGGGTCTGTTCTCTCTGCAACTCTTTTCCTGCTATACATCAATGACCTTCTTCAGCCTGGTATTATTGGGTACGCAGATGACAGTACTGTTGCAGAGAGATACTTGTCCAGCGCAAGAACCAGCGTGGATGAAGTTCGTTCCTTGAGAGAGGCTATGGTGGAAAGGACAGATTTGACCTTAAGCCTTGTCTCCCAGTGGGGTGATGACAATCTGGTCTCCTTTAACGCCACCAAAACACAGGCGTGTCTTTTTACCGCAAAATGGAGTATCTTCGATCAAACTCCTACTTTTCGGGGTGCGTCTGTTCCTGTGACTGATCGGCTCGAGCTCCTGGGCATGGAGTTGACATCCAGCCTCAACTTCGGCGCCTCCATTGAGTACAAGGCTCAAATTGCGGCCAAAAAGCTGGGCATCCTAAATAGAGTGAAGCGATACTTTACGCCTGGACAGCTTTTAACCCTTTACAAAGCGCAAGTCCGATCCTGCATGGAGTATTGCAGCCACCTTTGGGATGGCTCAGCTAAGTATCAGCTTGCCGCGCTTGACTCGGTAGAACGCAGAGCCAAGAGGCTCATTGGCGACGTTGAGCTGGCGGATGCCAAGCTACACAGCTTGGCTCATCGCCGCAAGGTTGCCTGCTTGTCGGTCTTTTACAGACTGTACTTCGGTGAGTGTGCTCAAGAACTCCACGACCTCATCCCACCAGCCCCCTTCTACCATCGGACATCTAGACGCACTGCAAGTTACCATCCTTACCTTGTTGCCATTCCACCATTACGCACCAAGCGCTTCCAAACATCCTTCATAATGCGCACAGCGAATGAGTGGAACTCACTACCTGCGTCTGTGTTTCCGAACGCATTCAACCCGAATCTCTTCAAAGTTAGAGTGAACAGGCTTCTTCTGGGTAAGCTCGCTCCATCGACGACTCTGTCTCTGTCACCTTTGACCTAGACTAGAGTCAAGAGCAAACCCATCACAAAAAAAAAAAAAAAAAAAAAAAAACGGCTGAAAGGTATGTATTGAAGCAGAAGACATGCTGTTCTGACCCTAAGTAAATTGAGATAAGAGCAGAGCTGGAGGATGACGACTTTGGAGACCAGATAACTTCTAAAACCTAATAGCCATACCTAGCTAGTAGTAGATGTCGAAAATTTGCAAGGCGCGTTTCTGTCTTGTTAGCCATTAAAATAACAACCTTACGTCGAAAACTGAATAAAATATAGACGAACTTGATCTGCACAGTTTATAGCAACATAAAAATATTTATATTTGCAAAAAAAGAAACAACTCATCTAGGGGAAGGTCGCCCACGCTTCGGCTTACGCTCCGTGGGCGCAATCGAGATCCCTTAAGCCTCGTTTACATGGGGGAGAGCTCCTTGACTGACGAGAGGCGTTACTGTCTATACAAAACTAGCCAGGCGATTTGACAAAATGACTTGAAGAGTAGTATTTTTTTTCTCTTCTTTGGCTACTGAACCGATGACAGGTATTCTGCCAGTGTCATGTAGTGACAGCAGCGCGGTGAAGTTTGAAGTAGTATGATTTTTGCGACAGCAACTGTCAATTTTGAAAGCTTCTTTCATGATACGGCAACGGCGAGTACCTTTACGAACTGACATGACTCAACTTTTAAACACAACAGCATGTCTGTACCTATTTTCCGTAGGGTTTGAAAGACGTGAACAGTTTCACCCACATTTGGCCAGTCAAGTTTTAGTCTCATTTACGAGTAATAAGGAGCTTATAATTTAGGATTGCAAGAAAGAAAAAGTATTTATTCATCATGGCACAAAAGAGCATTATACCCAGCAATAGGAAAAGTCCGACTTTTCCTATTGCTGTAGATGAAGGTGATGAATAGGGAGCGAGCCTGTTGTCGTCAACCGACCAATCAAAACTCCGCTGCTGCTGAGACATTTTAAAACGTTTTCCTTTCAATGATTCGAGTCAACTAACTCTCCTTATGTAAACGAGGCTTCATAACGAAAGGAAACAGACCTACGACCTGTTGAAGGTAACTAGAAGTTTTTACGACTTCTCTTGTATCCGGCATTAGAATAACTTTTGAAATGGTTAACTGTTGTTAAGGGTTTTCAAAAGGACCTGGTTTTATCACATCACATCATCAGCCTATTAATGTTCCCACTGCTGGGACACAGGCCTCCTCTCTGTGAGAGGGAATGGGCCGTTATCCACCACGCGGGCCCAGTGCGGGTTGGTGGATGTCACATGTCTTCGAATTATTGGTTCTAGGACATGCCGGTTTCCTCACGATGTTTTTATTCACCGTTTTGAGAGCAGTGGTGATGAAATAATTTACACAAAGTAAAGCGCCTGCCTGGGCTCGAACTCACGACCTACAACTTGTAAGTCGCGGCCGATACCACTGGGCCACCACTGCTCTCCTGCACTCCTCCTGGTTTTATGCAAACAGTTGATTACCTGTAGGATTGAAAAACGACATCAAAGAAACTGAAATACCCATTCGTTTCGTCATCATCCTCTTTGGTCGTTCTCGTCATTTTCCTGCCCCTGCAACACGTTTTCCTCTTCCATGCTCCCTTGTCAACCGTCACTCTATTAGGTTTTTGCTCCCAAACTGATAAAAATGTGTGACTCAAGCCTGTCACAATAGGTCGTGCTCGCCCGGCAGGGTGTTTTCTATACCTCTTTTGTCACGGTCGGGGCCCACAATTCTTACAGCTGTCTTAATCCCCAGACGGAAAGTTTGACGTGTGTAACTGTGTGTTTGTCTGTAGCATCATAGCACCGAAACGGATGAACCGATATTGACTTAGTTTTATTTTTGTTTAAAAGGTGACGTCGTCTAGAGTGTGTTCAGATGAAAATCGGTTCAGCCGTTCAAAAGTTATGCGTATTTTTCACTTTGAATCGGTTTTTTTTTTCGCATGTGTCGTAAAAGCAGGAAGCATAACTTCACTTAAGCACCCCTTTCACTCCAATTATGAGACAAGACCAAAATACCAATAATTTCTAGAAACATTCGTCCGTATCGCCTCTAAAACAGTCCGTAGCACTAGAGTCCACAATTAGGTGCTCACTTGCTCAGACCGTTCCGAATTAGGAACGCCGCTAATATTTTAGCTGGGACGTCGATACGCGGCGAAATTATTTAGTACCTCATTTAGCTTAGTAATACTTTGGGTGCTGCTTATAAATGATACTATGTCGTGCTGGGTTCTAGAAGCTAGGTCAAATGTAGCTAGGGTTTAGAAAGTGAGAAATTCGTCTCATGTATCTTCGTGAATAAATGCAGTGGAATTTCCTGCCGGAGTTTGTATTTCCTATTGCATGTATAAGCATGATATGATGTATGTTTAGATGAATAGATGCATTTATGTTTTTGTAACATATACAACCTACTCTCTTTTTTTTTTATTCGGAATTAATATAGTACCATCCCTAGTGATTCTGTCAAGTTTCGCTGTCAATTTTCGAAACGGCGGGAGTGGCCCTTCTGTATACTTTCTATTTTGTGCCGGTGTCTTTGGTAGTTCTTTTTTACCGACTTCAAAAAACAGGAGGTAGTCAATTCGACTCGTTTGTCTATACCAATAATATAAAGAGGAAAGTTTTTTTTGTTTGTTTGTTTGTACGTTTGTTTGTTTGTACCGAATAGGCTCCAAAACTACTGGACCGATATAAAAAATTCTTTCACCTATGGAAAGCTACATTATTCCCGAGTAACATAGACTATAATTTTGGCGGGAGCGAAGCCGCGGGGGTCAGCTATATGTAATATTGTTGGAATTGCCCAATATTCACATATGTTACTGTAATTGGGCTTCTAAACATGTGTGACAAACATACATACAAACATACACTTATGAAATTTCATTAGTGTATGTTTGTATGTATGTTTGTCCTCGCATTTCTCCGAAACTATTTATCGGATCTTGACCATTCTTTTTATTGGATTAGGTATCTCTCAACTTAGGAATAGTGCAAGTTTCATCAAATTCCGTTCATCAGTTTTAAAGATATAGAGCATACAACTGAAATCCTTAGCGACAAACGCAACAATGTGTAAATTGGGTTATTATGTGTATTTTGTCAATTCTTTAGGTACCTATAGAACATGCTCATTTTTTGTGATGGTGTACTAAAACTAAAAAGAGAAATGAAAACTTTTTCACAAAAATATAAACCGACTTCAACAACAAAACACTAAAAAGTGCAAAATTATTTTCGTTTTGGACGCCGGTGGTTAAACGCTAGCCTATTATAAGAAAAAAAAAACAGAGAACTGCCCTTGCATGTAAGATTTTGTCTAAGCTTACTGAAAAGTACCTACATGTTGTAAGGTTAACGGGGTTGACTAACTAGCTATTTAATCGCACTGGTTGTAAAGATCAGACCTTAATAAAAACCTTTTCACAAAAAAAAATACCGACTTCCAAAAAAAAACACTAAAAAGTGGAAAAATAACTCTCGTTCCGAAAACCGGTGTGTCTTTGGTACCTCTTGTTTTTATAGTTTTTCGACCGGTTCGGTTGTATCCTTATCTTGATAACTGCTGAACCGATTTTGATGAAATTTACACTATTCCCTAAGTTGAGAGATACTGAGACCAACAAAAAAATAATGGTCACGATCCGATAAATAGTTTCGGATTGTGAAATATTACATACATACGTATCGAATTGATAACCTTTTTTTTTTAAGTCGGTAAAAATTACTTGTATTTCGTCAGCCTTCGCTCTCTCGTTCTATCAGCTCGTTCCATAGTAGACGTCATCCATCGCTTTATATCAGGCGAGATCAAGTTCAAAAGCTGGCTCATCACGAAATAACAAAAAAGACACGTCGAGCTTTACAAAAAGACATTCAAACAGATTTGACTGACAGAGACGAGGGTCCACAGGCCTATTCTATTTTAAAACTCGTCTTTCCTGCTGACAGTATAAAAAATATGACAGTCGGAACGGCAGACCGGATTTGGATGAAATTTAGCACACGGGTACACCATGCCCTGGATTAGGAGTTTAGGACATACATCATCACTTACCATCAGGTGAGATCAGGTCAGGATCAGGTGGTCAAGCGCAGGCCAATTAATATAAAAAAAATATAAAAACATAGGATACCATTTATCCCAGTTGCGTTGTTACGTTTGCATGAGTTGTTGTATCACATTGAAAATGTGCTTGAAAGAGCTTAATCTGAGTATAGTGCCAATGTCGATACGATTCAGCCTCGATAAAATCTAGCCTTTCAGGCTATCGACACTCTATCGACGGTGAAAAGATTGCGAGAGTAATGGTATGAGTTTCGTGAATAAATTCTACGAAGTTTTGTATGAATGCCTTAATTTTTAAGCGGTTCTATCCATTGGTGTGACTTTGTAACTTTGTAGAGGTTTTCCTTTTAAAACATGACATATCCCAGGGCCCTGATACACAAACACACACACACATTCGACACATTTCGACTCGATTCGGTTTTTTCGATCTTCGTTTTTTTTTTCGGCTCCTTTTCGAACACGGACCATTTTGCCTTTTTGCCATTGTCCCTTGCTAAAGTCTCCCTGGATAACAAAAAAATTTAATCATTGATCCGACTTATACCTTACCTAACTTGAAAACATGATTTCTTGTTTATTGTGATTTTGATAATTTTGGTCTCAAATGGTAGGCGTAGAACCATTTATCCGTTTAAATCAAATAAATCGGTCCAAGTGTTTATTAAATGAGATATTAACTCATTACTGAACACCAATAGAAAGGGTCATGGGCGCCCCTTACCGCGATACGTTTATTTTGATCGTGTTAGCGACACTGCCTTTACATTTTTTCGTATCGTTTCGAAATATTGGAATACATTGGTAGAAAGGTGTTAACGTCTTAATTTGTTTTGTTATTGCGCGGTCTTTATATAAGTACAAATAGGTCACAAATAACAAACGCCCAAAATATAATGCTTGTTAATCTGATTGTTGAACCATTGTTAAAGAAGATTGTGTTTAGAGCAGGTTGTATTCTGTCCGCTGTAAACGAAATAGTTTAGGAATCTGTGTACAATACAATATCTGTGTGTGTGATATAAAATTAGATGGTGGAAGGACAAAAACATCATCAACATAAACTTGATTGATTGTGATTTTTGGGTGACTTAAATTAAAACTTTAAGACTAAGCAATAACATTGTATTTTCGTTGGCTCCAGGTGGGCGGCGTGGTCGGCAATGGGATGCTTCGGCTCGCCAGGCGGCAAGAGCAGCGAAGACGACGCCAAGAAACAGAAAAGACGCAGCGATGCTATTACCAAGCAGCTGCAGAAGGATAAGCAGGTCAGCACACTCTTTTATAGTCTTATCATCTCCATTATTTTAGTAGAAAGGCTACTGGCTTGTTCCAAGAGTTCTTTCACTTGCACCCTCGATGTTTTTAACAAGGCTTCCGATGCCACTATAAGCGTGGCCACTTACAGGGCCCAACAGTTTACCTATGTCACGGGCACCCAACGCGAAGAAAGAAAATTTGGTTCAAATAAATTTCACTAGATGGCGTGATAAGCTTCGTTTTTTTATTGAGTTTTGTGAAATATAATGATTTTCTAGAGACGATCATAAAACAATGTATGTTCTTGTTTAATTAACTCTACTAAGCAGAAAATTAAGGAATACTGGGCTCTTAATTCACATTTGAAAGATTATTTGAATGGATCAGTTAAAATTGATTCCAATAGATCGAGCAATCACTCGATTTTTTTTTCATTTGTTTTGTAACACATTTTGGTACAATGAAACTATAAAAACGTGCAAAAATACTATAAAACAAGAATATATATAAACAAGTCGTTGCTGTATTAAAAATAACATTTTTCACGAACCGAGTAAACCTTTTTACTTGCGCTGCTAATACCATCTATATCCGTGGAATGGAACCGAATGCGATCGATGTTCTTAGAAAAATAATCAGCTTAATCAGACACTAGTTACATCAGCACGGTTTCTTAGTATGGGATGAGGCATCTGTATGTTAGTATTATATTATCTGTGCCTAAGTTATTGTACCGTTGTCACGAACAGAAAAAGCCGAAAGTCGTCCCCTGCTAGACGTAGGTCTTGCCCAAGTGTCGCCACGTCGATCGCTCGCCCGTGCGTCTCGCGTTCATCGGATTCCCGTAACCCAGTGGATTAATTAGTCCATATTCTCACCAAAAAGTAAATCGTTGGTGCTGCAGTGGTTGGAAGTGGAACTGCAAACCGTGGGCACCTGTAGTTTTCCATTTGGAAATCCTCAGTGGCACTGTTGACTAGGGGGTTTGATTAATGACGGATCGCCTCTTTACTATGGGACTTGTGATTAGTCATAACTCGTGTAGAATGCGATGTGAAAACTCTGGACAATCAATGAGACAGTATAGGTTAAAAAGCTCTCCTGAAGATGCCCCATCATCAATCATCAATACATATAATAAATCTGTAGAAAAGTAATTTTTGTACATCGAAAATATTTCCAAAAAAAAAATTGCCAGCGTGTTAAAGGATAACCTGAAAATGTACGAAACCAATGTAAATAACTTTTACACATAAAAATTGTGCGTAACTTGAAGAATTACTTAGTTTTGGTTTCTTCGCAATCGGTACACTCTATCAAAAGTTAGATGAATTTAAAGTGTTCAAGAAGTAAAATTATCACAACACAGGCAATTCAGATACTCGGACAGTTGAACTCGATATTCGATAGATGTCGTTGTGCATTTTGAAGTCATTTTCTGAATGGCGGTGTTAAGATTCTCCGCGAAAGAGTGATGACTATAGAAACAAAAATGGTAGGTAGGTAAGTAGGATAGGGTTGGCAGACAGATGACGGGAGTGAAGCCGCGGGCACAGCTAGTAGATAATAATTGATTGCCTGATTGTAACATTTTCTCTTCTCCATTCCAGCTATACCGCGCCACCCACAGGCTCCTCCTCCTGGGCGCGGGCGAGTCCGGCAAGTCCACCATCGTGAAACAGATGCGTATCCTGCACGTCAACGGTTTCTCCGACAAGGAGCGCCGCGAGAAGATCGAGGACATCAAGAAGAACATCCGAGACGCTATACTTGTGAGTGTTAAAGATGTAATCGAATCTGGGGATTAGTTTAGTTAGTTAATTTAGTTTAGACGGGCTGTCTCCGCAACTCCACGACCAAGCGCGTATTTTGCGTACAATATTATTATTATTATTACAATCTGGGGATTAACCCCAGATGCTAATGTACAGAATTCGCCGAAAATGGTGATGGAATTTTAGGGACGATTCCCAGAATTCGCCAAAGATAATGGTATAATTTAGGGATTATGCCCAGAATTCGCCAAATAGAATGATATAACTTAGAGATTATGCCCAGAATTCCTCAAAGGTAATGATAGAATTTAGGGAGCATGCCCACAATTCGCCAAAAAAAAAAATAGCTCTAGTGATTATGCCCAGAATTCGCCAAAAAAAAAGATAGCTCTAGTGATTATGCCCAGAATTCGCCAAAGATAACAATAGAATTAAGGGGTTATGCCCAGAATTCACCAAAGATAACATATTTTTTTTTATTTAGGGAATATTCCTCAAAAATTTTTATAGAATTTAGATATTATTCCTAGAATGCAAGAAAAAGATTGATAGAATTAGGGATCATACCCAGATTTCGTCAAAAAGCATGATAGAATTCAAGGACTGTCTCGCGATTTCGCCCAAAGATACTTGAACTAAGGTTTGTTTTGGCACCTGCCACGAAAGTTTCTTCGGTTTGTTGAAAACCAAAGAAAATTATTATGATTATTATAGTAAAGTATTATTTGTGTAATGTTTCAGACAATCACGGGCGCTATGAGCACCCTAACGCCGCCCATACCGCTTGAAAAGCCAGAGAATAAGGCGCGCGTCGACTATATACAGGTAAGATAATTTTATAGTTTACAAATACCCCTTAAAAACTTGACAATAGATCACAAAACTGCTTTACTTTTAAAACTTCTTAGCTGTAAGTGGGCTTAAAAGAGTAATAGTAATCGTATGATAAAAAGGTCAATGGAGAGGGCTATGCTCAGAATTTCCTTGCGTGGTCAGGTCAGAAATGATAATATCCGCAGGAGAACCAACGTTACCGACATAGCCCGAAGAATTGCCAAACTTAACTGGCAGGGGACAGGGCACATTGCTCGCAGAACGGATGGCCGATGGGGCTGAAAAGTTCTGGAATGGCGATAGCGAACCAGAAGACGATACGTTGGAAGGCCTCCCACTAGGTGGTCCGATGACCTGGTAAAGGTTGCGGGAAGACGCTGGATGCGAGACGCACGGGATCGGTCAATGTGGCGACGCTTGGGGGAGGCCTATGTCCAGCAGTGGACGTCTTTCGGCTGAAATGATGATGATAAAAAGCTTATCCGAGTCCAGATATGTTGTTATTGCTAGTATTTTACAACTTCTACCGGAATAAAGATGGCATCTTACCCAACCTTTTCTAAAAAGCCCTGATGGTGAGATTTTCGTCAAAAAAGTAATTAAATGTTCGTAAGTTATCACGTTTCTTATGTGTCTCGTTTTGTCTGCATTTTTGATGTTTTATGGGTGTTTGAATAATGTTGTTTTCGTTACATTCCAGGACGTAGCGTCCCAGCCTGACTTCGACTACCCGATGGAATTCTACGAGCACACAGAAGCGCTCTGGAAGGACCTCGGCGTCCAGCGCACCTACGAGCGAAGCAACGAGTACCAGCTCATCGACTGTGCCAAGTAGTACGTACTCAACCCATAGACAGCCGGTCTCGCTGTAAAACCGTTCATAATAGTGCTTAAAAAACCTTATGATTGCATTAAAAAAAACACGGTTAACTTATCTCGCGCGGCGCCTCGTTTTCGTCTCGTGCGCCAATAAGCGATTGTCGAACGACAGAGTGACGTCACAGGACCAGGTGCACAATTAAGTTGACCGTGTTATACTCGTCGAGAGCCTCTCGCTCAGAGAGCACACGCTTGTATGCACTCGGTTTGTCAGTTGAACTGTGGTGATATAAGGCTGGACTCACACATTCTGAAATTCCTGTCTTTATTAAGACAAAATCTTATTCTGAAAAAATCTTAATGTGTGTGGGGCATTGTGAAATTGTAAGCATTGCCAGGCTTTCTTATTTTTTTTTATTTTTTTTATTATTGATTGGCTTGCGTTTGACCACTATCTCACCTGATGGTAAGCGACGATGTGGTCGACGATAAAGCACGCTTGCCTAGAAGAAACCTATTCACTCTTGACTTAAAGACTCCCAGGTTGTAGCCAACAGGAAATACAGACTCCGGCAGGGAATTCCCCTTTTTAATTATTTAATTTAATTATATGAATTCCGAGTTTGGATTCAGTGAAGAATTCAGATTGTGTGTGAGAGGCCTAAGACGAGATCCCTTGACTCTGGCTCAAAAATCCGACACGCGATCGACAGGTACCGAGATGAGCAAAGATACAGTGAGACGGGAGGAGAGCTCCGTGAACACACTTGCTTTCGGCCTGTCTCGGTATACATTTACCACTGTGTATGTATAGTCGCCATTATAGAAAACCTCTGTTAGCAACCTTATTGTAACAAGAATAAGGATAACTGATTTTGACGCTGATGTAAAATCAGGGGTAAAATAATTCAAACCTGGTTTAGCAAAGGTGCTATACCGCCCGTGTACACACAATGCAGCTATCAAAAATGATTTCGCCGTCGCTTATGTGAATCATCAGCGCCATGGCTTCAAAATATTTGCAATTAATATTGTTATTTCTCCATTCCAGTTTCCTGGACCAGGTGCACATAATAAAGCAGCCAAACTACACACCTACCGAGCAGGACATCCTCCGCTGCCGAGTGCTCACCTCCGGCATCTTCGAGACGCAGTTCGTCGTCGACAAAGTCAACTTCCAGTGAGTCACAGTTTATATACAAACTACACACCTACCGAGCAGGACATCCTCCGCTGCCGAGTGCTCACCTCCGGCATCTTCGAGACGCAGTTCGTCGTCGACAAAGTCAACTTCCAGTGAGTCACAGTTCATATACAAACTACACCTACCGAGCAGGACATCCTCCGCTGCCGAGTGCTCACCTCCGGCATCTTCGAGACGCAGTTCGTCGTCGACAAAGTCAAATTCCAGTGAGTCACAGTTTATATACAAACTACACACCTACCGAGCAGGACATCCTCCGCTGCCGAGTGCTCACCTCCGGCATCTTCGAGACGCAGTTCGTCGTCGACAAAGTCAACTTCCAGTGAGTCACAGTTTATATACAAACTACACCTACCGAGCAGAACATCCTCCGCTGCCGAGTGCTCACTTCCGGCATCTTCGAGACGCAGTTCGTCGTCGACATAGTCAACTTCCAGTGAGTCACAGTTTATATACAAACTACACACCTACCGAGCAGGACATCCTCCGCTGCCGAGTGCTCACCTCCGGCATCTTCGAGACGCAGTTCGTCGTCGACAAAGTCAACTTCCAGTGAGTCACAGTTTATATACAAACTACACCTACCGAGCAGGACATCCTCCGCTGCCGAGTGCTCACCTCCGGCATCTTCGAGACGCAGTTCGTCGTCGACAAAGTCAACTTCCAGTGAGTCACAGTTTATATACAAACTACACCTACCGAGCAGGACATCCTCCGCTGCCGAGTGCTCACCTCCGGCATTTTCGAGACGCAGTTCGTCGTCGACAAAGTCAACTTCCAGTGAGTCACAGTTCATATACAAACTACACCTACCGAGCAGGACATCCTCCGCTGCCGAGTGCTCACCTCCGGCATCTTCGAGACGCAGTTCGTCGTCGACAAAGTCAACTTCCAGTGAGTCACAGTTTATATACAAACTACACCTACCGAGCAGGACATCCTCCGCTTCCGAGTGCTCTTCTCCGGCATCTTCGAGACGCAGTTCGTCGTCGACAAAGTCAACTGCCAGTGAGTCACAGTTTATATACAAACTACACCTACCGAGCAGGACATCCTCCGCTGCCGAGTGCTCACCTCCGGCATCTTCGAGACGCAGTTCGTCGTCGACAAAGTCAACTTCCAGTGAGTCACAGTTTATATACAAACTACACCTACCGAGCAGGACATCCTCCGCTGCCGAGTGCTCACCTCCGGCATCTTCGAGACGCAGTTCGTCGTCGACAAAGTCAACTTCCAGTGAGTCACAGTTCATATACAAACTACACCTACCGAGCAGGACATCCTCCGCTGCCGAGTGCTCACCTCCGGCATCTTCGAGACGCAGTTCGTCGTCGACAAAGTCAACTTCCAGTGAGTCACAGTTTATATACAAACTACACCTACCGAGCAGGACATCCTCCGCTGCCGAGTGCTCACTTCCGGCATCTTCGAGACGCAGTTCGTCGTCGACAAAGTCAACTTCCAGTGAGTCACAGTTCATATACAAACTACACCTACCGAGCAGGACATCCTCCGCTGCCGAGTGCTCACCTCCGGCATCTTCGAGACGCAGTTCGTCGTCGACAAAGTCAACTTCCAGTGAGTCACAGTTTATATACAAACTACACCTACCGAGCAGGACATCCTCCGCTGCCGAGTGCTCACCTCCGGCATCTTCGAGACGCAGTTCGTCGTCGACAAAGTCAACTTCCAGTGAGTCACAGTTTATATACAAACTACACCTACCGAGCAGGACATCCTCCGCTGCCGAGTGCTCACCTCCGGCATCTTCGAGACGCAGTTCGTCGTCGACAAAGTCAACTTCCAGTGAGTCACAGTTCATATACAAACTACACCTACCGAGCAGGACATCCTCCGCTGCCGAGTGCTCACCTCCGGCATCTTCGAGACGCAGTTCGTCGTCGACAAAGTCTACTTCCAGTGAGTCACAGTTTATATACAAAATACACCTACCAAGCAGGACATCCTCCGCTGCCGAGTGCTCACCTCCGGCATCTTCGAGACGCAGGTCGCCGTCGACAAAGTCAACTTCCAGTGAGTCACAGTTTACATACAAACTACACCTACCAAGCAGGACATCCTCCGCTGCCGAGTGCTCACCTCCGGCATCTTCGAGACGCAGGTCGCCGTCGACAAAGTCAACTTCCAGTGAGTCACAGTTTATATACAAACTACACCTACCGAGCAGGACATCCTCCGCTGCCGAGTGCTCACTTCCGGCATCTTCGAGACGCAGTTCGTCGTCGACAAAGTCAACTTCCAGTGAGTCACAGTTCATATACAAACTACACCTACCGAGCAGGACATCCTCCGCTGCCGAGTGCTCACCTCCGGCATCTTCGAGACGCAGTTCGTCGTCGACAAAGTCAACTTCCAGTGAGTCACAGTTTATATACAAACTACACCTACCGAGCAGGACATCCTCCGCTGCCGAGTGCTCACCTCCGGCATCTTCGAGACGCAGTTCGTCGTCGACAAAGTCAACTTCCAGTGAGTCACAGTTTATATACAAACTACACCTACCGAGCAGGACATCCTCCGCTGCCGAGTGCTCACCTCCGGCATCTTCGAGACGCAGTTCGTCGTCGACAAAGTCAACTTCCAGTGAGTCACAGTTCATATACAAACTACACCTACCGAGCAGGACATCCTCCGCTGCCGAGTGCTCACCTCCGGCATCTTCGAGACGCAGTTCGTCGTCGACAAAGTCTACTTCCAGTGAGTCACAGTTTATATACAAAATACACCTACCAAGCAGGACATCCTCCGCTGCCGAGTGCTCACCTCCGGCATCTTCGAGACGCAGGTCGCCGTCGACAAAGTCAACTTCCAGTGAGTCACAGTTTACATACAAACTACACCTACCAAGCAGGACATCCTCCGCTGCCGAGTGCTCACCTCCGGCATCTTCGAGACGCAGGTCGCCGTCGACAAAGTCAACTTCCAGTGAGTCACAGTTTACATACACATATAATCCCCGGCACGTAAGTAGACAAGGTTTTGGCGTAGTGAGGGTAAGTTCGTGCATATTCCGCGAACTAACCAACCACCATAGATATCCTCCGCCGCCGAGTGCTCACACCCGCCACAGAGACGTAGTTCGTAGTCGACGAAGTCAACTTAGGTAAGTTATTATTTATATACATACACATTTCGTGTCGAGCATAAAAAGTCGAGATTTTAACACGAGCGATGTAGCTAATTTCGAAAGCTACATGCGATTCTTTTTCCACTACCTGATGAGCTTACTTAATTAAATGCAAATAAGTTCCAACAATAATTTATTAGAAACGTTCAGACTAAAAACCACAGACTATATACACACAATCAACGCGCGCTTTTTCGAGAGGTAACAGGTTCAGTATCATTCTGCCAGTTACATAATGATATTCTGTGTTTCCCGACAGCTATAATCTAGTCTTGTGTCTAATTGTTCATATTTCGAAAAGAATTTCTTAGGTAATGTGTAACATAATAGACAAGGTAGTGGAAAAATATACATGATATTTCTGCAGACTAACAGACTTCTTCGGAGAGTGTGCGCCCAGAAAACCTTTTACTGGTCTAATAGCCGCACTTGATTGATCTTAATAGTCGTGTTCAACACTTATGCACACAACCAAAGTGTGGAACTCTTTGCCAACATCTCTGGTCCTTACCTTTATCTATAACCAGTCAGTCTTTAAAGCCTAAATGAACAAGTATATTCTGGGCTCACTCGATGTATCCTCTCCATCGCTTTCCATCAA
Organism: Orthosia incerta; assembly: GCA_948252205.1. NCBI lineage: Eukaryota > Metazoa > Arthropoda > Insecta > Lepidoptera > Noctuidae > Orthosia > Orthosia incerta. The sequence continues at coordinate 13,287,156 of OX411758.1, forward strand.
ACAGGTGTTATCAAGATCAAAAGCCTGAAATCACTAAAATGTGAGAAAAACGTCCACTGCACGCTTCGCTGCATCAGTGGATTCCCCCGACATTCACCTGGTCGTCAGTCCATCTTGTGGGAAGCCTTTCAATGCTGCGCTACGCTGTTATGGTCCCAGAAACAGTCAACTCCATTAACCTAACATTTTTACGAGGCCTTTTTTATTTATTTTGTGAATGTGTAACATCAAAAATATCTAAACAATTCTTGTGTCTTTCCAGCATGTTCGACGTAGGCGGCCAACGCGACGAGCGACGCAAGTGGATCCAGTGCTTCAACGACGTCACAGCTATCATCTTCGTGACAGCCTGCTCCTCATACAACATGGTGCTGCGCGAGGATCCCACGCAGAACCGGCTGCGGGAGTCGCTCGACCTCTTCAAGAGCATATGGAACAACAGGTCAGCATCATCATCATCAGGCTATAGCATTCCAGTGCTGGACATGGCCTTACCTACTTTTGATATTCGGTCGCCATTATTTTAGGGCCGAAAATGCACTGGCAGGCGGCTTGCTTAGAGCCTAAAGACAAGCGAAGTAGAACCAACATTGTAAAATGTTATAACCTGCCGCTCCGGTCGGCTTCTAGCGGTAGGCGACTCACGAAGGCGTCAAGCGCGTAGTACGGAATGGTTTCTAATAGGGAACATTACTGCCAATTGCTCCCGCCAGATGGCGCTTGACGGAGTGGTGATCCTAAAAAACGCCAACATTCGCTAGCAATGGGAAATTACTGTTCGTCGTCGCCGGAATTTTACAAAAGAATCAAGGCTGTATCCTGACCGTTTTAAAGCAGAATATTTAAAAAAGAAGGATTTTGTTGATTAACATAATATCTGCAAGTTACACTAGACTTTCAATGTTCGCATTCATAGTCGTACCTTTCAACTAAAGCCGTAATTTTTTCCTTTACTGATGCACCGCGCTCTCGAAGCCGGGTTTTTAGCTGCAGAATGGTCTGATTTCCTCAATTCTTATTTGGCTCCATTATTATATAAACTGCGAAATTTTGTCGCTTGACTTTGACAGGTTGGTTTGTTTGTGGCGCCATCTGAGCTCAGCGTTGCGTTATAGATAGTCCCCTATTGGGACAAGCGTAGGAGGATGATGCCAGATATTTATTTGTCTATTCCATCCTATTTTTTTGTTATTCGATTTTTAAAATGAATTTGTTTTGTTGTTCGACAGATGGCTGCGCACGATATCCGTGATCCTGTTCCTGAACAAGCAGGATCTGCTGGCCGAGAAGGTCCTGGCGGGCAAGTCGCGGCTGGAGGAGTACTTCGGCGAGTTCGCGCGCTACAGCACGCCGCCCGACGCCGCGCCCGACAACCGCGACCATCCCGACGTCGCCCGGGCCAAATACTTCATCCGAGATGAGTTTCTTGTAAGTACACACAGCTGTGGATACCCGCATTGTCGAGGCGGGGGGGCTCAGTAGCCGTGGCTTGGTCACCCACGGTGAAGCGAAGAGGAACCCGAGGACGGGCCGCTCGTCAGGGCGCCTGCCGGTAAGCCGACGACGTTACTAATTTGTACTTTTTCCTACTCCTCCGTTATATTTTTCTGATTAATTTCGTTGCGGGATCCATGACAGTTAAATTCATTCGCCGGGACTTCGTCGAGCTTCATTGCCTCGGCGCTTTTCTGGTGGTCGCCACTGTTGATTCTGGCTTTCAGGAAATGCAGTGGTTTGGGAATAGTGCAGTGGGATTGTCCCAATAAAAAAAAATAAAAAAATGCGGCCAATATGTAGGTTGCGGTGCCTACATATTGGCCGCGTAACTGAGGCGGGCCGCAATGTCGTATGGGGACATCGTGGCTGAGGGTTGGTTGGAGGCCGTGGCGGGAGTGGAGTGCCGGTATTGCCGTGCGCCGCTCTCCCTACCTTCTGCGGCCTGGACGGGGTCGCCACCGTCTGATAGCAGACGCGGTGGGACCTGACCCGTCACAGGGGGACCAAGATCGCCATACGCGGAGTCGTCTGGCGCCCATGTGCTGGTTTAGTCCCTGGGTTGGTTGGTCACAGCGTGCAATGTGTTCTGGTGAGCCGGTGATGGGGTGTACTCCCCCGAGGAGGGTCCGGTGACGGACAGCCGCGGCGGGTTCGCGGTGAGTGCTAACGTGTGCCCGTGTTCCCGCCATAAGCGGCACAGGAGGACAACGTGGAGTTTTAGTGGGTTCGAATACCACATAACTGCACTATAAACTATTAAAAGGCACTTTTAAACGCCAAAATATTCAATTAATAAAAAACCTATTCTAGAGATATTGAGAAGAATGGACAAAAAACTCCGTTCTTACTCTTTAAAAAAAAGTGTTTAATGAAGTATTCTTCTCTATTACTGTGTTTTTTAGATCCGTATAAACCGTAGATCTTTAACTTTAGGTTTCAATCAGATCTTGATTGAATCACGAAATCGTGAGTCAAAATGACATGACACATTTGAAGTCGAGAATCGACTACCACAAGAAACTACGGAACCGCGGGTATCCCAAGATTATTTTCTATCTTGTATACTAATTAAGAGTTCGTTGTTCCAGCGCATAAGTACAGCCAGCGGTGACGGCAAGCACTACTGCTACCCCCACTTCACGTGCGCCGTGGACACGGAGAACATCAAGCGCGTGTTCAACGACTGCCGCGACATCATCCAGCGCATGCACCTCCGGCAATACGAGCTGCTCTAACCGACGCTACCGCGAATAGGTAACCTATCAACATTTTCTTGCTCCTCACAACATGTCTAAGAAGAATACATACCGTCAAACCCTACCTACCCTACCCTATCTGCCCTACCTACCCTACCCTACCTACCCTATCTGCCCTACCCTACCCTACCTACCCTACCCTACCCTATCTAACCTACCCTACCCTACCTACCCTACCCTACCTACCCTACCCTACTCTACCCTACCCTACCCTGCCCTACCCTACCCTACCCTACCCTACCCTGCCCTACCCTACCCTACCCTACCCTACCCTACCTACCCTACCCTACCCTACCCTACCGTAACTAATCACATAGTACATATTTTATGTATCATCAATAGTTTTCTCAGCGCACGCTAAAGAATGAATTTTATACGCAACATTTGGTTACTTTGGGTTACATTATTGCAATTTTCATAAGAATCTATTTTTTTTTTAAATACACTCAGGAATAATGTAGCTTACTGGTGAAAGAATTTTCAAAATCAGTTCACAAACTTTACGTCTTTATAATATCAGTATAGATATTGGAGTACCTACTAAAATGCTACAAACAATTTTTAATTAACGTGAATTTTCCCTTCAAATTTTGTATCTATTAACCCCGGATAGGATATTGTGAGTAGGTCAGCAGTCCTCACAAAGTTATTTAGACAAAAGACTTTTGCTGTCGGATTTAGGCCGCCCTCAGCATCGCCATAACCACCGCTTTCGAGTTTCTCGCATCCAGTGATTTTCTGTGACCTTCACTGGGGTATCGGTTCACTTTGTGGAAGGTCTAACAACGCTTCTTCCGGTGCACCACCGTCACTCCAGAACTTTTTGGCCCCATCGTCCGTTTTGAGAACAATGTGCCCTGACCACTTGATTTTCGTAATTCGTACGGCTGTATCTGTTACCTCAGTTTTCCAGCGAACTACAATACTCCTGAATTTTCATTACATCTTTTCAAATTATCCAATGATTTCACCCGCTCTGGGAGAAACTGCAGGGCTTGTCAGACTTTTACTGACTAAAACCCAGCCGTGTTCCTTCAGTTGCCTGAGCCCAGGGCCGTGGTAACTCTTTTTCAAATTTATCCGCAACAAGCACTTTCGGTGGCCTGAGGTCTAATAAAAGTAAAAGGCCATAAGAGCAAAATATCGCTGAACAAAAACATTATCCTCCTTGGGCAGTTTGGTAAAAACTAATTAGTTCGTTCACGAGCCTAATCGCTAAGAAAGAAATATTTTTTTCAAATAAATATCACTAGATGGCGAGATATGCATCGATTGGCTATTTCATTTTCTAGAATCTATACTATATACTATAAAGAGGATTAATATAATATTATTATTTCCTTTATTTATTCTCGTTCTTACTTTATACATTTTTAAATATTAATAAAAAGAAAACTTAAAAACATTTAAAAATATAAAAAATAGAGGCCAACCGGTATCGGGAACAGGGTCCAAGCTACCGGTGGTTAGGGCTTCAGAGACAGGAACCTCCTCACAATGCGAGCCGTATCGAGAAGTACTGCCTTCTGTATCAGACCCTTGATCCAACCGTGTAATGACAGCCTCGATAGATGTTCATCGAGGCTATTGGCCATCAGACCGTTGGCCGTAACGACAATCGGCACAATGATCGCCGAGTCCACATCCCACATGTCGACAACCTCGTGTGCTAAGTCGAGATACTTGATTTGTTTCTCTTTCTCAGCTTTCACGAGGTTCTCGTCATGCGGGATGGTGGCATCGATTATCATTGTGCGGCGCGCTAATCGGTCTATCACCACTATATCCGGCTTATTGGCAACAATAGTCCTATCAGTGATGATAGACCGATCCCAGTACAACGTGACATGGTCATTTTCGAGAACTGGGACGGGCACATACTTGTAATACGGTACCTCAGAATCCACCAGATTGTATTTCAAAGCAAGTTGCTGGTGAATAATCCTGGCCACTTGGTTATGTTTGTGTAAGTACTCGCCGTTAGCCAGGCGAGAACAACCAGAGATAATATGTCTGATGGATTCACCAGAACGGTGGCATGCCCGACACACGTCAACCGTCCCGTCCTTCATTATATGTCTCCGGTAGTTATTCGTCAGGATAACTTCGTCCATAATTGCACAGACAAAACCTTCAGTTTCCCCGAAAAGGTCACCGAAACGTAGCCAGGATACGGACGCTGGGAAATCTACATCGGGCCCATGGAGAGCCCGATAGAAGCGCCCGTGTAGCTCCTTGCCTTGCCATACCTCTTTGCGTTCATCAGTCGATAGTATTACAGGCTTGCGCCAGTTCTCTTTAGCCATGGACAACGGGGTGAGTCCCTTGTCCACTGCGACCACATCCCGGTGCATACCCACTTCAGCATTTAAAAAGTATTCTCTGAGGCTGCACACCTCGCGGTTGTGAAAAGTCTTGGCATTTAAAAAGCCTCGACCCCCACACTTCCGCGAGATGTACAGTCTCACCACCGATGATCGTGGGTGATGCATCCGGTTTGCGGTCAGTAGTGTCCGGACCCTCCTATCGAGGGCGTCGTGCTCGGTCTGAGTCCATTTGAGTATGCCGAAAGAGTACATCAAAACCGGCATGACCCAACTGTTGAAGGCACGCACCTTATTTCCGCCCGACAAAAGGCTATTTAATACCTTTTTCAGGCGGCCAAAGAAACGCTCCTTCAGCAGTTGCTTCATGTCAGTACTGTTGATGCCCAACGCTTCCGACATACCCAAATACTTGTAAGTTTCGGTCAAGGAGCGGTGTCTAAGGTGTATGGAATCAGAGTGTTGAATTCCCTCGGATTCCATAATCTCCCCTTGCTTTACATGCGTGACTGCACATTTTTCCACACTTATTCCATCCTGATGGAGTTACTGAAGGTTTCAGTTACCTTCAGTAGCTCCGTCAGTTGGAATTTATTGCGGGTAAAGAGTTTCAGATCATCCATGTAAAGGAGGTGAGATATGACCTGACCACCTCTTCTCAACCGATAGCCTAGTCCTGAATCCTCCAGCAGTGTACTTAGAGGATTCAGTGCTAAGCAGAACCAAAGTGGGCTCGAACTGTCGCCCTGAAATATTCCTCGCTTAATCCATACAGGCTCATCATCCCCCTGAATCGGTTGACATCCTGGATATCGAAGGACTGTCTTCCATTGCCCCATACATGATTCAAGGAAGGTGCATAGAGTTGCATCTATTTTGTACAACTCCAGCACCCTCATGAGCCATGTATGTGGCACAGAGTCGTATGCCTTCTTGTAGTCAATCCAGCATGTCGACAGATCCTTGCGGGATCGACGAACCTGCTGGCTTATGGCCATGTCGATGAGGAGTAGCTCCTTAGTGCCGCGGGACCCATTCCTACATCCATTCTGAGAGGTAGACATTATTATTATTATTTATTAATAATTAATAATTTAATAATATAATAATAATAATATAATATTATAAAGAGGTAAAATTTGTAAGTTTGTAAGTTTGTATGTAGGGGGTAATCTCTGGAACTAATGAACCAATTCTAAAAAATTTTTCACTGGTAGAATGCTACATTATTCCTGAGTGCTATAGGCTATATAACATCACGCTACGACCAATAGGAGCGGAGCATAAATGAAAAATGTTGCAAAAACGGGAAAGAATATTAGGTGTAGGGTAGGTGTAGGGTAGGTGTAGTGTAGGTGTAGGGTAGGTACGTAGCCAGTTGACGGGAGCGAAGCCGCGTGGGACAGCTATTTGATCATAAAAATGTATGTTCTTGTTTAATCAACGCACAAAATTATGGAATATTGGGCTCTTAATTCACATTCCAAAGATTATTTGAACGGATTTCCAATAGATGGCGCGGTTTTAAATTTCTGAGGCATTCCACTCGATTTTTTAAATCTCTATTGTAACACATTTTGTAACAGTGAAACTGTTACAACGTGCAAAAAATTCTATAAAACAAATCGTCAATGTATTTTAAGAAAAAAATATTCATGAACCGAGTAAACCTTTTTACTTACAACAAGTCACTGCTATTTTATTTTTATTTTTTTTCCTTTGAAAAAACGTTGCCCCACACTAGGAATTTTCTCCTGTATCGTGGGTGCGTTTACAAACATATAAACTCACATACACAAACACCCAGAGCCGGAACAACTATTTGTAGATCATACAAATATTTGTTCCGTGCGGGAATCGAACCCGCGACACGCAGCGCAGCAGTCAATCGCTCAACCACTGCGCCAACCGTGCGCCCACTCACCATCTATCGCCGTGGAACGGACCGAACGCGATCGATGTACTTATAAAAATAATCAGGATAATCAGACGAAACACGCTAGTTAATTTGGCACGGTTTCTTTGTATGGGATAAGGCGTCTGTATGCTAGTATGATGTTATCTGTGGTTCCTTATTCATTTTCATTTCTATTACAGATAAAGTTCGTGCGAAGGCTCCGTAGGCCCGCAACGCAAATGTCCCGATCAGCAATACATACAACGTACAGCCGTGAGTCCCCTCGTTATTTACCGCTGTGTCGATAGCGCTTTGTGACGATTCTATCGTGAAAACATGTCTCCGTTGTCAGTTGTCAGAAATAATCGCCATTTTTAATGAGGAATTGTAAAGAATATATTTGGGTTTAGAAATAAAGCAGTATCTTGGGTACATGCTTTCAAAATCTACATAATAAATCACTAATTCGGAAAAATAGAAAATATGAAATCAACAGTGGCGATTGTTTTAGGCGATTATGAATCGATAACGAATCGTCTATCGATATTCCGCGGCTAGCGACGCTCCCATGGTGTTTCCGAACGTCAGAGTTCCCAAAAAGCTGGCAACTGTAGTCGATTTTATGTGAGAATTTACTAAACATGTATAAAAAATACAACATTATTGTGGATTTCTTCATGAATTGTCTGTAGTCTGTAGAATAATGCCATTTGTTTCCATAAGTACTTGTGAGAAGCCATATGCAATGAAGTATCTAATTCTATTCTAAAAATCTTTTTGTTTGTTACATTTTAGTGTGACAAGAATCACTTTAGTACCGTGGACGTAGTGGCATTATTATGAAGTACATAATTTAGTTCATCTTTAGTAAGTTGTCACCTTAGTCGATTTTGTGAACGCACATCACTACGTTCCAAATTCGAAAAGGTAGTGCTGTGACGTTGTCGGGTCTATTGGGTTGTGACGCGATTCGACTAAATTCGACTGCTCGACTAGAAGCGTGGAGTTTTCGAATATTCGCCAGTTATGTTAAATATTGATACGATTATTCGATCGATCTATTTACGTATATTTAATTCAGTTGACACAAAAATGGTACTTATAAGTTGTTCTTAATTCTTATTATTATAATTATTTGCTTCAAGATTCTATTATAAATTGATAGTTGTTGATTTTAAAAACGTTTATTTTTAATTGTAACTTATACATTTAAATAAATCATTGCGATATTCACAGTAAGTGCTGGGTTAGGACAGATTGTAGTTGAGGACATTTTATGAAATGTTTTAATCAACTAAAATTGTTTGGGAACGGAGAATCGACTATTTTTCCCGTGTGCGTTATTTGTAACATTGTGTTGATAATCGCCAAAACAGACTATTTAGTGATGTAAAGGTACTTTGGGTGTATTTTTAGTCGATTTGAAGTTAGTATGAGAGTCTAGATTGTGGTCTGTCTAGATTAGACTGGTTCGTGTAAAGGTGCGAACGACCCGGGTGGGAGGCGGTGTCGAGACGGCGACGGTACGATACCGACACGATAAATATCACTAAAGAAGAGAACGCTGTATTTTTTTCTGGGATAAACCTGGAAAATAATTAAGTGTTTTGTAATTTTTTAATAAATTTATTTGTCTATTAAAAAAATAAAGCATAAATTACAGAGAAACAAAAATTTCAGAACATGAAACAAAGTGCTAACCTATCAATTTTACCCATTCAAGACTACCCACACGTAACCGTCGTCTTCTGCTCCGCCCCGCAGCTGATCTTAAACGGTTTTATATTAAGGATCATCGATGTTTAGTAACGCCTCGAGGCTAGATCAATAGTATTCACTTCACTTTCGGCTACACTAGCTTCTTAGGTTATAAGCTTAACTGGGACAAAGGTTTGGACTAAGCACAGCAAAATATACCTTAGTTTGAAGTGTCAAAGACGCTATTTCGCTGCGAAAAATGGAAAGGACAGCTACCGTTGTTCTATTTTTAAATCGCACTGGAATTACAAATTTTAAGAAGACATTTTAAACGTAAAATAAATACAGTGAATTTTAAATGTGAACTGGCCGTAACAAACCTCATTTCAGTTTTGTCTATGACGTTTTGCTGTCAAGCACAAGTTCTTTTTTTGCATTTTTAAGCATGTAGTCCACTACCTTTACCAAAAATTTACCGAGCGCAATCATTTTATGCTCAAATTAGGCCAAATTTTTATTTTATTTATTTAAAAAATAGAGCTGAATAAAAATAATGTTTTTGTAGTGAAATTTTACAAACAAAGTATCGCCATGTTTTTTCTAGATCAAATTAAAGATGAATATTTGAAATGTCTGTATATTTTTGATTACAGAAGTATGTAATTTAATTTTTTTTGGAGTATTTTTTTGAGGTTGGCACTAATGTGTTGGTTTTATCATCTACTTACGAACTATCCAAGTTGAATTCGCGTATTTTAAAACTGAAATGATTTACAATGTGAAAGGATAGAATTGTCACTTTTTAAAAGACAGAACTGATATCCTTTGGATTATGGAAACTGGTTTATAATGTAATTACAAAAAAAAAAACTAATCTAACACATAAGTGCACACCTTTATTTAGTTTTTATAAAATATAGTTTAAAATCGTTTTAATTTTAAATTGTTTATCAAATGTACGTCTTCCAATATTGTCTATAGGTTTTATAATTTTATTTCGTTTTGTCTAACTCGTTCTTAGCACAATTTTTGACTAAAATGTAACAAATAAAAGTGCTTTCGTAGATTTTAACTTAGTTTTTAATATTTTTTTTGTAATGTTGAGCTTTTAGGAACATAAGGTCCAAAGAACCGACCGTATGTGATGCGGGCCGGCAGAATATCAATATCCTAGCAGTATTTGAGTTTAAAAAATATTTTCAAAGATTATTACTACTTATTTTTTTTACGTTGTAAGATGGACACAAGTTTAGCCTTTAAGTACAAAGATTACTAACCTATTCTAACATTAATTTACGAAATATACCTATCATTATTATTTATGTAAAAAATATAAAATTGGTTTATGTACTTACTTACACATTGTGCTATTTTAAGAATATATTTTTAAAATACAAAATGATCTATTCTATCGTTATGAATCTTAATATATGTTTTATTTAGTGAACTTTTTATTTACCGTTTAAGGTATTGTTGGTCAACTGTTGGGCTAGTTGTTGTTGGTAACTCTCTCGCTCTGCACTCATTCCACTGAAACATTGTAAAATATCAAAGCGATTTTCATAGTAGTTGCGATACGTTGCGCCACTGTCGCCTAACTGTTGATCTAGAACATAATAACTAAATCTATTTCACTATTTTTGTTAAGTGGCTTCTTGTTCAGTCATTTGTTACTTTTTAAAACAAATAATTGAAATGGTGAAATATCTTAAAATACCTTAGGCGGCAAAATAATGAAAACTGTTAATATATAATTTGTTAGAAAATGGTCCTTAATATAAGAAAGTTAAGCTGGAGTTTGTGTTATGTGCCATAATGTAGTGTTGCCAGCGGAAACACCATATCCTATGTTACCATACTAAAAAATCTGAATAATTCCTTCCTTCGTATCGTATGTAAAGTAACAAAAATTCGCTATTTTTTTTTTGCTTTCTAATCGTAACACTATCGTTATATTTTTTTTAAATATAACTATATTGAAATTGTATTTTTTTTCTTTTTGTGTTATATAAGTTTCACTTTAAATGTAAGTAGAAGAGAATATAACGTACATTTAAAATATTAAATGAAAGTATATGTTAATTCATAATGTTGTATGGGGGTTTCCACAGGTTTTGACTGCCTGTCAATTATAAACGACTTTGATTATGTCGGACGAACGCGGCTGCATTTAAATACATAATAAGTCTATAATTTTTACATTTAACTAAATAATTTCACCTTCCAGGCTTTAGACCGATAATCGAGTTTTGAGAAACCGGGCCTTACTCATAGGAATTTTTCTCCAAGAAAACAGTAATCTGTTAAAAAAAATGGGATTTCCACCAATGTCACCCGCGTTCGTACAATCGTGCAATAAGGCGACCCTCCTACCAACAGCATCACTATAGAATCATTGTGTAATTAAAAATTAACATGGCATTCTTTATTATATATGTAATTTAAAAAAAGTACTATTTGGTAGCTATATAAGTAAGTAATAGCGTAACGCAAAATAAAGTGGAATGCAAAAGTAACAAAAAGTAACAAAAAAAGGTATAATATATTGTAGACTGCTAAATTTGGGGTACTTTCTGTCTTGCAGCGCTACGGGTAGTCGGATCTGTTCGGACTGAGTGAAGACTTTTACGATTATTCAACCAAAACTAGTGATCGAGACAGTGGTCAAGCGCGAGACTATCGGTATAAAAAAACTCACGTTTTTAAAGTGAGTGTGTGCGTTCTTTAGCCCCGTCATGATTTGAAGCGACATTAATAAATTGTAGTTCTAAAAACTAAAAAACACGCTTTAATGATAAATTGAACTGAAAAGTCGCTAATCCTGAAGATCTTGGTAAGGCTAATGGGACAAACTATTTAAACGCGCACGGTAGAATCAACTCTCATTACTTGTAAATTTGAACCAAGTTGAATAAACATATTTGACTTTGACTTTGACTAAATTATTGCATTGTCATCGGTCCTTGATAAGTGTGCAAAGTTTCAAATCAATCCCACGTTTTGAAGTGGGTGAAAATCACGTTCAAAGATTCCGTTACATTGATACATAGATACATACCAAGCTAATAAAAGCGTGTTAAAAAGAGACAATCACATACATGTACAGTACAACAATTTTTTTAATGTCCCTCGGCAAACTTTGTGTTTCGCCAGTCGTCGAGTCTATCAGTTGCCCTTTGCATTAGTGGCTTGGTGCAGACCGGGCGCTCTCAATTAACTTGGAAGTGTATAGAGTTGTTAATACTCTTTTAACCTAACGTAATTTATTTTAAAATGCGCAAACTGCTAAAGTCGATGTTTGCCGAGGGACACTAAGAAAATTGTTGTAGTGTACAGATACGTGCGAGAGAATGATATTTTGTAGAAGGTTTTACTTCTACCGCGTGTGAACTGCACACATGTTTTTTTTTTGACGGAAGCTCTACCTTCCTCGTCATATTTACAACTTTTTGGTCAACCAAACTCTTCCTCCTCCTTGCGTCGTATTCCTCAGTATTGAGGGTCTTGACCTCCCTTTTGCATCATCTTCTCTCGAATGGTCTTTCTCCATCTGTTTCTATCTCTGGCGTCTCAACCAAACTCTTTTAATACATCATTTTGAGTTGCCAATAACGATAGGTCAGCAGTTAACATAGATACTGAACGACAGAACCTGTAACTTTTCAATAAATTCTAGAATGTTTATGTCACAATATTTTTTAGACAATGTGATAATGGTCCTAAGTTGGTAGTATAGTATCTAAATGAATCTTGATGAATTGACTTTCTGATTTCATTGAACCATTTGAATCTACTCTACTCAATGGCACAGATAATATAATACTAGCATACAGATGCCTCATCCCATACAAAGATACCGCGCCGACGTAACTAGCGATTATTTTTAGTAAATCGACCGCGTTCGGTTCAGTTCCACGGCAATAGATAGATCACCATCTATATCCGTGGAACGGAACCGAACGCGATCGATGTACAAAAAATAATCAGTACAGTACGTCGGCACGGTTTCTTTATTATTATTATTATTATATACTTTATTGTACACCACAAAAAATAAATAAAGGACAAACATTCACAAAAACATGTGTACAATGGGCGGTGGTGGTTGGTGTGTTCTTTGTATGGGATGAGACACCACTGTCAAAGGCATCGAATAGTTTTGAAGATGTTACCATCTAAAATGGTGTAGGCACTATTTTTTTTCAACAGTCCAGCTTTTTAAACACACGAACAGTAATTATTTGAAAGTAGTAAAAGTCGTCGCTCAGTTATAGGAACATACTGTCATTTCGAGAACTTAAAGTATGCACACGTTTTATTTGAACTGACTTCAATCGTAGGCCGGGGCTATGTGTGAGTTTACATCACTAATTAGTTAGTAGGAAAATATTAAATTTTATATAAACTGTACGCAATATAAATATAGTATCTTGTTACTCAGTTAATGGGTTGTGGAGGTAGGTAGGCAGTTGCTCCATATGAAATACTGGGTACTCAGCTGTAACCCGTAGGCTTATTACGTAACTTTTGCAAGAGCAAAACGATAGCGATTTTTGCGCAATAATTGCTCTTCCATACAGAAGTTTTATAGTTGTTGGCGGTTTTTTTTTAATAAGTGCATTTGACAAACAGCGAGCGGTTAGCAAACGATTGTGTAGGACCTACCATACCTACACTGCAAGTAATTCCGACTTTTATGACGTAAAACGTTTGATCGCTATCGTTTTGCTCTTGCAAAAGATACGTAATAAGCCTGCGGTTATGCTGGGAGCCGACCCCGATTTAGATTTTAGTTTTGATTAAATAGTTTTTGTGGTTGGGATATCGAAAGGGAATGAATATATGTTATAAGATAATCTTTGAGAAAACTGCTAAAAGGGGATATTTAAATGACAGAGCATGAACATTTTTACAGACAGAATATGAAGGGAGATTTTTTGGAAGTTTTGACTCAAAGGGACTTGTTTTTTACTGATAAAATAAAGAAAGAATATCTGTCTACCTAACAATAACCACGAATTTTCAAAAAAGTTGTTTTATAGAAAAAAAAAAACCATTGAATAAATGTAGATACACAAGGAATTTTTCAGTTTTCCTTATTTATTAACTAGTTATGTAAACTCTAGCACTCGTAAAAGCAGCACCCGGCTAAGCTTTTGATATAAAAGTACACGACTTAGAGAAATATCACGATTTCATAGACAAGCACTTTGGATTAAACAATTTCATTATTATTATAGTTGCGCTTCTGTTGTTCGCTATAGTTATTTAGTTAACTAATATTAAACATAAATTCATTTAAAATAAATGCCAGTTTTAAGCTCACAATGTTTTCGGTTGTTTAAACTTCAAAGACTTGAAAATTATACGTAAACAAATTTAGTTTTTTTTTTTTTGTATTTATGCAGGCGTTCTTCTATAGTCGGGTAATGTAACGCTAATCTTTTCTCAATTTGTATATATGGCGTTAGCGCATTTTTAGGGGTATTTCGTCCATTTAAATGAGTTTTTGAACTAGGTGTTTTTAAACTAAAGACTAGATGGTAATGACAAGTTGAAACTTGCGAATAGTGGTGGAGTAAGATCAGTTGTGTATCGGAGAGTCTGATACTACACGGTCAAAATATTTGTGCACTTTGAGCTGTCAAAGTGTCAATGTCACTCTGACATTGAGTTTGATTGGAGCACGAGGCGAACGCGGGGCGCGGGTATGCGGGAGCGGAGTCGTTGGGCGTGTGCACAGTTATTTTTACCGAGCAGTACAGAGACAGTGCGGAAGTGATCCCCTAAGTAATGTGTACGTGATACAAGTATGTAAACATTGTATATTGCTGTCCTACCCTCCTCCCTTTACGATTTAAGTGAACGCAATAACATGTGAGTCATAGTAACGTGTATAAAGGTAGCTTAGAACATAATTTTCTATGTTTTTCAATATTTAGATGAAATACTGCCAGTGTCGTGCTATGTCGGAGAAGTAGGCTTTCGGTTCGGTTCTGCTCTCGGGCATATTTCATTTACATATTTTTCATATAATCGTGTTGGGCGCAAACGATACCGACGTAGGGTTAAACTTTGTTTCGCGTGTTCGGATCCTTCACTAGTAGACGTAACGTCCGTTGCCAATAACCAAATAGTATTGAAAGATTCCTCCTTTTTTAATATAATATCTTCATAGTAGTGATAAGTGAATGTACTGGCGCACAATGTATTTGAGAACGTGTCGAGTACCGTTTTGTTGATACAAAGTGCAGCGATCGACTGCAAATATTTTTGGTAATTTATACCTGTACCTCGTCGCATAACTCTCGCTGAATGAAGGCATTTAATTAGTGCTCATAGATTTCTTTCCATTGTAGCACAAAAGTAAAATAAAAAAAAAACGTATTTTTCTCTCAATTTTGGGTAGTTAATTTTTTTAATAGATATTTTATAGCATAGCTCAAAGTCACACATTGTTTAGAATCGGTATTTGAGGTCAGCACTACACATTGTGTTCGTGACACTACACGGACTGCGGATCATGGTGTATTTAATCTTAATACCTACGTTTAATGATATACTGAAAATCTATATTTTTAACAAATTTAATTTAAAAAATATACCTAATTAATGAAATTCCTAAAGATAAAAATGAAATTTTTAATATTTATGTGTATAGTAGTGTGTACTGCGAGGTGATTATTAAATAACAAACGCTTATGAGTTCTATGTCTCCACAGATTCGTGCAAAGAGAATATATTATTTACTGTCCATGAAATTAATAATAATCTATAACTGATGTGTACAAAAATCAGTATGTTTCAGGCATTTTGAATCCGACTTAATGTATGTAAAAATAAATGTTGTTTTAAAATGGTCGTATTTTCATTTGTCATGTCTGTTATCCCTTAGGCTGCGTCCGCACTGATAGGCAGCCGCCTGCTTAGTGCCTAGTATACACACACACATATCTGGTTCGTCGACTCGCGTAGGCGAAAATCTATTTTCTACTACCTCTTGTCTAATATGTAACACATTGCCTAAGAAATTCGTTTCGAAATATGAACATTTACACAAGATAAAAAACAAAATTACATAATAACAGTTAAGAAATGACTTTTGTATGGATCATTATGTAACTGGCAGAATGATACCGAACATGGTTACCTCTCGAAAAAGCGCGCGTTCATTATGTGTATATAGTCTGTAGTTTTTAGTCTGAACGTTTCTAATAAATCGTTGTTGGAATTTATTGGCATTTAATTAAGTAAGCTCATGTGGTAGTAGAAAAATAATCGTTCGTGTCTCGCATAAAAAGGCTTTATTTTAACACTCGCATGTAGCTTTCGAAATTGGCTACATCGCTCGTGTTAAAACCTCGACTTTTTATGCTCGACACGAAATGTACTAATTGCGGCCGGTTGTGGAAATTCTATTAGAACATGATTAGAACGTTAGAAAAGGTTCTAGGCGCTTGGAATGAAACCTGTCTGTTAGTGCGTATTTGGCCTTACATAACCCTTTTTTTTTAGATATAATGCTCACGGATTTTCCATCTATCGAGTATTCATACAATATAGGTGATTTGTTTTTACCCGATTTCTGAAAAATGGAGAAGGTTCCCAATAGGGAACTATCCGCAAAGCTGCGCTCAGATGGCGCCACAGGTTTCTGCGTAAACAATCTAGAGAAGGGCGTTATCGGTTTTTTGCGCAAACGGTTATGTATGTGTTTTCATATCGATATCGAAAACGGTTTTCAGATATCGATATCAGTAGTACAGTTTGCAAAAGTTAAAATGTTATTTAGATGAGCAAACTAACAACGAACACGAAATAATACTTAGAAAGATAGGTAGCGCATATGGTTCCTAACGTTTGTGAAGTTTGCGTTTGTTCGTAGTTCGTACGTTTTCGCATTGTTACGGTTTTAAGTTTTGAATTATTCGTTCTCACACGCTAGTAAGGTTTTTATTAGATACAGCTTTTGTAATATCGGTTATTTTGATATAGATATCGATATGATATGTTATCTAACACATATCCGATATAAGTTACGTTTAGATATATCGGACACATCCCTAAAAAAAAAACAAACTGTCAAAGTCCAGCAACAAAATTTCGCAGTTTATGTATACAAAATATAAAACAAATAGTGAAAGAAAAATGAAGCTAACTAACTTCCCCAATATTATTATTTGGTTTTTGAACACAAGTTAAATTAAAAACAGTAAAAAAGAGTTCGGTAACCACAAACAGTAGTAGACGCCATGTTGTTATGTTTTTGTTTACTCAGAGCCGTCAAGCGCCATCTGGCGGGAGCAATTGGCAGTAATGTTCCCTATTCGGATGTTTCTATACAGGGTGAGTTTTTAAGTGTGCGTGGATGACCAAAGCCAAGACTATGAGGAATAGCGGAAAACACTCAAAGGAGTCACGATGCCTCTAATGAAAACTAAAACTGCATCATCGGTTTTTTTTTTTATCAATATTCCTTGCCATGAATCGAACCCGTTGATATTGAAAAAAATCACATGCTGTATTTTTTTCTGTCTCGTCCAACTAACCACAGTGTCTCAAGACGAAAGTCAGTCAGTGTGTGTTGCCAGTGATGACATATGGCTCTGAGACGTGGTCGCTTACAATGGGCCTTATCAGAAAGCTTACAGTCACTCAAAGGGCAATGGAGAGGGCTATGCTCGGAGATTCCTTGCGTCGAATCAGAAATGTGGAGATCCGCAAGAGAACCAGGGTTGCCGACATAGCCCGAAGAATTGCCAAACTTAAGTGGCAGTGGGCAGGGCACATTGCTCGCAGAACGGATGGCCGATGGGGCCGAAAAGTTCTGGAATGGCGACCGCGAACCGGAAGACGATACGCTGGAAGGCCCACTAGGTGGACCGATGACCTGGTTAAGGTTGCGGGAAGGCGCTGAATGCGAGACGCACGGGATCGGTCAATGTGGCGACGCCTGGGGGCGGCCTATGTCCAGCAGTGGACGTCTTTCGGCTGAAATAATGACATGCTGTAAACCATTCTAAATAAGTATCAAATCCTAGTAATGTAAGTAATGGCTTAAGACAAAATTAAGGAAAATTCAAATTTTTAACAAAACATATATTTATTGGTATAAATCTACGAATTATTGTAATGCTGAATGTCCATCAATGCTTGAGCTGTCAAATTCGACTATTTATAAAAATTAATGGCCATCATTTTCATCACTTTAGGGAGTTTACTGCTTGATTTCGAATGTCATATGCCCGATGGCTAATTCCGCGAAGTCATCAGATGATCAGATCGAACGTCCGAATCGCCGAAATTCAATAGCATCGATGTACCACTATTTCGGATCGAGCGTCCGTTTCACCGAAAAACCATTGCAACGATAGTCCTATCCATCGAATGTCTATTGGCTCGACGCACACTGGGGCAGGCTATATGAGGTCCATACCCAAAACCCAATTATTAAAATAAAGTTAGTTTTAAAATAACTCAGTAGGTAATATTATTGTATTAGAGACCCTGTCGAAAGCATTCTTGACAGTAACTCCTATTAAAAGGTTATCAGTTAGCTAAGAAACATCTGCAAAGTTATCGTTTTCTGCCTTTTGCATTTGCATCATAATATTTTATTGAGTTTATTGATGAATTGGTATTTGCCTTACTATTGAAGTTATTTTAATTCTAAAACATGTTGGGTGGAGACCAAGGTGAGTACTATTTAAATTATATATTTTTTTAACTGTATTGCATATCAATGACTTGGAATATTTTTTTCTTTTTAAATATTTTTCTAATCAAATTATCTCAAATTTGCGCAAAAGGCTTTTAAAACTATACATGTTTTTTAACACACTCAAGCTACCTTGTTATGAAACTGAGTTGAAAAGTAAAACCGGGTTATTATTAAAAATTATTATTATTAAATTTGGTAACATCAAAAACCAGAAAATTCATGCATATTTTTTTTTGCACATTTGTCTTATAAAGTTCAAATTACACGAAGAACTCTTTTAGAAATCTTTCTGAATAGTAGATTCCAAGCTTTTGAGAAAAAAAAAACTAAAATGTTGTGGACTTTATGACGAAGAAAAACTCTTCACTACAAAGTCCGAAATCACGTTATAATTTGTTAGCGGAGATGCGTAACTTTAAAAAACAGCTTGAAAATTAATGGTTATCACATAATCGACATAAAGAAAGGTTTTTAGGGTTCCGTACCCAAAGGGTAAAAACGGAACCCTATTACTGAGACTTCACGATCCGTCTGTCTGTCTGTCTGTCTGTCCGTCCGTCTGTCACCAGGCTGTATCTCATGAACCGTGATAGCTAGACAGTTGAAATTTTCACAGATGATGTATATCTATTGCCGCTATAACAACAAATACTAATAAAAACAGAATAAAACTAATATTTAAGGGGGAATTTTTAACTGCACCTCTATTTAGAAATTTAAGCAAACAAAATATCTCCACTAATAACCTACTGCATATCAAATAAATTACTGTACTACAAATTAACTACTTGATTACCTAAACATGTTGTACTAAAAAATGTTTAAAATTCATCGAAATCTGATGGCTTTTTTTATCTAATTTACAGCAAAAATCTAGCTGAAACCACAGATATACGCATTTTGAAACAATATTACTCACCGTAAAACAAAAATACTGATTTGCACACAAATTATTCAATATTACAACGGAATTTCCAAAATTATTTTCTAAAACTGCATAACAAATAATGTATGTTTACATTATCAAATTACATTTCACGTATTAATTACTCATGTAGCTAAAATCCCTATCATCCAACTTTATTTCTTTTTGTTTATCTGTTTTATTGAAAAGTATATTGGCGCGCTTTTGTCGGCCGGCGGCGCACTCACCGCTCGCGCTAGTCGCATCGCGCTCACTTCTTCACGACGACACGAGTGTGAGAAAGATAGAGTGATGTGAATCCGCAGTCGAACACGGCGCGGCGCATGGGCACGTGCATTTGTTATTGTTTACAATTGTTTGCTCGAGTTTAAGTGCAAAATAAGTTAAGTAATTGTTGAACTATTATTTTCAAGAAGTCATTAGTCCAAGAGCGAGCGAAGCGAGCTCGGGAACTTAGGGCACCCCGACACGGACAGGTTAGGTTCGAAAAGATGACGGCAGCTGAAGTGAGCGAGCAAAGCGAGCGAACTCAGCTCCCGTCATCTTCTTCGTGTTAGGTTACTTTAGACCCTTTAGACAGAAATAGGAGCCCCGCGCAGCGGGGCTCCGTCGACATTGTCGTTAAATAGTAATTGTAAAAACTTCCAACAAAAGCAAGACCTGCCTTAGTCATACAATAAAAAGATTTATAGGTGATCGATTAAAAAAAAATTATGTTTAAATATGTTTTGCAATGATTAGTGTATAATATTAAGATTACACTTTGCTGATTTTTTGTGAACTTTAATTACATAAATATGACTGATTAACTGGTGTTTCATTTAGAATAACCCATGTTCTTAAAAGTTTAATAGGTGATGGATTCCAAAAAAAAATATTCAATATTTTGTTGCACTCGAAGAATTATTAGATTTACTTTTAGTTAACAGATAGTCATTCAGTAAAACAGTTAAGCTTTAAAGATCTAACAGTAAAGTATAATTTATTCATTTGATGAGCAAATTTAGTGTGCGATTCAGTATTTTTGGTGGTAATTTCGAATATTTTGATTGAAAAAAGGGAATTTACAGTTAAAGTATTAAATACCACCCATATTTAAGTGGGGCTCCCATACAACAAACGTGATTTTTTTGCCGTTTTTTTGCGATAATGGTGCGGAACCCTTCGTGCGCGAGTCCGACTCGCACTTGTTATCTAATGAAAGGGCTTGGCTAGATTCGAAATGTGAATTTGCTTCATTTTTACCACCTATTATCTTCTGAAATAGGTGGTATACCATCTCGACAAATAAGTGAGGCAGAACAATTAGGCCAGGAACAAAGACTTCAAATCTTACAGATAAAATTTTAGCAGGAAAACATCCAGGATCGACAATTAAACAAATATTTTTAATCGCTTGTTCATCTCGTCAGACCCTCTCCTCTGATATGCATAATGCGCAGTTCGCCTGCTAGCTTAAAAAAAAGATTTTGACCTCGATGTGATCAACATGTTAGCAGAAGATGTTTTGGAATAAGTCAAGATTTTTTGTTTATTTTTTTCATAATTATAAAGTTATTATTATTTTTATAAAAGATATGTAACTGGAAAATATTAAGAAGCATTATTATATAACATATATTTCCCTTAAATATCATTAGTTAAGCATAATAAAGTATATTAAACCATTATGAAATCATTACTTACTGAGTTTTGGGTATCGACCTCATATAGCCTGCCCCAGTGTGCGACGTGCCAGTAAATCGAAAGCTATTCAACCTAAAATATGCAAGAAGACTAAAAGAAGGAATATAAAATGGGATAAAAAACAAACCAAAGGGGTATATGACATTCGAAATCAAGCAGTAAACCCGTACTTAACGTAGGAAAAATAAGTATTTTGTTAAAAATGAGCCTTTTCCGTAAGTTTGCCATATGATATTACTTCCATGAATTTTATCCTTATCAGCGACACTATTGAATGGTGTATAATACAGCTTTTCTTTTTTCAAAATCAACGACTTCGATTCCTGGCTATATTGACGCTGTTTTATTTTTCATCAAATCGGCCTCGTGACTCCTTTGAGTGTTTGCCGCTATTCCTCATAGTTTCAGATTTTTTAACCGACTTCAAAAAAAGGAGGAGGTTCTCAATTCGTCGGAATCTTTTTTTTTAATGTATGTTCCCCGATTACTCAAAGACGCCTGGACCGATTTCAAAAATTCTTCTTTTGTTTTAAAGGGTGTAGTTCCTAGTTGGTCCCATAGTCTTCAGGTCAGGATCTGATTATAGGATCCTAGAGAAATCGAGGGAACCCCTTAAATATTATAGGCATACTTATAGCGATTTTGGTATTTTCATCAACAATGCAATCATTTGTACTCAAAAAGTATCATTTGGTGAAGTAGAACTGATGAAGAAGACCACAGATGGCCACTGGAACTCCTAAATGCTACTTAGTATGTCACGGTTATATGATATCTCGAATAGTTAACCGACTATGATGAAACAAATACTTACATAAATAAATGGTACTGATGAAAATGGCACCATCGGACTGGTCTGATGATGAAGCCAGAAGGTAGGCACTGGAACTCTGAAATAAAACAAAGTACCTATCCTAGTCGTGTTTGGGCTTTTTAGAATCGTCATGAGATGTACTTTGAGAAATGATTATCACGTTAATTAAAGATACTTACCAAAACTAAAAAGAGAAAAATGAAAAACTTTTTAACAAAAAATCAAACCGACTTCCAGAACAAAAAACTACAAAGCAAAAAATTACTTTCTTTTCCGAAGTGTGAAAAACGGAAAACAATGGGTACAAAAGAAACCGACTTCGGAAAAGAAAGTTAATTTCAATAACAATTGCAAATATTCGCGCTCAGAAAGTATCATTTGGTGAAGTGGAACTGATGAAAAAGACCACAGATGGCCACTGGAACTCCATATTAAGCATGTCATGGGTATAAGATATCTCGAATAGTTAAGCGAATATGATAAAGTAAATACATATTATAAATAAATGGTACTGATGAAAATGGTACCGTCGAACTGATCTAATGATGAAGCCGGAAGGTAGGCCCGTAATAAAACAATATCCTAGTCGCGCTTTGCTGGCTATAAATGATTTTCATGGTAATATGAGGTACCAACATTAAAAAGAGTAAAATAAATAACTTTTTAACAATAAAACCAATTTACCAAAGACACCGACCTCGGAAAACAAAGTTAAATTACATAATTATGAAATGTTGCTTTCAACGAAACCATGCTAACGCCATCTATCGCGGCAGGCATTCAACTTATATTTCTCTCTGGATTTGTTTATTTTGTTTCTTTCTGAACTTTTGTTTTTGACACCGACTTCCGAAATAAAAGTTATTTTGCACCTTTTCGTGTTTTAATTTGGAAATCGATTGTATTTCTTTGTTCTAGGACATAATCATAACCCGACATGACTTACTTTCGAACTATAGTTGAGTGTTACGAACGAGGCCATTTGTGATATTAATATAAGTTATGTATAATGCTGGATGCTTGGCTGGATGGTGTTTTCAACTTTTCATTAGTTTTCATCCGGTTTCCGGTTCAGATGGTGCTCGTATTCGTATTTCCGTTATAAGCAGCAGTAAGATGGCAATCAATAATTAATTAGAAGTACAATTTTATTAATATTTGCATTTTCAGATTTTAATGGAAAATTAAAGGTAAAAGTAAGTGATATAAATTATTTTAATGTTACATTTTACCATTCACATTTTGTAAATGATTCAGAAAACATTTTGTTAGGATTAGGTAAAAGTTTTGATAAAGCATGAACAGTGAAATGGAATGTTAAATCTGATATATTTCCGGCAAAGATCAAATGAAGAAAAGAAGAACAATAATTCAACAAGTTGAAAATTGAAATACTAATAACAATTTTTCAAAGTTCGTGATGGTATCGCTAAGTCGTAATTTTAGAATCAATGACGGTACTTCGAGAAAATCGTGAAATGAGATCAATCATTGCATATTGTAGGTAGGAACGCAAATAATTCCGCACGTGTTATGTTACTATGTTATATTAGAATGATGATATGTGCACGGAATCTAAAAATCGCAAATATGAGGGATGAAGAAGACATTTTTCAAACAAACTTAGAACGATGCTCATACAGGTTTTTGCAGCAAACTGCTAAAGCTATGGGCTTGCCGTCTAACGTAAAGGTATGTAAAATTAATTATATTTAGCTAGGCAATTAAACTTAAAATAGTGAAATGGATATTGTTAAGTCTTGTTTGTTTCGCATTTAAAATAAACTTAGACTAGCAAAACTCTTTGTGATAGCTTGTTGTCCCAATCAATGAGTAAGTACAGTTTTGTTATCAATTTAATTGATGCTATTAGATTCTTGTAAGAAAACATGTTTTTCTTAGAATTTTTGCTATTTCATCAGGTTTGACCTGCTCCCTGCAACATCCATAAAATAGACGAATAACAGAGCCATATTGTGTGCTTACCTATAGTATTTTAATGCATGCATAAATACAAAACAGATAAAACCAAAGATTATTTTCTATAAAGAGTTTTTTATTCAACTAATATACTTAATATTGATTGATCTGAGGAGTTATTAACAAAATCCCTAAAAGAAGCAGCAGTATACAAAACTTTAAGACACTTTTAATTATGTGTTAAAATGTGCAGATTCTGAATACCTACATTTTTTAAGTGAAAAGTTCTTTACCTGCATTGAGCGATTTTTGGTAGGGGAAAAGTTATTAGGATTTTTTTTATTATTATCATCGATAGGCTTAATTTGTCATTGTCTCACTTGATGGGTAGCGATGATAATTATAGCATCAGGAGTTACAGATCCCAGCAAGGAATTCCAATCCTTCCATTTTGTGCGTATGGGTGGGATGCATACCCAGAATGTAATATATTTTAACAGCTAATATACAATTTGTAAAGTCATAATATCACACCTATATTCTCCAAAGGAAGTTTAATATTTTATACACCACTAAAATAAAACTGGCCAAGTGTGAGTCGGACTTGCGCACAAAGGGTTCCATACAATTATCGCAAAAACCAGTAAAAAGTCACGTTAGTTGTATGGGAGCCTCACTTAAATATTTATTTTATTCTGTTTTTAGTATTTGTTGTTATAGCAGCAACAGATATACATCATCTGTAAAAATTTCAACTGTCTAGCTATCACGGTTCATGAGATACAGCCTGGTGACAGACAGACAGACAGTGGAGTAATGGGGTCGCGTTTTTACCCTTTGGGTACAGAATCCTAAAAACAAAAATCAATTCAGTCAAGCCAGTTTTTGAGTTTCATTGAAATTAATGAACAGTAATAAATGCCTTATATGTAAAAACCGGCCAACTTCGAGTCAGACTCGCGCATGAAGGTTTCTGTACCATTATCGCAAAAACGGCAAAAAATAAAATTTTAAATTAAATATTTATTTTATTCTGTTTTTAGTATTTGTTCTTATAGCAGCAACAGAAATACGTCATCTGTGAAAATTTCAACTGTCTAGCTATCACGGTTCATGAGATACAGCCTGGTGACAGACTGACAGACAGACGGATCTCGGAGTCTTAGTAATAGGGTCCCGTTTTTACCCTTTGGGTATGGAACCCTAAAAAAGGTATTTCAATAAATGATCTAATAAAATTCATAATTACAGAAAGTGTCCCTGATCCAATTGATCAACACAAAAAATTATAGCAGTCCAAGAGAGCTAGATATTCTGGTGCGGCACATACGTATGGAACAACAACATAGGTCACTGGTGCGGAAGATGTCACCTAAGAGCAATGCACGAGGAAAAAAGCTAAATGCACAAGTAAATTAATGCTTTGAGTTTTTCTTATTTTTCATGTTATTGTATTTAAAAAATTTAAAGTCCTTTTTTATTTTTCCATAGTATATTATTTTACTATATAAAAATATTTTTCTAATTTTCTTAGTTATGTAAATTATTAGAGTCGTCTGAATACTAAGTATTTATCACCAATAAAAATAATTATCAGGGTCATACATGTCATGATTTTTTATAACACTACTATATTTCTTCCTTATGTCATAAAATTCTGTGTGTCTGTTATTAAAAATCAATGTATCCTATACTTCTAGCAGAGCCCAGAAATCTCCTCAACAAACAACGGTCTATCTCCTCCAATCTCAAAAACACCTAAGCGCCACATCTACATCCAGCAGACCGTGTCAGCCAGAAGGTTTCCTATCACCAGCAGTGACCGAGTACTACGTAGCTCCAACCGGGTTACAAAGCCAAGTTACTTGCTGAACAATACTCTGATGACTTTGCTAAAAGGTCCTGATTCAGATAAAAGGAGAGAGCCAAAAATAAAAATTGTAAGTGTGGAAGAAAACAAAATGAAGGTGGCGAGTAGAACTTTTGCTAAGAAGATTATTGAAAGCTGGCAGGATAAAGGAAAGTTGGCATCAGTACCAAGGAGTGAGGTAAATATATACTTTTGCTGTTATTGGTATGCTTATGTTCCCTTCATAAACAGTCACTTGTTTTACTTGAATTTTACCATCCAAAATATTTACTGTTTTGACAATACAGTCATCTTATATACTGCTGTACTCAAATTACACATTATTATAATTTATTTAGTTCCAGCCACTAACTTTGGAAATGGAATGGTTCACGCAGTGGCTGAGATTGACTCGCTTGAGTGGCGCAGTTCGATACCAGGACGGAACAAATATTTGTAAGGTCTACAAATAGTTGTTCCGGTTCTGGCTGTTTGTGTATGTGTTAGGCTCAAATGTGTTGACCTACAGATAGTTGTTCCGGCTCTGGGTGTTGTGTATGTGAGTTTATATGTTTGTAAACGCTCCCACGATACAGGAAGAAATTCCTATTGTGGGGCAATGTTGTTTTAAAATGAAAAAAATATTGAAAAGGCTCAGAAAAAGCTGAGCACTGAGCGAAATAATATCTCAGAACGCGTTGTGGCTTCTTACAAACGATCACAACACGAACTCGCGTTGTAGCCTGTTTTAATTTACCAGAACGCGTTGTGGCCGATTTTCGAGGTGCCACAACACGAAATTCGCGTTGATCAATTTTTTCGCTCAATGAGCGTGTTCGATCTTTGAACCTAACATAAGTGCGATACAGGAGCAGTTCCTAGTGAAAAAGACATATTATCAACATATTCCTCAGAATGGATTCCTTACTTTACAGGACATGTCGCCACCGCTAGGCAAACGAGCTCGCAGACTGAGCGGCGTCTACCCCCTGAAGCCTGAAGAAATCAAACTACCAAGTGTAGAAGTGAGGCGGGCAGATGGCTCTATCTCCAAAATCAAAGCTATCATACAGAAGCCGCTCCCACAACACAACTACTATGACAGACAAACGCAGACGGACAATCCGAATCGGTCGTTACTGAGACCAAACACATCACGTCCTGTAATTTCTACACAGAATTCGAACCATGTATCATCAAATAGTTCAGATGAAACGACCCTCTCAAACACATCCCACGATAGTACACAACAGGTAACTTGGTATTTTTTTTGTTTCATATCTTACTCAGCAATAACAGTCATCAGACTGTTATTGTTTTTATCCACAAGACCGTACAGTACTAACTAAAATTTGTGCTCATGTTTTACAAATAAACGATCTTTTATCTTTTTTATTTTATCTTTTAATAGAATGGGGAATATTATCACAAGAGGTTAAGGGTTGAACAAGTCAAGTCTGCACGAAGAAGCAGGGAAATGACCCAGTTAGTCTTCGGTGCTGGGAATGAATGTCGCCTACCAAGGATCAATGAGGTGTTCAGCTCGTTCAATGGTGTTTACAGTAGGGCACTGACACGGCCTTTATATGTACAAGTTGATTCTGAACAGGCAATTGGTAAGTTTATTTTTACTTAATAATTTACAGCCCAGCATTGTCCTCGGCTGCGGTCGAAATCATTGTTGCAAAGTTCATTACCGCGGACATAGGCCTCTCTTTTTTGCTAGTGCCCACCTCATCGAGGTTCTTCCCACGATGGCTACAATGCTGTCTGCACATCTCACCCCTGTTCGACCAACACTTCAGTTAGTCTTTCCAGGTATTTTTTCCAGAGCACGTGGCTCCAGCATGCATTAGGCGGCTAGGTCGTCTCTTCACCTCATTCGACGGCGGCGCCGTCCATCCTGAGGCACCCACTTTTTGGAGACTATTTTGAAAAGCTTCTTAACCCATTAACGCCCATAGTCAAACTACGGTATATTATTTTATTATTAATGTATTTCAATTAATTAAAAGTAACAAAAAGTTAATTTCGCTTTTTAAGCAGGCGGGTTTTTGATTTTTAAATTAACTTTATTTATTTACAACTTTTTAGTTATCATATTTTTTTCGAATGACATTTAAACATATAAGTAGTTTATATTTTTGTAATCTCCTTTAAAAACCCTTCATTTTGATACCCCACTCGATGGGTAGGAAAGAAAAAAAAATTGCAACCCCCACAATATGGCGTCCAAAATCCGCCATGTTCCTTTTTTTTTAACGGCACTTAGCTAAGAACACTTGGGCGGTCAAGACCTATCTAATGATGTCCAAATTATAAAAATCCGCCAAGTAGTTTGAAAGATATGAGGTAATAAAGAATATTACATACATACAAACATACATACAAACATACAAGATACGCGCGAAAAACATAACCCTTTCCTTGCAGCCGGGTAAAAAGAAACTGAAAAAAATATCATTGTAAAAAAAAGTTTGAGATCTGATCTGTACACAAAGGGGGATGAAGTGTGAAATTTTAGCCCGAGTTTTGAGATATTTAGTGCAACGCTAACGACACGTGCTATCGCAAATAATGCACCGCAGGGGGTTTACAATTCGTTCAGGCTTATAGGGTAAAAACGGGACCCAGAGCATTACCATCAAGTGTCACTGTTGGGCAAGTCCCCTCTTCTTAGTGCGAAGGTAATGTGGACAGACTTGCAGCACCAGCCCTGATTTTCCACTATTTCAGCCATGATCCAATAACGTCCAGGTATTCTTGGAGTTTTATGGATGTTCTGATGGGATCTTTATCGCAGGAAAGTATTGCAGTATCGTCAGCATATGTTGCGTTAACAGTTTGCATTGAGGTGGGTAGATCAGCAGTGTAAACCGTGTATAGGATAGGACCCAGCACTGAACCCTGGGGCACCCCAGCTTCTATGGGGTAACACAGTAAAGTTTCAACTTCAAACGCCTGATAAAAAACATGTGCCAATTTTTTTAATATTTTTCTAATCTTTTTCTTCTTCCGTACGCAAAATACGCGCTTGGTCGTGGAGTTGCGGCAACAGCCCGCCGAAACTAAACTAAACTAATATTTTTCAAAAGACTATCTTTTTCCGATCTAAAGTGCGAAATGTAAAATATCGCACTGCAAGTTATCATTCTTACCTTGTTGTCATTTCACCAATTCGCACCTAGCGCTTCCAAACATCCTTCATAATCCGCACAGCGAATGAATGGAACTCACTACCTGCGTCTGTGTTTCCGAACGAATTCAACCCGATTCTCTTCAAAGTTAGAGTGAAAAGGCTTCTTCTGGGTAAGCTCACTCCATCGTCGACTCTGTCTTTGTCACCTCTGACCTAGACTAGAGTCAAGAGCAAACGACTTAATAAAAAATAGAATTGCTCAAGATTCGGAGCCGTAAAGAAATATCGAGAATACAAGAGTTCTCACGAGTCTCTTCTTTGTGTTATTGGAAACATTTATTTTCTGCCATATCCTCGACATCTTGCTCATAGCAGCCTGTAACTTATAGTTTAACTTATATTTTTTTTAAACAAGTTTTTTAGCTTAAGGTTACACTAGTCAACGGCACGAACTGTTTTGTGCGCGGGGTTAAAATGCATTTTATATCAACCGACACCACGTGCGGAAGAGATTGATGCTGTGATGAGCAGTAGGAAGCTAGAGCGCGTACGAATACACACTTTTGTAAATATGTAGCGAAATAAATAATGATTTAGGACGAAACCGAGAATTTTATAAACAGACCTTTGGCAGTCTAGATATCATGAAAAAACGACTAAATCTATCTGTTCAAAATAAAATTATATGCATTGTTGAACTACTAATCTATCCCTGTATGGAGGCCGTTTTGCAATTTTCCGTCTTCTTATGGTATTTATTTGCGTCCAAAAATGCGTTAAAATTAGTGTCGACATGTGGAACTTTTGACGCTCATAACTTTCAAATATTTTCTTTTTTTACTTTTTCGCTTCCATACAGGGCTAGATAATGATGAGACAAATTGATATCACTTTTTATTTTGAACGTACATCGTCAAACAGTGGAATAATCCCTAGACTACGTTTGAATGGAAGAATTTTCGACTAGTGTAACCTTAACGAACATTGTCATCCAAACCAACGTGTAAGCATAATTTCAGCTCAATTGGATGGGGAAACTGTTTTAAAATTCAGTTGCAAGACTTGTATTAGGACTAGTTATTTTCACAGTATCATGTCCTACGGTATTCTACTGTGGGGCAGAGCCGCTGATAGTCAAAATATATTTGTGCTTCAAAAACGAGCTGTTCGTGCCATTTACCAATTAGGTGCGCGTGTTTCTCTAAGAGATTTTTTTAAAGAGATTGGTATTCTCACAGCGGCTTCACAGTACATATTCGCCAACATTTTATATATTAGGCAGAACATTCATTTGTACAGTAACAATAGTGATATTCACAACTTTAACACCAGAAATAAGGACAAATTACGAGCTCCCTTTCATCGACTTCATAAGGTGCATAGTTCATTCGTTGGGGTTGGTATAACTTTTTACAACAAGTTACCGTCTTCTTTTCTAGATTTGCCATTTAACGCATTTAAAGCAAAACTAAAAGCTAATCTCTGTTCTAAGGCATACTATTCTATTAATGATTATTTAGATGATAAGCATAGTTGGTCGCTGTGTTGAACTCAAGACAATGTTCGTGTTCTTTTACCAAAATTAGCTTGCTGTCAGGTTAAATATTATTATTTTTTAATTTCGTTTTTTGGTAAGACTGTCGTAGGTATCGTTTACTGTTATTATCGGAGCTGATGAAGATTGCTACTATCTTTGCATTATATAGAGTCAATCTTTCTAGTATTATATAGCAGCATAGCCAGCATTGTGTGAGTACCATGTACTTCAGAGCTATCATTGTCTAGATACCTACGTCTTCTATTGACTTGAATGACTCCGGTTGTTGAGAGTATATTCATTCATATTCATATTCATTTAATCATTTGTAGACATAGGTAACATTAGGTCTTAAATAACATTTTTGCCGCTATGTTAGCCAAAAATAGCATACAAGTATATCACAATTAGATTAATAAATAAGATTCATTCATTATTATTACAAAATGTCAATACAATTATTAATACATAGTTACAGCACATAAAATTATAAATTTGAAATGTCACAATATTAAACAAGTACAATGTCATATAATTCATACACAATGTCAATACAATTATTAAAAATTACAGCACATAAAATTATAAATTTGAAATGTCACAATATTAAATAAATACAGTGTCATATAATCCATTTTTTGTCATATCTTATCTTCTAAGTATTCAGTGACACTGTAATAGGCCTTAGAAATCAAAAGCTTTTTCAAAGTACTTTTAAAAACATTCAAAGATTGTATCTGTAGCAGTTCTTTTGGCAAATGATTATACAACCTTGGTGCCATGCAGAATATACTACTAGTCAAAAAATGCGTTCTATTAAAAGGGAAACATATGTGATTTTTATAGCGTGTACTTCTCATTTTTTCAAACAGATTGATATTGTTCTTCACAAATATTAACATTTCATATATGTAAATACATGGCACGGTCAAAATATTCAAATCAATGAAGTATGGCTTGCAACTATCAGTCTTTTTTAGTTTACAAATAGCCCTAACACACCTCTTTTGTGATATTAATATCATTTCCCTGGAAGTTGAGTCGCCCCAAAAGATTATCCCGTACCGAAGAAGAGAAACAACATGTCCGTGGTATGCAGTCATAAGTGTTCTGAAATTCGCAACTTTAGAGAGTTTGAACAGCGCATATGAGAATTGGTTAATTTTGGAGCTTATATATTCACTGTGTGTTTGCCACTTTAAATTATTATCTATATGCAGTCCCAGAAATTTTGTGGATTGTACCTCTTGTATTTGCTGTCCTGAATAATTAATTAAAACGTTAGATAATAATTCCTTTCTGTTTTTGAATGTCATTAAATTAGTCTTTGTCAAATTTATCTGTAAGTTATTCATCGTCAACCAGTTAATAATAGTAATTAAGGTATTATTTATATCCTCTTCCAGAAGAGCTTGGTTTTTGCCTTGGAAAAGGACTGTGCTATCATCAGCAAATAATATTGTTGGATGTTGGGTAACGTTTGGAAAATCGTTGATATATATGATGAATAACAACGGCCCTAACACACTTCCCTGAGGCACACCAACGTTTACTTTTCTAAATCTCGACGTGTATTTTATTTCCTTTCTTTGCTTCTTACATATTGCTGTAACTACTGTGGATTGTCTTCGGTTACACAGATATGATTTAATTAAATCTAGAACCGTTCCTCTCACACCATAAGCATTAAGTTTCTCCAAGAGCAGAGTATGATCAACATGATCAAAAGCTTTGCTTAGATCCATGTATAAGGCACACGTTGGAATCTTGTTATCCACATTTGTCATAACTACTTGAAGAAGCTTATAAATCGCCACATTTACACTTTTATTTTTCCTAAAGCCAACTTGTTCATCAGCAAATAAACGGTTGCACTCAAAAAAGGAATATAAACTATTATATATAATCTTCTCAAATATTTTCGACAGAACTGGAACAAGTGCAATAGGTCGGTAACATGACATATCCTTTAAGTTACCTTTTTTAAACAAAGGCTTTATAATTGTATTTTTTAATTTTTCTGGGAAAATTCCATTTGATATACAAAGATTCATTATATGACTTAGTACCGGGGATATATCGTTTGCTACGTGTTTTAAAACGCTTGTCGTTATGTCATCGTAACCAGTACTAGAAGTGTTTTTCAAACTAAGTATTATTCTTTCTATGTCAGCAGGGATTGTAGGTGCAATAAAAAGGGAATTAACAAGTCTATGAGGGTGGTGTGACTTGGCATTACTTTCATTGCTTGATATTTGGTCGATAAAGAAGTCATTGAAGGACTCAGCTATTTGTGCAGGATCACTAATAATTTTCCCATTCACATCCAGTTCCTCTATTTCGGCCTTTGGTAAATTGTGTTTTGTATTATTTATTATTTGCCAAGTAGCCTTACCTTTATTGACTGCAGTGTTTAAAAAATTGTTATTTTGGCATTTTTGCGTCAGATTAATGATACGTTTCAGTCTAGATGAAAGAGCCTTAAAATTATTTTTATTTAATTCAGTCCGATTCTTCCTATATTTCCACAGGAGTTGACGTTTGCGTTTGCAACATTTTCTTATACCTGAAGATATCCATGTAGGTTGTTTCTTAGTTCGTATCTTTTTAATACATATGGGGAAACACAAATTAAAAAATAATGTGAATACCTAATTCATGAAACATGTCAAATGCAGTATTAGGGTTATTACAATTAAAAATATCAGAAAATGTCAGAGAAGATATGCATTGTTTAAATTTGTCAATATTTTGTTTACTAAAGTCCCGTTTTTCTACATACCAATATTTAAGATAGCTACTTGGTTTGACCGGGCACGTTAGAACTTGTGCCGTATGGTCAGAAATAGCAAATTCCGTAATTTGACTAGTGCTACCTCGTATATTATCCATAAAATTGTCTAGGCATGTACCTGATTTTAAACGTGTAGGTTCTTTAATTTGTAAACGTAGATTAAAGACAGATAACATTTCTTTTAATCTATCGGTGCTTCTTGATTGTCTCAAAATATTGATATTGAAATCACCACAGATTATAATTTTATTTTTCTTGTAGGATAAATTTGTGAGTATAAGTTCCAACGATTTGAAAAATGTGTCTAGCTCCTGATTACTGCATTTAGGAGGACGATAAATACACACTACAAAAATCCCATGATTGAGCAATTCAATACCTGAACATTCTACAATACCTTCCCTAGAATACTTTCTAATACCAGAAATTTCTTTAAACCTATGTGTTTTCCGAACCAAGATGCATGCTCCTCCATGACGGTTTTTGCGGGAAAAACAAGAGCCAAGAGTAAAATTTTGAACAGAAAGCATCTGTAGATCATTGACAGTCATATTATGTTCTGTAATGCATAGGACGTCAATAGACTTAGACGTGTCCGTCTGGTATGTATCTAAAGCTAATACTAACAAATCAGATTTAGTTAATAATCCATTCACATTTTGGTGCAGAACACGTATTTCCTTATACACGAAAACATTTTGCAGTAATCTCTATTAGTTCTGAATTACGTTCAGACTCAAAATTAGTCTGAGTACATTTATCTAAGGTATTTGGACAATACTCTGAACGATTCAACTTACCAAGGTATTCTTCGTATTTTGTTTTGTAATTAATACGCAGTAGTTCCTTTAATATACATCGGCACTTACAAAGTAGAAACGAGGCTCGTCTAGGAATATATTCGAAATAATTTATATTTATAAAACTGTTATTATTATTATCATTTCTATTACACAAAAACTTCAATTCATAATTTAATTTCTTAATATTCAAATATCTATTATATGGAACATCTGTAATAATTATATTAGTATTAATAAGTTCTTTAAAAAAAGCTTGCAATTCAAATTGGCATTTGTACGGGTTTTTGTCATTTGTCCCTGCTAATACAATAACAAAATCCTTTTTCGTCAAAGTTTTTAATGCACTCCTATCCGTTAATAAAACTTCAGCTAGACTAGCTCCAGGTTTCCAGAAACAACTTACGGCAAAGTCTGACCCTACTAAGCCTTGAAAAACACGTTGAAAATGTCGGCCCTGTTCATCGGCGATTACTATAACTTTACTTCTTTTTTTTACCAAAACTCGTTTTGGTGAGTTCTGAAGTCGATCACATAAATCGGTTGTCAGGGGCTGTGTAGAGGTTGTCATAGCAATATAAACATCATTTGCGTTATTCGTTACATTTTTCCCAGGCGTTTCAGTCTCCTGATCGTTCAACTCATCACTGCAGGGAATCGACGAGTCGATGGAATTTGTGTTAACTGTAATAGTAGGATTTTGTTCCTGTGTGACAATATCTGATTGGTCTGTCGTTTTTGTTGTTAAATCATTTTTTTGTTTGTCATATGAATGTGTTGGTGAAGTAACATCATATCTATTCACGTCATGGAGTTGATACCTCTTCTTTTTTTGAGAGGACATAATACCTTTTGTTTTTTCCGTATAATCAATTTTTTTATACAATTCTATAACTTCATAACATTTAGAGAGATCTTTTTTAAAATTACTGATTTCCAAATGCATGTTATCTATTTCATTATGGGCGGACAGTAAACTCATTTTAAGTTCACTTATTTGTTCTCGCAATTCCAAACAACAGGGGTTTACGCCATCTAGCGACGTGTTGGGTAGGCTTAACATTGTTGTATCGAATAGTGAGGATGTCTCATCGTTACCAGTGATATCTTGCATAGAAATAGAACGTTGATTTCTTCGCTGTGTGACGTTATCTGAATCCATTTTTAATGGTCAGTTTTTAAATTATAAGTCTTTAGAAACCACAAAAAGACACCCCGTCGGCTGGGATCGAACTTGGGCACTCGTCAATGCCTTGCAATCCCAGCGGATACTCAACGAGCCACGGCGTATGTTGACAGGTTATACGAAATTGTGGTTCTTGGTGCTAGCAAAATTTAAGTTCATAACTGCGTAGTGTAGGTAGACAGGACGAAACATTGAAATATTTGCACAAGTTGAACATCAAAAAATATTTCTCACTATCACTTATTTACTTGTTTTCCACTTTTATCAATAAGGATGCTGAACTTAACTGCATCAACTTTGTTTATTTCTTTCGTTCCGCCGCTGGAATTGTTTTAATTGGGCACAGAGATTTTGTAGATTATGATGACTTGACTGTTTTATGATTTTTACACAGTATTTATTTGAGAGCGCTAACGCACTTGATTTTCAAAGATAACACTTGTACATATAGTTTATATATTAGCACACACTTTTTGTCCGTTTTTATACCTTGTAATGAACAAAATATAATTTAAACTTGATTTAAAAAACAGAGTCGAACCTTGATAGTTTTGACACCGCTACCTTCCGTACCGTATGTTATGTATGTTATGCTCACTCAAATGTCTCGCCGATGGTGGCGCGTGTGTCGGATCATTTAGCTCCCTTCAAAATGGTTGAGCTGAATGGTGCTGATACATGTGTCATGTTCGTGAACGGGCGCTGTCGGTTGGGACTGGTCATCTCTTAGCTGCCATGGTTTATTTTAATTGATTCTAATTTTATTTCTGAATTGTCTTTTTATATTTACTATGGACACTTTTAACTTTCTACATCGTTCTCACATAATGTGTAATCTCAACATGAATGATGTAACAAATGATTTGTAATAATTACCTAATTGAAAATGAGTGTCCATGGAGTTTCTTGCCCGTTCTTCTCCATAGAGATCTACGCCTTGGAATGGGCATCTACCGTACTTTCGCAGTTATTATGTCTTGTGACTGGGACTGTAGCACCATTATTTTGTCTTTTGACAATTCAAAAGTGCCTGTAACTGGCCTACTTGAAATAAAGTGCTTTGGCTTTGTCCCAAACGAATTATAAAAATAAAGGCTTGTGTATAAATAAATAAAATTATTCATTAAAACATCTTTATTTTAAACAAGCTTTTTTCGTATTCTTCTTAGCATCATCATTTGATACTCATATCATGGCAGTGCACAATAAATATCTAGTCAGCCATCTTGGGCCGTCCGCCATATTGGATTTAGAATGACGTCACTTAGCTAACCATGCTTTGTCATCCAAACTAAACGTGTATGCAAAATTTCATCAAAATCGGTGGAGGATAACTGCTTTAAAATTCAGAACCTACTTACATACATACATTGCAAGTTAAATAAAAGCTTTAAAAAAAAAGAAACAAATCGATCGAATTTCAACTTTTCGCGGTTAGTAGGAATAATCTATACTTTAATTTCTATACAAAATATTAAATCAGTTGTGGATAATTTAACTTCTTCTACAAAAACTATCCATTTGAGTTTTGGGAGAGTATGACTGCACTTTTGACCCTTGACTGTACATTTATGCATTGTGTCCGGGAAAATTAAGCGGGGCGGAAATGGGTTAAAAAACCGGCCAAGTGCGAGTCGGACTCGCGCACGAAGGGTTCCGTACCATTATCGCAAAAAGCGGCCAAAAAATCACGTTTGTTGTATGGGAGACCTACTTAAATATTTATTTTATTCTGTTTTTAGTATTTGTTGTTATAGCGGCAACAGAAATACATCATCCGTGAAAATTTCAACTGTCTAGCTATCACGGTTCATGAGATACAGCCTGGTGACAGACGGACAGACAGACAGACGGATCGCGGAGTCTCAGTAATAGGGACCCGTTTTTACCCTTTGGGTACAGAACCCTAAAAATGAAGGTTTATTTAATGTTTCGTGCGCTTCCAGCGGATTCCCGCAACCCTAACCATCGATCCACCTAGTGGGAGGCCTTCCAATGCACCGTCTTCCGGTACGCGGTCGCCACTCCAGAACTTTTCGTACCCATCCACCATCCGTTCTGCGAGCAATTTGCCCTGACCACTACTATTTTTAACCGAATTTCGAAAAAGGAGGAGGTTCTATGTTCGACTTCTTGTATGTTTTTTTTTTTCTGTTTGTTCACCGATATCTCCTTCAATTGTGGGTCGATTTTGGTTTTTTTTTGTTTGAAAGAGTATGTGCCGAAATTGGTCCCATTTTAATTTGGTGAAGATCTGATGAAGAACTTCGAAGATATAGAACAGAACTCTTCAATAAATAACGGCAAATCTCTCGGGACTGCTGCAATCGCATGTCTGTTTATTGTTTATACCATTTCATAACATTGTTATGTTCACGCCAGTACGCTCTTAAGGGGTAAGCAGATCTCTCATTTGATCGGTTTTGTTCAAAATTCATGATATTCGGGTAATCTGTTCTGGTGTATAGGAAACTTACTAAACAACATGCCTAGTAGGTAGGTACAACTAAAAAGTGAAAAATAAAAAAACTTTTTTACTAAAAAATACCACCGACTTCCAAATAAGAAAGTTTTTTTAGTATTTATAATTCTTCTTTCAACAAGACTGATGTGGCGACACTTGGGGGGGCCTATGTTCAGCAGTGGAAGTCTTGCTGCTGCAATGATGATGATGTTTAATGTTTGATTTCCAGCGCAAATCCCGGCACAGATCCCCGACCCTCGCTGCCAGTACCAAAGCAGCAGCACGCTGGAGACGATATACAACCTGAAGATGCCGTACCAGCAATCACCTCAGACACCGACCACAAATACTCACACCGTTTACTGCACCCATGTGATATCTACTGCGTGAGTATTGTCGGTCCAATGTTTGGCAATAATTTGAAGACATTTGTGACATCCACTAACCCGCACTGGACCCACAGGGTGGATTAAGGCCCATTCCCTCTCTCACGGAGAGGAGGCCTGAGTCCCAGCAGTGGGAACATTAAAAAAGGCTGATGATGAATGCTGGGCAATGGACTGGCAAGAGGCCAGACAAGTGACATTCTCTCAACGAAAGCGATAGCGATTCAAATACGCCAAAAGTATGTTTTTTTTTAAACCCCGGCTCATTTTTATTTCATGCTACATAATTTATCCAGTAATATACACGCTTCGATCGACAATATATTGAACACGTAATTATGACACGATATCTTGCGAAAACACCCCGATTCAAACAGTAAAACGCCCGTTATTTTTGCTGAACTAATTTTCATCAAACATAACTAAGAGCACTCTCGTTACTTACATTTCAAACAAGAAAAAAAACGAACTAAAATCGGTTCATCCGTTTAGGAGCTCTGATGCCACAGACATAAACAAATACACACAGGTACACACGTCAAACTTTTAACACCCCTTAATTTCTGTCCAGGGTTAAAAATCTATGAGATTGTCAAGCACTATCGAAATGTCACGTGATCATTGACTTAGATTTTGGCATTTCGACCTCCTCCATCGCTGGTGGAGTGACACTGTCTAGAGCCGAAGAGCTTTCTTGGATGATAATACTCACAGCGGATCTTTGTGTCTCTGAATTGCCTGCTAGACCCTGCGCAGTAGCTATTTTTTTGTCAATGTTGAAGGTGAATAGTACATTTCGTGTCAAGCATAAAAGTCGAGATTTTAACACGAGCGATGTAGCCAATTCTACATGCGAGTGTTAAAATAAAGCCTTTTTATGAGAGACACGAACGATTCTTTTTCTACTACCTGATGAGCTTACTTAATTAAATGCAAATAAGTTCCAACAACAATTTATTAGAAACGTTCAGACTAAAAACCACAGACTATATACACACAATCAATGCGCGCTTATAGGAGAGGTAACAGGTTCAGTATCATTCTGCCATGATCGATATAAAAGTCATTTCGTAACTGTTATTATGTAATTTTGTTTTTTTTTTAATTTTATTTTATAATCTTGTTCATATTTAGAAACGAATTTCTTAGGCAATGTGTTACATAATAGAAGGCACGCACAATGTAGTAGAAAAAATAGCATTGTATAACTGACTCTTTCACTCGCTTACGTTTGTCGCATCGTCCTATCTCGCTTACTCTATACAGTATACTCGATGACAAACTGTTTCTTGCGCAAAGGTTGGCAGCACCAACGTCAGAGACACAAAGATCCGCTGTGACTATTATAGCAGTCATTTACTGCATGGGCTTTCAGATATTCTTCGTGTGTGTTTTCATGTAACCAATATCAGCAAAAGTTTTGCACTGCATTTAATTTTTATATCATAGCCAGGTCCAAGATCCCAAGGCCGCCAAATGTAACCAAGTTCTTTCTATTCAACATTTTTAGATATTTGGTAGTATGTAATTTGAACGTACGCATACTTGCAAACTTTGGCTAACGGCCTATTTACAGGTACTATGTACCCACGTTAAAATAATTCACTTCTGGCGGCTCGGGGATCTCAATCTGACACAAGTTTGTTGTCTTGGGTTTTATAAATTGCAGCTGCACTTTCTCATTTCATTTCTTTGCAAATAATAATAATATTTCATATATCCCCGGCACGTAAGTTGGCAAGAGTCGTTAGATGCGCAGAAGTTGTTTTTAGTTATCTTTAGTGAAGCGGGGCGCGGGAACGTTCCGAGCGCGCGATTAGTTTGGTCAGTTGACACAGGGATCGACTGACCAATCATGTCGCGTCCACGTTCCGTTCGCACTGTATGGTGGTTGGTCAGTACGCAGAATGTTCGCGAACTTACCCCACTACGCCAAAATCTTGCCAACTTACGTGCCGGGCACTATTGTGTTTAATTTTTTGTTTTGACTTACTATTTTTCTTTCTTTTAAAAAGTCTTGTGTCCCACTTCAAAAATAATATTCGATTCCATTTGTGCGTAACACTTCTTTTACATAACTTATTACAATATATGTAAGTTATATTCCATTTGGCTTATAATATTAGAAGTTTAAACAATCCCTTTTCAAGGTGAACGTGCACCTAGACGCACCGCAGGAGCCGCACGCGCCGCAGTCATCGCATTTTCTCAAGGTCCCGCGCCGAACGCGCCGCTCGCATCGTATCCACTTCTGTACATCTTATTATATCAATTATTTTCTATATGTATACGGATGACGTCACCGCGCCGCCCGCACCGCACTCGCCGCAAGCAATGAACGCGCAGAATCTGATGACGTCATCCGCACGCGCAGGTGCAATGCGTATACCTACAGCATTTTGCTGAAATGCGGGTAGTGCGGCGCGGATAGGTGCGCGAGGGTGGATACGATTTCATATAAAGATTTATAAAATGACTGCGGCGCGTGCGGCTCTTGCGGTGCGTCTAGGTGTGCGTTCACCTTTACAGGCCGTTCAGCTAATTTTGACTTCTACTACGTTAGTGACATACAAATGGCAGCTATGGTAAACGTTCGTTTTGGTAACAGATTTATACTATTTACACGCACTGTAATTCGGAGTCTACACTCCGAACTAACGAACAATTACCAAAAATACGACTAGATGGGATTAAGATTTGTATTTCGACACTCGGCACTGAGAAACTTATATAGGTATTTACGAAGCGTGGCGGTAGGCTGCTTCAAAAAAAAATTAAATAATTGTTCTGCTTGTGTTTTGTGAATTATCTTGATTAATTGGTGGTGTTTGAACTTTATTGTCTTACGTTATTTTTGAATAATTTTGACGTTTTCATTTGTTTTTCTTAGAAAATACCTACAACCTACCTACAATTTTCTTTCCAAATAATAATTAAAAAAAAAACTAGAATACGTGTATTTAACTTTTTTGTAATAATCAAGTATCCAAAATATCAAAAAAAAACCAGTTCATGATGAGTGATAAAGGGTAAAAGGCAAAAACCCAAAATCGGTTGATCGGGCTGTCTAAAGGAATTGTTTAAAATTAAATAGAGTTATGTCTATTTGACGAAACAACCAACATTTACAAATATTGTACAATTACTAGCATAGTGCACACACCCACACATTGCATCTCTTCCAAACTCCACCGCTTTATACCAGGCTGTCACAAAACACAGCTGGTGTGTTGTGCTTACCGCTTGCATGTGCTTGCAGCAAGGCGCATCCCTCATCAGCCGGCCCCGTGCAAAGCTATAATGGTGCTAGTGAGTTACGCTTCTTTTCTTAAACTTCGTATCCACTAGGCAACATTTAACGCGCGACATGATGCATAACATGTTGCACATCGTCAAATATCGTTTAAAATCGTGTTGAACGTCAACGAGGAACTTTGTTTAGTAACGTCTGTCCGTGTACGTCCAGGTGACAACATGTCGCTAAGAGGAACTAGTGTTGCATGTTGCACGGAAACACAACTAGCTTCGCGTAATGTTACGCGCCAGCTGGCTAAATCACGCGTTGTTATGCAACGTTGCAGAACATGTTGCGCGTCGAATGTTGTCTAGTAGATACGAGGTTTTACTTATAACACGTGTCGTTTACATGTCTCTAGTCCTTAGCAGTGGCAATGTATTGTATTCTATTACGCCGCATAAAATCAAATCATGACATCCTGCGTCGCGCAGCAGTCTTCGAAAAGTTTTAGCAATCTTCCAAAGTTCCAAGTCATAATAGCATCTGCCAGCTCCTTCGCTCGCCTGAAAATCATTATTATCCCCAAAGTAACCTACTATCCACTATTGAGATAGAAAGTAAATAGGTTAGTAAATTTTATTCTAATTAGGGATCTTCCGACTAGTCTGTAAAGCCGACTATCCGGCCACTTTCGTAGTCGGCGACTATTCGGCAAAGAGCACCGACTAACCGGATTTTGTAGAACCTATTTGCTGTTTCCCCTGCCTACGAGAAATTATTATTTGTCACTGATTATACTTGACTGCGGGAATCGTAGTCAAATTGGTTAATATAAATCCGTACACGAGACTTTCTTTTTGACATGTTTTAATTTTAATTGAGTTGTTTCACTTTAATAAATAATAACAGTATTGTCTTTATTTTTTTACACAATATACCGCTTTGACCCGTGCAAACACAAAAATCAAGAAACAATGTGAAATAAATAAAACATGTTCCGACACGCTCGCAGGCGGCGGTTGCGACTTGCGCTCGAATCAGCTGTAATCAATCAGGCAATTGCCGAATATTTCTGTAACCGTAATCGGCTTGGCCGACTAGTCGCCCACTTTACAACGGATTAATCGGCTAGTCGGCACATCTCTAATTCTAATCCATTCACTAGTTTTTGCCTGAAAGAGTAACAAACATTCATGCATCCATTCAGACTTTTACGTTTACAGTAGTGATTTCTTTTTTAATCTTTTTGATCGATTTAGATTGTTGCATATGCTGAGATTTAAGTCCTTTTTGGTTTCGAACGGGGTTCTTTTTTTAATTTTTGTGTATTTATTATGTTTCTTTTTTTATCTTGACTTTCTTTTAGTGGGATATATGCGAATTGGGCTCGTTTACATCATTGGACTCACTAAATACCACTATAACATCCACTCGTACTAAAGATTAGAGACGTGTAAATCATATTCTGTTAACATCTATCATTTTTGATTCCATGCCTTTTTTGGGTTCTGATAAAAGCAGCTTCCTAACGCTCGTGCAAGGTTCTTAGTCTTCTCCTTAAAAGCCTTTGCTAGGCACATGACAGGTAGAATCAAACCTAATGGTGGCTTGGGACACTCCGCGAGTCGCTGTGTACAACCCACCTGACTTAATTGCGCACCTAGCGCTGAGGCGTTCCTCTAACGATTATGTGTGAAAGATACTATCGCATGAGGCGAAAGCGGAATGCAGCACGGGGAAGCGAGATTGGGTACGCATTCCGGCGGGATGCACAGTTAAGTCGAACGGGTTGTAGTAAGACATTTAAGTGTCAACGGACGAGCGAGCACGGCCTCTGTGATAAGCTTGAGTTACGCATTTTATCACGGTTTTTGCTCCCAAACTGATAAAAATGTGTGATTCAAGCCTGTCACAGTAGGCTGTGCTCGCCCCATGGAGTACTACGAAAAGCGACCTTCGCAGTCGTCATTAAGTTTGAATCGACCAATAGCTAGGTAGCTTGTTTTAATCTGTGGAATATTGACTCGACAGTATTTATCTAATATTTGATAAGGCCATCGGTACTTGCCGGAATTTAAACCCAAGAGTTCCTTATGTAGTAAGGCCCAGATTTGGCACTGGGCCCCACGACATACGGAACTGATAATATTCTTCTTGCTGTAATATATTATTGATGACTTGAGTCTTGTATTTGCTAGTGCCACCGCATGAAAACCAGGCTTTCTACACGAATGGCTGTGAAGTGGTAACGCGGGCGAACGACTATGAAATGGTACCGCGGGCGAGCAACTATGAAGTAGTACCACGAGCAAACGACTATGAAGTGGTACCACGGGCGAACGACTATGAAGTAGAACCACGGGCAAACGAGTATGAAGTGATATCACGACGGGCGAACGACTATGAAGTGGTACCAAGGGCGGCCAATTATGAAGTATTACCGCGGCCAAACGATTATGAAGTGGTATCGCGGGCAAACGACTTCTACAGCAACTTTCACTGTCACGTACAAAACAATATTGGTAAGCCCTACTTTTATACATACATACATAAATGGTGGCCCAGTGGTACGGCCACGGCTTACAAGTTGTATGTAGGTCGTGAGTTCGAACCCAGGCAGGCGCTTTACTTTGTGTAAATTATTTCGTCACCACTGCTCTCAAAACGGTGAAGGAAAACATCGTGAGGAAACCGGGATGACCTAGAACCAAAAATTCGAAGACATGTGACATTCACCAACCCGCACTGGGCCCGCGTGGTGGATTACGGTCCATTCCGTTTCACAGAGAGGAGGCCAGTGTCCCAGCAGTGGGAACATTATAAGGCTGTTGATGATGGGCAGAGTTGCACCAATAAGTACACCCACATTTTCCATTAGGTTTTTTTAAGTCTCATGAAAAGTGATAGTGGGCGAGTCTATTGCCATCAACCGGTCACAAATCTAATCACCGGACTACTATTGAAAAATTCTAGATGGAAAAACCCTTCCCGTTCCGGAAATCCAACACAGAACCTCATGCTCAGCAGTAGCACTTGCGCCACTATACCAACGACGTAGTTCGATAATCCTTACATACTCCTTTTTAACCTAATCTTTGAGAAGATTAGCTTGGTAGGAACGCCCCCTTCCAGCCCTCCTAAATGGGTTCAGGGGCAACGGACTCGCACCCTTCAGGACCCGAGGTGGCGGCGCGTAGTGTTCCACGCGCACCCCTCTTAGACCACGTCAAAAACCTCACTCGCCCTCTTCCGAGTCGAGGTTAAGGCGGGCCGGCACCAGCCGGAAGTCGCGCCGAAGGATCGTACGATCCTTCGAGGAGTCTGAC
The DNA here is from genome assembly GCA_948252205.1 of Orthosia incerta. Lineage (NCBI taxonomy): Eukaryota > Metazoa > Arthropoda > Insecta > Lepidoptera > Noctuidae > Orthosia > Orthosia incerta. The sequence goes on from OX411758.1 coordinate 13,331,613, forward strand.
AGGCCCCGCTGTGGGGTTTCGGAGGACATAAAAAATGTTTGGTAGATATAACCTACATTTTACTGGGTGATTGCTAGGAATTAAAGATAATTTTTCGGTACATTACAGATGCCCCGACCTTAGACTTCCAACGTTCGTGCTCTTCGGTCGAGACGATGACGTCACAGGAGCAGGCTCCAAGCGCAAACGTCACCATACCGGAGATGTTGGAAGATGCAATGGAGATTATCAGCCAGGATGGGGTAGGAAATATTGAAAATTATTTCTTCAAATTATACCTTCTCTGTATGAGAATAGGCTTTTGCCCTGCAGTGGAATTGAAACGGGATAGTATTATTATTTTTCAAATTAGGCTGAGAGTCAGCAATTTTGGAATGTCTTAGATACAAAAGGCAGGCTTTGTAAAGTCCACTTTGCTTGGGGCAATAAAACAACTGTAAAATTTATGAAAATCCTGATAAATTTTTATTTCATGCTACATAATTTATTAGTAGACAAGCTTAGATCGACGAATCTATTGACAAGATAGCTTTCAAACAGTATAACCGTGGGAATGCACTATTATTACCATAGTAATGTAGTAAATACATTTTGAGGTTATGTGAAAAAAGAGTAAATACAAAAGTTGTAGATCTTTTTATTACCTACAACTTTATACCATTTAACTTTTTTCCATAGGAATTGTAATTTTGCCGGAAATCGAGATAAACCGTTTTCACCCTTAAAAACTCACCTTCCACTTCCCGACCTCAGATCGCCCGTAAATTGTTTTTTCTTTCATTTTTAGGGTTCCGTACCCAAAGGGTAAAAACGGGACCCTATTACTAAGACTCCGCGATCCATCTGTCTGTCTGTCCGTCTGTCACCAGGCTGTATCTCATGAACCGTGATAGCTAGACAGCTGAAACTTTCACAGATGATGTATTTCTGTTGCCGCTATAACAACAAATACTAAAAACAGAATAAAATAAATATTTAAGTCGGGCTCCCATACAAAAAACGCCGTTTTTTTTGCGATAATGGTACGGAACCGTTCGTGCGCGAGTCCGACTCGCACTTGGCCGGTTTTTGTTATCTGCTCTTCCTTTTCTAATGGGTTTCATCCTACTATTATTTTTTTTCGTTTAAAAAAATATCGACCCTGGTCTATTAGGAGCTATGACGCCACAGACAGATACACATTCTATACTATAATTAATATTATAAAGCTGAAGAGTTTGTTTGTTTGAACGCGCTAATCTCAGAAACTACTGGTTAATAAATTTTTAAAATTAATTGAAAAATTCTTTTGTGTTGGATAGTCCATTTATCGAGGAAGGTTATAGGCTATATAAAATCACGCTTCGATCAATAGGAGCGGAGTATAATTGAAAAATGTTGCAAAAACGGGCAAAATAATTCCTTTTTGAGAGCTTCCGTTGCGTGCGCTGCGTAAACGGTTAAAGTTACGTAACCAGTTGACGGGAGCGAAGCCGCGGGGGACAGCTAGTGAACAAATATACAAACACACGTGAAAGTTATAACACCCTCTTTTCCGTCGGTGGTGTTTTTAGTTGTCCTCCAAATAAAAACACCAAAAGAGTAAAATTAATATCAGAAGTCGATGTTTTTTTTGTTTTGTTTCTGTTTCTTAGTTTTTGCAACATTTCAGGACTACATGGAGCGAATGGGAATGGACATCAGGATGCGGTGCATCTTGTGCAACTGGGCAGGACCCAAGATCATTCTCGAGTACCACATCAGAAAGGTATGCGATACCAGTGGTGTCTCATCCCATACAAAATAACCGTGCTGACGTTCTATACTGATTGTTCTGATTATTTTTTATACATCGATCGCATTCGGTTCCGTTCCGATCCTTTCCACGGATATTACGGAGATGGTGATCTATCTATCGCCGTGGAACGAAACCGAACGCGATCGATTTACAAAAAATAATCGGTATAATCAGATGAAAAACGCTAGTTACGTCGGCACGGTTTTTTTTGTATGGGATGTGGCATCTGTATGCTAGTATTATATTATCTGTGGCGATACTTTAAATAAATACTCATATTTTTATTTGACTTCCTAACCTAATCCACCAGGCGGGCCCCCAATGTTACATATTTATACTCGAATTTTCTCGGACATACCGGTAAGAGCACATCGTGAGGATCGATGCTCTCATTCACCGTTCATCGCCCGAATGCAGATGATAATTGTTGACCTTTCTTCCATTCCAGGACCATCCAAAAGAGATAGTGAAGTGTGAAGCCAACGAGTTCAGCGCGTCGTACACGTTAGGAGGACTTGCCTCTAGACGCCTGTGGCTGAGCCAGGTGCTACAGCTGTGCGGGGAGCTGTACGTGCTCAGCGCCAAGTACGATGACCCGGACTGCTTCATGGCAGCGCTGTCGGTCAGTTTGTATAGTACATGTATATTATTGATATGCTCGCGCTTCACCACTATCCGACCGTCGATCACAAGGCAACCAACAAAAATGAACTACATAAAAAAAAACATTGTCATAATCAACGAGGCATGCGACGGTAGCGAAACGGCCAAGCCACATATTTTGACTAAAGTGTATATAGTTAGTGAAGTTAGCGCGTGTAGAGTTTTTTTTTTATCTTATATAGGCTCGCGCTTGACCACCATCTCACCTGATGGTAAGCGATGATGTGGTCGATGATGGAGCACGCTTGCCTAGAAGTAACCTATTCACTCTTGACTTATAGACCCCTAGATTGTAGCTGTCGGGAAACACAGACTCCGGCAGGGAATTCCACTCCTTAGCTGTACGCATAATAAAAGTATTTTCAAAACGTTTAGTGCGTATGGGTGGGATGTCCACCATGTACCGATGGCGCATCGCAGAGTTAAAAGCTTGGCTGTACATGAGATCTGATAACTTGGTTAGCTAGGCAAGGCGGTGGTTACTTCAACCTATTCACTCTTAGGGACACGGTATAGAATAGAAACTATTGATACTGTACTCATGAGTAGTATCGAAAAAAAATATCGTACTCATAAAAGTATCGAAACAAAAGTATCGATACTTTGTGGTATCGAGTACTTTTCTTAGGGCCCTTAATGCGCATAGAACATAGGTCAATATCAGTCAGTAAATAACGTCAGTTTAACTTCAGTAGGACAGGACATGAAAAAACAAATGGTATTGGTGCACAAATTTAATACAATAATAGAAAAAGACAACTGTAACTTCAAAACTTAAAACAAAATTATTTTATTAGGTTAGGAATTTAACTGTGAACGGAACGATTTCGAGCAAATATCGATGTAATTTTCTAGAAGTTTCAGAACGAGTTAACTAGATGGCGTTGCCATAACCATAAACATAAGCCTACGTCCGCATTTTTTAAATGGGTAATTTCTAAGATTACCCATTTAAAACTTAATTTCTTATTCAATACGATACCTGCCAAAAAGTACTCATTGAGTAAAAGTATCGAATGCAAAGTATCGAGTACAAAAGTATCGGTATCGGATGGAAATGTACTTGATACAACAAAGTATCGATACTTTTTTCCTATTATTCCTCTTGATGAATTTCCCCTCTTCTTCACAATGAAAATATTCCCAAAACGTTTACTATGTATGGGTGGGATGTCGACCATGTACCGATGGCGCATCGCCGTAGACCGATGATGGAACGGGCTAGGCAGAATTAAATCATGCAATTCCTTCACACATTCCCCGAAATGTAACCGATAAAAATCCAACAGGCTGGCAACCAGGCGATGACTCAACCCAGTGCTTTATTGCCGATGAGCCTCTTGGTCCGTTTTCGTCGATCGACTCAAGTGGATCAAGCATGCACTTGTTGGTGCCAGATGGGTCTGCCTCTATGTATGGACCAATATTAAGGGTCGACGTGTTCGCGGATAAATTTGAAAGCTAGTTACCGCGGCCTTGGCTCAAGCAACTGACGGAACTGGGTTTTAGTCAGTAAAAGACACGCCCTCCCGCCCCTAGAAGCTGAAGATGGTCCGTTGTATAACGTAACACTGTCGCACGGCACCGTGTGGCTGAAGACTTTAAAACAAAATATCACGAAGGCTTAGGCAGAGGCGCACAACCACATTTCCCCAATTTATTTGAATTTTCGTTTTAGCAGTCTATGTATGTTTGAATTTTCGTATGTACCTCCTTAACGCCTAAGCTATTCATCCGAATTTCTATGAATAAGGTGTCAATCGATTCGTTATTATGGCTCGGGTATACGAGTAATATAGGCTAAAAAAACCTTTGTCTGGTTACAGTTTTTAAACTTGCTTTTTCTGTTTACAGTCAATATCATACAACCCAGATGACACTAAAACGGCCAGCCTGACAATCTACAATAAGGTAAGCGGAGAACCATTCACCTGGAAAGGCCTAGTAACGGACCTACCACCCAGCATGCCATACGATAATGACCCTAATAATTGCTTGCGACTACAACTGTCGAAAATGGACCTCTTGCCGAATAGTGCGAACCTGAAGTTGCTGAATAGGGAATTAGTTACAAGGTCTCCAACTAAAGTGATTGTTGGGCAGCCGGAGTTGGACAACATACATATCAGTTTGGATGTCAAGATTTTTGATTGAACTTAAAATCTGGTCAATAGGTAAGATTCTTCGTCAAAGATTATGTAAATCATGTGTATTATTTGTCACTTAATGACAATTTTCAAGTGTATTTGCTGGTCAGCTTATTAGTAATTATCAAATAACTTGATAACATTTTTTTTTCTATTGTTCTTCATGTTTGACGATCTCACTAGCTACATCTACATTGCCACTAGTATTAATCCAATTGTTATTTTAAGCGGTGAATTCACTAGACAGACTTGTTCGCTGTTAGGTATATACTTTCACGTCATGCTCGCTGAATCTCGCTAAGGGCTAGTGCCCAATGACGGCGCGGCATGGCACGCTTCGGCATACCGAATCATTCTGCCGCTGCATGCCCCGGCATCACGTTGCATTTCAGTCCATTCGTGTAGAAACAAAGGAATTTCATCGATAAACTCATTGAAATAAGGTCGAAAATCATTTGTCCACGAACAAATCCTTTGCCACGCCGTGCCCTAAGTCGCTATTACACCAGAAAATGTCCCGATTTTCTTTGTACTACTTCTCAACGTTTTTGATACGATCAAACAAGTAAAATTCTCTGAAACTAACTTAAGTATTAAATGCAACATTAAAAATTATTTTGACAGAAGTGAATAGTGGCAACATACGCGTTTGGGATAAGTTTTAATGAACAGACTGTACATGTCATTCTCTCTACACTTCTGTCTGACTTCTGACTAGGACATACTTGGCCCGCAGGTTTGTCCGTCCAGTGAGTTCCCCGCTTTAAACTATCTGACGTCGTCAGAAATCCATAATGGATGACTGTCATAATGGAATCGTCATTGTTTGTGTGTTTAAGATCTCATTATATTGTTAAGTAACAACTAAAAAACTAAGTATGAATACTTAAACGAAACTTATTGTTCCTTATAGTTTACATAATATAAGATATATTTACAAATGTTTTGTAGAAGTAAAAATCCTTTACATAAAACACTTGAGAAAACTTTAGAATCTCGCTAAGGGCTGGCGCCCACTGACGGCACGGTATCGCACTCTTCGGCATACTGATGCTCCAGCGGCAGGATTCAGTAATACTGAATCCTGCTGCTGCATGCCCCGGCATCACTTGGCATTTTGGTGGGCGCCAGCCCCAACTCGCTATTACACCAGAGAAAGTCCCTCTACATAAGAGTCAGTAGCTCTGAGCTTGATTTCTCTTCAAAAGTGAAAACGATACAAATGTATTTTTCATGACATTTTTATGTATTTAAAGTTTATTTTTCTTTAATTTTTTCTAGCTTATTATAACAAAAATACAATGTTTAGTACATACAGTACAGGGTACTAAAATAAGGCTGATTATGAAAGGTTTTAGTACTAAACGTAGGACATCGTGCCTAGAAAGATTTTTATAAAAGAAGTTAACTATATATAGTTATTATTCAGTAAGTTTATTTTTAAATCCAGCGATGGCCCAGTGGTCACGGCACAGACTTACGAGTCGTAGTTCGTGGGCTCAAGCCCAGGCAGGCCCATTACTTTGTGTAATTTTTTTATCACCTCTGCTTTCAAAACTGTGAGGAAAACATCCTGCGAAAACCATAGACAAGCAGAATATGTAACATCTATCAACCCGCACTGGGCCTGCCTGTTGGATGGCCCATTCCCTATCACGGAGAGGAGGCCTGTGTCCCTGCAGTGAGGGAGCATTATAAGCTGATTTTTGTGTTAGTTTAAAACTATTAAGGCTTTTGTTGATTTGTAACTAAGTAGTTGATTCTTCAGATTTTATAATCATGTTAAAACAAGTTTTCTTTTGACTCTATAATGTTTTTTTTTCTTGTATAACGTTAAGTGTTTTTTGATGTTCATAATGGTACCTCATTTTGATCTGTTCTTAAATTTTGAGAGGTATAAAACCGACGTTGCTGCGGCAAAATCATTGCCAATGCGTTTTGATACCAAATCGTTATGTTTTAAGGTTGATTTATTAAAATAAAAATTTTGAATCGTGACTTATTTGTTTTTATGTATTGATACCTGCCCCTTATTAATTGGCTTAAAGTACCCAAAACTCGTGTGGACCACAGTGTACAATTGGCCCAATGAGGATGAACATCGTCAGTTTATGGGGTGTCTGGGGAGCATGACGTGACTAAGTTCCATAAATACAGCTTTGTTATAACGTTAAAAAAGCTTGAATTAAAATCATTGCCGTAGAAGTGCGATTAAATAAAAATTCAGTATTGCGCAGCCAGTAATAATTTCCGAAACATAAACGTCTATTAAAAGCTGTGGTTAGTAATCCCGGTGTACGTTACCCCAACAGGAAAGTGGCTCCTGGAGTGATATGAGTGGAACGTATAATTAGAGCGTAATCTGCTGTGAATGTGCGCTACATAAAAAAACATGTGCGTGTCGTCGTTTTTGAAAAGAACGATTCCTGCTAGGGTAACGTTGTTCCAGCAGGAAAATTCTAAACAAATGATCGGAGTGAGAAATATTGATGGGCAGAGAGCTTATAGTTGTGCAAGAATGTGCGCTGAAAATATAATAAGTGGGTAATCAGGTTTTCGAGATATTGCATTTCCTGCTGGGGTAACGTTTTGCAGAATCGTGTATCTCTGAAACTATTGTATGTGCGCCTGTAGAATAAACATACACGAGTAGCTCTTGATTTGTGCGTATTTGTGCCGGAATTAGATTTAAGAAAATATTTATAGTTTTCAAGAAATCGCACTTTTTAGAAAACCCGAAAAAAAATCACAGCGCCTAAATGAGAAAACTTATAAGCTCGCTGACGAACTGTATTCAGTCCATCTTGACGCTTGTATTAACCATAAAAAGTTTCAAAAGTATACATGCTTGCGTTATCGAATAATATTGCTAAAAGTCAAAACGACGGTGTCATAACTTTGACGGCAAAATACGAGAAACCGGCAGCCGAATTGCGTAAAGAATCGATTCCTTCCCAAAAACGACTTTACGTATCAATATGCAATACGTAAAGTCGGTTTTGGGAAAGAATCGATTCCTTTGCTTTGGATAATATACTTACGCAATTCGGCTGCGGCTCAACCCAAGATGGTAGGTGTAAAGCACAAATAAGAGAGTTTAGTCAAAAATATATAGTGAAAATATTCAGCTTGGAATGTTTCGCATTAAGTAGATTTAAACACAAAACTAAGCATGTAAACAACGGCTGGTTATCCGACCAAATTCGAATGACTACAAAAAAGCGACGGATTCATACATAACGATGACCTTCTTAACTTTACTCACGAATCGGTTGAAACGTGTTGTGCCTGAGTACACTGAGGTAGAAAAGTATTAAAATAATTAACTTATTATTGGATTACATTCTACTAGCTGTTTCCGTGACGTGGCACTTGATTACGTTAGAACATTAGGAAAGTAGTGCCAAGGTATAAGCTATCTTCTTTATTCCAACTTTCATTAAAATACATTCAGAATTTTGTGGACACATCCAGACATTTTAATTTGCCTTTATAATATTAGTAAAAAAAATGTAATTGTAATTTAAAGACCAAAAATTTGATGGTGGTTGTTTGACTAATAGGTACCAATTGAGTAGTAATTATTTACCAAATATGGAAACGATTGGCGTCGGGGTCCTGCGGTAGTCACGGACATGGTTGCGAAGATATTTAAAATCCTGCTGCGGTAACGTTTGCACGATTGCTGCATCTCGGATTTGACTAAACGGATGATTATAATTTTTGTACATGACATCTGGCTAATTAGTTATAAACTGGTACGCAATAATAGAATCCACAATATTGCACCGTTTTGAAGTTATTGTAGTAAATAGAAATATGCTTTAATAGGTCCTAGCACTTCCAATAAGCGGTCCAAAGTCTAACTTAAAACGCTATTATATAGGTAATTACTGCCTATAAATGGTACTGAAGTTTCATTAGTATCCTTTATGTAATTAAAAAGTTATGATGAAACTTCAATTTGTACCGGCCACGGCGCGCAGCTGAGTTATTTGAAGACCGATTAACCGAGTTTCCTGTAGTTGTGGTAACTGAATCTTATATCAATAATTAGATATATAGTTCAATTGAACTATATATCTAATTATTGAAATATCAGACTTGTACATTATTAATTAACGAGATAATCGAAAAACAATACTTATGCGTGGTAACCCGACTAAATCTAGAATGTTATAAAAAAGCGGCCGCGCAATACATTATACCAACCTTCTAAAATTATTAGCATAATTGTCCTTAAAAGTTGGTACAGTCACGAATGAAATTAGTTTGTTGAAAATCATTACGCTACTAACAAAAAGCCAAGCAGAGTGACTGTGGCGTGGGGGTATTGCGTTTGTCTAGGACTTTTGAAGGATTAGGTTCTAATCTCATAAGTAACGATTATTTTGTGGTGGGACAACCTTTATATTACCTTGCTTTCGTATATGTGTGTCTCTAGTAAACCGTTTTCCAAGCACTTTTTGGCATCCGACTAAGCTGAAACTTGGTGTATCTTTGTAAATATTGAAGTTATATGGTTCAATGGAGCTGGTACCGTGATGAGTCGGAAGGTGGCTATAGCAACACCTCAACCAGACAGCACCATCGAGTTTGGATTCATTGGATGTGTATTGACAAAATGTAAGTACATTTAGTACCTTTCAGTTCAAAAAGCTTGTTACTTATTGCTTATCATATCTTATCTTATCTTACTCATTCATTATCTTATTATTAACATGAAATTCTTACATACCTAATTGTTTTTGAATTCATGGTATTCTTTTTGTGAATCAGTAATGGCTCAACCGATTTTCATGATCTTTGATTTGTTGCATTTGTCTCCATTTGTAAAATTAGGCCTCCTCCTGCCTCGCTCTTAAATTAGGCCTAATTTAATAGCGAGGCAGCTCAAAACTCTTTCGCTAGGTTTGAAGCTGGCCGCATGGCGCTTGATGGTTGTCGCACTGACATGTCGTGTACTATTATTCTCTATTTTACTCTTTGACTGTCACACTTGATGCTCTGCGTGTCGCATAACGTTCATGGTAAGCGAATTTTATTTTTTTGAATTGTTGGTTGGTTGGCTCAATAATAGGTTAGGTTCTGCTCTGTATTGTTTTGTTCAATTAAATCTTTGTTTGCTTTGGTAAATATAATTTAGATGCTTTCATTTTCTTTGTCGTTGTGTTCATATCGTGCTTCTCACACAGACAACTTGTGCTTATGCCGAGTTTTTTAACGTACTCACTCGTAATAATGTAAACTATATACAAAAAATAAAATATAAAATTTATACAAAAAAAACCCGGCCAAGTGCGAGTCGGAATTGCGCACGAAGGGTTCCGTACCATTATCGTATTTGTTGTTATAGCGGCAACAGAAATACATCATCTGTGAAAATATAAACTGTCTAGCTATCAAGGTTCATGAGATACAGCCTGCAGCCTAATTACGTAATTGAATTCTCCAAAGCAAACAAGTCGATTCTTTCCCAAAAACAACTTTACGTATTGCATATTACACTCTGAAACGGAAAGGTTATGCTCCTTTCCATTACCAATATTTTGACGTAGAATTTATTGTAAAGAATGAACGAAAGCGGAAGAATCGAGATAAAACTTCACTATTGGTATTGGGTAATGTTCGAGTTTGATGAAACATAACGCAGTAGATGAACTTCAACTCAAAGGAGGATGTTTGTACTTTTTCCAAAATAGTTCCGCAATACCGAAAAAGTTGAAAGAAACGATTCTGACTCTTTGAAGGAATCGACTCGTTTGCTTTGGAGAATTCACTTACGCAATTAGGCTGCTGGACGAAGGCGTTCTTGTGGTAAGTTACCCATTAATGTGGATACGACCTAACCCTTCATACTATGACACAGAACACACTTATGATCAGGCCTTCGCCAAGTTGCGACCTCCTATTGGCCAGTAAGATTCCCTAATGGAAGCTAGCAGTAACTGCGGGCCAGCGTGCATCAGCCTTCGGTGCTCGAAATTAAATAATAATTTTGTAAACTCATGAGTGGACTGTAAAAAAATAGGGTGCTTTTTACTATAAACAAAATTAGAATTATCGAGACGTCCTCCTACTCGCATTATATTTTTGTCGTCCAAAAAAACATTGAACTTTAGAAGGGCGCTCCCTTTAGGTAAGCCTTTTATTTAAAAGTAATTCATACTCGGGAAACGATTGAGATTGACTTTGAATAATGACTACATTTAATGCATCTTGTAAATCATCATGTGACAAATAATTAGTCTTTGGATAATGTTTTCTACATGACTTAATAAATCACAATAAATAAGCAACAGAACGTATAAGCCGTGAGTAATTAGAAAAACGACTAAAATCAATTAAACCCTCACCTTTTAAATAATTAATAACAGCATTTAACACATTAGGTCGAGTCTCCGTAACGTTTCTAATCCTGGACATTTAATGTAGGAAGGCCACTCAGACGGGTTTAGTCCTAAGAATGTTGGTCCATACCACCACAGATCTGAACCCTGCAGAACACTGATTGCCACACCACGAGAAATTAGGTCTGCTGGGTTTTGATCAGTTGGGACGTGCCGCCTAGGGCATGTAATATCGGATGATGTTCGATTCCGGAACTGAGTTACGATACTACTGGTTCAATTCCGGAATTCCGGAGTCAGTACCGGAATTAGAAAAAGGTACAAGAATTAAGAAAAAATAACAATAAATCAGGATTAAAATGTTTTATTAAATCAAATCTTATTTGAAATTTTGTTTCCAAATCTACAAAATTCTTGCCTGAGAGATCAATTAAACAGTCTTATTATAAAAAATGATCAACTTTTCAATAATATTTTAGCAAAATCAACATGTGCTTTTTTAGTGACACCACCAACAGTTTTCAAAATCTTTTGACATATTTTACATTTCGCTGACTGGCCATCATTTGCACGGAGAAAATAATTCCATATGTTTGTTGATGTTCTTTACAAAATTCCGCATACTGAACTGCTTTCTTCGGAGTCGACCTTAAAATAAAAAAATATCTATATCTCATGATCCGTTTTAAACTACTAAACTGTAAGTATATACATTGTAGCACATGCAAAAAGACACAAAACATTTCCTTTCATTCAGTGGATATATGAACACAACTTTGTTGTTCCGCAAGAAAAGCGTTAAAAAAAGTTAATCCAACAAAAAAGTAACAAGATAAACTTGTCTATAAACATTCTGTACAAATTTATTACATTACTTTTATAACAATGACTACTTTGTAAATAAACAATAACTCAGATTAGTCACATTGTTTTATTACTTAAAATGTGAAGTTATGTTTTTATACTTTGAGTTTTTCCAGTAAATCTGTACACTGTGGCATGATAAAAATTAACTTCATTAATTGTTAATGAATTCAAAATACAGTACATTAAATAAGAAATCCAAAACTTACATATCTTCTATGGATTTTGATTTAGTTTGCGAAACACCGCCGCTGCACTGCAATATACTCCCGACTCCCGAGCGAGAACGGTGCGAACTGGTTAGCGACTGGCGTGGCGGGGTAACAAACAAACCAAACGCAGGCGTCGATGGCGGCAAATTCAAATCGAACTTCGCGCGCGGTAACAATTCGCAATAGTAAAAATAAGCAAATTCTGTTTCTGATTGTGGTATTTTTCTCAGTAATAATGAATAATTAAATGAGTATCGGATTGCGATATTAACTTCAATTCCGGAATTCTAATATCGAAAAAAAAACAGTCCGAAATTCCGGAGTTACGAAATCTCGGAATTCCGGGATCCATGCCCTAGTGCCGCCATGTACAGTTACCCGCCTTATCCAAAACTTCAGCAACGCGGTTGCGTACAAACGGCTGAAGTTTGGTAGGCATCATCTGTAGCCATCCCAATACGATGGTCGAATCAGTCCAACAATAGACCCGACTGATCTTCACTCGGAGTGACCTTCTCATAGAGACGCGAACCGACGCACCACATAACTCCAGTCGCGGGATTGTTGTAGGCTTTATGGCAGCCACTCGACTCTTGGCCATCAATAAACGAACCAAATGCTCACCCTTATCATTAACACTACGAATGTAGGCGCAAGCACCGTATGCGGACTCAGACGCATCTGTGAAAATATGGAGTTCTAGCTCCGTATATAAGTTGCAGACTACTATTCGTGGAATACGGAAATGATTTAAAAGAGGCAAAGACTTCATTATAGTATCCCAATGTTCACTAATCCCAATAGGTAATGGTTGATCCCGTTTAGGGGTCGTGGTCCAACTATAATGTCCAACTAGTTGGACTATGGGTCTTCGGTAGGGGCAGTTGTCCAACTAAAAATAATGATTGGACAATTGCCCCTACCGAAGACCCGTGGTCCAACTGACTTATTTTTAACCGACTTTCGAAAAAGGAAGAGGTTCTATGTTCGACTTCTTGTATGTTTTTTTTTTTTTTTTGTATGTTCACCGATATCTCCGTCAATTGTGGACCGATTTTGAAAATTCTTTTTTTGTTTGAAAGAGTATGTTCCGAAATTGGTCCCATTTTAATTTGGTGGAGTTCTGATGAAGAACTTCGAGGATATACAACAGAACTCTTCAATAAATAACGGCAAATCTCTCGGGATTGCTGCAATCGCATGTCAGTTTATTGTTTATACCATTTTATAACATAACATCACGCCAGTACGGTCTTAAGGGGTAAGCAGATCTCTCACTTGATCGGTTTTGTTCAAGTTTCATGACATTCGGGTAATCTATTCTGGCGTTATAGGAAACTTACTAAACAACTTGCCTATTAGGTAGGTACAACTAAAAAGTGAAAAATAAAAAACCTTTTTACAAAAAAATACCACCGACTTCCAAATAAGAAAACTACAAGAAGAAAAATAACTTTTTTTTGGAAGTCAGTGTCCATAACGCAAAAAAATACCTACGAAAGTCACCGACTTCCAAAAAAAAGTTATTTTTCTTCTTGTAGTTTTCTTATTTGGAAGTCGGTGGTATTTTTTTGTAAAAAGGTTTTTTATATTAATATATAAATAACTAAAATTGAAGTGGCGCTCGAAAAAAGCAATTGGTAGTATATATGTTGGAGACCTTGGCCCAGCATTGGGACATTTACCCCCCCGGTGGGTTCCCGCATTGCATAGGTTGCGGTGCCGTATGGGTGCCACCGCAACTGAGGCGGGCCGCGATGTGGTATGGTAGAGGCATCGCGGCTGAGGGTTGGAGGCTGCGGCGGGAGAGGAGTGCCGGTATTGCGGTGCGCCGCTCTCCCTATCCTCTGCGGCCGAAAAGTGGTAGGTGGCGGGGCCACTGTCCTGTCCCGTCACAGGGGGACCAAGGGTGCCACACACGGGGTCGCCTGGCACCCATGTGCCGGTTTGGTCCCTGGGGTGGTCACGGCGTGCAACGTGTTCTGGTGCGCCGGAGACGGGGGTTAGTCCCCATAGGAGGGTCCGGTGACGGACAGCCGCGGCGGGTTCGCGGATGTATGCTTACGCGTTCCCGTGTTCCCGCCATAAGCGGCAGAGGAGGACACCGTGGAGTTTTAGTGGGTTAGAGTCCCACATAACTGCACTATCTCCCCGTGGTAGTGCAGTATGCATGAGCATTTCTCCACGCAAAAAAAAAAAAAAAAATCTTTGGGACATTTAACAGCTAAATAAAACATAAAAACATTAATGTTATTGAATTACAATTATACATTTAAGAAAAATCATTATCAATCAAATTAACACTGTAATTAATTTAAAAAAATACTAGTTTTCTAAAGCATGCCCACAGTTATTTCACCAGTTAACATTTGTAACTGTATCTACATGATGTAATCATCATTTTCAATTTGGCATTTTCGTCTGAGAGCTACCTTTTTACTTCTCTTATTTTTGCAAGAGTTGTTATTTTTTCTAACACGTTTAGAAGCCACAACATTTTGACATATTTCGTGTTTAAAATACGAATCAGTTTTGCATGCGACACTACCAAAACATTATTTATTGTGTCTTTCACTAAACAGTAAACACGCTTCTAGCTCACAGAATTAGTCAAAATCGTAAAATGATGAATAATATAAATGATTAAAATAAATCAGTTGGACCACGGGTCTTCGGTAGGGGCAGTTATCCAAACATTATTTTTAGTTGGACAACTGCCCCTACCGAAGACCCGCAGCCTAATTGCGTAAGTATATTATCCAAAGCAAAAGAATCGATTCTTTCCCAAAACCGACTTTACATAGTGCATATTGATACGAAAAGTCGTTTTTGGGAAGGAATCGATTCTTTTGCTTTGGATAATATACTAACGCAATTAGGCTGCAGGTTATCCCTTTGAGAGCACGGGCGTAGATTATGCCGGCCCTATTATGTGTGCTAGTCGTCAAGGTCGTGGATGCAGGCTAGTGAAGGTGTACATCGCAATTTTTATTTGTTTTACAACCAAGGCCATCCATTTGGAGCTTGTTGGCAATTTAACTAGCAATAGTTACTTGCTAGCTTTGTATCGATTTATTTTTAGGAGAGGTAAACTCGTTGATAATTTTTCTCGGGTAACGGTACCTCATATGTCGGTGCGTACAACGACCTTTCTAAATTTTTAAAATTAAATAGTTCGTCCTTGGGTGATAGTGCAGCGAACGATGGAATAAGGTTCCACTTTATACCCGCTTATACCCCGCATTTCGGCGGACTCTGGGAGGCGGGTGTCAAGTCAACAAAATACCATCTTCAAAGAGTGTTGGGAAATTGTAATTTGACTTTTGAGGAGCTTTACACCGCACTAACTAAAATTGAAGCCATTTTGAACTCTCGTCCACTTACACCAGGACATTTTCTTGTTGGACGGCGTTTAACGTCGTTGCCGCAACCTGACTACCAGGACAACTCTGCCAACCATCTGTCTCGCTTCCAAAGGATTGAACAACTCCGTCAACACTTCTGGAGCAGATGGAGTAACGAGTATGTTGCAGAATTACAAGTGCGGTCCAAATGGCGTTCCTGCAAGGATCGGCTAAAACTAAACTCCTTAGTCGTGATTAAGGAGGATAGTCTTCCGCCTCTGAAGTGGAGACTTGGACGAATTGTGGCTGTTCACCCAGAAACGGATGGCATCGCTCGTGTCGCAGATATTCAGACGTCCACTGGTGTCGTTTGACGAGCCTTCAACCGAATCTGCCCATTGCCCGTGTCTTCGGAATCTGGTTTAAACCGTTGCTTTCAACGCCCGGGGGCATGTTGGAGCGCTTGATCATCACAGCATTTTATTTTTATTTTTTATTGGGACAATCCCACCGCACTATTCCCAAACCACTGCAACTCCTGAAAGCCAGAATCAACAGTGGCGACCACCAGAAAAGCGCCGAGGCAATGAAGCTCGACGAAGTCCCGGAGAATGAATTTAACTGTCTTGGATCATCACAGCATGGCAGGAACTCACTTAATGAGCAATTACCTCTAATTGCAATGCGCAAATGGATTCTTTTGTTCAAATTTCACTTGCTGTACTTAACCCGTGTAGTCAACACCGAATTATAGTATTTTTTTCTTGCACTGAGTATTTCTGCAGTTTTCATTCAGCAAATCCCTTAAATTCCCGCACAACTGGTAAAAGAATTTTCAAAATCGGTTTAGTAGATCCAGAGATTATAATACCCCCCTACAACGTCACAAACTACCTCTTTATAATATTAGTATAGATAAACATGGTATAATAGTACATTATGGTACAAGTGTGCAATGTTGGTGATTACCGCTGAGGCGCCATTGAGACCCGAGCCGTAGGTGAGGGTCTTAAGAGAGCCGAGGACGGTAATCATCAATACACACGTGTATCATACGACGTTTTTCAACACACTTGTGAAGAAAATAATACAAAAAAAACATTTTCAACAGTAAAAACGAGTTGTGAAAATTTTTTCACAATGGCGGGCAAAATTAATCAGTTTTCCTATGCGCGCGCATTAACAATGGCGATCGGCCATAGACTAAAAGAATGAGGTTTCTTTTTTTTTTGGTTTTTCGTGGATAGTGTTATAGCCACGTACAAAATAGGGAATTTCAATTTTTTTTTTTTTTTATTTGTGATGGGTTTGCTCTTGACTCTAGTCTAGGTCAAAGGTGACAGAGACAAAGTCGACGATGGAGTGAGCTTACCCAGAAGAAACCTATTCACTCTAACTTTGAAGAGATTCGGAGAGATTTTTATTAATTACAGAGCAAATAAAGTTTATATTTGAGTGAAAGTATTAATTTATTAAGCACGTACAAGTTGAAATTATCTATTTAAATACGAAGTTGCTTGAAATGAGCAAGCAATAAGTACATTAATTTATTTGTACTATTGAGCACGATCTTTTTTGTATCGAAACTTTTTTAAGAACAAAGCAACTCAACCAATAAATTAAAAAAAAACTATAACTCACTTGTGAATAATAGCAATGAAAAAGTCACAGTTTGATAACAGGTATCATTATGTGCCTAATTGCGGTGAAATTAGAGCCACTTTATGAGCAAGTGTGTTGAAAAAATAATATATACAATTGAATATTTCTAATCTTTTGACTAATAAAAAAACAAAATTACATACAAAGGGGGGAGGGAAAAGGACTCATTGCGCATCAAAAAATTCGTCAAAGAAATTTTGCTTGTTTTTCAGACTGTGGGTGCAACTACAGCCTGAGACAGCTTTTCTATTTTGGGAATAAATAGTGCGATCTTGTAAAGTATCATGCAGCCTACAAGAGTATATGGAGATGTAATAGCCAAGAACCAGCTTCGCGCACCAAGCAATTATGACTACAACTCAAATGAATCTAAGATTAATCGCTTTATTGCGCGCGCTCGCCCGCTCATGCAGAGCGACTGGAACGGCCATATCGAACTAACGGGCGAATGTCTTCTTGGGTTAGCTCTCTTTCAGGTAAGCACTCTCAACACAATTGAGAAAAAGATGCATGTAGCCTGGATAAAATCAAAGAAAGTCGAGGTTCATCGCATAGCCGATTTCAAGGATACGAAAGTATATCTGTTCCGCAGTTCGGATACTGTAACCATACCTGATTTGATGTTAAAACACATGCAATATCGAGGCCTAGAGCATTATGTGGCTGAATACACTCTTGTGTCTCAGTTACTTAACAAAATACTGATTAATGAGTTCAATGAGTCCATGAAAGATAATTGGATCCCCACATTCTCACCTCCTCTCGGAATGATTGGTTCGCTTCTGAACAAGAAGCTTAAGATATCACTGACAGGACCCAGCTTCGAGATTTCTGGAGGTTACTCTATGAAGGTGGATACTATTGGACAATGGCTCTTACTACTCTTACTAGAACGTGTTCGCCGACAGGTTTCTGCGGGCATTGGACTACGAACTCTCATATATTGCGTCTGCTGGTCCGCGCGTCTTATACAAGAGAACGATTTCGAAAGATTGCATTTAAGCGCAGCCGTGATAAAAATATGGTTACTCCAGAACACATGCCAAGATTGCGTATACAAAGATTTATGGAATATAAGAGCAGATTTCAAACATCACTTTAACATTGCCGATTCGTTTTCGGAATACTTCATTCTTCCGGATATGAAAACTTCCATTATAATTGGAGAGTGCCCTTCCAAAAACAACGTTAAGATAAGTAAGACTCGGGGGTTCCTCAGAACATTTGGAAACCATTCCTTTGTGACATCACCATATTCAAGTGTGAAGCTGCCAGTAAAGATAGGTGTACCTGAAAATGGGCCTATTGTGACCTTTCAGATGACTGGAAGACAAACCGCGACTGTACTGACCATGCTCGACCTTCATGCTAGAGTGTTGTGTGCAAGAAGAGACTGGAAGCAATGTAAACGAGCTTTCTCAGCATGTCTACGAGAAAGACGGGCTAATAATGGAACTTCACTTCTCTCTGTTATGCAGCAGATCGTGGAAGATCTTTTGGCCTTGTCGCGTCTGTCTCTTCACCTAAAGTGTGCAGTTTCTCATTTCGCTCTATTAATTTTCCGTGGTAGCTTAAGCGCCGAAATGCTTTCGGCCTATGGGAGATCCCGTGAGAGTGCGCGTAACTTTATCGTTCGGCATTGCTTCATATCCGGACCAACCCCAGATACCGTAGCTTACGCCGAAACAATGTACCACAATTATGCGTATGGTTCAATTGAGGAGAGAAGAGCTATAATTGAATACACAATTGAAGATTGTGAACATCGATACGAATTCTGTGCCGAGGGAATAGACCTCATGGATCGTTGGAATATTCCTGGGACTGCATGTAAGGATGAACTAACGGACAACTGTGGGGGTGCTACCCTTGTCTTCTCTTCGAGTCGAGGGCAAAGCTCAGATGATAATAATACAAATGAAGGCGAAGAAGAAGTGAAATTCGAAAAAGTGAGTTTCCCCAGCGACCGAAATGATCCTGGAGTGGCCATCAGCGAAAGCGGTGCTCCATTGAAACAAATCGAATTAGACATGCTCGATTTGAAAATAGACGCTGATACGCCCGAGAAACAAGAAACGATGAGCTCATTAAATAATGACTCGATATACTCAGATGCTCTAGATTATTTCTTCACTGAATATGGAAAAGATGACCCGTCCCCATCATCCGAATCAGTTATATCTCCTGATGAAGCTAGTAGCGTTACATATAATATGCCAAAACTAGAGAGAAATTAATGGATATCAACTACAACTCCAGTTACAATTATTCTTATACACAGGTTATGCTAAACATAAGTATACTAAGGCAGAGTTTCTCACTTGAATGAATTTTCAACAGCCAATCACAGCAGATAACTTGTGCTTGACAATTTGTTACGATAATTTAGAGGTGGGAAACTCGGCCTAAGACTGCATGACACACATAGAATATATTCTTTTTAGTTAATAATTATATTGCAATTCAACATGCATAACGTACCTAATTGTCAAGATATTTTTCGTATTTTTTTTTAACTTTAGTTTTCTTTAACTACATGAATTTCACTGAAATCTTGAGTTACTTTTTTCTTGTTACTTGTATGTCAGTTAAAAACATGAGCAATAATATTCGCTTAGAAACAGTACCTACAGCATGCCCTTTTGGCTCTCAAATACTCACAGTAACTCTAAGTTACCGAAAAGACAAAAATACAGATACCTAATTGGTCCCTAAGTATAATTTTTCATGCACGTTTATCATCAAGAAAATAGTATCATTATATATCATTTAGAAGTAAATTTTAATAAAACTCCGGAAACATTTATCAAAAACAGTTTTGTCTTACAATTCAAAGTTTTTCCAAAATAGGAATTAAAATGTCACATATTCCAGCATGCATGTTGTATTTTAAAACTTTATTCTAAGGAGACACCACGTAATAAGAAAGTTACCTGGGTAGAAAAAATATAATTCTATTCAGTCCATCAGTGATATTATCAAATAATATTGGAAAGGTATTTTTTGCTTTACCAAATCAATAAAAAATAACAATAATAAAGCGCATCAAAATTCAGGAGTGGGGGCTTGTGACGTCACTGTTTCAGTATAAAGTGTACTAACGGAGTGATTTCACACGATATTTCAACGCATTCATAATTTTACAATGCATGTCCTCGAAAAGAGCGTTTTCCAAGCAGTCAAACTGTGCGGAAAGTGTCACTTTTTTTTACTAGTGCTTTTTACTTTCCTGTACTATTTTAATTTTTAACTCCAACGTCAGCCCGCCGCGTAGAGTTTTTATTATTTGAGAAAAGTTTTAAAATTAGTTAAGTACAGATTATCATTCATATAAAAAGTAAAACAAAACTAATACGTCATTTAAGGCGTTTTTAATTACTCTAGATTTAGATTTTGATCAATAAATTAATTTTAATTATTCATTAAATATGTTTGGCAGAATTAATATTTTGCTCGTGCCTTTTTGCGTTATGACGTGACAGCTATTGCACATGCGCGGTAGAACTATGAACTATTAGTTAATCTGTGGATATGCTGAGCGCCCTTGAATAAGCGCCATTTTATTAATTTCTTGCTTGGTTCAGATATATTTTTTTATTTCCTCGCACAATGCATAGTAAAATGTTGTATGATACACGTGCGTAAGATGATTTCCGACTCGTGTCGATTTATCCACTCACTCGCTTTGCTCGCTCGTGAATAAAAATGCCACTCATCGGAAATCACCTACTTCCCGCACTTGTAGCATAAATAACTATTACGTGTCAAAAGAAAAATACATGTCTTTTATTTTTTTCAACACACTTGCTCATAAATTGGCTCTAATTAGGCACATAATGATAGCTATTATTCACAAGTGAGTTATAGTTTTTTTTATTTATTTATTTATATACACTTTATTGTACACCAAGATAAAAACAAAATTACATACGGAAACCTTAAAATTAAAACGAACATACAACAGGCGGCCTTATCGCGTTCTGCGATCTCTTCCAGGCAACCCAGCATGGATAGAGATAGCCTGGACACGACATGGGGTTGCACTTGGTGCAAGTTTGAATAAAACAATAAGTCACAAACATAAAAAGCACTAAATATAAAATACTAAAATAGATACATAAATACATACATACACATAAATACAGTCAAGAAAACAATACAGCTGCAACAAGAAGAAGATCACTGTGACAGGTAGTGCTCCTTCACCAGTCTTTTGAAGATCGGCAATGACTGCGCGCGTTTTATTGTTACAGGCAATGCATTCCATAGACGAGCGGCCTGGACAGTAAAAGATTTGTCCAGGAAGATAGTGGAATGCATTGGCATTTAAAGTTTCATGTTATCCGATGACCTAAGAACTCTAGTGTGCGGGTCACATAAAAACTGAAATCGATTTTTGAGGTAAAGAGGGGTAGATGGGAGAAATAGTATATTATACAGGAGGGAAAGAATATGAGCATTCCGGCGAAGGCGAATTGGCAACCACTTGAGTTTCTCGCGGAATTCTGAAACATGCTCATATTTGCGCAAACCAAATATGAACCTTATACAAAAATTTTGAAGACGCTCAAGTTTATCAAGTTGTAGTTCAGTGAGGTCAAGATAGCTGGCATCAGCATAATCAAGGATGGGTAGAAGAAGAGATTGAGCAAGCGCAATCTTGGTGGCAGTCGGCAGAAAATTACGCAGTCTCCTCAGAGACCCAGCAGATGCGAATAGCTTGCGGCTAACTTCCTGTAGCTGGGCAGTCCAAGAGAAGTTCTTGTCAATGAATATCCCCAGGTTCTTAACATTCTCGCTAAAGGGTACAACAGAGTTATCAAAAGAAACTTGGGGAAGAGTCGTCCAGTCGATCCTTGAGACCAATCTTGAACTGCCCACCACCATAACTTGCGTTTTTATAGGGTTCACCGTAAGGCCGTGCCTCTTGCTCCAGTCGCAGATACGGGCCAGATCACTATTTAGGGTCAAGATAGCCTCAGATAGATTACCAAGATTTTATCTCTTGTTGAAGATTTTATTTCTTGAGTTGCTTTGTTCTCAAAAAAGTTTCGATACAAAAAAAGTCAAATATATTTATTTCAATTAGGCCAGTAAGCGGCACTTTTGAACGTCATACATATATGAATTAAAATTTACAAGTAGTAAAAGTTGATTCTACCGTGCATTCGGAAAATCTCGTGCTCAATAGTACAAATAAATTAATAATAATTGCTTGCTCATTTCATGCAACTTCGTATTAAAATAGATTATTTCAACTTGTACGTGCTTAATAAATAAAACTTTCACTCAAATATAAATTTTATTTGCTTTGTAATAAAGAAAACTTGAAATTCCCCATTTTGTACGGTGCTAAAACGCTATCCGCGAAAAGGAAACCTCATTCTTTTAGTCTATGGCCGATCGCCATTGTTAGATGCGCGTGCATAGGAAAACTGATGAATATTGCCCACCATTGCGAAAAAAAATTCACGACTCATTTTCACTGTTGAAATTAGTTATTTTAGTATTATTTTCTTCACAAGTGTGTTAAAAAACTTCGTATGATACACGTGTGTATTGTTGATTACCGTCCTCGGCTCTCTTCAGACCCTCAACTAACGGCTCGGGTCTCAATGGCGCCTCAGCGGTAAGGCGGAAACACATTTGCGTGGCGTGGCGTGGCGTGGTGCATACTGGCGTGGCGCTGAGGCGTGGCGCTGAGTGTGCACACTAAGCTGGCGTGGCGCTGAGTGTGCACACTAAGCTGGCGTGTCGTGGCGCGCTCTGGCGCTATTTTTGAATTGGTATACATCGAACCTTTGCAACGTGTAGACGTATATAATAATAACTTCGAATTTGGATGATGATTTCGATGAAGACCTTCAATTTATTTCTATGCACCTGCCATGTTACATCTCCATCACCCTTCCACCACCTTGGTTGACTGGTAGGGAATACCTTAGGCTTTAAGTCTGCCTATGTACCTTTATGTTGCATCATCATTTCAGCCGTAAGACGTCCACTGCTGGACATAGGCCTCCCCCAGGCGTCTCCACATTGACCGATCCCGTGCGTCTCGCATCCAGCGCCTTCCCGCAACCTTAACCAGGTCATCGGTCCACCTAGTGGGAGGCCTTCCAACGTATCGTCTTCCGGTTCGCGGTCGCCATTCCAAAACTTTTCGGCCCCTTCGGCCATCCGTTCTGCGAGCAATGTGCCCTGCCCACTGCCACTTAAGTTTGGCAATTCTTCGGGCTATGTCGGTAACCCTGGTTCTCTTGCGGATCTCCACATTTCTGATTCGATCACGCAAGGAAAAAGCATAGCCCTCTTCATTGCCCTTTGAGTGACTGTAAGCTTTCTGATAAGGCCCATTGTAAGCGAACACGTCTCAGAGCCATAATATATGTCATCACTGGCAACACACACTGGTCATAGACTTTCGTCTTGAGACACTGTGGTAAGTTGGACGAGAAGATACCGCGCAACTTCCCGAACGCTGCCCAGCCGAGTCGGATTCGACGGTTGACCTCTTTCTCGAAGTTGGCCCTACCCAATTGGATCGTTTGTCCCAGGTAGACATAGTCGCCCACAACTTCGAGTATAGAGTCTCCGACCTTGAAAGGAGTGGGTGTAACATGGGCATTCACCATGACCTTGGTTTTGTACATGTTCATTTTAAGACCCACTCTTTCGGAAGCTCTACTGAGGTCATCGAGCATTTTACTGAGGCTCTCCATGGTCTCAGCCATGACCACTATGTCGTCGGCAAACCGAAGGTGAGTGATGTACTCGCCATTAACGTTGATGCCAAGCCCTTTCCAATCCAGAACCTTGAAGACATCCTCCAGCGCAGCAGTGAACAGTTTCGGAGAAATGACGTCTCCCTGTCTCACGCCGCGCCGGAGAAGAATTGGTTTCGAGGTCTGATGCTGAAGACGGACTGACATAGTGGCGTTCTTGTACAAACACTTCAACACTTCAATGTACCGGTAGTCGATCTGGCACCGTTGGAGAGACTGCAGTACAGCCCAAGTCTCGATCGAATCGAAGGCTTTCTCGTAGTCCACAAACGCTAAACAGAGAGGCAGGTTATACTCTTCGGTCTTCTGTATAACCTGCCGCAGCGTATGTATGTGGTCTACCATGCTAAAGCCTTTTCGGAATCCGGCTTGTTCGGGAGGCTGGAAATCGTCAAACCTGCGCGCGAGACGATTCGTGATGACTCTTGAAAACAACTTGTAGACATGGCTAAGAAGTGAGATGGGCCTATAGTTCTTCAGCCGGGCATTGTCGCCCTTCTTGAAGAATAGTACCACCACACCCCTGCACCATACCTGTGGCGTTTTGCCCTCGAGTATGACGGAATCAAACAGCTTCTGAAGGGCCTTAAGGACCGGTTTTCCACCCGCCTTCAGGAGTTCAGCCGTGATTCCGTCATCACCCGGCGCCTTGTTGTTTTTAAGCTGTTTCAGAGCCATCCTAATCTCGTACAGGCTGACGTCCGGAATATCGTCGGTATAGTGTCGGGTCAATCTAGCTCTTGGGTCGTTTGCTAGACTCGCAACGGGCTTGCTGATTGATGTGTACAACTGCCCATAGAATGTCTCGATCTCCCCCAGAATCTCCGGTTTGGCGGATACGATCCTGCCATCGTCGGTCTTCAGTTTCGTGAGCTGGCTCTGCCCAATAGCCAGATCCCTTGAAAAACCTTGGAGCCTTTATTTTGCTCAATCGCGTCTTTAATACGCTCGGTATTAAAGCGTATTTGCACGCTTCATCTGAAGACTGCAGGATCATCTCACGCCTCTCCTTCATAAGCTTGAGGGTATGATCAGACACCTTTTTCTTTTTATCTGTACGACGGGTCTTGAAAAACTTAGACCCGACCGTATGGACAGCTTCCACGAACCCGTCGGCGTAGTCGTCCACGGAGCTCCCTAGGCACTCGAAACGATTCTGGAGTTCGAGCTGAAAGCTTTCGGGGTTTTGGACCTGGATCTGTGCTGGACGGAGCGTGGACTTCATCAGTCGAGACCTTTCAAGCTTAATATTAATGTTCAATGTGCCTCTTACCATGCGGTGATCGCTCCCGGTTTTTACCGAATTGATCACAGAGACATCATTGAACATTTGCTTCTTGGTTGACATGATGAAGTCGATCTCATTTTTTGTTGCACCATCGGGGCTCTGCCAGGTCCACTTCCTGTGTTCACGCTTTTTGAAGAAGGAGTTCATCATAAAGAGGCCCTCCTTCTCCATAAAACTGGCCAGTAGGTGACCCCGGTGGTTCCGTCGTCCAACTCCAAATTGCCCCACTTGCAGCTCATCCTCGTCTCGTTTGCCCAGTTTCGCGTTGAAGTCCCCCATGACAACGGTGAAGTGAGTTTTGAAACCATGCATGGCTCTGGAGATATCCTCATACATGGTCTCTACTTCGTCGTCGGGGTGTGCCGAGGTTGGGGCGTAGACCTGTATGACCTTCAGCGAATATCTTGAGGATATTCTGAGTATAAGGCACGCCACCCTGGTCGACACACTCTCGATCTTCACCACGTTGTTCACAAGGGACTTGTGGACGATAAACCCGACACCACCCTGGGACTGCCGGTCACCCTCTCGGAAATAGAGCAGGTTACCGGATTTGAGGATTATCGAGTCCTCCCCCTCTCTTCGGACTTCCGATAACCCTATAATACTCCATCGCAACCTGCTCAATTCCTCTTCGAGTTCGGTAATCTTCTCGTCGGTCCGAAGTGTGCGCGTGTTGTACGTTGCCAGGTACAGTCGTCGGTAATTCTTTGGGTAGCCGGATCTCGTCCGGAGATTCTTGGCACCCCTTGCCATGCCGTAACCTCGACCGCTACCGTAGTCGAGGGTAGGCATGCTGCCGGGCACTAGGGGCCATTTTTTATTTGTGCTTTTCATGGGGGGGTTTTTGCCATAATCACCACGCTTGGCAGGCGGGTTGGCGATCGCAGTATGGTTGTTGTAGAAGCACAGAGAACGCTGCTGCCCATTCTCTGGTTTGTCCCTTAGTCGCCTCTTACGACACCCACGGGAAGACATGGGATGGTGAAATTCTTTACGTCCGGCACCATACGGAACATATGTTGCATGAAATGTTAATAAATAAATGAATTTCTCCTAGCAATGAAACTCCTTTAGAGCAAAATCAATAAATTGTAGTTCTAAAAACTAAAAAACACGCTTTATTGGTAAGGATAATGGGACAAACTGTTTAAATTATTGCATTGTCATCGGTCCTTGATAAGTGTGCAAAGTTTCAAATCAATCCAACGTTTTGAAGTGGGTGAAAATCACGTTCAAAGATTACGTTACATTGATACATTGTTACA
This sequence comes from Orthosia incerta, assembly GCA_948252205.1. Lineage (NCBI taxonomy): Eukaryota > Metazoa > Arthropoda > Insecta > Lepidoptera > Noctuidae > Orthosia > Orthosia incerta. The sequence continues at coordinate 13,357,973 of OX411758.1, forward strand.
TTGATACATAGATACATACATACCAAGCTAATAAAAGCGTGTTAAAAAAAGAAGGAATGGCAATTTCAAATTAAAAAGTTTCTAGAACAAAAACATAAAAATTCGGTTTATTTACATTTTGATTATAATTATATGCGATTATCTCGGTAAAGTGTGGACCGATTAACATGATTCAAACGGATCAAATGGTTTTAGACCAAGACCTTTTATTTAAGCTGTGTACTTCTTTAAGTGAACAATTCACCATACTAAGAGATAAATAAGTTTTTTTTTTAATGTAATATGTATTAGTGAATAAGTCGTTGGAGTACCTAAAAAAAAAAAAAAATTAATACTAACCTTATCAAAAAATCTCCACAAACTAAAAATCACGATTTCAAGTTACTCGCGTAATTATTAACATGTATGATATCTCATATCAATTCTTTAAAAAACTATCTATATCAACTTTTAATATACAAATTAGTATTCTATATGATTGTACATGCTAGTTGGACATACAACAAAACAAATACAACACTCTAATTAGTGTCTAACAAGAAATAATTATCACTTACTAAGTACTTCGTCATTTGCTTACAATCTGTTTAGTTATCTTACTTACTAGTTGAAATCTTATCAGATGTACTTATCTAACACTTTATATACAGTTTTATGTATCTACTTTAGGTACATATGTACTTAAGGTACTTGAACGAGTAGGTATTGCCTAAACTTCGTTGTTTTAAATCTGTAACCACTGTTCTTGTTCATGAAATGTAATGTTTGTATGTCGTTTTGTGGCAATTAAATATTTTTTCTTTCTTTCTTTCTAATCAGCTTGTAGACGGGGTTTCGTCGCTGACAGTCGAGTAGACGGATTTTTGAATATATGAATGCAAGGAGTGCGTACCTTGCTGTATTCTTTGAACTTATACAATTAGGGTTCTTATCAAATGATCTTTATACTCCCTAGACTTTGTGTCATACAAAACTGTACATTGACGTACAAGTTCAATAAGCTCGGGGTGCGTCTGTTCCTGTGACTGATCGGCTCGAGCTCCTAGGCATGGAGTTGACATCCAGTCTCAACTTCGGCTCCTCCATTGAGTACAAAGCCCAAATCGCGGCCAAAAATCTGGGCATCCTAAATAGAGTGAAGCGATACTTTACGCCTGGACAGCTTTTAACCCTATACAAAGCGCAAGTCCGATCCTGCATGGAGTATTGCAGCCACCTTTGGGATGGTTCAGCTAAGTATCAGCTTGCCGCGCTTGACTCAGTGGAACGCAGAGCCAAGAGGCTCATTGGCGACGTTGAACTTGTGGACGCCAAGCTTCACAGCTTGGCTCATCTCCGCAAAGTTGCCTGCTTGTCGGTCTTCTACAGACTGTACTTCGGTGAATGTGCTCAAGAACTCCACGACCTCATCCCACCAGGCCCCTTCTACCATCGGACATCTAGACGCACTGCAAGTTATCATCCTTACCTTGTTGCCATTCCACCAATTCGAACCAAGCGCTTCCAAACATCCTTTATAATGCGCACAGCGAATGAATGGAACTCACTACCTGCGTCTGTGTTTCCGAACGCATTCAACCCGAATCTCTTCAAAGTTAGAGTGATCAGGCTTCTTCTGGGTAAGCTCACTCCATCCTAGACTCTGTCTCTGTCACCTATGACCTAGACTAGAGTCAAGAGCAAACCCATTACAAATAAAAAAAAAAAAAAAAAACTTACTAAGTAAGTCATTTGCTTACAATCTGTTTAGTTATCTTACTTACTAGTTGAAATCTTATCAGATGTACTTAACTAACATTTTATAAGTAATAATTAACATTTTATAAGTAAGTGATAATTATTTCTTGTTAGACACTAATTAGAGTGTTGTATTTGTTTTGTTGTATGTCCAACTAGCATGTACAATCATATAGAATCCTAATTTGAACATTAAAAATTGATATAGACAGTTTTTTAAAGGATTGATAAGAGATCATACATGTTAATAATTACGCGAGTAACTTGAAAACGTGATTTATTGTTTGTGGAGATTTTTTGATAAGGTTAGTATTAAATGAAAGGTATTGGTCTAAAACCATTTGATCCGTTTGAATCATGTTAATCGGTCCACACTTTTCCGAGATAATCGCATATCATTATAATCAAAATGTAAATAAACCGATTTTTTATGTTTTTGTCCAAGAAACTTAATTTGAAATTGCCATTCCTTCTTTTTTTTTGATTTTGCTCTAAAGGAGTTTCATTGCTAGGAGAAAATCATTTATTTATTAACATTTCATGCAACATAAAGGTACATCGGCAGACTTAAAGCCTAAGGTATTCTCTACCAGTCAACCAAGGTGGTGGAAGGGTGATGGAGATATAACATGGCAGGTGCATAGAAATAAATTGAAGGTCTTCATCGAAATCATCATCCGAATTCGAAGTTATTATTATATACGTCTACACGTTGCAAAGGTTCGATGTATACTAATTCAAAAATTGCGCCAGAGCGCGCCACGACACGCCAGCTTAGTGTGCACACTCAGCGCCACGCCAGTATGCGCCACGCCACGACACGCCACGCAAACGTGTTTCCGCCTAAACACATTTGCCTGGCGTGTCGTGTCGCGCCAGAGCGGTGGTGGGGGCTATGGCGCAATCGGTCGCGGGCAGTCCGCGCCACGCCAGAGCGCGCCACGCTGCGCCACGACACTCAAATGTGCCTCTAACCATACTAAATGTATGAAACCGATAGGCTTCTGGCGTGGCGCGCCACGACACGCCACGCAAATGTGTTTCCGCCTGTAATCACCAACATTACACACTTGTACCATAATGTACTATTATAACATTCCACCTCTAAAAAGCTTATTTTATTCACCGAAAACAGTGAATAAAAAGCACTTTTAGTCACTGTTTTGGTGTTTGAATTTAGAACGCACCAATATATTCAAACTCCATCTCAATGCTATACAACCTCCTTGCGCAAAAAATACTTGATACAAACTACTTTTGCAAAGAAGACTCGAATTCATCGATTTAATTTTGAGTTTGTTAAGATTTTAATAATGATTTTGATTTTAGTCTAGCTATAGGATATTTAGTGAATACTTATTTAGATTATTTGATATTAATATTAATTGATATTATTCGCATTGGTGTTTAATTAATTATAATTTTGTAACGTAATGGAGGTGGTCACTTGCCCCTGAAACACAGGTGCTGTTACCTAGCTCAGGGGTCAGGGTTTCACATTTTTTGTAAATATTGAAGTTAATAAACCATTAATTTATTATTATTCCTTGTGCTTTTCGCTTAAATCTGTCTTGTTCTCGTAGTCATGGTATAAAATATAGTATGCAACTCTTGAATAAAACGAATTTATATTGAGGACCATGAATCACTCGCGTCGCTCAGGATTCTAACACTTGAATACGGTCGTGATTCAGCCGTTACAATACTTCACTTGCTCGAGATTCATATAAGGCCCTCACTTTAAATCCGTCCTTTATTCACTAGTTGCATAATATACTATTATTAATCTACCTGCACTGTGCCCGCGTGGTGGATTACGGCCCATTCCCTCTCACAGAGAGGAGGCCTGTGTCCCAGCAGTGGGATCATTAATAGGCTGATGATGTGATGTGATGTGAATCTACTTGACGGACTAAAAACAAATTTTCAGTGAACATCCTAGGGAACCAAACCGAAATTTGGAACCATTGGTAACCAGTAGTATTGTTGTTAACTACGCATAAAAAACTGGGCCTCACTGGAATAACGAGCCAACTTTTGTGTTGAACCTTTCACAAATCAGATGCGAGCCGTTTATATGTTAAAATAAATTGTAGTTCTAAAAACTAAAAAACACGCTTTAATAGTAAGGATAATGGGACAAACTGTTTAAATTATTGCATTGTCATCGGTCCTTGATAAGTGTGCAAAGTTTCAAATCAATCCAACGTTTTGAAGTGGGTGAAAATCACGTTCAAAGATTCCGTTACATTGATACATAGATACATACATACCAAGCTAATAAAAGCGTGTTAAAAACACTTTACAATGCATGTCCTCGAAAAGAGCGTTTTCCAAGCAGCCAAACTGTGCGGAAAGTGTCACTTTTTTTTACTAGTGCTTTTTACTTTCCTGTACTTTTTTAATTTTTAATTCCAACGTCAGCCCGCCGCATAGAGTTTTTATTATATGAGAAAAGTTTTAAAAATTAGTTAAGTACATATTATCAATCATATAAAAGGTAAAACAAAACTAATACTTCATTTAAGGCGTTTTTATTACTCTAGATTTTGATTTTGATCAATAAATTAATTTTAAATAAGTATTCATTAAATATGTTTGGCAGAATGAATATTTTGCTCGTGCCTTTTTGCGTTACGACGTGACAGCTTTTATTAGTTAATCTGTGGATATGCTGAGCGCCTTTGAATAAGCGCCATTTTATTAATTTCTTGCTTGGTTCAGATATATTTTTTTATTTCCTCGCACAATGCATAGTAAAATGTTGTATGATACACGTGCGTAAGATGATTTCCGACTCGTCTCGATTTATCCACTCACTCGCTTCGCTCGCTCGTGAATAAAAATAGCACTCATCGGAAATCACATACTTCCCGCACTTGTAGCATAAATAACTATACCTACTCCAACGTGGTATTGATTTTTTCATAGATAGAAGTAGTAATCCAACATCCCGGATGTTTCTGAATTCTTTCTACAAGACGTGAGGGAGTAAGTAGTACCCTAAGCACCTGGCACTTGTAAATTGGCCGTTGCCCCGAGTTACCAATTATGCGTAAGTTCAAAGTACATACTAACACTACTCAATCAATCCCAAATATTTTTTGGAGAAACGTTGGGGGCGTTGGGATCTTGCTCTATATCTCTACCTTTAGTGATTGCAGCAACTTATAAGGCCTCCCATACACCTACAATATTATTGTGCAATATTGGCGATTGCGCAATACAATTAAACGCTAGTAATACTTGCAGATCTAGGTGTAATAACAGTAAAAATTGTGGTGTAGTATTGAAAGACTGCATACAATATTATTGCACAATAATATAGTGTCTGTGGGACCCTTTACATTTCTATTATTGACACCTTTATTGCTATGTACTAACGATTATTATTTTTTCTGTCGATTAAAACATTATGCGTATTAAAATTGCACATTTGAATTTATAGTTAACAAAGCGGCTCAAAGAAAAGAATCTAGTGCAAAGACAGAAGTCCAGAAATGTGACGGTAAACTACCAGGGGGGTGACCATAAGCTCTTAGAGCAAGGTTATTTTGAGTGCGTAAGGGACAGATGTATATGACTTGTATACACCTATCTTTTTGACAGTCGATCTATGGTAGTTTTGACACATCAGGATACGGGGGCAGAAAGGCATTGTCAAAGATTATCATCAACAATACATTTATTAAATCTGTAGAAAAGTCGTTTTTGTACATCGAAAATAACTATTTCCAAAAGTTGAAAATTATATGGTTTATCTTTACTTGGTCAATTAATTTTAGTATAAATAATGCAATGCGGTATTATCACGGAACATTATGAATGAAGGACTCTTTGCATATTTTGATTCATCATAAAATAGCCACTTACTATGTAAACTATGTCAATAGTTTTTTTTTTTATTAGCAACAAATTGTTACTGCAGTAAATTAGGTTTTTAATACGTAGGTACTTAAGCTTGCAGCAGTGGTAAACCAGTAGGAAAGAAATACCTATCGCTCTTTAATGTTATTCATGTAACAACACAGAAGGTAGGTACTTTCAATATAGAATAGTAGTTTATGATACTGTTGCATAATAACTAGGGGTATTAAAACATGAGTGTGTGTTTAAAAACCGAGCCGTAGGCGAGGTTTTTAATAGTATTCACACGAATGTTTTAATACCTAGTTTTGTGCATGTACGGGACAACTATAAATGATACGATGTGATAGTTCATAATGATGATTTATTGATACAATGCTATAGCTAAATGATACAGCTTATGATAGCATGATTTAATTATATCGATCTGCTACGATATTAATTATGATAGTGAGTACACGCGGCGAAGACCGAACGCAAACTGAAGTAAATTGCGCACGCGGTACAAAACTGCTTATTTAACTTAAAATATATGAATTGTACGGGTGGACCGTACATGCTCCCAGGCACGAGAGACTAAACGCCGGGGCGAAACTCCGTGGCCGCGACAAATCGCGGCTCGGCGGACAGAGCTCCGGCAAGATCTCATGGCGACATGGAGAGAGCGACTGTCGCAACCCAGCGCTGGGCACGCCACAATTGCGGCGATAAGGCCCCTCTTTGAGGAGTGGCTTGAGAGGCGCTACGGCGTCCTCACCTTCCGCCTGACGCAGGTCCTCACCGGACACGGCTGTTTCGGGAGGTTCCTGTTCAGGATTAGGCGGGAGGAAACGCCCGGGTGTCACCATTGTGTGGATCGCCCGGAGGACACGGTGGAGCACACGGTGGAGATCTGCCCCGCTTGGGCTGGGCACCGCCGTGTCCTCGTGGAGGCGATTGGCGGTGGCAACCTCTCGCGTCCGGCCCTGGTTCAGGCCATGTTACGGAGCGAGAGGGTATGGGAAGCTGTCTCCTCCTTCTGCGAAGCAGTAATGCTCGCGAAGGAGGAGGCGGAACGCGTGAGGGAGACGCAACGGAGACGCCCTCACGCCCTTGGCCACCGCAGGAGACGCCCTGGGCGTCGGGGGTCGCAAGCCGATCCCCGGCCACCGTAGGCACGGGCTTGCGGACGGCGAGTAATGGGTAGCTCGCCGTCCGATAAGGACCAGGCCCGAGTCGACGGCGCGTTGTGTTCCACGCGCGCCTCAAAGAGATGTCAGCAGAATAGACGGGGTCCACGAGGGCCGATGCCTGTCTGGGTCGCGGATAAATTTGAAAAAGAGTTACCGCGGCCCTGGCTCAAGCAACTGAAGGAACACGGGTGGGTTTTAGTCAGTAAAAGTCTGACACACCCTCCCGCCTCACCCAGAGCGGGAGAAGTCATTGGATGATTTCCCACCCAAAAAAAAAAAAAAAAAAAAGGCACGAGAGACTAAGATAAAAATGAAAAGTAAAATATAAAATCAAAACCATAAAAAATGTAAGCATGTATGTGTACATAAAGAAAACAATTAATCGAAAACATAATTCGGGTAGATACGCGAAAAACTTAATTGGTAAAGTCTCTAAAAAGTCTTATTCATTTTCACTGAAAACAGATTCGCGGAACACAGGCGACGTAGCCTTGTTTTGTTTACGCGCACTGATTACACCCGAAATTGTACTGAGCTCAATTTCACTAGGTCCCGATTGCTCATTTACACTGATTCGCGGAACACTGATTACACTAGCACTCTGAAGCTGCTGACGAGTCGAGCGAGCGGGCAAAGCCACGCTGCGCACACGCCGAAGGCGCCGCCACACGTGCACGGCTCCTGCCGCGCACAGGGCGAACACCACTAAGTATATCACCGTGTAATGATGCACGTCGTGATATGAGAATCCGTCGTCCAAATCTTCATCAATGCTCGGTTCATCTGTCATATGATTCAACTTATCATAGACTTCCAATACCAGACCTTGAGTCTCGATGTGGGTATGGTCAGACTGTTCGTCGATTGCACCGATAGGTATCGATAAATTGATTATGTTGTTGATAGGTGGAATATCAATCCTCAGAACGTCTGCCGTAATCTTCAGAATGTTGGACAGCTTCTTATGTGAGTAAACTGTGTAAGTATCGCCTTTGATGACACATCCATCGCCGAGCATGATAACGCCAGCCTTAGTTAATTGTTCGGCCGTAACTTGATACTCGCATATGATTCGTATGGAGCACGGTCCGCAACAAAAATATAAATATGTGTTTAATTTATTAAGCTCTGTCCAACGGTTTGTGCAGATTGTAAATGCAGTACTGCAACTATTTGAATGCTGATCTCTGATGCAGAGGTCTTCATCCGATCTCATTTGATGAATCGGACCCTTCCAAGGGCAGATGTATGTTTCTGTTTCAACAATAGTTGTGTTGTTTTTCCATAAGGAAGCCAAACGCTTTTGATTACGTCTGATTTGTTAATTTCCTTGGCATAATTTTGAGCAAACTCGTCGTCTAAAACACCAAACAATAATAATAATAATTTTCATTAATTTACAATAATTTTCTGAAAAATAGCTGTAGCCACGCTCTTCAGATTCTTCTAACTGCTTATTTAACTTAAAATATATGAATTGTACGGGTGGACCGTACAGCTGGAATGTCCATTGTTGGGGTAGTTTTCTCACGGTGAGAGACAGACCACATCTTACTGTTGATAGATTTCTTGATGTGAAGATAAAGTTGTTCGTATTTGACGAACGACTTTTCGTATTCTTCATTTTCTTCAAACAACTCGCTATCAATCTCCCAATGTAACGAGTCTATTGTTGACCATCTTGATTGAATAGTCTGCAAAATATCTTCGAACTCCCATTTCTCAGATATTTTATCTAAATCGATGATAGCAATGGTACGCGAGAATGCCTTAAAATTGCTTTTCTGTTTACGCAGCATCTCTTCCAGCTTACTGCTGTTACCTTGCGAAGTGTAAAAAGCCGGAGACTTGGCCCTAAGCTTGCTGGTTGTTTGCTGTTGCCTGCCTCCTGCCTCTTGATCTGTAGATCCTCTCCCGTGCCCTTGACTCTCCGCTTCAGCTGCTTGCAATGTTGGGTACAGAGTAGTCGGTGCTTCGACAATCTTGGGATCGGTTATGGTGACCTTGTACTGCAGAATATAGGCACGTGCCTCGCTGTACAACTTCCTAGTTTTCTGATAATAATTTTCTGAAAAATAGCTGTAGCCACGCTCTTCAGATTCTTCTAACTGAATATGATTAGACTGGAACTCTTCCCAATATTTTTCGAGAAGCTCTAAACGTTTGCTGACGTAAATAGAGGTTTTTCTTTCAGCTCCATCCTTTTTAAAATTGCGCAAAAGCTGCTCAATGCCCTGCATAATCTTATTCTGATTTTCGATTAGGTCCTCCATTTCGGAGATGCTGATGTAGCTTTCGTGTTAAAAGGCTTGATAAAAGAAATCTATGATATTTCTATGAATCCTACTCGATTGTGTATTCCTTGCTTCGTCGACTAAGCTTGGAAAATGATATAAGATACCTTATGTTGATAAAATGATTTTATGCTTGGCTTGCTCGAGAATAGACACCCTTTTCATAAAACGCTTGATGATAGCTGATTGTAGTCTATTCGAATTGCTGATGATGCTGTATGCTGGTGTGGTCGAATGTATGCTGATGCAAGAACCACGCGATACGTGCTGCTAACCTCGCGGGCGAGTCCACTCGTAGACCAGCCGCTTCGCTGTTGCGATGATAATGATAGGTCACTCACCGGTATCTGCTGCTTGTTACCTGGTGGTTGGTACTGATAGTGATAGGTATATCCACTCTCTGATTCGGCGGAATGTTCACACGCACTTTGTAAAACACGCGGTAGGTCCCGCCAATACGGTGGCTCGAAGGACCATAAAGTTGTACGGGACAACTATAAATGATACGATGTGATAGTTCATAATGATGATTTATTGATACAATGCTATAGCTAAATGATACAGCTTATGATAGCATGATTTAATTATATCGATCTGCTACGATATTAATTATGATAGTGAGTACACGCGGCGAAGACCGAACGCAAACTGAAGTAAATTGCGCACGCGGTACAAAACTGCTTATTTAACTTAAAATATATGAATTGTACGGGTGGACCGTACAGTGCAGTTTCATACACTACTTTATCTACACTCATACATTTCGAGATTGAACCCACTAAATACCTTTTTTTTTGCATTTTCCATGCCATAATTTCGTGATAAATGCATCATTATAATAATCTCGACTTTGCTGGTAATTTAGATTATGAGTAAATTTCCTTCGCCGCTTATAAAACATTTGGCGGAGTCAAATCTTCACATTTACTAATATCAGACATATCAAGCATGAATTTTAAAAACTATGAATGGCGCCAAAACCCAGCACATCATCGCATTATCCGCGCATGCGCTAAGGCTTAGCACACGACGCACTGCGATATTTATTCACGAGATTTTTATCCGCCCATTCTGCGACCTATGGAATTGTATGAAGCTGCTCGCATTCCGGTCAAAAAATAATGCGGCAATAATACCGCATGAGCTACAGAATCCACCGCACCGCGGCGCAAATTTAATTCGCGCGAATATTTTGAGCTCTATGAACAGGAAGAAAGGGACAAAATTCGCGCGAAATAAAATCGCAGTGCGTGCTAAGCCTAAAGCGGGCATTGTCACAGACAATTTAAAATTGGAATCAAATCTTTTTATAATAGGTAATAAAATGGCATTACAAAAAAAAAAATTGATGGAAACTCCTTAGTAATTAACTTCTTGGATTTGTCCTGTATCGTAATAGAAAAAAAATTGTATTATAGCATTATTTTGATAGAGAAATAGTGTTATAATGAGATTATATTTTTAAATGTCAGTATTGTGTTTATAAAGTATGTCAATATAAACTCGTTTTGAAGTTTATAATTCGAATATTACGATATGAGAGTAGATAAAGATAATTATTCGAGTACCTACCTACCCACGTCATTAAGGTTACAATTAGTTTTACTGGGGGACTTTAATGCTCACCATCAGGAGTGGCTCTTCCCGTACCAGTGCACTGACCATGCTAGACGAGAGATGCGAAATCTTTCGCTGGCGCTTAATCTCACCCAGCTGGTGCAGGAGGCTACGAGGGTGCCGGATGTTGATTCGCATACGGCCAATTGCTTGGACCTTCTGCTGACAACAGATCCAGACCGATATTCAGTGCCGATTTCATCACCTTTGGGTAGTTCGGACCACTGTCTGGTGAAGTCTGTATCCGTCTGCTCCTCGCCCGATCCCAGCCCGAAAGGCACCCGGCGGGTTTGGCGGTACAGGTCAGCAGATTGGGATGGGATGCGATCTTTTTTCGCATGCTATCCTTGGCGGCCCACTTGCTTCTCTTCGGAAGATCCATCGTCATGCGCTGACGCCGTGACTGATGTGTTGCGCCAGGGGATGGAGTACTACATTCCATTCTCTGACGTAGCGCTTGTCGGCGTTGACCGACCATGGTTTGATGCTGAGTGCAACCGCGCAAATGCAGTTAAACACAAGGCTTACCTGGCATGGGTCGATGCTCGAGTGCACAAAGCGAGTGACGTAACTCAGAAGAAGAGAGCCTTCAACAGGGCTGCCAAGTCCTGCAAAAAGGCGATGCGAAGGGCACGTTTTGACCATATTAGCAGAATCGGGAACAAACTAGCTTCATACCCTGCTGGTAGCAAAGCGTTTTGGTCCCTGGCTAAGTCGGTTGAATCAAACTTCTGTCGCCCCTCACTACCACCACTGCTGAGACCCGACGGGTCACTGGCCCACTCCGCCGAGGACACGGCAAACTTGTTTGCCTCCCTTTTTGCGGAATCTTCGCGTCTGAACTCTGATGGCGCTCGGCCCCCTCCGTCTCCTGTTGGATGTGGGACAAGTATGTCGGATATTCGCATCCATCAGAGGGAGGTCTGTAGGGTGTTGCGTAACCTTGATGTGAACAAAGCTAGTGGCCCCGACTGGATACCGGCAATTGTACTGAAAACTTATGCGCCTGAATTGTCTTCGATCCTGACACGCCTATATCGCCTTTCGTTAGTGACTGGAAAGGTGCCGAAGGCTTGGAAGCAAGCCAACGTTCAGCCAGTCCCCAAAAAGGGTAGTCGGACAACTACAGACCCATCTCGGTAACGTCTATCCTCTGTAAGAGTATGGAACGTGTGCTGAACTAAAAGGCTTCCGCCGATATCGGTCAACTGGGGATCTTCTAGCGTATGCCATTCACGTCTGGAGTGAGGTCATCGAGAGGCACGGGGAAGTGCTTGCTGTCTCCCTTGACATCTCAAAGGCTTTCGACAGGGTCTGGCATGAGAGCCTTATTGGTAAGCTTCCTTCCTTCGGTCTGCCTAGTGGTCTGTGTGACTGGATTGCTGACTTCCTGAGGGAGAGGTCCATCCGAGTGGTTATCGATGGCTGCTCGTCCGGTCAGTTAGGTATTAACGCCGGAGTCCCTCAGGGGTCGGTGCTCTCGGCTACACTATTTTTGCTGCACATTAATGACCTGCTAAAACCCGGAACCTTTGGGTACGCAGATGACAGCACGGTTGCTGAGAGATACGTGTCCGGCGCACGGGCTACTGGGTCTGAGATCCGGTCTCTCCGGGAGGCCATGGTTGAGCGCTTGAACCTGTCTTTGGAGGCAGTCTCCGAATGGGGCGATGCCAATCTAGTCAGTTTCAATGCAGCTAAGACCCAGGCGTGTCTTTTTTCCGCAAAAAAGAGCCTATTCCACCCGGCTCCATCTTTCCGTGGTGTAACCGTGCCGATAACGGACTATCTCGACCTTCTTGGTGTTACTTTAACATCGACCCTCAATTTTGGTCCATTAATTGAGGCAAAGGCTCAGTTGGCTGTGAAAAAGTTAGGGATCCTTGCAAAGGTGAGACGGTACTTCACGCCTGAACAGCTGCTCAATTTGTATAAAGCGCAAGTTTGGTCATGCATGAAGTACTGCTCTCACCTCTGGGACGGATCTGCCAAATATCAACTTGATGCACTTGAGTCTATTGACAAACGGGCCAAGAGGCTTATCGGCCACGATGCACTGGTCGCCTCAAAGCTCCAGAGCCTTGAACATCGACGCCGAGTGGCCAGTCTGTCGGTTTTTTATCGGTTACATTTCGGGGAGTGTGCGATGGAACTGCACAATTTGATTCCGCCTAGTCCTTTCTATCACCGAACAACAAGAAGTACGGCAATGCGCCACCGGTACATGGTGGACGTCCCACCCATACGTACTAAGCGTTTTGCGAATACTTTCATTGTACGCACAGCTAAGGAGTGGAATTCCCTGCCGGAGTCTTTGTTCCCTGATAGCTACAACCTTGGGGTCTTCAAGTCAAGAGTGAATAGGTTACTTCTAGGAGAGCGTGCTTCACCGTCGACCACATCATCGCTTACCATCAGGCGAGATAGGGGTCAAACGCGAGCCTATCGATAAATAAAAATAAAAAAAAAATAAAAAAACACTAGTCAACGGCACGAACTATTTTGTAAATTATTTGCATTGTTGAACTACTAATTTATCCCTGTATGGTGGCCGTTTTGCAATTTTCCGTCTTCTTATGGTATTTATTCGCGCCCAAAAATGCGTTAAAATTAGTGTCGAAATGTGAAACTTTCGACGCTCATAACTTTTAAATATTTACTTTTTTCGTTTTTTTGTTTCCTTATAGGGCTAGATAATGATGTCCGTGACTACCGCAGGACCCCGACGCCAATCGTTTCCATATTTGGTAAATAATTACTACTCAATTGGTACCGATTAGTACTCGAACAACAAAATTGGTACCTTATTAGTTTTCGAGAAAATCGACTTTGAAGGTTTCCTGCGGTAGTCACGCTCCATTCAGCAGGACCACGATGAGTGTCGAAAACGGGTCATGCTACAGCTATTCTAAGTATAAAAATAATTACTACCCATAAATGTGATTCATTTCGTAAAAATAACAGAACTGAAACATTTGTATTTACCGAGAAATCAACGATGATAACTTTCTCTCGCTCGTTCAGCAGAATGACTGAAACTTTGAATGTTGATTCCAAGTTTGAGCAGCCTGCGCCTTTCCTCAAACCTTTAAAGAAAATTACTACCCAGCAAGATAAAATTGATACCCAAAATTCACAACTAGTACTCCAGTAGTTTACGAGACATACCATGCCATTAGTGGGGTGGCGGTAGTCACGGTGTTAAATTTTCATTTCAAGATTTCTTTATTAAAATCTCTGTGATTTCTTTCCAAATTTAAACAAAAAATACTACTCCTAAAGAAGTTATAGCGATCAAACATTCAGATACCTAAGTGTTGTATTTTTAGAGAAGTTAGCTTTCATTACTTTTTCATGCTCAATCTCCGCGTATAACCCGACCAAATTAAGTTGTCATTGAGCTGTTTAGATGTACACTCGTTTACATACATTTATGGATTTCGGAATGGACAATCCCGCCGCACTATTCCCACTGCAACTCCTGAAAGCCAGAATCAACAGTGGCAACCACCGCAAAAGCGGCAATGAAGCTCGACGAAGTCCCGGAGAAAGAATTTAACTGTCTTGGATCCCGCAACGAAAATAATCAGAAAAGAATAACGGAGGAGTAGGAAAAAAAAAACCACTTCCCTCCATATTAAGCAGGAGACAGAACAACCAAGGCCTAAAAATTTGTTCTAGTTTCCACAAGGTCCGTATAGTAAACCACTCCTGATGCAGCCTGTACATTATTCAACATAATATTGCGTTCATTCTACCAAAGAATACACTCCCATAAGATATGATGTGCAGATTGTACATATTCGCAGTCAGATGTAGAACACTGACATAAAGGCGAGGCAACGAGCTTGATGGAAAATAATTTACTTTTAAAGTTACCATGCCCCGTGAGAAATTGGGCAACACAGTGATCCACCTCCAGCAACGTCCTGGCCGCGAACGGATGGAAAGAATTGGTGGAGGTGTCGGCCCTTGATGGAATTATCCCACCTACTTTGCTATTCGGATAAAAGTTCCTCCCAGACGTCAATAGGTGGTTTAAATAATCTAGAGATTTTCTCACGGTCACTCCGCGTTAAAAAGTCCGTGTCCATGGTCTCTCGTGCGGAATAGTACATTGCAGCACGTCGCTGCACTTCAAGGTCGATCGGAAGTACGCCAGCAAGTACTGGTAAGGCCTCAGTACTAACCGTCCTGTATGCTTTGCATAAGAATATCAAAGCTAAACGCTGGCTTTGAAGTAATTTTCGTCGTACCGCCCCTATGGTGGCCCTATCAGCCCAAACAGGCGCCCCATAGCACATACAACCCTAGTAAGTAGCCCCATAAATAGTCTTTAATGTTAAAAAAGACAGACCCCACGTAGATTTAGATATTCTCGTTAAGGCATAGGAGTTTTTATTTGCTTTTTCACCGACCATTTTAATATGATCTGTAAATGCAAAATTCCTCTCTAACACTAGACCAAGATAGCACACGGACTGCTTCCTTTTCACGGGAACGTTATTAAATTTAATAGTAGGACACGATTTAAGATTACCCTTCAAAATGAGTTGAAAAGTTTTGTGCGGAGCAAAGGTCAGGCGGTTTCGATCGCGCCACTGTGATATTAATCGTAGGCAAGTGTCAGCCAAGTTCTCGAGTCCAGCTCGAGTATTTGATTGAATGAGCAGAAGACCGTCGTCCGCGTAACCGGTTAAGGAACAGCCGCTTGGAAGCGGAATCGCGAGGAAATCATCAAAGCCTAAATTCCATAAAGGCGGACCAATAACCGAACCCTGAGGACATCCCATGGTGAGAGACTTCGACATGGAATAATGGCCGAGTTTGAGTTTCGCGGAATCATTTAAAAAGTAAGAGTAAACTAGATTATATATATATCTATAGCAGCCCCGAGCTTTCATTTTAAGTAATAGCATTGGCCACCATGCGTTATCAAAAGCCCCAGAAATATCTAGAAAAATCCCAATTACGTACTTACGTTCAGATGTATTGTATTAACTATTTTCCTAACAGTAAGGGCCGCGTCTACGGTAGATTTGCCAGTAGTGAAACCGAATTGATTGTTATGAAATTTTGGTCCGTCCGGTAGCAAACGTGGAACGATAAGGCGCTCCAGGAGTTTTCCCAAAGATGGAAGTAATGTTATGGGCCGGTACGACTTTGGGTCGTCCGGGGGTTTGTCGCCACTTTTCGGGATGATTCGTATAAACCCGCGTCGCCATATACTAGGAAATACGCCCACCACAATACAACGGTTGTACACGGTTAAAATCGCATCACCGGCTGTTTTACACGCTTCTATAATCATCCGATTAGATATTTTATCTTCACCTGATGACTTGTTGAGTGGTAACCTCTTGACCACGTTAATAAATTCGTCAGTGGATGGAAGGTCTGACGCTGGTGATTCAGGTGGTACAGCTGCCCACGCTCTGATCTGTTGATGATAGTCGTTGTCATTAGCAAGTAAGTCATCAGGTATAAGCACGGGTATAAGAGTATTCAGCAAAACTTCAGTTGTTTCCTCAATACTGGTGGTGTGTTTATTATTTACTTTAATGTTCTGGACAAACGCGAGATCGACTGATCGATTGGCTTTAAACTCATTTTTTTTTTTTCTCATGATATAAAGGAGACCACGGACCCTCTTTATCTAATTTTTCTAATATTTTACGCAATGAAAAGAGGAATGGTAATAACAACAGTTCACTTTCTACAATTTTTATACAAACCGTGTACCTAGGCACATAACAAGAAAAAAAAATCGTTACCCATGGCCTAATACCTTTGTTAATGCCGTGGGTAGGTAGGTACTCTAATAATTATTTTTCTGTATTGTAAGTACCTAACTTCTGTGTTATACGAATATTATTCAAGAGCGATAGGTATTTCTTATTTATTTCTTTCCTACTGATTTATCATTGCTGCAAGCCTAAGTACCTACGTATTAAAAACCTAATTTACTGCAGTAACAATATGTTGCTAATAACGTAAGTTTAAAAGGGTTATATATGTAATAGGTGCCTTTATATGTGAATAATATGCATTGCAAAGGGCACATCACGCATATTTAAGGAAATATGTGTTTTCATATCAATGTGTAGGTACTACCTATTATGTTAGACAAACACATATATTCAAAATATCTAAATCAACTTGTAATAACGTTAACATTCAAAAGTCAAAAGTCAAAGCACTTTATTTCAAGTAGGCCAGTTACAGGCACTTTTGAATTGTCAAAAGACAAAATAAAATATTACAAAATTATGGTGCTACAGTCCCAGTCACAAGACATAATAACTGTGAAAGTACCGTAGATGCCCATTCCAAGGCGTAGATCTCTATGGAGAAGAACGGGCAAGAAACTCCATGGACACTCTTTTTCAATTAGGTAATTATTACAAATCATTTGTTACATCATTCATGATGAGATTACACATTATGTGAGAACGATGTAGAAAGTTAAAAGTGTCCATAGTAAATATAAAAAGACAATTCAGAAATAAAAAATTAGAATCAATTAAAATAAACCATGGCAGCTAAGAGAAGACCAGTCCCAACCGACAGCGCCCGTTCACGAACATGACACATGTATCAGCACCATTCAGCTCAACCATTTTGAAGGGAGCTAAATGATCCGACACACGCGCCACCATCGGCGAGACATTTGAGTGGGCATGACATACTCTCAACCACCGGAGTCATTCAAGTCAATAGAAGACGTAGGTATCTAGACAATGATAGCTCTGAAGTACATGGTACTCACACAATGCTGGCTATGCTGCTATATAATACTAGAAAGATTAACTCTATATAATGCAAAGATAGTAGCAATCTTCATCAGCGCCGACAATAACAGTAAACGATACCTACGACAGTCTTACCAAAAAATAAAATTAAAAAAATACACATAAAAACGAAATTAAAAAATAATAATATTTAACCTGACAGCAAGCTAATTTTGGTAAAAGATCACGAACATTGTCTTGAGTTCAACACAGCGACCAACTATGCTTATCATCTAAATAATCATTAATAGAATAGTATGCCTTAGAACAGAGATTAGCTTTTACTTTTGCTTTAAATGCGTTAAATGGCAAATCTAGAAAAGAAGACGGTAACTTGTTGTAAAAAGTTATACCAACCCCAACGAATGAACTATGCACCTTATGAAGTCGATGAAAGGGAGCTCGTAATTTGTCCTTATTTCTGGTGTTAAAGTTGTGAATATCACTATTGTTACTGTACAAATGAATGTTCTGCCTAATATATAAAATGTTGGCGAATATGTACTGTGAAGCCGCTGTGAGAATACCAATCTTTTAAAAAAAATCTCTTAGAGAAACACGCGCACCTAATTGGTAAATGGCACGAACAGCTCGTTTTTGAAGCACAAATATATTTTGAATATCAGCGGCTCTGCCCCACAGTAGAATACCGTAGGACATGATACTGTGAAAATAACTAAAGTAGACCAACCTTGCTGTATCAACGTCAGTGTATTGTCTAACCTTTCTGAGCTAAGTCTACCCGCTAGGCTTGATATATGTGGCCCCCATTGAATTTTTGAGTCTACTGTTATACCCAGAAACACAGCTGAATCAACAGTTTCGAGCTTCTCATTGCCGAGCACAATGTTGGGACCCAGATTTCTAACATTGGGCAAAGCGAACTTTATGCATTTAGTCTTCTTGGCATTAAGAACAAGATTATTTGTTGTGAACCAATCTGTGACCATTGATAGTGCGTTATTCACGTCATCAAAAACTTGTCTATTCCTATCTACTTTAAAGATCAGAGAAGTATCATCTGCAAACAGTACAACGTCGCAAATATCCTTTAAATAGAATGGCAGATCGTTAATATAAACCAGGAATAAAAACGGACCCAGTATTGAGCCTTGAGCTACACCCAGCTCAACAGGTAACCTGGAAGATTTAGCGCCATTAACGTCTACGCATTGGTATATATTAAGTAAATATGACTCAATTACATTTAGGGCTTCGTTTTGAACACCGTAATGACGTAGTTTACGCAAAAGCATTGAAATATTTCTGTAACTTTCGATTGCTAATTAACCCTAAAAATATATATTTTTTTATAATAAATTAGACTCTGTTTCATCCGCATTCTAATGCATATTAAAGAATGTTAAAACCCATCTTTGTATCCGACTGAAAGACTTCTATCTATGGTCATAAATTTACTGTATGATTGTTGGGCTGAGGGTATGCCAATGCCCGTATAATAATTAATAAAAAAACATACGCGCCAAGCCATAAAAAAGTTTTGGTCTAGAGATGGGCGTTTTCGGTTTTTTGCGCAAACGGTTATGTAACCGATAAACAGTTTTCATATTGATATCGAATACAGTTTTCAGATATCGATATCAGTAGTACAGCGATATGGTTCCTATCGGTTGTGAAGTTTGCGTTTTGTTCGTACGTTTTTGGATTGTTACGTTTTTAAGTTTAGAGTTATTCGTTCGTTCGTCGCAAGTAGTTTTGATTCGATACATACAGTTTTTGTGATATCGGTTATTTTGATATGGATATCGATATGATATGATATCGAAACCCATATCCGATATAAGTAACGTTTTGATATATCGGACCCATCCCTAATTGGTCCATAGGCAAAATAAAATGAGATTCAAAATTACCTATCTGAAGAAAATCGACGATTGAAAAATCGTCAATTAGCTAGTGCTGTTTGTAATAACTGAGTAGAACTTAAAATGAGCCCTGTATTATGAAAATACTTGATTACTTTGTGTGAAGTATAACATAAAGCCAGTTGCTCTCCGTTTGAACGCGTCTTGACTCAAGTTTTTTGACTAAACTTATGTAATCTAGATAATGTGCATGTAATAATATTAAAACTTAAAATAATTAATATGTGCTTACAAGTACGTATTTGAAATAGTAACCGATTGTATTGTATTCACAAGATTGAGCAGAAATATGCCATAATATTATTTAACATGTAACATAGTAATGTAACATGAAACTATGTAGTTATTTCTTATTTTTTTGTGACATAAATTATTATATTCTATTCTATTGTTATTTTTAGATTAAACTTGGATATGTGTAAAATCATATAAAGTCTTCTTATTTGAGACTTATCTTGAAAGAGTTTGTGTAAAGTCTGTCTGTTAAGTTTATAATTCAGCAATATATTTCTTTTTAATTGATTTTCTCATATAGTTCTAAGAATAATAAGAATATAACTAAAAATAAGAAATACCTATCGCTCTTTAATGATATTCATATAACAACACAGAAGGTAGGTAGGTAATAACAATACAGAAATATAATTATTAGAGTACCTACTCTACCCACGGCATTAACAAAGGTATTACTGGCCATGGGTAACGAAATGTTAATTTTTTTTCTTGTTAAGTACCTAGGTACACAGTTTTTATAAAAATTGTAGAAAGAGAACTGTTGTTGTTATAACCATTCCGAAATCCATAAATTTATGTACACGGGTACGGGTGTACATCTAAACAGCTCAATGCCATTGACAACTTAATTTGGTCGGGTTATACGCGGAGATTTAGTATGGAAAAGTAATGAAAGCTAATTTCTCTTAAAATACAACACTTAGGTATCTGAATGTTTGATCGCTATAACTTCTTTAGGAGTAGTAATTTTTTTTTTAATTTGGAAATAAATCACAGATTTTAATAAAGAAATCTTGAAATGAAAATTTAACACCGTGACTACCGCCACCCCACTAATGGCATGGTATATCTCGTAAACTACTGGAGTACTAGTTGTGAATTTTGGGTATCAATTTTATCTTGCTGGGTAGTAATTTTCTATATAGGTTTGAGGAAAGGCGCAGGCTGCTCAAACTTGGAATCAACATTCAAAGTCGTGGTCCTGCTGAATGAGCGAGCGAAAGTTATCATCGTTGATTTCTCGGTAAATATAATTGTTTCAGTTCTGCCTTTTTTACGAAATGAATCACATTTATGGGTAGTAATTATTTGTATACTTAGAATAGCATGCCCCCTTTTTCGGTGCTCACGGTGGTCCTGCTGAATGTAGCGTGACTACCATAATTATTTACTAATTACGGCAGCGATTGGCGTCGGGGTCCGAAGTAGTTGTAAGTTTATTTTTATGTTCGTGACTACCAACATACTATAACTGTCAAAATAACTGTGCACCTGGCGCTGTGACGTCACTCTGCCACTCACGTTACGTCAGAGTAAAATAATAAATACGGCGCTACGTACGTTACATAATTGACATAGAGTTCATTATGCTATGTACAATTTCGTTGCAAAAATTCGCTTCCATTCCATTCCGCGGCAATATAAATTGAGCCTTATGGGTTAGTGACGAGAAGTATCTACATCAATAAAACACCAATATAATAAAAAATCAGTTTTATTATCAAAAACAAAAGTCACACTTTCGGTGTAATTTGAAAAGAGTTCTTCGAAAAGTAACGAAAATTTTGACAAATAGTATTGAAACATAGTGAAATAAAAACAAATTATAAATAAATACTATTTATTTACACGTCTATGGCAATACATAAGGTACAGACATCTTTGGGCTTGCCCCTTAGCAAATAAAATGTCGGAAAATATTTAGAAGAAGCATTAAAAATGTCAAAATAGTTAAAAGGGTGCTGTGAGAACATTTCCATAATAAAAAGAACGTTGACATAATATTTAGGTCATAATATAAGTTAATAGAGAGACTAGTATTCAATGACACGTCGAAGTATATAAAATTAAAAGCTTAGCGCAGTTTCAAGGGAGGAATATTATATAAGGCAATATATTGCATTTTTTTTTACAATGCTGCCTTTGGACACGGGGTCTCATTGCTAATAAAGAAATTTTGGTTCAAATAAATCTCACTAGATGGCGCGACATGTACACACAATTCAATAGAATATAATAATTGTGTGTAAAATTAACATTTTCTGGAATTGAGCATAAAAATTATGGAATATTGGGCTCTTAATTTACATTTCAACGGATCATTTATAATTGATGCCAATAGATGACGCATTTTTATATTTCTAAGGCATTCCACTCGATTGCTGCAAAAAACTGTAAAAACGTGCAAAAATATACTATAAAACGAACCTTCACTGTATTTAAAGAAAAAAATATTCACGAACCTACTAAACCCTTTTACTTGCAAGTCGCTGCTAACACCATCTATTGCCGTGAAACGGGATCGAACGCGATTGATTTACTTACAAAAATAACAAGATTAATCAGATGAAAAACGCTAGTTACGTCGGCACGGTTTCTTTTTATGGGATGAGGCAGGCATCTGTATGCTAGTATTATATTATCTGTGCCTGAGGCATTGTAGGCGTTATAAGGGTTAGCTCACACTGAGACGCAACGCTACACGCATTTTTCACAATAGCGATGCAATAGATAACTGTATTTACTACACAAAATGGTACACATTCCGGAGACAGAATCCTAATATATCCCGCCGCATACGGGCAACGCGTCATGGCCGTTTTTTTTGTGCCGAATAGCGTAATTCGCTCATTGAGCGATATCAGTTTTTCAGACTAAGCTTTTTTTTTAAAGTACGTGCAGATTTACTTCTCGGTGTGAGTTGAACCTTATGCTGCATAAGGGTCAACTCACACCGAGAAGTAAGTTATGCCTGTTACACTATGGCTTTAAATACCTAATTTTTTTACCATCCATGTATATTTTGAGATTATTACTGGTCTGACATTCAATTACTATGTATTTGTTAAAGAAAACTAAAATTTTAAAGAATGAACCAGCACTAAGCTTAAATTCGGACAAAGTTCGATGCCACGATTTCACATAAAATTAATAAGAGTATTAATCCTTTTGCAAGTCTGCCCAATCGGGGTACTAACAATAATAAGGCCCCCGCAGAAAGGCGACAAAGATGCGACAAGCATTTCTCATAGAAAGAACAACTTCTATGGAAAAATGTTTTTGCAATGTGGGAGCCTTTAGTATACCTACTTAAACTTAAATATAAGCGTACTGACCTAATGTTACAATTATTTTAAAACGTAAAATACCGTGTTTTTAACAGAAATATCTTGAGGTATTCGTATTAGGATTTTATTGAATATTTTAAAATAAGCGTTTGTGTTTTAGGTATGATCTAAGAATACAAATATACTTGCGAAAATTCTTAGTTGACCTGTTTTCAATCTTATGGCTCTAGCACAAGGGCGAAAACTGGTCGACCGGGAACTTTTCTTAGTTACTATTTAGATAATCTTCCAAATGTTGCAACAAATCGCAAAGTCGTTTTTCTAAATTCAACTTACTCTTGTTAAGGATCTACCAGGAATTTAGATTTAAACCAAATTTACATGGCTATTGTTTGATACACAAATACTGATAATATCTGCAGCTTGAAAATACTATAAAAATGGCCAGACAATGCATGAGAAGTCTAGACAAGACGCATTATTCATACTTAGCCATATCAAAATTACAAATCTCAAAGAAAAAAACAAAAACAATCTTCCAAATAGCCACAATTTAAAACTGAAATAATCAAGAAAAAATTCTCAGAAAAGACTTCAAAAAGTTTAAAACTACTTAAAAATAAAACTTATCTTATTTTGAGGCTAGACTAAATTAGACTTTAAAAACAACGTTGGCACGGTCTTATAAATAAAAATTGAATATTCTAATTTAGTGAAAATATTCCTAATTTTCTAACTTATTTCACTATATTTTCTGCGTAAAAATCAAATGACTGATGTGAAATAAAAATTAAAAGATAATCTTTATTTTTGGTGGTAAATAAATTATATTGCATTTCAACATACTTAACGTAATTGTCAAGATATCTTTCGGTATTTTTTTTTATTTTAGTCTTCTTTTTGCAATTTTTAGTTTAGGAAAACTACATGAATTTTACTGAAATCTTGAGTCACTTTTTTGCTTCACTTGTAATGGTGCACCCACACAGGCTGTTAAAAATGTTTACAAACATTTTCTAACACTAATAAATTTACTAACAAATGTTAGGAAAATATTTGTAAACATTTTTAAACCGCCTGTGTGGGTGCACCATTACAAGTGAAGCAAAAAATATGAGCAATAATGTTCCCTTAGAAACAGTACAGCATGCTATTTTGGCGCTCAACTACTCAGTAACTGTATGTTACCGAAAATTGTTAAAGACAAAATAACCCTTTAACCTTGCTTCTTATACCTAATTGGTCCCAAACTTTATATAATTTGTCATGCACTCTTTCAACAAGAAAATAATGTAGTATCAAAAATAGTATCACTGAACAATAATATTAAAAGTAAATTTTAATTATGTATACATCATTTATTTCACATGCGATAGGTAAAATGTTTATCAAAAACAGTTTTGTCTTACAATTCAAAGATTTTCCAAAATAGGAATTAAAATGTCACATATTCCATGCATGTTGTATTTTAAAACTTTATTCTAAGACAACACGTAGGTTAGAAAAATTATAATTCTAATTAGTCCGTCAGTTTATCAAATAATATTGGACACGTATTTTTTGCTTTAGCAAATCAATAAAAAGTTACAATAATAAAGGGCATCAAAAATCAGGAGTGGGGGCTTGTGACGTCACTATGTCAGTATAAAATGTACGGAGTGACATCACACGATATTTCAACGCATTATATAGTAAACACGTGTCAAGATAAAAAAATTGTGTCCAATATTCTTCTAAATTAATCTACCTGCCGGACTAAAACTAATTTTCAGTTAAACTCCTACCGAACCGAAATTGTAAACCATTGGTTAGCACATTAGAGTTAACTACGCATAAAAAACTGGGCTTTACTGGAATAACGAGCTAACTTTTGTGTTAAACCTTTCAGAAATCAGATGTGAGCGGTTTATAAGTTAAACACACACTTAAGTTGACAAAACTTAAAACTACTGTAAAAATTCACAAATGCATTGCTCTTCACATTTCACATTGAGGTAGGTAATGTTTTTTCGCACTAAATTCTCGAATTACACACAATTTTAGTCAAGCACGAATCACTTACATCAAGGTTTTTGCTACAATTACGCTATTTTGGCGTAAGTAAAGACTTTTAAGACACGATCGGTACTATAACGCAACATATACGACACAAAAGCGAATCAAACACGCTAAACAAGCAAAAATACACCTTATCCATGAGCAACCTTTTTAAAACACTTCAAATTATATTTACACATTCGAAAGTCTTCAAATACTGATTGAACACAGAAAACACCCATTTTGACACTCTCGAGTTAGTTGCTAACACGAGATTATGTTTACAACATTGTATGACAAACTTAAGCTAACCTTGCAGCTAACTCTGAGTTAAGTATTTCGTGCAAGTGGGCCTTAGCATACTAAAGTTACTGTCTTTTCTAGCATAAATACAAAAAGCCTTTTTTCACATTTTTGGGGTATACTAGCACTTATTTTAGTGCATATGTATAGACTTTTTTTTCACTTTTTTGCGATACTAAATCACTTATTTTCGTGGTCTAAACTGTATTTCTTAGTCCAAATACCACGAAACCCCTTGTGTTCACGCTCCTGGATACAAAAGCACTTATGTTAGGGGTCCTCTTCAATCTAAGTACACATAAAAGTTAGGTGTTCCGCAGTATTTGGTGGCGAAGGCCTTCCCAGCGGCCGTGGGCGCGCTGAAGGCTATGTCGGCGGCTCGCAGTGCTTCACCGTACAGGAAGGATGCGCGCGCGCAGTCCAGCAGGCGCGCTGCCACGCCGGCGCGGCGGTGGTTTATGTGCGTCCATATTCGGGAGACACCGCATCTGAAAGTGGAATGGAGATCTTCATAAGCAATCCAAGAATATGATTTCTGATAGTAAAGATATTCGTCATCGTTTAAGGAACTAAAGTTTTTGCCAATTCTACTTGTTTACCGGAGCGGCTACTGAGAAGCTTAGTCCGCCTCTGACCAGTAAGCTTAAGACATCTGCTGAATGCGAAAGCACAGTACCAGCAGGCTTATTATTACGTAAGAAAGAGTAATCAGCAATCATCGCGCGATCAAACGCTTTATGTCATAAAAGTCGTATTTACCTACAGAGTGGGTATGGTAGGTCCTACACAATCGTTTGCTAATCGCTTGCTGTTTTTACCCGGCTGCAAGGAAAGGATTATGTTTTTCGAGCGTATCTTGTACGTTTGTATGTATGTAATATTCTTTATTACCTCATTACGCATAACTGATATATTGTGATAAATGTTAGCCTAGTTTAGTTGTAGTCTTTATTTTGAATTTTTTAAATGTCATGCATGCCTATAATCTGTATGATTGTTATGTAATTTTCACTTAAAATGTATTATTTTTTGGATGGTTTTAAGTAGTTGTACTGTTGGTGTGCTTAACTAAATAAAATAAAATATCTTTCAAACTACTGGCAGATTTTATAATTAAGACATCGTTAGATAGGTCTTGACCACCCAAGTGTTCTTAGCTAAGTGCCGTTAAAAAAAAGAAACAGCGCATTTTGGGCGCCATTTTTTTTTTCTTCTTCTTTCTCAACCATTGTGTGTTGGATTAAAAAGATGATTAATTCAACTATAAAGTGAGTTTTAATTAAAACAATATTTCCTTTATGTTCACGCCACGAACAGTTAGTACTCACTTGACAGGGTAATCTTCTACACTGCAGCAGTCAGGGTCACCAGGGATCAGCTTGTACGCCTTCGATTTGGGTTCCACGATCAGACACCCCACTATCTGCTTCTTTTCTATGTGTAAGTACGCCTGAAATACAATTGATAATAAGGGTTATTATATTACGTGGATCTAACAGACAAAATATCGATTTTATCTGCTTCACTAGCGTGCTTCACCGTCGACCACATTATTTATTTATTTATGTACACACAAAAAAACTTTACAGAGAAAATAAATAATACAGATTGAAGAGCACAAAGGTACTGCTTATTTCATTAGAAATTTCTTCCAGCAGACCTGCGACAGGAAAGTTAGATGATAAACGAAGACACAGTGTGTAGAAAGAACAAGGAAACTTAAAATAGACAAAAATAACTTAACTAATCTATAAATTACACATATACCTACCTTAACAAAATAAATATAGAAAATAAAAATACATATATATATACTCAATATATAAAATTACAAGATAGTGGAGAGGTTATGTTCTTTGACTTGTTTTTTGAATAAAGATACATTTTGGGAGTCATTATCGTTTACCATCAGGTGAGATAGAGAACAAATTCGAGACTATGGTAGTTAGAAAAAAAACTTGAGAGGTGTCAAGGGACACCCGGATGGAACGAAGTTCCTTTAGTATATATACATATGTGTATACACATATATATAAAAAAAAGTCGGGTTAGTTATACCATTTATTAAACGAGAACGCCTGGACGCATTTACATAATTTTTCATAGAGTCCGGCCGAAACTTCGGTTTCGGTTGAATTTGAATCGAGTTTCGGTTTCGGCGGCAAACCTGCCGAAACTACGACCGAAACCGCAACTGCATTCGGGAGATCTCGCGCTGTGATCGGTCATGACATGTCATGATTAGCGCGTTAAATTCCATCCAAGCGAGTAAACGATGAAGACATTTTGCCTCGTCGACGTGCCTAATCATGTCGTGACTGGATTATGTTTGCAGTTTGTTGTGACTTTTCGTGTGATTTATTTTGAATTCGGTAAGTTTTATTACGTGCATATAAGACTGACTGATTATAGTAACGTTTTCTTTATTTTACCCTCAAAAAATGATCCTTGTAAGGCAGTTTCGGTTTCGACCAAAACCAAAACTTTAGTCGAAATTCGGTTTCGGTCGTAAAAACCAGTTTCGGTCAGACACTTTTCATTGGTTCGATTTATCTCCGTCCCGAAAGTAACAGATTAACTTTAAAAATATCGGATATTAGATGTTCTTTTTTCCATACAAAATTCATTTTGCCGACATGTTTTGCGAACACAGCGCTATCTCTGATACACAGTTGGAATACATGGAAGGATTAAAAACTAAAAAAAATAGGTAGTTAGAGTACGGTGGGTAGGTAAGTAGTCAGTTGACGGGAACGAAGCCGCGGGCACAGCTAGTATTATAATAACTTACGGTATAACTATGGATCAGGTCCTTAGGCAGCTCGTTCCCGTAGCCCAGGTGAGGATGTACGACCCTGTTCAACAGCTGCTCCACTTTCTTCCAGCCTGTCTCTCCGCCGCGCACGCGGATACAGCGGGCGGTACCCGACCGGTGTACTACGCACTCGATTTTGAAACCCTGACAAGGAAGGAAGGTTTTTGTTTAAGTACAATTCTTAATAGAGCTTGTAAGAAAGAAGTCTTACTTTTCAGGCGTAAGGTTAGTATCACAGTACACACTTATTAACCGACTTTCCAGAACGGAGAAGGATTACGGAAGTCGGTGTCAAAAAACGAAGAAACGAAATAGTAAATTTCGTGTCGAGCATAAAAAGACGAAATTTTAACACGAGTGATGTAGCCAATAGCTACATGCGAATGTTAAAATAAAGCCTTTTTATGCGAGACACGAACGATTCTTTTTCTACTACCTACCTAATGAGCTTACTTAAGGGTACACTAGTCGACGGCACGAACTATTTTATGCGCGGGGTTAAAATGCATTTTATATCAACCGACAACACGTGCGGAAGAGATAGATGCTGTGATGAGCAGTAGGAAGCTAGTTCGCGTACGAATACACAATTTTTCAAATTTGTAGCTAAATGGATAACGATTTAGGACGAAACCGAGCGCGCGAAATTTTATAAACAGATCTTTAGCAGTCTAGATATCATGAAAAAACTACTAAATCTATCTGTTCAAAATAAAATTACTTGCATTGTTGAACTACTAATCTATCCCTGTGTCCCTGGAGGCCGTTCTGCAATTTGCCGTCTTCCTATGGTATTTATTTGCGCCCAAAAAAGCGTTAAATTTAGTGTCGACATGTGGAACTTTCGACGCTCATAACTTTCAAATGTTTATTTTTTTTTTACTTTTTGCTTCCATACAGGGCTAGATAATGATGAGACAAATTGATATAACTTTTTATTTTGAACGTACATCGTCAAACAGTGGAATAATCCCTAGACTACGTTTGTATGGAAGAATTTTCGATTAGTGTAACCTTAATTAAATGCAAATAAGTTCCATCAACAATTCATTAGAAACGTTCAGACTTAAAACCACAGACTATATACACACAACAGGTCTGTATCATTCTGCCAGTTACAAAATGATCCATACAAGTCATTTCGTAACTGTCATTTCGTAATTTTGTTTTTTTTTTAATTTTTATTTTATAACCTTGTGTCTAAATGTTCATATTTTGAAACTAATTTCTTAGACAATGTGTTACATACGAGTAATAGTCAAGGTACTAGAAAAACAGACTACCGTAACAAAACAATACATTTTGAAAAGTAGCATACGACCACGGTTAACCTCTGAACACCACTTTGAATATTTCAGAAAATGAATATTTTAGCGTGATTTTTCAGTAGTAGGGTTTTTGTTTATGAACTTTATTTTGTGTTTAAAGTATTTTGGGGTTTTTGCAGAGCCTGAAGGAACAAAATAACATAAATGCATACATACATAGCGATCAACAAACACTTTGCGACGCCGTAGTCGGGTAAAAAAATTGTTTACAATGCATGTCCTCGAAAAGAACGTTTTCCAAGCAGCCAAACTGTGCGGAAAGGTCACTTTTTTTTACTAGTGCTTTTTACTTTCCTGTACTTTTTTAATTTTTAACTTCAACGTGAGCCCGCCGCATAGAGTTTTTATTATTTGAGAAAAGTTTAAAAAATTTGTTAAGTACAGATTATCATTCATATAAAAGGTAAAACAAAACTAATACTTCATTTAAGGCGTTGTTAATTACTCTAGATTTAGATTTTGATCAATAAATTAATTTTAAATATGTTTGGCAGAATGAATATTTTGCTCGTGCCTTTTTGCGTTAGGACGTGACAGCTATTTGCACATGCGCAGTAGATATGCCCGAGGAACTATGAACTATTAGTTCATCTGTGGATATGCTGAGCGCCCTTGAATAAGCGCCATTTTATTAATTTCTTGCTTGGTTCAGATAACATTTTTTATTTCCTCGCACAATGCATAGTAAAATGTTGTATGATACTCGTGCGTAAGATGATTCGCGACTCGTGTCGATTTATACACTCACTCGCTTCGCTCGCTCGTGAATAAAAATACCATTTATCGGAAATCACCTACTTTCCGCACTTGTAGCATAAATATCTATTTCATGACTTTGACGGGATATGTCTCGCAAAAGATATGCTTGATAAAAATATGATGTACCAAACCCAACCTTCATTTTAAAATGCCTGTTCAATGATACCACACATGATGGGGTGGGGCGAATTTTTTTTGTCCTTTACTTCGTGCCCCCTAGAGGGCGCCATATTTAATATAATGTGACGTCATTTAGCCTATAACCGGACAAACAAGAAGCTTCCAACGACACCTCATTTGCAAATTATAATAACTTGTTTAGCAGTTATGAGAGATCAGATGAACATACATACACACATACCGATCAATAACATAACCCTCCTTTTTGCTTCGCCGTAGTCGGGTAATAAAAAACTTACATTGAATTTGAGTACATCTGTGGCGTTGTGATGCACCAAATGATCGTGCTCGTCTTGTATATCGCCGATCTGTAAATAAATGCAAATTGTGTGAAAATGTAGAACAATGTTAACAAATTGGAGCATCAGAAATTCAATTGATCGTACAATTTGGTATAGATCTGAAATATTCTTGGCTCTAAGTGACTTTGGTAGTGTGAGGACTCCTCACCTATTTAGAGGCAAACTCCTTGCCTATTATAAGACTGGTACAGATCACTATATAGTTTTGGAAGGTGATAAAAATCGGAACGTAAGGAAATAATTGAAAATGTTTGTTGATACAATATAATATATTAAAGTAATTTCTGTTTATTATTTAGAGCTCTCTGAGCTACTCCCTCAGATTTGGTGGTGGCGCCGGGTAAATAGGTGAAGAGTCCTCACAGTAGCGAGAAATGGGATAAGCCCAGTTGTAAACGACCCTTTGTGCCTATTGGCCTTGTTTGTTCTGTCTCCTGCTTGGTATGGACGGAAGTGGAAATTTTTATTTTTTCCTATCCTCCGTTATTCTTTTCAGATTAATTTCGTTGCGCGATCCAAGACAGTTAAATTCATTCTACGGGACTTCGTCGAGCTTCATTGCCTCGGCGCTTTTCTGGTGGTCACCACTGTTGATTCTGGCTTTCAGGAGTTGCAGTGGTTTGGGAATAGTGCGGTGGGATTGTTACCTGATAAATAGCGCCGCACTCAGCACACTGCGTGGCGCCGAACTTCTTCTGTCCCGCGTCTATCACGTACTGGTCGTCGCCAGTCTTGATCAACGAGCGCTTACTGCTCTTCTCTGTAGCAACTGCAAGTATTATATTACATAAGATACATCTTAAATATTAATTAAAAATTAACGTCCACATTCGTGAATGCACACATGCCATTTGACGGCAGTTAAAAAATCATTCAGACCACAGCCCTGGGTGCTCTGGATGATTTAACTACCCACTAGTCCCCCTGCAAACTTGTTTAAGGCCATCTACTGATGGGCCTTAAAGACCCCGTAGTCCTTATATAAGTAGTGACAATCGCGATCTATAGCGACGATCCCTTGATATTAGGATAGGGCTTAATATTGCAAGAGAACACGAGATAAGGTCTTTAAGCGCATGCCACACCGCCAGCTAGCGAGTGAGCGAGCCGGGCGAGCATCGTTTCACCTCTTTTCATACACAAAAAACTACAGAGGCAAGCTACGTCAGCGATACAAACGATGCAAACGAAACATCCGACGATGCCAGCTCTATACTTCGCGGTGTGAACCCAAGTATGAAAAGTGGTTAAACGACGGTCGCTCGCCGCCCGCCCGCCTCGTCCGGTGTGCCCGCGCGCTCCCGCTTTGGCGATCTTGTTCGGAGTAGTAGTGTCGAGGCTCGTCTTTCGAATAGTAGTGTAATTACGCCCACTCGTCCGTAGTTTTCGGTGTGAACCCACATAGTTTAAATCGCCAAAGCTTCGCTTAGTTTATATAATTTCCCTCGCCCGCCAGCTCGCTCGCTCGCTAGCTAGCTGGCAGTGTGGCCTGCGCTTTATGCCATTTTTCTAGTTTTGGGTACATTTCTTTTTTATGTTCCACCCGTGCGCAAAATACGCGCTTGGTCGTGGAGAAGTGGAAACCAGCCCGTTTTAAACTAACCTAACCTATGTTCCACACAAATAAGTGCTGATATCAAGACGATACTTATGTTTACCCAATGAATCCTGGACAATCTATCAAGTAAATGTAGGTAACAATCACTTAATTTATATTAGAAGTATAACAAAACAGAACAAATAAACAATATTTACCTTTGCTGCTACCAGGCTCAGCTATCCCAGGGTTAGGTTTGTCAAATATGGGGAAGAGTTTAGCTGTTTCGTCCTTTACTGCATTATCGCTCGACGATGTGGTGGGAGCATCTGCAGTAACAAAACATAACGACTTTATTTATAATGTAAAACACAGCCAGTTGAATCATCATCATCAACCTATTACAGTCCACTGCCGGACATAGGCCTCTCCAATTGCACGCCATTTGCTTCGATTTTCGGTAACTCTCATCCAGCTGCTACCAGCCACCCTGCGAAGATTCACCTAGCCTGAGGGCGTCCTACCTAACGTTTACCAGTTCGCGGTCTCCACTCAAGAACCCGTCTACCTCAACAGTCATCGGTTCACGGCTAATATGGCCGGCCCATTGCCGCTTCAGCTTGCTTATTCTCTGAGCTATGTCGACAACTTTGGTTCTCTGCCGGATCACCTCGTTCCGGAGCCCTTTCCATAGCTCGCTGTACCGTGAGTGTCCACGTCTCGGCCCCGTAAGTCATAAAAGGCCAGTTGAATAAAACATCAACTGCTAAACAAAGGCTCCCCCCAAGTGCCTGACCGGTTCCGTACGTCTTGCATCCACCGGATCCCCACAACCTTAACAAAGTCATCAGTCCATCTAGAGGGAGACTGTCAAAAAATGGGTCTTCCGGCACGCGGTCACCACACCAGAATTTTTCAGCTCTATCGACCATCCGTTCTGCGAGCAATGTGCCCTGCCCACTGCCAATTCAGTTTCGCAATTCTTCGGGCTATGTCGGTAATAATTCGATCAACACTAACAATTCGACTCTGCAATATTTAGTTAAAATTGCCTACAAATATAGAAATTGGTACAAATCATCGTACTATGCCTAGCCAGTTATACTGGGATAGACTTCTAGCGTAACCGGATGCAGCTGAATACAACTCAGTTACTGGTCAACTTACTGTTACTTTGCATGGGGGCCGGGAGAGAGGTTCCAGGGTGTTCTCTTGAACCCTCCTGACTTTCGATAATATATACAAAAACATTAAAAAAAATAAGTAAATAAAATAAAGAGCAGTGGTGGCTTAGTGGTAGCGGCCGCGACTTAAAAGTTGTAGGTCGTGAGTTCGAACCCAGTAAGGCGCTTTACTTTGTGTAAATTATTTCATCACCACTGCTCTCAAAACGATGAAGGAAAACATCGCGAGGAAACCGGCATGTCCTAGAACCAAAACTTCGAAGACATGTGACATCAACCAACCCGTACTGGGCCCGCGTGGTGGATTACGGCCCATTCCCTCTCACAGAGAGGAGGCCTGTGTCCTAGCAGTGGGAACATTAAAAGGCTGATGATGGATGATGATGATGAAGTAAATATGAAATGCCTCCTAGCATATATGCGAGGTCTAAAATTTTTAGAGCTTGCTCTTGCATACATTCTACTTTACTTCTCAAGCTTTTCTGCGACGACAAAGTTAGTAATATCTCTGAATTATTGGGCAAAAGAAAAACATGCACCCTCCTGTATATAGTCCTGCTGGCGCCCATGTTACTTCATGAGAAAACGGCGCTAATTTCAAGCTATAATTGGTTCAGCTGATTGTTTTAAACTGATTATTAAAAAATACGTTACGTTGTTGTTCTCAAAAAGAGCGACAAATAATAATATTTTTTTTCGGGCGGAAACACTCAATTGGGTTTCATTAGGACAAAAGCACAGTTGCTTGAAACTAATTATTCCTATATATTATTATTTTAACGTCTAAAAGACCTAATTAAGCTAAGGAATCAAGTTACAAAATTATAATATTATTCAATGTTTTGTGAAAATTCATATTAATGTACCATTGTTTCATATTTTTGTTTCATGCAAGGTCAGAAATATTACATGGAGACAATGATGGTCTAAAGTAGGAGATAATTTGAGCTACTGACACGATTCATATCATTTATTTGTTGAAATAATGCCTTATTGTCTTTTTTTCTGAAATATTATGAAGTGATAAATTGTCAAGTCTTTCGACAATACAATTTGCATGTAGATATAACATCTTGGTTATATGAAATATAAAATTAAATTTTCTTAACAATGCAGATTAGACTTCCAAAAAAAAAAAAAAAAAGGTAACACTGTAGATTGATGACGTAACGCGTATTTTATTGCAGTTCTTATTATACAGTTAGTATTTTTACCAAAACTCGTTATTTTAAAAATTCGTATGTTTATCAAAACACATTACCCTCCTTCGGCAGTCGGGTACTGATGGGACTGATGTCTATGTATGTATGTTCCTATGTGGCGTTCTAGAGACCAAACGCGTTGGCCGATTTTGATGATTCTTACGTCAATCGATTCGTCTTAACCCTGTGAGTGTCACTGGTTACATTAAAATTGGAAAATATAAAAATGGCGGATTTTGGGTGCAAATTTTTTTTTTCTAAGCCGTCGTGTCAAAAAAAGGGTTTTAAGAGGTGATTTCAAAAATATATAAAACTTATATGTTTAAATGTACCTAAATCTTAAAATAAATAACTAAAACGAAAATCATGCTGTGCAGTCGGAGGATACATCTGGTTTTAGTCAGCCAGCTCGCGAATACGTATCCTCCGACTGCACAGCATGATTTTCTTCTTGTTTACGTTGGGTTTCAGTTGGGTTTTTTGATTTTTTGTATTAACTTTTTTTTGTGTAACTATTTTGTTTTGATATACAATGGATCTGTCTGGTGCCCCTTACACTGATTTAGTAACTTATTATTACTCATTGATTGCATAGGTTTTGCATTGTGCTCGGCTATGATTGATTTTTGAGTTTTCCATCTGTACAATTGAGCATTATTCTTTGATATTTTTATCATTAATGAATTAAGGAGGCTCCATCCTACTAATATAATAAATGCGAAAGTTTTGATGGATGAGAGAGCAGTGGTGGCCCAGTGGTATCGGCCGCGACTTACAAGTTGTAGGTCGTGGGATCGATCCCAGGTAGGCGCTATACTTTGTGTAAATTATTACATCACCACTGCTCTCAAAACGGTGAAAGAAAACATCGTGAGGAAACCGGCATGTCCTAGTACCAAAAATTCGAAGACATATGACATCCACCAACCTGAACTGGGCCCGCGTGGTGGATTACGGCCCATTCCCTTTCACAGAGAGGAGACCTGTGTCCCAGCAGTGGGAACAGGTTGATGATGTGATGTGTGTGGATAGATGTTTGTTACTCAATCTAGCTATCACGGTTCATGAAATACAGCCTGGTGACAGACAGACAGACAGACAGGGCAGTGGAGTTTTAGTGAAAGTGTCCCGTTTTTACCCTTTGGGTACGGAACCCTAAAAATGATGTATATTTATAAAAACTCAGCCGTTCTGTACATTACATTACAGTTATTTTTCACTTTGTAGTTTTCTTATTTGGAAGTCGGTGGTATTTTTTTGTAAAAAGATTTTTTTTATGTTTCACTTTTTAGTGGTACCTACCTAATAAGCAAGTTGTTTAGTAAGTTTCT
Source organism: Orthosia incerta (assembly GCA_948252205.1). Lineage (NCBI taxonomy): Eukaryota > Metazoa > Arthropoda > Insecta > Lepidoptera > Noctuidae > Orthosia > Orthosia incerta. Next base: position 13,393,617 of record OX411758.1, read on the forward strand.
TATACACCAGAATAGATTACCCGAATATCATGAAACTTGAACAAAACCGATCAAATGAGGGATCTGCTTATCCCTTAAGAGCGTACTGGCGTGATGTTATGTTATGAAATGATATTAACAATAAACAGACATGCGATTGCAGCAGTCCCGAGAGATTTGCCGTTATTTATTTAAGAGTTCTGTTAATCTATATCTTCGAAGTTCTTCATCAGATCTTCACCAAATTAAAATGGGACCAATTTCGGAACATACTCTTTCGAACACAAAAATAATTTTCAAAATCAGTCCACAATTGAAGGAAATATCGGTGAACATACATAAAAAAAAAACATACAAGAAGTCGAACATAGAACCTTCTCCTTTTTCGAAAGTCGGTTAAAAATGAACCGAACAGCAGATTTTTTCTTATATGGGAGTTGATTTTTACATAAATCGTTCTTTGATTGATACCTAATTCCTGAAAATGAAACTTTTTCCAAGCACTATCTTCTATCGCAATCACTGATAGAATAATACTGTCTAGTCTTAGGAACTCATGCTCAACAGATAGATGTTTTTTACTCAATCACGCCAGAACGGCTGAACGGATCTGGATGATATTTGGCACAGAGATAGATTATTGTCTGGAATAGCACATATGCTGTTTTCCATCCCGGCATAATGTTCCCTTGGAATATGTAAAACGGTTTTCACGCGGGCGAAGCCGCTGAAAGAAGCTAGCAAAGGATATTCTATTCTATCAGCTTACCATTGTCAGCAGGTGCGGCAGTCTCAGTAGAAGCGAGAACAGCTTCGGGGTTTATATTGTTGGACTCCGCCATCTTGAGGATCTGTTCGTCTAACATCTTCAGTTCGCGCTCGATCTCGTCCAGGTCTGTCAGTTCCTCTTCTTGGGCTGAAAATAACATTGAATATTATTAAAGAGCGATTCAAAAGGCTCTTAGGTATACATTGATTCAAACTTAATGACGTCTGTGAAGTTCTAACGTCTTAAACCCCGCATTCACATGAATTTGCTACTACGCGGCGATCCGCAGTGTTCCGAGCCGACTTCAGGTTTGATTCGACCTGTTCTTAGGGTAATTTCACAAAATCTTTTAAGCTCTAGATTAGAACCCAGACCGTATTTACCACTTCCTTACAAAGTAGATTAATAACATTTATAGTTGCTTATCAAATTATTGGTTTTTCGAGTCGCAACTTCAGTCAGAATAATAAGAGGGTCATACTCTGAAGCATACAAAATAAATGGCGAGCAACGGCGAGCTAAATTGATTTCAATAAGAAAGCTCTCTGTACTTAATCTTTCATACTAAGACGTTACTATACCCATTTTAAAGGGGCATTTACCAATACAGAACTTGACTTGGATGGCCAGTCAGCCCCCTTGTAATAAAAACAGGTTTTTATAAAACTTAATAGAATGTTAATGTCACAGCTTCTTATATTGCTTGACCCCTAAATAATAATAATAGGCGACTAGTGGTTGGTAAAGGACCTGTATTTTGAAATTATTCTTATTTATGAACTTTGGATAACTTGACCTGTAGGCAAAGCTTGTTAAAGACGCGGTTTGCAGATGCTTACTTTCTCACTATTGGCTATATATATGTTTAATGTAGGTGTTGAAATAGAAACAAACTGTTTGAACCAGCTAGCATGCTTATATTGCTTGACCCCTAACATTTTTTTTTTTTAAACTTTGCCCACACTAAGAATTTCTTCCTGTAACGTGGGTGCGTTTACAAACATATAAACTCACATACACAACATTCAGAGTCGGAACAACTATCTGTAAGTCATACAAATATTTATTCCGTGCGGGCATCGATCCCGCGACACGCAGCGCAGCAGTCAGTCGCTCAACCACTGCGCCAACCGTACGCCCAAAATAATAATAGGCGACTCGGGGTTGGTAAAGGACATTAGTAAGCATCTGTGTATTGAAATTATTCTTATTTATGACTTAGGGATAACTTGTACGCGTACATACGTTGTTTTTTTTTAAAAGGCACGGTTTGCATACGCTTACTTTCTCACTACGGCCTATATGCTGAAAAAGTTGCGTTTCGAGAAAAAAATCTGTTTGTACCAGCTGCTTATATTATTTGACCCCTAACTAATAATAATAGGCGACTAGGGGTTGGTATATAGGATATTAGTAAGAACCTGTGTTTTGAAATTATTCTTATTTATGACTTTGGGCTAACTTGGCCTTTACACAAAGTTGAATTTACACTGTTCATTTTTTAAAAGACGTGGGTAACGAACGCTTACTTTCTCGCTACGACCTATGGAAATTATTTATAGGAAAAATACCATATTATTAGTTGAAACACTGATTATCAGCAGACCCTTACTTCAAATTCTCCATAGAAAATTTGAATTAAGAATCTACTAACCAATGTCAAACTGATCATATAGTTAAAAGGTTTTTATAATAAAGGCTGTATATTTATAAAAACTCAGCCGTTCTGTACATTTTGACGAGTTAAGAGGAAACAGGGGCAGAGAGCGCCGACTGAATTTCCTAAGTAACAAATCATAATTCGAGGTTTGGCTCTCGCCTATTTCCTCCTCCAATATTGGACCAATTTAATAGATATGCCGTAATCTGAAAATTAAAGATATATCCTATGTCCCTATGTTTTCCTTTTTGATGATACATTATCTTTAGAAGCACTAGAACCCTCAAACAATGCTCAAAATTGCGCTGTCAACAGAGGCTTAGTGTACAAATTTGACTATTGAAAAAACATAGGGACATAGTATATATCTTACGTTACCAGTTTATAGAATATCTTTTAAATTGGTCCAATATTGGAGGAGGAAAGAGACGAGAGCCAAACCTCGAATTATGACTTTTTACTAAGGCAATTCAGCCAGCGCTCTCTGCCCATATTTCCTCTTAATACGCGCAAAAATGTACCTAACGGCTGATTATTTTTTCTTTTTTGCGAGTTGATTTTTGCATAAACCGTTCTTTGATTGACAGATACCTAATTCCTGGAAAATTTGGCTGGACAGTTTTAAGTGCAAACACTTAATTTGATGGTTTTAATAGTTTGATACTATCGCGTCGTAGTTTTTTATTTATTAAGTGTATATAGAGGTAGTTATTGTTAATTAAGTGTTTTTTACCATGTAAATTTATAAATTGGTAATAAAGTTTCCATTTTAAGGTTTTATTTCTTTTTCTTTTTTTATTTACTTGAATTGTAGTCAAGAGTGTGAGTGTGTGTGTTGTGTTGAGAGGGTGAGAAGTTACATGAGTGGGTTTAAAAAGTATGGTGTTTTTATGACCAATTTTAGTTGCCAGTTAAATAACATTTAGAATAACACTGTCTAGTCTCAGGAACTCATGTTCAGCAGCCATTGTATATTTTGGATAGCCCGTTCTCTCCCTCACCTGAGCAAAAGCCTCCCTTATCTCCAACCGCCGTTCACGAGCAGCCATTACTAATCAAATAAATTATAAACAAACGAATTACCAGCAGCTGCATTCTCGTCAACAAGTATATATCCGCCTTCCACCGGCAGAAACTGTCCACTCTTGGGCAAACCACCATGATTTTCAACATGGCTATCAACTTCCATGACCACGTCTCTCGTCACCGGCGATGGCAACGTCGTCACAGGTGCTGCCACTGTAGGTGGCAAAGTCGTCACAGTCAGAGGCACGTTCTGTGGCACCATGGCATCTAACTTCTGGCAACCCAGCTCCACTATAATAGCTTCGGAATCCTGTGGCAGTGTTGCCATCTTAACTGGCACAGCAGTGACTGGCTGGAAGATTTGTTTGGTTTCTTCTATGACGGTGCTGTTGAAGCATGATAGCTCTTGGATGGGCTTCGAGAGAGATATTTCTGATTCTGGGATTTCTTCTTCTTCCCATTGGCTGAGTAACGCTTCGATTGTTTGCTTTTCTTTGTCGAAGGGATCGGCTTTATCTGTGAGCAAAATGTCAGATTTTATTTTGGTCGGTTACTGGGAATTTTCATATTGGGAACACCTATTTAACGTTCAGCCAAGTTAAGGAATAAATACTAGCTTAGTATTCGCGACGCGGTAGTCTAGTATTATTTCTCACTACAGATTGCATAGCTGCAATTTTTTTCATATCAACTTAACATAAAAAAGCAAAGGTAGACAAAAAACTTTTGAAACAACACAAATATTTGCTGAATTTGAAGGTACGATGATTTATTGCAATTTACTAAAGCTTGACTTTACTTCAAAAGAGAAGTGTACAAAAGACTAAAATACATCAATCATTAATAGGTACGTTAAAAAATCAGGATATATGATATTTCAAAAAAAATATTATTATGGTCTAATAAGCACTAATGATCGTCAATCAATGATCAGTAAAAAGCGCTAAGTCTGCATATTTTTAGATTTCAGCATGACAAGCACATTCTAAAATATATAATCTTCCTATACATGGTTTTGTAATTAGAAGATATATTTTCAATGCCGATTTTATATCCGGGTCTTTAAGCAAGTAAAGGCTTTTCGTTTGACCCAAGATAAATCAATATAAAGCTGAGTAAGTTCGCAAGCAAGCACAATAATGAGGTCTTGGGGTCGAGCTTCGGGTTGTTTAGTTCAGTCTAGATTGCCCTGTTTTTGGCTTGCCCCAATTTACATGGAACTTAGACAGAACATGTAGGTAATTTACACATCTAACTGCAGATGTGTAAATTACCTACATGTTCTGCTCAACTGTTTTGGGAATGATGTGAAATCTCTATATTTATTTGGCAGTCAAAATTGTACACGTAAGTTATGCTGATTCTAATATTCGAAGTGTTGTCTCATGCCTGGACAATTTAATACTTCGTCAAGGTAAGTTTAAATTATTTACAATTAGCAAATACTTGTTCAATGTAAACAGTAATACGTTTTACATAATAACGTAAAGAAAAAAATAAAATTCAAAGACTATATACGATGACATCAAATCGGACAGGGTGTTTAGGACATTCACATTTAGAAAGTTATTTAATAACTAGCTATGTCCGCGGCTTCGCTCCCGTTAACTGACTGCCTACCCTACCTACCATATTTTTCTAGGGTCATCATTCTTTCGCGAAGAATCTTAACACCGCCATTCAGAAAATGACTTCAAACGCCATCTATCGAATATCGAGTTCAACTGTCCCGAGTATCTGAATTGCGTGTGTTGTGATAATTTTACTTCTTGAACACTTTAAATTCATCTAACTTTTGATAGAGTGAACCGATTGCGATGAAACAAAAACTAAGTAATTCTTCAAGTTACGCACAATTTTTATGTATAAAAGTAATTTACATTGGTTTCGTACATTTCACGTGATGCGTGCATAAACAGTCAACATCAGGATGTTGTCTGTTTGATAGGTTCTGTTGGTTGTCCTTTAACACCCTGGCTATTTTTTTTGGAATTATTTTCGATGTACAAAAATTCTTTTCTACAGATTTATTATATAATGGGGGGCGGGAGGATTATAAAAGTCATTATCCATGATTCAGATTACAAATGTAGAACTAAGCTAAACTGGGCTGCTGCTAACAAATTCTTATGCGAAAAGCTTGATAATGTTTTGCTGGCCATGGGAATCGAACCCAAACCTCACTTACAGACTACTGGTAATAGTAATTTGGCATTCTAAGACGAGAGTAGCTCAACTCTAAGACTAGATTAGCTTAGCTATAAGATTAACTTTGAAACAATCATCGCCTTTTCGCAGACTGTTAAATAAACATGAAAAATAACTTACCATTTACTTCTTGGGTAGAATTCTGACTGAGCATCGACGCGTCAGTCATGGTAACAGTAGACACGACAGTGCTATTCAACACAGAAGTATTCGCAGTCGAATTGTTGTGCTTCGTCACAGCAATAACAGCCTTATTCTTGTGATGTTTAGGCTTCCTAATCCTGTGGCGCACTCCTAGGTTAATCTGACCAGGTTTCCGCTTGCGTCTGTGAGAATGGGAGTGTCTCATGCGTCTGTTGGTGGCTGTAACTTCGATAGCGTTTGAAATCCTCGCTGAGATGGTGGTGGTATTCAAGTCTGGGTTGGACTTTCCATAGAACGACTTAGCAGAGAGTATTTCTTTCAGCCTGTCACTGTTGAATAACGATAGACGTGCTTTGGGAGCGTTTTCTAATCTCGGATACTTAGAACTCGGACCGTGTTCAGTCAAACTGTCATTGCGAAGTCTCTTGTGACTTTTCTCACTCTCATAAGCCGATTCAGGACTTTCGCCTATCTCGAGGATAGAACGACGGTTGTGTCCCAACTTGGGAGGCGAAGCACCCGCGTCTGTCGTATGAGGAGTCTTCTGCATCTGTGTAGGGGATATGGTGCTATTCATATCCATCTTCGTCAAGCTAACTACCGCACCTTTCATTGGTGTAACGTTTTTCTTCTGTTCTAGTAATACTCCTTTGAAACTACAGAGTTTAGGAGTCATCCTATGCCTCCTAGTAGACCGTCTTAAAGATTTAGTAGGTGTATTCTCTTTGGAGTCCATACTGGAGTCTGTGTCAAAGTTCAGGTCTTTTAAGGAGCTGCTGCAGCTTTCTGTGTCTGCGATGAGACTGGCCAGGCTTTTGCGGACCCGGCTTGAGGTAGAAGAAGTTGTATGGACACTCGTACAAGAGTGTGAAGATGAAGGAGTCGCAGGATGGTTGTTGAGGTGCGGAGTAGCTGGTGTAGACACTGAACCGGTACATTTTGAGTCCGGACAATATCTTGTCTGATACTTCTTCAACGTAAATGGTGATTTGATGAAGTTCTTTAAATCGTTGCACTCTTTTAGAAGTTTCCGGGTTTGGCTTCTGGTATCACCTGTGAAATAGATGGTTTTTGATTAAAGTTGAATAGTATAATTTTATACTATGCTAATTATTGTGATAAGTGGTTTATATGCTAAAATTAACACACAATGCTTGTTTGTACCTTGAGGTAACATAGCATGTGAAATACAGTACTAACACAAATAGTAATGCAGTTAAATAGGAAATTCAGTTAGTAGTTGTTTTGTTAACTGACATGAGTTAGTTGTCCGCACATTATAATTTACACTGAAACATTAAGTTAGGTAATAGTTTGGTTCTTGTAACTAAATAAACATTGAAATGATGTAGAACAATAGATTGCTTGTTTGTTACTTATATACATACTTTCTAGTAGTAAATTGTATATTTCATGATCTTGCATGGTTGTATATATCTCACTCTTTATATCACTGAGAGGCCTGTCGCCTAGCAGGCAATGGTAACATTATACACTATTTGCTTATGAAAAAAAAAAACAAGATTTAACCCGAGTATTGTTATTAGATTTTAAAGAAGGAAATTATATAATTCTAGAATTAAGAACATAATAATATAGATAGCTTGACAGAGCCTTTTTGATGTCTTTAAAGTATGATGATATTATAAAACTAAGCCTTTTGCTTCGTTACATTTCATGTCCTACTTTTTTCTTGGTGATTCTTACAAACTCAGCTGTTATTTATTGATATGTGCTGAAACGTATTTCTAGGTCATTGTATTTATATTTTGTGATTCATAGCTTACTTTCATATTTAATCTATAGGTACTAATATTATAAAAAGGTAAAGTTTGTGAGGTTGTAGAGGGTTATCTCTGGATCTACTGAACCAATTTAGATGAAATAGGGCATGAAGATAGTTTGAGATCTTGGGAAGGACATAGGATAGTTTGTATTGCCTTGGGATGAACACCTTTTACGCGGGCGAAGCCACGGGCAGAAGCTAGTGTTTGATAAAGGTATGGTCTTTTGAAATTGATAGATTCAAAGGTCTATCTTTTGGGAAGACATTTATATAGTTTTTTTTTTTAAATCAGTTATTTTTCCTGTAGCTTGGCTCCCATGGTATATCCCCCAGGAAACTTGCATATTTCTTTGAATTAAAGTACCTATGATAAACATAGATAGTATATCTAGCTTCCTATAACTGAAACAATTTTTGGAATATAACCAGTAGATAAATATCTATTTATTTATTAAAAATATTGGTGGCAACTATCTCCCTAATTGTTTAGAAGGTCATTATGTAATACAGTCAAATTATATTATTGCAGCTTTAATCAAAAACTTTATCAGAAAAAATAAACCAACTTCAAAAGCAAAATACTAAAATGTGCAAAATAACTTTCGTTTCGGAAGTTCATTTTTCGACAAGAACTTCCGAAACGAAAGTTATTTTGCACATTTTAGTGTTTTGCTTTTGAAGTTGGTTTATTTTTTTGTGAAAAAGGTTTCATTTCTTTCTTTTTAATTTTCTCTTTTAAGTACACCATCACAAAAAAATTAGCAATTGCAATTACTACTGTATTTCACATGAACCTAAAGGATTATCAAAATACCCATTATAACTCAATTTACACATTCGTGCGGTTTAACGAGTTCGGTTGTTAAAGCTCCATATCTTGAAAACTGCTGGACCGATTTTGATGAAACTGCACTATTCTCTAAGTTGAGAGATACTCAATCTAACACAATAATAATGATCACGATACGATAAGTAGTTTCGGATAAAAGTGTGGACAAACATCCATACACTAATGAAATTTGGCACATGTGTAAGCCCACAAAGAATAACATATGTGAATATTGTGCAGTTTCTAAAATATTACATACATACGTGTCAAATAAAATTACCTCCTATTTTTTAAGTGGGTAAAAAGGAATGGAAATATACGCCATTCATTAGGAATTGATTAACTTGGAGATCATTTACAAGACTAAGTAGTCAACATCATTAAAAACTAATCAGCACTCAGTAGCAGCTGATAGTCTCCAAAATTAGAACTTGATCTAGTTAATTTTAGAGGGCACATCTGGTGTCATAGCATATCAGTAGAATACTGAGATAATGAGGACAAATGGTTGGAAATTATTAGAGATTAGAATGAATAATAATTGGCAAGTGATAGCTAGATTGTCTCCAGCTATGTGGAGTTGCCTACAAAGATTACTCAGGAAGGAGGATTAGGGACATTGTAGATGCCTTCTGGCCCATCTAGAGGACATTAGATTTTAAGGGCCCTTAACGGTCTGTCTATCATCAACGCAAGCATAGTCGAAAAGCTTGTTGTTTCATCCAGCGCAATGTTCTTAAAGAGGCAAAGCGAAAAGAGAGAGATAATGAAAAATAGTGTTTGAAAATTTCATAAAACTTTCAAAAAACTCGAGGTAGATTCATAAAACTTTTTCCAAGAAATATGTGTTTTTGAATAAGGCTTACAAAAAGTTTGTAAAATAAATATTTGGCATTTCAATAATCTCCATTACAGATTTCTATCAAGATGTATTCTTTACTTTTACAATTTATGAGCATGTTATCCTGTCAAATGCTGTAGCAGACACAATAGAAATAACTATTGTCTTTCGCCGCTTCGGTGATCTTGACGGAAGGCTAGATATGAACGGCCAAAGTTCAAGTAAAATTTGTGCAAATTTTTGGCGGCTTATACTGAATTTGTTTCTCCAAATTTTTATTTATTGCTTTCATAGAAACCTTGATATAGTGCACAAGATATCTATTAGTTCAAAAAATTCAAAGATAGATGTGTTGGCATAATCACGTACTAGTATTAGTATGAAAAGTCCCGTCTAAGAACAGCCAAACCCATGACAGGTTGGCTGCTCTTAAAGTAGGTCAATAGTAGCCTAGCCCCTTTACTCCAGATGACTCTTGAATGGCTACTAAGAAATCAAATAACATTATAGCTGATTTCTCGCATACGCAAAACATGTGCTTGGATGTGGAGTTGCGGACACCAGCCTGTTTAACCTAACATAGCATCTATCTTCTGTGTTAAGATACCATACCATAATTACAGGTCCAAGCTGGATGCTGCATAGTGCCATGAAAATGCTGGATAGTTTATGGCTTAGAATAGTGGCCTATTGCGACAAGATAATGGACAACATCTGTGGGAGCCCTCTACTAGATCTAGGGTCAGCAAACATACAATTTTAAGTCAAAGTAGGTCAATAGTAGCCTATCTCCTATACTCTTTAAGTGACTCCTGAATGAAAAGGCTAAAATAAAAATAAATCATGTAACATAAAGCCACTTTCTTCTAATATGTGATAGTATAATATCAATAACAGTTCACTTGTTGCATGCTGTGGTGAAGAACTTATTTCTTGGAGTTGTCAATTTGCATTTTCACAAATGTTTATAGGTTAAACAAGTAGTTTGTTTATATTGTAAAATCTAGAGAGTGGCATCTTAACATATTTGCATTCAGTCAGCATTATGTAGTAAAACTTTTAAGATGCATTATGCATGTTTCTTTCAGTAATGAATATTACATGGTATTCATCTGTGTTTTGGATGTTTCTTGTCTGTTACTTGCATTTTAAGATGATTTTAACTATCAATATGCTAGTTTAGTCTTTCATTAACAATTACTACTACAAAAATAGTAATTCACATGACTATTAAAGTATTTATTGAAGTTGCAGCTTGCATACAAAACAACAATGACAGAAACAGGTAAATTTACCACAAGGTTGACAAGAGTGTGTTTTTAAGTTAAATTCAAGGCCCTATGACCTCTCATACTCATTGGAAAGGTACTACATGTTTCTACATGTATATTCAACATAAAATTGGTTGAGTATGATGTTGTTTACATACAAAACATGGTATTAAAGCTAGTATTAGAGGGAAAAGTAAAAGGACTCACGCCAAGGGTTTCTTTCTGGCGTCTTAGGAACATTCTGGTCATTTTCATCTCCAGAGCTCGAGTCCAAAGTGCTGATGATGCCCAGGTCGCAGTCCTCGCTGTCACTCTCACTATCAACCACCGGCAGCTTCCGATGCGTCGTCAGCGACTCCCGCGAAGGCATCTCCTCACATTGAAATAACCCTTTCTTTCTCTCAGACATCTTTGGCGTGTGAGTATGAGGAATCCGGGAGGAACGTCTAGGTGTCATCGCGGCCATGTCTACGACCGAATTACTGACCCTAATTAACAATAAAACACGAAATCGGACACTGCACTCTCGACGTTATGATGACCCAGCCACACTACTCAATCAACTTTTAGCCTACTTTACGACAGTGACACTACATATTGTAATGCAATTTAGGTAAACGAACGTTACATAAACGGTTGTAGCGGTTTTCAGATCAGAAAACGCGTAAAATGTAACAAAAAACGTGCGTCAAAAAACTTTTATCAAACGTTAGCGAGCAACCATTGTTGTTTGGCGCGTAAACACCTGTCATGTGGCGATATTGCCAGTTCCAAAATATTAACTATTATTATTTTTCTTAAAATTTCCGTAAATGGGGGAATTATGGTATAATTTTATATTTAAAGGAGGTTTTAAAAATTTTGTCAGTTCATCCATAATACTCTCAAAAATTAAACAAAATTTCATAACGATCTAACGTGCCGGTTGAGTCTACGGTACCTCAAGTGAAATATTAAGTTGGAACTTGTTATTTTGAAAATTGAAACAAAGAACACGTTATTTTAATATTTGCCATAGGGACTACAAATGTGGAGGGAAATTAAAATCTTCCAGATATTTTTTTTCAAATACTTCCAGAAATAGTAATGGCAAAACTTGATGGCAACACTGAGGTGTTAATTTCGCGCCTTACCAAAATGATTTTACAATGCACGTCCTCGAAAAGAGCGTTTTCCAAGCAGCAAAACTGTGCGGAAAGTGTCACTTTTTTTTACTAGTGCTTTTTACTTTCCTGTACTTTTTCAATTTTAACTCCAACGTCAGCCCGCTGCATAGAGGTTTTATTATTTGAGAAAGGATGAAAAGAGATTGCATGTAGCAGAAATGAGAATGTTGAGATGGATGTGCGAAGTGACGAGAATGGATAAAGTGAGAAATGAGTATATTAGAGGAAGTTTGAAAGTGGCGCCAGTGACAGTAAAGTTGAAAGGAAACCGTTTGTCTTGGTATGGTCATCTGATGAGGAGGGATGAAACGCATGTTACTAAAAGAGTTATAAATATAAATGAGAATGGATGGAGAGGGAGGGGACGGCCGAAGAAAAGATGGATGGACTGTGTGAGGAGTGATATGAAAGAAAAGGGAGTCAGTGATGGCGTGACGGGGGACAGGACGGTATGGAAAAAGAAAACGTGTTACGCCGACCCCAAGTAACATGGGGCAAGGGCAGGAAGATGATGATGAGCTGCACAGCATATGTGTGAGTACTATGTACCAACTGTGAATCTGCCATTTACTGTACCTTTAAGTAGGAGTCTGGGAGTCTCTAAGTCAAGAGTGAATAGGTTTCTTCTAGGTAAGCGTGCTTCATCGTCGACCACATCACCACTTACCATCAGTTGAGATAGTGGTCAAGCGCAAGCCTATTATTAATAATACAAAAAAAAACTTATGTCGTTCGTTGACTTGAATGTGCCATGGCAGATAAGAGTGTGTCATGCTGTCTCAAATGTCTCTCTGATGGTGGCACATGTGTTGGATCATTCGGCGCTCTTCATTATGGTTGAGCTGAGTGGTGCCAATCCATGCGTCATGTTCGTGAACAGGCGCCATCATTTGGGATGTGTCATAACTTGGTTGCCTCAGCCTGTTTTTAATCAAAAATTGGATTTGGCGGTTGTTTATTTCACTCTAGACGCCTTTACCTGCACGTCTTTTTACATCGTTCTCACATATAATTAAGTTTCCAACAAGAACGATGTAACCAAATAAAAACATATTGATGGAAAAGAGTGTCCGTATAGTTTCTTGCACGTTCTGCTCCATAGAGGCCTACTGACACTTGCGAATGTGCAATTAGCTTCAATTTTGTTTTTTTTGCTGCCAATTCAAAAAAATATATTTTGATTTGAGTGGGAATGGCTGATGATGATGATCTAAAAATTGGCCGTCGGCCCAATCTTGCAAGTATGCGTATGTTCAAAGTACATAGGTACTAACACTACTCAATCCCACAGTTTTTGTGTAGAAAGCTATGAGTGATGTCTGGGGCGTCTGGCATCTTGTTCTCATCATCATCATATCAGCCGAAAGACGTCCACTGCTGGACATAGGCCTCCCCCAAGCGTCGCCACATTGACCGGTCCTTTCTGCCCCATCGGCCATCCGTTCTGCGATCAATGTGCCCTGCCCTCTGCCACTTAAGTTTGGCAATTCTTCGGGCTATGTCGGTAACCCTGGTTCTCTTACGGATCTCAACATTTCTGATTCGATCACGCAAGGTAACGCCGAGCATATGCCCTCTCCATTGCCCTTTGAGTGACTGTAAGCTTTCTGATGAGGCCCATTGTAAGCGACCACGTCTCAGAGCCATATGTCATCACTGGCAACACACACTGGTCATAGACTTTTGTCTTGAGACACTGTGGTAATTTGGACGAGAAGACACCGCGCAACGCGGATCTTGTTTTATAAAGAATAAATAAGCAACCTGTTGTCTATGATTCGGTAATAGCTTCATTTATCAGAGCATTAGCAGAACGCATTAGGACGCATACGTTATTTTAGTTTTTGTATAATTTATAGTGTACTTAGTGTTGACGCTTAGTTTGAAAAATACTTCAAAAATAATAGTTTTTAGTTTTCGTACTTATTTCTTATTCCATGAATATACTCAAGTTTGAAAAGTTTTTTACAATAGTTGGCACATTGCTCGTGCAATGACATATAGGGGCCCAATATTTGAAAGTAAACAATTATAGGTTGATACAACGATGATTGAAAGGCAAAGTAAGTAAGGTAATTGACGACCGTAGACCGTGATGGTCCAGAAGAAGGCTGCCGAGCGGGTTCGTGAGAGGGCCGATCTCATTTGGAGGAGGCGTCGTTAAGGCAACCGCCTCGACACCTAAAGCGCCGAAACACTGCCTGCATCATAGGCAGGCCGGCAGCCTAATTGCGTAAGTATATTATCCAAAGCAAAAGAATCGATTCCTTCCCGAAAACGACTTTTCGTATCAATATGCACTACGTAAAGTCGGTTTTGGGAAAGAATCGATTCTTTTGCTTTGGATAATATACTTACGCAATTAGGCTGCGGATTTCGGGGTCATGGGCGGTTTGATCGGGGACTCTGTGTCCGTCCACCAAGTGACTCCAGGCTAGACGCTGGCAGAGTGTTCCGGTGTGGTCTTTTGAGAGGTCACGGGGCCCCTTCTACGTGCTGATGGTGATCACCGTGGAGGTTTTAGTGAGGTAAAAAGCCCACACTCCCTTTTCCCATGACGAAACACCAGAATTTGACGAGTCTTCTTTAGGATCCCAGCTCCTAGCAACAACTGTCAAAGATTTACAATGACAGCCGGTAGCTTCCGACGTACGGTATAGAGTCTTGGTGAGAACTACCTCGGGAAGCGTTGCTTAATTAATAACCACACGACTCGAAGATCGAGTCGTGCGGTTATTATTACGAGTATTTAGCCACGAGATTGTCTGAGGCCTCGGTTTTTTTTAATCCTTGCCGGCGCATAAGTAACATAAACCAAAGCGAATAAACTCGCGGGTTCCAAGAACATGAGGGTTTTACCTGTAGTATTAAATTATCTGTGTTTTTTTCGATATCATACATGTGACATAAACAACTTTCCCTCCAATTAAGTACAGTTAGCATGTTTAAACGGCCATGTTTATTGACTTATTGTTGCCTTTCATAAAGTCATTCAATTTATTGCCGCCAATTATTTGGGCTTCGTCAAAGGAGGTTGTATAAAATTTGCATTTACTAGTAAGTAAATAATCAGCTTTGCTCATGTGGCCTATTTTTTTTGTAGGATTTCTTATGGATTCCCTCTGTCTGGGGAGAACTGAGGGGTACTTCGGACTCCAACCAACTAAAACCCCTTATTTCCTATCGCTACCATGAGTCGAGGGCTCAGGCACCCTCGAATGGTATCGGCCCGCCATTGCAAGCGGGCCCCATCACCTAGTGCGGCTGATCTAACGACCGCACATCCTCCCGGAACGCATGCAACAACCGCGATCGAACACTGTAGGACTGACTGGTCGGGCGATGACTCAGCATGTTCATGTGGCCTGCCTATCCCAAAGAAGCAGTGTATTATTTCCGGGATAAAAATGACATTGTAGCCTTTTATCATTGCAATTATTTTCGTAATCAGTATTTCCAGAGATTACTCAATGCCTAAGAACTTAAAATTTACTCCATGCTTAAGATGATGGCGAAGACGTCCTACTGGCTACTACTTGTAACACAATACTTAGGACTATCGAGAACAATATCAAGCTGACTGATGCCTGTCCTCACAGAAAATAGTTGCCTTTAGGAGACATCACATCATCAAGACAAGATGGGACCAAGTATCGACCCTTGAGGAACGCCTGCTCCATGGACGCACTATTATGCAGAAATAGGTTTTATGCAATGTTTCTAATGAATGAGTTTGTTTGCAGCGACGACGTGCTGTTTGCTGCTTCAGTGCACATTATGTAGCTCTTCTGTATGCAGGTAATATAGGTAAGTATATAGGTATAATAGATGCTTATCTAAATAAGTCATCATCACGATACATGCCTCCTCTCTGTTAGTGGGAATGGTCTGTAGTTCACCACGCGGGCCCAGTGCACATGTCTTCGAATTTTTGGTTCTAGAACATGCCAGTTGCCGCA
The DNA here is from genome assembly GCA_948252205.1 of Orthosia incerta. NCBI lineage: Eukaryota > Metazoa > Arthropoda > Insecta > Lepidoptera > Noctuidae > Orthosia > Orthosia incerta. The sequence goes on from OX411758.1 coordinate 13,409,255, forward strand.
CAATGTTTTCCTTCACCGTTTTGAGAGCAGTGGTGATGAAATAATATATACAAAGTAAAGCGCCTGCCTGGGTTCGATCTCACGACCTACAACTTGTATGTCGCGGGCTCGCGGCTGCTACCACTAAGCCACCACTGATCTCTAAATAAGTACCTACGCCAAACCTGTGACCAAACTAAAGTATACACATCTTGTCAATAATGATTCATCACTGCACTGAATCAATCATACAAAAACAAATTATTACACGTGCAGATGCAGATGCGACGGTACAGACGTGCAGTCCATTGCACTGTCCATTTATGGTAAAAAAAATATGCGCATCCTGCCACTGACAGGAGCGCGCATTTGGCGGGAAATGCTTCTAATAGCAAGATAGCGGATAACTGCCCAGCAATGCGATACGGAACGCGGCTTCCAATACTGCAATAGTTTATTATAGCAAAAACTGTACCATATACACGTGCAATCACGATACAACGAAACTCTGCAGTAATTTTCCAATGCAGTTTTTATACAAATCCTTGAGGAAATTCCTTTGGAAGAAACGTAATGGATCCAGAAAAGTTAGTATATTTTTTGTGTGTTGTTATTTCGTGGTAGATTTCCTCAGGCGTATCCAGCTAGGAAGGGCGGCCGACCGGTTAGGTCATGCATCATCGAAATGTATGGTTTTTTTTTATGCAGCTCACGTACTAATGTGATACGGAAGTAAAGGGCAAAAAGTGGAAAGAGTTCATAGCGATTAGGGTTACCATTTTACCATCCGTCCGGACACTTGGCATCCTGTCCGGATTTTTGCTTAAATGCAAGTATAAACTTATAGTTTTGTTGCGATAAAAACGAATTGACGTTAGTTATTTCATCTAACAGCTTTACATCATTTAGAACTACTTCTTTGCCATTCGTATAATTAGGTGAGCCTACAATTTGGTCTTCGTTTTTTAATGAATTAATTTTAAAACTTTAAAGTCAGATAATGCAAAATGTCTGGACATTTTTTTAAAGTCCGGCTTTTTGTCAGGACTATTCAATTTTCGAAATGGTAACCGTAATCGCGTTATAGATGTAAAAAAAACAATTTCGTACCACATGCTCAAAAAAGTGACATTCTATGCCACAAAAAGCGAACATAACAATAGACATTTTTAATCTGTTAAAAACAGGGAAAGAAAATTGTACTGAATTTCATTCATCCTCTAGGGGGAGAATGTGATTTCAATTGCTATACTTGCCGAAATTTATACTGAACTACATCTGTGTTTACACCATTGAGTTTGTATATAAAGCATTATACATCTTTTTGAAAAAGGAATACGCATTTATTATGCAGTTATGATTATTAAATAAAATTACAAAAACCGACGAGGCCGTATGAGCTTGATGCCTTTGCTTTTCCGACAAAAAAATATTAGTCTAGGAATTTGCCGCGTTTTTGTTTTCTTCAAATACATAAACGTTAAGTTTATTTTAATTTATTTTGCTTTTAATTGTCATTATTTTTAATAAATGCTTATCTCATATTATTATTGTGTTAATTTTTTCGCAAATGGTACGAAAAGTAGAGTATTTTCCTCGGTGATAAAGCTGTCTTAGTCTTGGGTGAACTTAAATCCCTCGCTACACTCAGGACTAGTCTTAAATAACTCGCTACGCTCGGGAGTAAACCTTGAGTCCTTCGTTACGCTCGCGATTTAAATCGTCACCCGCGACAGAAGACACTGCTTTATCCCCTTGGTTAATAATCTACTATTTTTTAAATACAAGGTAATAAGTAGGACCAACCAGAATTTATAGGAACATAAAGCATAGGTAGTTTGATTCGTAGAATTATTAATACATACTAAATTATAGCACACTTAGGCTGGACTTACACATTCTGAATTCCTGTTTGAATTCAGAGTGGGAATTCGTATTCTGAAGAGTAAATTAAAAATAATATACTGAAAAAATCAGAATGTGCGTGGGGCATAGTGAAATGCTGGGCTTTCCTAATTAATAAAATGAAATCCGAGTCTGAATTATTCAGAGAGGAATTCAGAATGTGTGAGGCCAGCCTTAGGACCCTCTTAGGAAATGAATTAAGTTAGTAACATAAGATGGTATCCAAGTCATAGCAAAAGAAATAAAGCAGACATATCAAAAGATGGGATGATGACTTCAAGAAAATAGCTGGTCCGTTACGAGTATGAACCCATTTAGCAAGAGAAAGAAATACGTGGAAATCTTTTGAGGAGGCCTTTGTCGACAGACAAGCTGTTCTACACAATCACCCAGTTGCCGATAATTCAGATGCAAGTTAGAATTATGATTAAATCAATTTAGCTTTTAGTAAGTAGGCATTTATTAATTGTAGGGAAGAAAGAAACAGCAATGAAGGCTATTTTATTTTAATTTTTATATTATTTACTATGTTTATAGTAGGATATCGAAACACCACGGCAAACAAAAGTAAAGTGGCAAACCCACTTGATGGAGATTAGAAACTTAATAAAGGCAGACAGCTACCAGCCTGTGCTGTTTGTACTGGTGGTGGTGGAAGAACTACTCTAAGAGCAAAGGCTATGTTCGATGCTGCCGATGCTCATCGTTACAGTTGATATTATATATAAAGTCTTCAAAAATTAAAATTTTGCGAATATTTTCCATCAGCTGTACCTCCAAATCCGTTCAGTATTTTTTACGTGATAGTGTAATAAAACAATTTCTATTTTTCTAGTCCTTTCAACAGCATTTGACAATGTTTCTGTTCTCTCTTGCTGAATAAATTCCAAAACATCGGCGTTAGTGGATTGTCACAGGATATCTTAAGAAGTTACCTAAGTGATCGTTCGCAAATTGTTAAAATAGGCAACTGTATGAGCAACGAAGGAAGCATGAGCTATGGCGTCCCACAGGGTAGTGTTCTTGGACCCACCCTATTTTTAATTTACATCAATGAGTACTGCAGACTCAATATACCAAATTCGAATCATATGGTATATGCAGGCGATACGGCAATAATTGTTCAATGAAGAGACTAAAATACTTAGGCGTAACAATTGATAATAGTTTTGGAACGATCACATTGGGTCATTGCTTGCGTGTTATAAAATTAGTATTTGTGTTAAAAAAAAACTAAGATTATCAGCGGTACTTCCTACGCTTAAAAAGTCTACTATGCTCTAGCAAACACCATCCTAAACTATTGTATAACCGTATGGGGTAGATCTGGAATGTGCTTAATGCTTCTATATGCTCTGTTACAAATAGGTACATATGGTAAGACACAGTTTTTTTTCTGAAATCGATCTTACGAAAATAGAGCTTAGTTTTGACCAGTGTTGCAGCAGCCAGAGTAGGCAGAAACGTAGACCTGCTACAGTCTGCCCTGTAGCACCAGCTAGTATCGTAATTGTTAGACGACAATACTTCTTTATAAGACCGATTTTATATAATAAAAATAATTGGGATTTTGAACATGTACCCTCTTATAGTGCTCGCCAAACTTCTGGGCCACCCTGAAGTTAGTTTTCCGATGCGCAAGGCACGAAACGGTGCTGTTTTGTATGAGATTTACTACTGCGCAGTCATTGTAGCCAACTTCAGTGCGGCCAAGAAGTTTGGCGAGAACTATACATCACGTTAGTGTAAATCAATTACACATAAGTGGCTCAGTTAGGAAGAGCTTGAACATCTTGTAAAAACCTAAAAACTAAAAACCTTTCATTCTCACTGCCACTGCTGCTGTGTGAACTCACACATTCACTCACGCTCATACATATACACACTACGCTTACATTCATGCTAATATACACACACTCACACGCGTAATCATCTAATTATTTATATTGTTATTCCGCAAAATCTAAAACATTTAAAATTTGTTTTATTTTCTATTATTATGTAAGCCTGGAACGCTGACGTCTCCCTTGGAGGTGGACGCTAATGGCCGCGACACAGCTACTCCATACTAATGTGGTTGTTAACGAACTCAAACTTTTGTAAGCTGTGTAGTTCCAACAAATATATTTAATTAGTTTCTGCCAGCGGCTTCGCCCGCGTGAATGTCGAAAATCATCCCAAGGGAACATATTCCCTGGATAAAAAGTATGTGCCTATGTGCTATTCCAGACTATATATACTAACTCTGTGCCAAATTTCAACCAGATCCGTCCAGCCGTTTGAGCGTGAAGAAGTAACAAAAACACTTACAAACTTTCGTTTTTATGGTTCCGTACCCAAAGGGTAAAAACGGGACCCTATTACTGAGACTCCGCGATCCGTCTGTCTGTCCGTCTGTCACCAGGCTGTATCTCATGAACCGTGATAGCTAGACAGTTTAAATTTTCACAGATGATGTATTTCTGTTGCCGCTATAACAACAAATACTAAAAACAGAATAAAATAAATATTTAAGGGGGCTTCCATACAACAAACGTGATTTTCTTGCCGTTTTTTGCGATAGTGGTACGGAACCCTTCGTGCGCGAGTCCGACTCGCACATGGCCGGTTTTATAATATTAGTGTGATATTTGATTTGAAACATCCATCCATCCTTTTAAACTTTCGTGTTTATTATTAGGTAGTAGCCAGTAGGAAGTATCCATCTTGGATAATTTGACGTGTGAATGACGTAGGATAGACTATGACGTAGGGTGTTAATGTTCAGCTATAAATAGTCGCTTTAAATCCGTAAATACCTAGATGTCTTAAGCACGTATGTATGACGCAAGTTACAGTAAAAGCTATGTGTATTAATTAATTCAACTTTTTTACTCACAAAACAGGACCTGGGTAGGTACTTTTAGTTACATTCAGTTGTAAATTTACGAAATACCATTTAAAGCTGGGTAGTTCCCAGTTCTTATTTATGGAAACGAACAGCTTTATATTCTTCAAGTTGCAGTTACTTTCAGTTCCTCTTGACGTCAATCGATTTATGTATTATTTTATTAGGCATTTTACACGTCGATACATTTTTTAAGCATTTATTTTTATTTATTTCTCCTGTAACACAGGTTAATCACCTAGCACAGGAGTCAGGGACTTCACTGAATTGTATTATTTTTCTTATGTAAATAAAGCTATTTATTTAATAAAGTTATTTTATTTATGACAGGCTCGCGTTTCACCACTATCTCGCATGATGTTAAGCGATGATGTGGTCGACGGTGAAGCACGCTTGCCTAGAAGCAACCTATTCACTCTTGACTTGAAGACCCCTAGGTTGTAGCTATCAGGCAACAAAGACTAGTAGTAGTAGTAGGGAATTCCTCTCCATAGCTGTACGCACAATGACAGTATTTTCAAAACGCTTTGTGCGTATGGGTGGGATACCCACCCTGATGGCGCATTGCCGTACGTCTTGTAGTCCGATGATGGAAAGGGCTAGGCGGAATCAAATTGTGCAGTTCCATCGCACACTCTCCGAAATGTAACCGATAGAAAACCGACAGGCTGGCAACTCGTCGTCGATGTTCAAGGCTCTGGAGCTTTGAGTCGACCAGCGCATCGTTGCCGATAAGTCTCTTGGCCCGCCAATTTAGCTGTACGCACCATGAAAGTAAAACGTCGCATAACGCTTTGTTCGTATGGGTGTCCACCATGCACTGCATACCGATGGCGCATTGCCGTACGTCTTTTAGTCCAATGATGGAAAGGACTAGGCGGAATCAAATTGTGGAGTTCCATCGCATACTTGACGAAATGTAACCTTCAAATTTGGTGTCAATGTTTATTATACTAAAAAATACCAAAATATTGATAAATTAGATTTTTTATTTGAAATTTCCTCATTTTTTCTATTACAACCAACTTGATTTTGCGGTGTGGTACGGAACACTAAATTTGCGAAGTGCGAAACGCACTTGGCCGGTTTTATTTTGATGAATGGATTCTCGCAGTTTAACCTGAAGTTGTCGACTGCTAAGAGGATAAGGGTTAGAGAATGATGAATAATTATTTTTTTAAAACATTGCCCCACACTAGGAATATTAATAGAACCTCTGAGAAACCATGCAATTCTAATAAATATGTGAAATATTTTAGTGCTTCAACTTTCTGTAATTATTATTGCAACAACGCTTACAGCAGCTACAGCTAGGAAGTGGCATTCCCTGTCGGCGTCTGTTGCTGGTACCTATAGCCTTTTAGTCAAGAGTGAATAGGTTACTAGAAGAATTCTTGACTTGGCAAGTGTGCTTCACCATCGAACATCAACTCTTACCATCAGGTGAGATAATGGTCAAACGCGAACCTATCAGCTACATTTCATAAACTACATTGCCATGTTACATGCAGTTTACTAGATTTAAAATGACTAGATCTACAATAAATAAAACCGGCCAAGTGCTTTGGACTCACGCACGAAAGGTTCCGTAACATTATTGCAAAAAATGGCAAAAAAATCACTTTTGTTGTCAGTCCCACTTAATATTTATTTTATTCTGTTTTTAGTATTTGTTGTTATAGCGCACGCGGCAACAGAAATACATCATCTGTGAAAATTTCTACTGTCTAGCTATCACGGTTTATTAGATACAGCCTGGTGAAAGACATACAGACAGACGGACAGTGGAGACTTAGTAATAGGGTCCCGTTTTCACCCTTTGGGTACGGAACCCTAATAAAAATGAGTTCATAGTATGAACCAGAAAGAGGGTAGACCGTTTTGTCTCCTCATAAACACCCACCCGCAATGACTTTCAGTTTATCCGTGATTATGGTGCTTGCAACAGCACCGAAATATCGGGAACTTGCAACAAACAGTAAACATGGTAAATATCCCGCTTTTAATGTTAATGTTAGTGGTTGCAAACTTGTGAATACGATATTAATTTCAACTCGACAGCTCCACGCGCTCCCAAGATAAACGGTCTTGACAGACATACGGAAAACAAAGTGATCCTTTATGGGTTAAGTTTTTCCTTTTGTGGTACGGAACCCTAAAAAACCGTTTTATAAATAAAATGATATCTACTGTCTCTATCACTCTACCCTATACTACTTAGTTTAACCAATGTGCACTTGTGCATGTTGCAGGTGTAACGTAACAATAAACCCGCCATGTCATTATATTGCAATAAAATGTAACGCTGTCTCTTTCTTGTATAATAGTCCGTCCTTGTCCCTCAATGATTACAGCATTCAATTGTTTTCATTTGACGCTGTTATGGTTGGAAACAAGCTTGAAGGAGATAGGCACAAATTATTAAATCATCCAATCCTGGTTTCGCCAGTTAGTCCAATGTAATTATTATGAAACAGAATCTATAAAAAACAAGAGAAGCAGTATTTACATAGCAACACTTAACACTCGCACCTTAAGAACAGATGAATCCCTACAAGAGCTAGAATACACTCTAGATTTTATAAACTGGGACATTATCGGCCTGAGTGAGGTGAGGAGAATGGGCGAAAAAATCGAACAACATGAAAACTACATATTCTATCACATTGGAAACAGTCCAGGCCTACATGGTGTGGGATTCCTTATAAAAACGCTACAGTGAATGCGTACAGTCCTTCACTGGAATCTCGGAACGAATCGCACAACTCAATATAAACTTGCTTGGATATGAAAATATATCAATAATCTAAATATATGCACCTACAGAGGTTGCACCAAAGGACATAAAGGACTCATTCTATGAGGATCTGGAGAAAACACTTGCAAGTGCACACAAAACTTTCTTCTTAATGGGGGATTTCAATGGGAAGATTGGGGAAAGACTACCAAATGAGGATGGTATACTAGGTCAGTTTAGCACAGGAAAAAGAAACAATAATGGACAGAGACTTATGAACCTGGCACAGTCACACAACCTCAAAATCCTAAATAGCTTCTTTAAGAAAAACATAAATAAAAATGGACCTGGGTATCTCCTGACGGGAATCAAATATCAAATATATTTATTGGAACAAGAAAACAGTTTACAAAATTTGAGTTCGTTAACAGCCGCATTAGTATGGAATACTGTGTCGCGGCCATTAGCGCCCACCTCCAAGAAGGGAGACGACAGCGTTCCAGGTATACATATTAACAACAAAATATATATGTATGTAAGATTTTGTGGAATAACAATATAAAAAATATACAAACTATTTGGTATATAGGTACCAACAAAATATACAAATAATAGAAATAAAATAATCTTAAGCACTAAATATATCACTTTTGCATGTGAGTGTGTGTATATGAGCGTGAGTTTAAGTGAAGTGTGTATGTGTATGAGTGTGAGTGAATGTGTGAGTATGTGTAGGTATATGTATGTTTGTCTGTTTTTGTGATTTGGAAGGCAGTGGGAATGAAAGGTTTTTTTTTTTTTGATTTTTACAAGATGTTCAAGCTCTTCATAAGTAAGGGAACTGAGCCATTTATGTGTAATTGATTTACACTCACGTGAAGTAAGTGGGTAAATGTTCAAAATCCCATTTATCTTATTGTATAAAATTGGGCTTATAAAGTAGTAATGTCGTCTGACAATTACAATACTAGCTGGTGCTACAGGGCAGACTGCAGCAGGTCTACGTTTCTGCCTACTCTGGCTGCTGAGACACTGGTCGAAACTAAGCTCTCTATGTTTTCGTAAGATCGAGTTCAGAAGAAAACTGTGTCTTACCCTAGGTATTTGCAACAGAGCATACAGCTCATCGGTTGGAAAACGGACCGGTTTATGTGACATGACTTTTAGGACCGCACGCTGCGCTCTTTCTAAACGAAGCATTAAGCACTTATCAGAACTACCCCATACGGTTATACAATAATTTAGGATGGAGTTCGCTAGAGCATAGTAGACTGTTTTAAGCGTAGGCAGATCCGCTGATGATCTTAGTTTTTTAAACACAAATATTAATTTTCTAACCCTTGCAACCAATGACCCAATGTGATCGTTCCAAGACATGGTACTATCAATTGTTACGCCTAAGTATTTTATACTATTTGTTCGCGAGATAGATTTGCAATAGCAATCTGAAGGATTATGGAGGAATAGGAATGTGAAGAATGAGATAGACTTTATACTCTCCAATAATCCCAATTCTTCAAAGATGTAGATACAGTTAATAAACTCAACTTTAACACCAATCACCGAATGGTAAGGGGAACAATCTATCTAAAAAAAGCCCAAGAAAAGGAGACAGTGCACCAAGAAAAAAAACCAACCAAGCCAAATCCCTCCCTCTATCCCAGAAAACTTGTTGATAACACTGAAGGACAAGACATTGGCTTGTGGCAAGATCGAAAACATACAGGAAAAATATGATCTTCTGGAAGAAACAATACAAGAAATATCTACAAAACTGTACACGTCACAAAACAAGAAAGATAAAATTGGAGAGGAAGCGAGATGCCTTATAGAAACCAGGAAGACTCTTTTAGAAAATAAAAAACAGAAGAGAAGTCAAATAACGCAAATAAGCAAACAGATAAATGAAAAAATCAGGACACACAGGAAACAAATAAGAAACAAGACTATCCAATACCACATTGAAAAATCAGGAGGAATAAAGAAAGCCCTAAAAGAGTTGAAAGAGCACACCCCCTGGATCCCATGCATAAAGAATAGAATAGCTGGGAAGATAGAAACAAAAAGGCATGAAATCGTAGAAGTAGCAACAGAATTCTATAGTAAACTATATAATGACATAGACTATAAAAACACACAATACCTAGAAGAAGACAATGAAGAGGATATCCTTCCAATACTGGAAACCGAAGTAAGAAAGGCCATACTATCTCAAGGAAACTTTAAAGAACCCGGGGTCGATGGAATAACAAATGAAATCCTCAAAGGCTGCCTAGACTATGTTACATAGGCCATTACAAAATTATGCAATGATATCCTAAGTAAATAAATAATACCACAACAATGGACAATATCAACTATCATATTGCTCCATAAGAAAGGCGACAAAGCAGAAATAAACAACTACAGACCGATCAGCCTCATCTCCCATCTATACAAAGTATTTGCAAAGGTGATATTAAACAGAATTAGCTCAATACTGGACGAGAATCAGCCAAGAGAACAGGCGGGGTTCCGAAGTGATTTCTCGACAATGGATCATATCCATGTCGTAAAACAGGTTATCCAAAAAAATAACGAGTATGGGAAAATATACTATTTGGCATTTGTGGACTACAGCAAGGCGTTCGACTCTCTGAGGCACAAACACATTTGGGAAGCCCTGCGATCACAAGGAATACACCCAAAGTATATTAGGGTAATAAAGGAACTATATAAAGAATCAACATCAAAAATCCAGTTAGAAAGGAAAGGCCCATCGTTCAGAATAAAAAAGGGAGTACGACAAGGGGACCCCCTTTTTTTTTTTTTTTGGTGGGAAATCATCCAATGACTTCTCCCGCTCTGGGTGAAGCGGAAGGGCTCACCTAAATTGTTTTCGGCGGTATTAGAACACATATTCAGAAAAATTAACTGGGATACATTTGGAATAAATATAAATGGCGAAAAGCTTAACCATTTAAGATTCGCAGACGACCTTATTCTGCTCAATGAAAACCAAGAAGGCTTGGAAATAATGCTAACCCAGTTAGAAAGAGAAAGCAAAACTGTAGGACTGACTATGAATCTAGACAAAACAAAACTAATGACAAACCACATAAAAACACCTATCTCTTTAAATGCCAATCAAATAGAGTATGTCGACGAATATACATATTTGGGACAAATTATTGCACCGGAAAATCAGATGCAGAAAGAAATAAATGTCAGGATAAGTAAGGCTTGGAAAAGATTCTGGAAGTTATGAAGAACCCACACATACCCCTAAAAGACAAAACTACAGTATTCAATTCAGGCATACTACTATGTTTAACTTATGGAGCACAAACCTGGGCTCTCACTAAGAGACAGAGTAGAGCAATAAGAGTGTGCCAAAACACAATGGAAAGAAGCATTCTAAACATCAAGCTACGGGATAAAATCAAACTAACAAATATAAGAAGCAAGACAAAAGTTACAGATGCCCTATACACAGTGAAAAAACTTAAGTGGAAGTGGGCAGGCCATATGATAAGAAACAGGAGGAAAAAATGGACAAAAGATGTTACTGTATGGTAACCCAGAGATGGAAAAAGACGGAAAGGACGTCAAAAATTAAGATGGGAGGATGATATCAAGCAAACTGCTACAACCACATGGCAAAGAAAAACTGCAAACAGAGAAATATGGAAAACCCTAGGGGAGGCCTATGCCAAAGGGCAAGCTGATAATAGTATTACCGATGTCGAAGATTAATTTATTATTGTAAAATGTAATTAAACTTATCAATACCTATATTATTCTAAAATTGGATATAAAACTATTGTTATATAATTATTACCAATAATTTACAGCATCGTAAAAATAATAATAAAGATACATATACAGGGTGTTTGGAAGGGAGCTGTACATACGCCTAGGGTAGAAACTAGGGATAGTCTGCTACCTACCCCCGCCCATTATATTGACCTTGGCCTCAAGGTTTTTTTTTAATTTATTTTTATTTTTTATTTGACTTTTTTGTGATTTTTTGACTAAAACTACCTGTAGCTCAAAATCTATCCATGGGACCGGTCGGCTAATGGTCTTGTTTTAATCGTTAGAGTCTTAGGGTCCTGCAATTAATTATTTTACACCAGAAAATTGTGGAGAAGAAAAGTTATGGGGCCTGAAGTACCATAGAATTAATTAATAACTTTAAAACTAAAAGTGATAATTACACTTTTAGCATATCGTTAGAAAGGGCATGGACTGAGGATGTTTTAAAAAAATCAGAAGAACTCCAACCCTGTTAGTTTTTTTTTAAACCCCATAGAAAGTTGCCCTTAAAATTATTTCTTTACCTTACTACGGTACTTCAGGCCCCATAACTTTTCTTCTCCACAATTTTCTGGTGTAAAATAATTTTTTGCAGGACCCTAAGACTCTAACGATTAAAACAAGACCATTAGCCGACCGGTCCCATGGATAGATTTTGAGCTACAGGTAGTTTTAGTCAAAAAATCATAAAAAAGTCAAATAAAAAATAATAATAAATTAAAAAAAAACCTTGAGGCCAAGGTCAATATAATGGGCGGGGGTAGGTAGCAGACTATCCCTAGTTTCTACCCTAGGCGTATGTACAGCTCCCTTCCAAACACCCTGTATATATGAACAAATAAAATATAATTGAAATTATAGGAATGAAATTGAACTAAATAAAATATAATTCAATCTAATCATAAACAATATTTAGTAATAATTTTTAAATTTTAAACTATTAGCATGATGCATGAAGGTAATATGAAATGATATTATAGCATGTATAATAATTTAGAAAAGGATGTAATAATAATAATTGTTAAAATGTATTTATATTATCAGAAATAAAGGCTATTTGAATTTGAATTTGAATTATTATGTGGTAAGCCTTGAGTAGCAGTGGTGGTGCAGTGGTAACGGCCCTATTTACAAGTTTTAGCCTGTAGGTAGGTAGTAAGTCGTGGAATTTATTTAAGGGCCTACATACGCTTTAGTGCCGTAAAACGGTAACTTTCTAAAGCATACTCCTTAGTAATGGCTAGGTTAAAAGGTTTGAAAAAAAAATTATTATTGATTCATGTACATAATTTTGAACACAAGGTTTTTTCTTAAGTTTTGCTTTAATAAATTAATTAACAACACGATATTTTTTCGCAACTTTTGGAAACTCATCCAAAAAGACAGATGGATGTTTAAAAATATTTTTACACATAAAATTGATAGCTGGTATTTCTTCATAACTAACATAGCATATGTGAATCAAATAATATTTTGCAAACAAAACTATTCAAAGGGAGGTTCAATTTTGATATTTTGGCATCGAGCGGGCGCACGGCCAGTACTGCGTTAGCATTGGGGTGCTATCGCCTTAATCAATTTTCTAAGTTTATCTAGGACATTGGGAACAACGGTGAAGGAAAACATTGTAAGGGGCTTTACAGTTAGGTAATATACGAGGAGGGCCAAAAATCGTGTATTAAACGAAATACAGCGATATTTGGGGATATTTGCAGTCGGTCAGTTTGAAAGTGGCGCCAGTGACAGAATAGTTGAAAGGAAACCGTTTGTCCTGCAGCCTAATTGCGTAAGTTAATTCGGCAAAGCAAACAAGTCGATTCCCAAAAACGACTTTACGTATTGAATATCACACTCTGAAAGGTTATGCTCCTTTCGATTACCAATATTTTGACGTAGAATTGATTGTAAAGAATGAACGAAAGCGGAAGAATCGAGATAAAACTTCACTATTGGTGGTAATGTTCGAGTTTGATGAAACATAACGCAGTAGATGAACTTCAACTCAAAGGAGGATGTTTGTACTTTTTCCAAATTAGTTTCGCAATACCGAAAAAGTTGAAAGAAATGATTCTGATTCTTTGAAGGAATCGACTCGTTTGCTTTGGAGAATTCACTTACGCAATTAGGCTGCTGGTGAACTGTAATACAGGTTAACTCCTATAACAGACACCAGCTCCGCACACTCACTTGACTGAAAATCTTATTCGCCCTAAATTGAATTTATACATTGTTCCATATGTCATATGTTTTTGTGTGGAGAAATAAAGATTTGATTACCTAACCAAGTACCGACTTACCTATATAAAAACAAAAGAATAACTCTTTGGACTAGCTTAAGACCTACTGACACGGTCGCAAGAACAGCTACAGAACTTGGCCGGCTCTCCAAGTCATGTATTAATGTTCCTGGGATTTACCAGCATATTCAATCCCAGTTTGGCTATTCACTTCAGACCGATCTCCATTCTCCCTTTCCTTTCTAAGATCCTAGAAGCAGTTGCTCTTGAACAAATATCCTCCTACTTCTTCAAGAATAACCTGCTGTCCAATTTCCAATCCGGTTTTCGGCCTGGCCACAGCACAGCCACAGCTCTGCTTAAAGTTACTGAAGACAATAGGGACGGCTTGGAGAATTCGAGGTTAACGGTGCTGGTTTTAATAGATTTTTCCAATGCTTTTAACACCGTTGATCACGACATTCTCCTGGCCATACTGTCTCAAATTGGAGTCTCTTCGTTGTCACGTGATTGGTTTTCATCATATCTTCGTGGTCGCCAGCAGGCTGTGCGTGCTGATCAGGATTGCTCTGACTGGTGCGACTTGGTAACTGGTGTCCCACAAGGCGGTATACTCTCTCCTCTTTTACTCTCTTTATTTATAAACTCCATTACTGTTATCCTCAAATGTTCTTACCATATGTACGCTGATGACTTGCAACTATACGCTCAATCAGACATTGCCAACCTTGATAATTGCATTTCATTACTCAATGCTGATCTTCGAGCTATCAGTGAGTGGTCTGGCAAATTTGGGATTTCTGTTAACGTCGGGAAATGTCAGGCCATCCTCATTGGTAGTTCGTACTATTTGAGAAGTGTGAACACTGGCCAACTTATGCCACTGATGTACGAGAACTCCGTCATCTCTCTTTCACCTCATGTAAAAGATTTAGGTCTGTACATTGACGACAGTTTCAGTTGGAATAAACACGTGGCTCAGGTGAGTCAGAAAGTCGCGTTCTCGCTGCGGTCTCTCTATAGATTCAAGCATTTCCTCCCATCCAGCACCAAAATCACTTTGGTCCAGTCACTTGTGCTTCCCATTATCGACTATGCTGATGTTTGTTATCCTGATCTATCCCAAGAACTTCTAAATAAATTGGATCGACTTCTAAACAATTGTATCCGCTTTGTTTTTGGCCTTCGTAAATACGATCACATTTCTTCCTACCGTTCTCAGCTTAAATGGCTGCCTATCCGCCTCAGGAGGTCCCTCAGATCTCTCTGCTTGCTCTTCACTATTATGAACGATCCTTGTGCTCCCGATTATCTAAAAACTTATTTCAAAGTGTTGGGCAGTTCTCACAATCGTAACCTTCGAGTTTTAAAAAATCTACTCCTCCAAATTCCTTCACACCGTACCGGTTTTATGTCCAATTCATACGCTGTCTCAACAATAAAGCTCTGGAACGCGCTACCCTTTAGCATTAAAAAGGCTGAAAGCAAACTCACTTTTAAAAGAAAAGTTTGTGAACATTATTTGAGTCAGACTAAATAGCTTTCAATGCTCTCATCTAGAGACAGAAGTCTAGTCGTAATAATTATTAATAGGTTTCTCTTTTATTATTGGTATTTATTAGTCTATTTTATTTGTATATGTGTATTATTAGTATATATGTAAGTATATACATTTTCGTAGACTAGTTGTTATTTTAAATATTATTTTGTACCCATTCACAATGTTGTCATTTTTAACCCAAAGGTTGACTGGTAGAGAATGCCTTGTGGCATTAAGTCCGCCTATGTACCACTATTGTACATGAAGTTTAAATAAATAAAAAAAAATCAGCATTACGTCCCCACCTGCTAGGGCACGGCACTCCTCTCTGTGAAGTAAGTATGCCGTAATCCAACATGCGGGTTCCTCGTGACTTTTTCCTTTACCGTCTTAAACCGTTTTGAGCATAATCTTTCCGTTTCAGAGTGTAATATGCAATACGTAAAGTCGTTTTTGGGAAAGAATCGACTTGTTTGCTTTGGAGAATTCACTTACGCAATTAGGCTGCAGGTCCTCACCCCATGAACAAATAGGAATAACATAATATAATAAATATTTAAATAAGAAAAGCGTGTCGGCATTTATAAATTACCTATGCCTATCTGGGTAATGGAGACAGATTCAGCAATGAAAAAATAAATATCCAAATTTCATAAAGCACAAGGTGAGTGTGACATGAAAGGACACACGGTGGGATGATTGTGCGTTGTGTGAGAATGTGTTAAGCCGTATGCATGTGCGTTTTGTGTCTGTATATTTGTATGTCTGTTTGTGTATGTGTGTGTGTTTGTGAGTGTGTATGGTGGTGATAAAATGAGTGTGAGATTATACCTAGTTATCAAATGAGAAAGCCTACTACTATAGTAGTTTCGCCGTGGAAATGTAGTCCAGTGTCTGCAACCAGTCACTTACCGCAGCCTTACATTTGGTTTTTGGAAGAGAGTAGATTGACTGGATCCTATTTATTTTATTGTAAAGATTACAACCCTGATAGCAGAAGAAGCGATGAGCAAAACAGGTTTTAAAAGATGGGTTTGAGCAGACCATGTCCTTTTTTTTGCCGATTCACATTCAACTTTGGATCATATGTCAGCGAAGAATGTTGTTTAGTGACTGTGTGCAGAACATAGAGCTAACGAACCGTGAGAACCTTACTCTGCCTATAAACATCGACGGTTGGGTGAACGAACGGTAGAAACATACTTACCTTTAGGACAACTCTTTGAGCCCTTTCGATTTTCATCAAGTAGGTTTTTGCTGATCCACCCCAGGCAGAAATACAATAACTAATCTGTGACTGAGCAAGTGCAAAGTAAACTATTCGTATTAAATCCTTGTTAGCTACGTGCCGTAAATTTTAAACATATAGATTAGTTTCCTTGTTCTTGCTGCAAACATGTCAACATGTTCCTGGCAATTTAATTTATTATCCAGCATGATTCCTAGATACTTGATTGCATTCGTCCTTTCAATTCTAGGACATATACAGTCATCGTTATTGTAGTCGGTACACTCATGAGATGTTATTTTGTACTTAGTAATTTCTGCTTCCGGCAATTTTTAGTGATTTTTTTTTTCTTATCTACATTTAGAGTCAGGAAATTGTCGTACAACCATTCTGTTACTCAACGAAAACCCACCAGTGCGCTCGAAAAAACATCGTCCCATGATTCTCCGCTAAAAAGAAATGCGGTATCGTCCGCAAATGTGACAATTTTAGCCTTTGGGAAAATTAACTGACAGAGATCGTTGATGAAGGCATGGAATAAAGTCGGACCCAAGATGCTACCTTGTGGAACCCCGAAAAGAAATGGGGCGTCATTACTTGTAAGGTTATCAAGTTTCACATATTGTGTTCTATACGTGAGGTAACTTTCCAACAATTTCAACTGAAGGTCGCTATTAGTTCCTAGACACTCAAGTTTTTTTAGCAGGATAGAAATAGAGACTGTGTCAAATGCTTTGGCAAGGTCTAAGAATACTGCAATAGTTTTATTTTTATTGTCAAGATTAGTAACTACGTAGTCGATTAATTCTTGATCTGCATGTGATGTTGATTTTTTAGACCTAAAACCGAATTGTGCTGGAGATAGAAGATTATTTTTCTCAAGATATTTCACTAATTTTTTTTTATTTTATGACACGTTCGAGGATTTTTGAGATGTAGGTAGAGGACGGGGTATAACGGGGACGTTAAGGAAAATAAACAATAAAAGTATAAACATTGATTAAAAGTAAATAAACAATATAAACATTAAATAAATAATATATTTATTAATTAAAAGTAATCATAGAACTTTGTTTACTTATTAAATTATCATTTGGCATATAATTTGGTGCAGTAACTAATCAAATAATGTTATACGAAAAACCTACTTATGAATAAATGTTTTATTTCTACGCAAATGTGTATGAGAAACAAAAAGTGCATTGTCTGATGTTTCAATTGACTTTCATATGCTTTTCAGAGGGTATTGCATACACTGGCATCAGTCATGAACTCACGATATAAAGTCATGTTTAATACGACCGGAATGAATATTGAGAAATAAGAGTCTTTTCAGTTGTATGAATCGAAGAAACTCGAAAAAAAAACAATGGTAACCAATCGTTTTGACTTTTGTTAGATACATGGTTTGTGGTCTCTCCTTCACACACACACACATACACACACACATCATCAGCCTATTAATGTTCTCACTGCTGGGACACAGGCCTCCTCTCTGCGAGAGGGAATGGGCCGTAATCCACTACGCGGGTTCTAGGACATTCCGGATGCATCGTCTCTCCTTCAATGATGCTCAATTCCTCATGACCAGGGGGGTGACCATATGCTCATAGAGTAAGGTTATTTTGAGCGCCCGTAATGGACAGATGTATATGACTTGTATACATCTGTCCCTTACACACACTCAAAAACCTTACTGCAAGAGCTTACGGTCGACCCGCTGGATTCCAGTATTTAATCGCAATGTGATATTAACGTACTAAGTATTTCATAATAAGGAGAGAGAGGAGGAGTAGCAGGTATTCCTCATCGTCTCTCCTACTTGATCTATGCTGTGCCCGACAATGTTTATAATTGTGACAAATATAATTATTAACCTACCAACTATGCACTATGATACGAAATAAAGAATTGAGAATTGAATTGAATTGAGAGAGTTTTGAATTGGATTGAACCAAAAATTCGAAGACATGTGACATCCACCAACCCGCACTGGGCCCGCGTGGTGAATTACGGCCCATCCCCTCACACAGAGAGGAGGCCTGTGTCCCAGCAGTGGGAACATTGATAGGCTGATGGTGTGTTATGTGTGATGTGAATTGAGATAACCTAATCCTCGTCTGAATGTTAGGTTAGAATGAATCGGGACCCGACGGTATCGGAGGGCCGAAACGGCCGAGTACCGATTATATAGCAGATATTTCAAAGTCAAAGTTAAAATTATTTATTTCAATTAGGCTAACAAGCAGCACTTTTGAACTTCAAAAATTAAAATTTACAAGTAAATTGATTCTACCGTCCATTCGGCAAAGTAGCTTGTTATGGAGAAGAAGGACAAGAAACGCCACACTAGTAAGTGTGGAGTTTCTTGTTGTGGAGTAGAAGTAACTTTAAAAAAAATGTGTTTTACAATATTTACATACATAAAAATAATACAGCAGTCATTGTGCCGATAGTCGTGACGGCCAATGGCATAATAGACAAGAGCCTCGACGAACATCTGAGGAGGCTCTCGTTGGGCAGCTGGAACAAGAACAGAAAGCGGTACTCCTGGACACGGTGCGTATCGTTAGGAGGTTTCTCTCTTAGGAGCCCTGACCACCGGTAGGTTAAACCCTGTTCCCGATACCGGTGGGCTACTATAATAGAAACAGAATAGAACTACATACTGTACTACGTAGGTATAAGTATAAAGTATTATTACAAAGTCTTTCAGAATTGGTTCAATGGTCTTGGTGTTCTGCTGCAACTTCTGAGTACCCCCGTACTCAGGAGTTGCAGCAGTTCTTGCACGCTTTGCTCGGGATTTTCTACTAGGTGTTTACAGTAGCTACGGAAACCTAGATTAAAGGCAATAGGCACGCCGCCTATGACATGAGCCGTAAAGCCACATGCACATGTTCTTATATCCTTCACTTCTGCCTTATCTGCCTATCCCTTTGAATAATAAACGCGTGATGATGAGTTACATTTCAAACATTTTACTTAATGTTTGAAATGTAACTCATCATCACGCGTTTCAAAGGGCGTAACTCAGCAGCGGATTACATAAGCTCAATAAATGGGTCATTCGTCGGCGGGATTCTGTTTACAAATGTCACATGTGGCGGCAATCGGAGCGGGCGTCGTCCATCTTGGTTTTATAATAAGCGCGCCAATCGGGGGCGCGGGGCGGCGCGTGCGACGCTTCCTCGGCAGTCGGCTACTAAATTGAATGATTTATGGCTCAATCCTAGATGCAGATGATGTAATTTTTGGTGCTGGGCTCAGATTAGAGAACTCTAATCTGAGGTGCTGGGTACATTAGATTTTGGAGAGGTTCTTCATCAATCAATGGTGTTTTGTGATTTTAAATAGTTCTTATATTGGCTATATAAGAAGAAACCTCTGTTAGAAACATGTTATAATGAAAGTCGACAAGATATGATAGCCTCTTCTTACCCGCTTGAAATGTTTAAGTTAGACACCTGGTTATCCAATATAAACTTAAAAAAAGTGTTACATTGGAACTTGGATGCCGTCTTAGGAGCAAAATCGCAATACATGAGCCACTCCTTTAAAGTTGAGGTTTTGCAGGAGCTACGTACAAAATATAATGGCTATTATGCAATTTACACCGATGGGTCTAAATCTCTTGCTGGTGTTGGTGCTGCATTTTATGATCCGTTAACCAAAAATCATAGCATCTACAAATTAAATAAGCACTTCTGTATTATGTCGGCGGAACTATTTGCAGTGTCACAGGCTTTATCTTATGCTGCCAGTTTAGAGAAAAATAAAATAGTAATTTTAACAGACAGTAAAAGTGCGTTATTTCACATTGCTCGATGCGCCTCTGGTACCAGAGGCATTTCAGTAGCATGTAAAATATTAGAGCAAACTTAATTTTTTAATGAAAACCATATAGCCTTGGTACTGCAATGGGTACCCTCACATATTGGCCTGACGGGAAATGAATAGGCTGACAGCTTCGCTAAAAAAGCTATATCAGAAGGAATTGAAATCAATATTTTGCCTAACCACTCAGAAATGCTCATATTCTATAAATCGAAATGTTTTTGAGCATTTAAAGAATACTTATACTTATCATACTTTTTTCGATGAAAGATCAAAATCAAAGGGTATATGGTACAAAAGTATACAATGCGAACCTCTTCATATCCCGTGGTTTACAAATACTAAATTAAGTAGACATCAAATTGTGACTGCATGTCGATTGCGTTCCGGACACATCCCTAATAGATGTTTTGCCTTCTTAATGAAGAAAGTGGATTCACCGAATTGTGAGATTTGTGGGAAAACTGATGACGTGCATCATTTATTAATGGAGTGTGTCCGTAATGCAAATAAAAGAGACCAATTGGTTCGGCAATTTAGCCTGAATTTTAAAAATGTTGGCGCCTTTCATAGCATTCTAGCTGAACCAAATTCGGATGCGGCTAAACTGCTATACTCATTTAAATTAAATTAAGTTTAAGAGTTAGTATTTTGAATTGTGATTAGAGTTTAAGGATAAGGTACGATGGGATTGTCATCGTCATTTCATGTACACAAATCCCTTGTAATTCAATAATCAATAAAAAAAAAAAAGTCCCAGAGGACAACTCATTTCGTGGTTAGGAGCTTCAGGGCAGCTCACAATGCACTTTGTGAGCGGCCCTGGAGCTTACTTATTTCCATATGGTGGACATTGCAGGACCTGAAATATGCAATTTCAAAATTCAGTCGAAAGACGTCTTCTGCTGGACCTAGGCACCCAAGCATCCTCCTGTCCGGTTCTGCACTACTTTTTCTTGTATCCTGTGGTTTCCCTGGAAATCTAGTCGATGGCTTTAGGAGCTCACGGTGAGTAGGGTATGCAGTTAACGAATTGGAATGAAATGGTATCTGTCATAAGAAGGTGGAAGAAGAAATATTGTATGGGGAATCTTAAGGAAGAAAAAGTAAAAGTCAAAGTCAATATATTTATTCAACTAGGCCAATAAGCGGCACTTTTGAACGTCAAAACAAAAATTAAAATTTACAAGAAATAAAAGTTGATTCTACCGTGCTGTAAATGCTCCAACCAATCATGGGGCAAGGGCTGAAAAATTATCATCATTAAAAAATCTATGCGAGATAACACGTTTTAATTTACGTTGAAAACACTGTGTCTTTCTTGGCACATTTTCTGGTTTCCAAATTTTTTTAATCGTATTTTTTTTATTGAGAATCTTTATAACCAACGCCGTCAACGCACATTCGTCCTTCATTTTGATTGAAGTATAAAATATATATTTATAATAAGCCTAATGGCGACATCTTCCGCAAATAACTATGAGAAACACACGTAATGTATAAATACTTTAATAGTTTATTGTGATATGACCTTAGAAATACTAAATCTTCAATGTCGGATATTTTTCAGCTATTAATTAATTTAATATTTTTTTATTTACTGATATAGAAACTATTACATTAAATACTTTATAGAATCTAATAAAATAAAATATGTGAGTACCCACACTACGTACTACAAGCGAGCATAAAAAGTGAGGATTGGGTTGTTTGCAGGATTGTTCTTCCTAGGCTTGAAAAGATTTTGTAATTTCGGGTTTTCTTTAATCTGCGAATCTTCATGAGTGTCCTCTGCCCAGGGGTGAGATCCGTCACTCTATCAGCATCGTCATAAAATTTTATTACAACTTCGTCAGTAGCTGCAGCTCATCGATACCTAGGATAAGTTTTTAATTTCAGTGAAAGTCACCCAAAGGGCAATGCAGAAGAAATGAGGATATCCACAGGAGAACTAAAATTTCCGACATATTCCGAAGAATTGCGAAACTTAAGTGGCAGTGGGCAGGGCACATTGCTCGCAGAACGGATGGCCGATGGGACCGAAAAGTTCTGGAATGGTGACCGCGAACCGGATGACGATGCGTTGGAAGGCCTTCCACTGGGTAGACCGATGACTTGGTTAAGTTTGCGGGAATCCGCTAGATGCGAGATACACGGGATCGGTCAATGTACGACGCCTGGGGGAAGCCTATGTCCAGCAGTGGACGTCTTTCGGCTGAAATGATGATGATGATGATGACCACTGAAAGATTCTTCTGGAAATCAATAAAAGAGAACCAAGAGGTATCGATTGAGGAATTTAGTGATTTAAAAAACCGAACACTAGCTTTTAAATAGGTCATGCCTGAATTCGTAATTTAAATTATTGAAATCAAATCGGATATGCACACCCTCAACGAGAGCACCAACATTACCACAAAAAAAAAAAACGCGAACGGTCGGATAAAAACACATTTTTGCTTGTTTTTTTTTTTAGTCTGTGGAAATCCTTGTCCCACCTTCGCTATGGCCTTTAAGCATGAATATTTAAAATGAAACTAAATAGTAGGTTTAGAACAAAAAATGTCGTGACTTTGAACTCGCCTCAAACGGGTCGGGAGAATTATATGCATGGAAAAAATGCTAATTATTGTGCTTTGTGTTGCTAGCTAGGTAATAATTAATACGTGTTCTATGTTAAAGTAAATACAGCTTGTAAATCATAGACTTATAGAATTGCCTGAGCTTTTAAAACCCAGGGGATCTATCGAGACACGAGACATTCTGCACCACGCTGCCATCGCTTCGAGCCATTGAGGTTTTGACAGGTGTACCTACAAACTATTCCGTAGAGGATAACTGTGGTCGTTTTTGCCACCAACCGTAACAAAACATCAATCTGCAATGCTACATTCTACAAACTATCTAATACATTCTGCAAAGCTACATTCTACATACTATGCCATAGTTTGTACATAACAATTTCAGATGAGAATACTTTCTTGTTTCACGCTTTTTAGAGCGTTTTTTTTCAGTATTCGGGTTTTAGTTTTTGAACTTATTTTTTATTTATAGTATTTTGGGGTTTTTGCAGAGTCACATCACATTTTTTACCTGACTACGGCGAAGCAAAAAAGGGGGTTATGTTTTTGACCGGTTCGTGTGTAAGTATATGTATGTGTGTAAGTAGGTAAGTTGTAAGTATGTATGTTTGTTCATCTGTTCCCTCATAACTTCTAAAGGTTGACTGGTAGAAAATGCCTAAGGCATTAAGTCCGCCTCTGTACATTTGTGTGCTTAAAGTATTAAATAAATAAATAAACTTCTAAACTACTTAATAATAATACATAATATGTAGTTAGTAGCCCTCTCGGGAGCCCTGACCACCGGTAGCTTGGACCCTGTTGCCGATACCGATGGGCTACTATTGTTGTAAATGTTTATTTATTTTATTTTTTATAGAATAATATTTAAATATGTAAATAAAATGAATAAATGAAATAATATATAATTAAAATGAGAATGAGACTAGAATGCGAATATTCTTTAAAAATACAGGCCGATGTGCTCTTAGAGCAAGGTTATTTCCATGCGCACCATGTAATGTACATAAAAGGCTTATGTATACAAGTCATCTATGTACATCTGATCTATACCTTACAAACAATGGAAATAATATTGCTCGTTTTTATTCCGCAAAAAAGAGCTGAATCCACACGGCTCCATCTTTCCGTGGTGTAAGAAGCAAAGGCTCAGTTGGCTGCAAAAAAGTTGGGGATCATGCAAAGGTGAGCAGGTACTTTATGCACGGCGCATGCATGACGGTACAGCTGCTCAACTTGTATAAAGCGCAAGTTCGGTCATGCATGGAGTACTGCTCTAACCTCTGGGACGGATCTGCCAAACTTGATGCACTTGAGTCGATTGACAGACGGGCCAAGAGGCTAATCTGCAATGATGCGCTGTTCGACTCAAGGCAAGCATGCTTCACCGTCGACCACATTATCACTACATCAGGCGAGATAGTGGTCAAACGCAAGTCTATCACAAATAAAAAAATGTTTTGTTTTCACAAAAAAACATAAGTTTCTTGTTTTGCTCACTATTAAGGTCAGCTCACACCGAGTTGAGTAGCGATCAAACATAGCAGCTTCTGCCCGCGGCTTCACCCGCGTAAAAAGTGTTTTATCATCCCACGGGAATAACGAAAAGAGTGATAAAAAAAAAACCTATGTCCTTGTCCAGGGTCTCAAACTATCTCCATGCCAAATTTCATCTAAATCGGTTGAGTAGATCCAGAGATTACCCCCTACAACCTCATAAACTTTACCTCTTTATAATATTACAGGATAAATAGGGGTTCATTTTTATATGTATATACTAGATTACTAGCTTCTGCCAGTGGTTTCGCCCGCGTGAATGGCGAAAGTCATCCCAAAGGAAAAAAGCCCGTGCTAAAAAGTATCAAAAGACAAAAGACAAAGATATTTTTATTTCAAGTAGGCCACCAAGCGGCACTTTTGAACGTTACATTTAAAATTTACAAATAATATTAGTTGATTCTACCGTGCATTCGGAAAGTAGCTTGTAATGGAGAAGAATGCACAAGAAACTCCATACTTAATCATTTAAAAAAAATAATGTTTTACAATATTTAGGTACATAAGTACATACCTTGATGAATGAAATTGAGTTTATACAATACAAATATATTTATACAGTCTTCAGAAGGTCCAATACTTCAAAACAATAATGTTCTGCATATCACTTGTTTTTGCGCCCTAGTGGATGTGGAGCAGGACTAGCATTTAGCCAAGCATTTTTATCAGTGATGTAATCCCCCAACTTATAATATGCCAGCCTGCATAGTTTGCGTTTTATACAAGTTTTAAATTTCGTCTCATTCAGTTCAAGAATGTGGGGAGGAATTTTATTGTAAC
The DNA here is from genome assembly GCA_948252205.1 of Orthosia incerta. Taxonomy (NCBI): domain Eukaryota; kingdom Metazoa; phylum Arthropoda; class Insecta; order Lepidoptera; family Noctuidae; genus Orthosia; species Orthosia incerta. Next base: position 13,434,322 of record OX411758.1, read on the forward strand.
ATTTTGTACAGTACCCCATGAAAGATGAGGCTACTTTTGCCAGTCTGAAACCTGGTTGAACTAATTGGTCCCTATTTCTAGTAACATAATTATGTCTGTCGCCGTTTTTACGAAAAAGATGTAAATTCTTTCTCACGTACATGATGTTTTCATAAATATATTGACAAGGAACCGTCATGATGTTAATTTCCTTAAACAGTTCCCTTAGGGAATCGCGCCGGCGAAGATTGTATATCGTATGTGCTATTCCTGATTATAATCTATCTCTGTGCCAAATTTCATCCAGATCCGTCCAGCCGTTTGATCGTGAAGGAGTAACAAACAAACACACACACTCACAAACTTTCGCTTATAAAATATTAGTGTGATGTGATGAAGTGTAGGATAGTAGGCGCTTTGCTCTACGTAAATTATTTCATCACCACTTTTACCAAAAAATAAAAAAATCAAAATCAAATAGTTTATTTCAAATAAACCTTAGAGGTAATTTTGAATTGTAAAACAAAAAAAAATGATGACTCGTAAACGGTGAAGGAAAATATCGTGAGGAAACCGGTATGTCCTAGAGCCAAAAATTCGAAGATATGTGACATTCACTTACCCGCACTGGGCCCGCGTGGTGGATTACGGCTCATTCTCTGTCACAGAGAGGAGGCCTGTGTCCCAGCAGTGGGAACATTAATAGGCTGATGATGATGATAATTAAGGTATAGATAGACAAAGAAAGTGCCTACAAGTACCAAAACTTTACAGTGAAAGAATTTAAATAAATTCGATTTTTAATTCCTCGTCGAGTCTCCGTGTGAGTAGACCCTTATTTACCTTTTATATCTAACTGTATGTTTGTTGGTAAATGCCACACTTACCATTTTGACCCGTTGGGTAGGCGCCGAGTAAAGTAGCATGATATTACATTAACTGTGGAGCCAGAGGTGAAAGATCACAGCTTGGCGTTGGGCGCCATAGCATTGAAATCAGCGCCTGTGGTGGCCGGATGGAGAACTATTGGAAGGCAAAACTGCAGTACTTCAAAATTAGAATTTCAAATACCACGTCGCGTCTCATTGTCTGTTGATCTACATTACTTTTATTTGACTTGCAATGTACGTATGTATGTACCTAAGTGTGTTCGGGTCAAAGTTTGCAACTGAATTTTAAAGCAGTTATCCTCCACAGATTAAGATGAAATTTTGCAAACACGTTTAGTTTGGATGACAAAGTATGGTTACTAGGTTAGCTAAGTGATGTCATTCTAAATCCAATATGGCGGATGGCCCAAGATGGTGGACTAGTTATTTTTTGTGCACTGCCATGATATGTGTATCAAATGAAAGGGTTTGCTTAAAGAATAAGAAAAAATATTATAAAAAAAAAAAAAATATGCAACTAGCTGTGCCCGCGGCATCGCTCCCGTCATCTGTCTGCCAACCTTACCCTACTTACCTACCTACCATTTTTTTTCTAGGGTCATCATTCTGTCGCGGAGAATCTTAACACCGCCATTCTGAAAATGACTTCAAATGCACAACGCCATCTATCGTCGAATATCAAGTTCAACTGTCCGAGTATCTGAATTGCGTGTGTTGTGATAGTCTTACGTTTTGAACACTTTAAATTCATCTAATTTTTGATACAGTGAACCGATTGCGATGAAACATAATAAACTAAGTAATACTTCAAGTTACGCAAAATTTTTATGTTTAAAATTTAGCTACATTGGTTTCACACATTTCACGTGATGCGTGCACAAATTAACAGACAACAATTCCAAAATTGCTGGCAATGGGTTCTGTTGGTTATCCTTTAACACCCTGGCGAATTTTTTTGGAAATATTTTCGATGTACAAAATTACTTTTCTACAGATTTAATATATGTATGTATTAGATGTATGTATGTATTGATGATGATTATTTCCCTTTTATATCTAATAGTATTTTTGTTTGTAAATGCCGCACTTGCCAAGTAAAATAGCGCCAACTAAAGAGGCATGCATTATATATTGCATTTAGTGTGAGTCAAAGGTGAAACATCACAGCATAAGTGTTGGAAGCCATAGCATTGACATCAGCGCCTATAGCGGTGGGATGGAGAGCTATTGTGATACCATACTGTAAAATTTATGGAAGCACTAGCTGTGCCCGCGTCTTCGCTTCCGTCATCTGTCTGCCATCCCTACCCTACTTACCTTCCTGCCTACCCTACCTACCAATTATTTTTCTATGGTCTTAACACTCTTAACACCGCCATTTAGAAAATGACTTCAAATGCATCATCATGCACGCCATCTATCGAATATCCAGTTCAACTGTCAGAGTACCTATCTGAATTGCGTGTGTTGTGATAATTTTACTTCTTGAACACTTTAAATTCATCTAACTTTTGATAGAGTGAACCGATTGCGATGAAACAAAAACTAAGTAATTCTTCAAGTTACGCACAATTTTTATGTACAAAAGTTATCTACATTGGTTTCGTACATTTCACGTGATGCGTGCACAAATAAACAGACAAACAGACAAATTCCAAAAATAATGGAAATGGGTTCTGTAGGTTATCCTTTAACACTCTGGCTATATTTATCGGCTTTTTGTCGATGTACAAAAATTACTTTTCTACAGATTTATTATATGTATTGATGATGTGATTTTGAAAGTTATAGTACAAATAATTAGCCCGTATATACGTCCTGAGGCTCAATTCAAGTGACACTGTACCAACCAAAGTGGGGATGTCCAGCGTTATCGAAATTACCCGTGTCAAACCCTTATATTTTGGCATTACCACCATCGCCATTGCTGTAAGAATGGTAATTTATTTAGAGCATCAGGTAAGAAAAGCAGACAACACACTGACAAGTTACTATAGACTGACTATCGTAAAAAGTGGGCATAGTTGCCCCGTTTGTAATTACTCTAGTTTCCCGGATGTATCGCATGCTATTTACCCGACTGCCGAAGGAGGATTATGTGTTTATCAGTATAGTATGTATGTTCCTATGTGGCGTTCTAAAGACCAAACGAGATGGCCGATTTTGATGAGTCTTACGTCAATCGATTCGTCTTAACCCTGCGAGTGTCACTGGCTACATAAAAATTGGAAAAAAAAATGCCGGCTTTTGGGCGCCATATTGAGACACCAAATTTTTTTCTTCCAAACCTGTCGTGTGGGGTATAAAATAAAGGGTTTTAAGAGGTCATTTAAAAATATATAACACTTATATGTTTAAATGTACCTAATTCTAAAAAAAAATTACTAATAAGTTATAAATAAAAAAAGTTAACTACAAAAACCAAAAAACCCGACTGCTTAAAAAGCGAACTAAAAAGTCGTAAACAAGAAGAAAATCATGCTGTGCAGTCGGAGGATACATCGGGTTCCGGTCAGCCAGCTCGCGAACATGTATCCTCCGACTGCACAGCATGACTTTTTAGTTCGCTTTTTAAGCAGTCGGGTTTTTTGGTTTTTGTAGTTAACTTTTTTTATTTATAACTTTTTAGTTAGCATTTTTTTCGAATTAGATACATTTAAACATACAAGTGTTAAAATTTTTGAAATCACCTATTGAAAACCTTTATTTTGATACACCACACGATGGGTTCGGAAGAAAAATGAAAATTGGCCCCCCACATTATGGCACAAAAGCCGCCATTTTCTATTTTCCAATTTTAATGTAGCCAGTGACACTCGCAGGGTTAAGACAAATCGATTTATCAAAAAGTTAGTCATCAAAATCGGCCAACGCGTTTGGTCTCTGGAACGCCACATAGGAACAAACATACATACATAGACTGATGAACACATTATTAGGTACCCTCCTTCGGCAGTCGGGTAAAAAGTAATGTGCCTACCTGGGTTCGAATGAATGAATGGGAATTATGCTTACCTATCTTTAATTTCATTGGATACATACTAAATCCTGGTATGGTCACGTGATGAGGAAGGATGAAACGCATGTTATCAAAAGAGTTTATGAATATAAATGTGGATGGATGGAGAGGGAAGGGACGGCCAAAGGAAAGATGGACTGTGTGAGGAGTGTATATGAAAGAAAAGGGAGTCAGTGACAGCGTGACGGGGAACAGGAGGGTATGGAAAGAAGAAACTTGTTGCGTCGACCCCAAGTAACAGGTCAGGATCAATTTGACTAATTCTAAGATTTTAGATTTTGACATGTTTAATTTGCCTAGTTCCAAATGTTGACAGTTTATTCAATAACAATATATTGACAGTTATTATAGTTATATTGGAATTCTAGTTAGTACTAAATTTTACTGTATCGTTTTTTAGGGTTCCGTACCCAAACGGTAAAAACGGGACCCTATTACTAAGACTCCGCGATCCGTCTGTCTGTCTGTCCGTCTGTCACCAGGCTGTATCTCATGAACGGTGATAGTTAGACAGTTGAAATTTTCACAGATGATGTATTTCTGTTGCCGTTATTACAACAAATACTAAAAAAAGAATAAAATAAATATTGAGGTGGGGCTCCCATACAACAAACGTGATTTTTTTGCCGTTTTTTGCGATAATGGTACGGAACCCTTCGTGCGCGAGTCCGACTCGCTCTTGGCCGGTTTTTTTTATAAATATCGTATATCGCATGGCAATTATTTCTTATTATTTATCTTTATATTCTAAATATGCTATCTAGAGCTGTGTATACTCGGCAATGTGTAAGCTGTGGTTGCCTGTAATTGGGTGTGCATTGCAGGAAAATTATGTATTGTATGATTTTTTTATGTTTTGTGTAAGATGATATTGTGGCTAAATAATAACAGCCGCACGGGTCGATCATCAAGGTTAAGCAACGCTTGACGAGGTCGGTCCGTGGATGGGTGACCATTTCAACATACCGAGTTTCCTCCGTGCCTCGGCAAGCACGTTAAGCCGTTGGTCCCGGCTGCCATTTGAAGATCTTTGACAGTCGTTACGGGTAGTCAGAAGCTTGAGATCTGACACCAGTCTTGCCAAGGGGTACCGTGTTACCCAGTTACTGGGTTGTGGAGGTCAGATAGGCAGTCGCTCCATGTAAAACACTGGTACTTAGCTGAATCCGGTAAGACTGGAAGCCGACCCCAATATAGTTGGGAAAAGGCTAGGCAGATGATGATGTAAGATGATATTGTATTGTTGCACTCGTTGGTGATCCAAAATAAATAAATAAATAAATAAATAGCGTGACGGGGGACAGGACGGTATGGAAGGAGAAAACGAGTTGCGTCGACCCCAAGTAACATGGGACAAGGGCAGGCAGATGATGATGGGAAGGTACGAAGTTACCTAGAAGATACTATACAGGCCTGAAAGTATCCATTAGTTAATTTCAACCTTCAGTATCTATTAACAACTACACACACAGTAAACAAACCTAACCTCCATAAATGGTAATGTGTAATGACGTCAGTGCTTTTGTATTAAAAGTGGGTAGACAAAAAATATAGCTAAGTACTTAAGCTTACTCTTTAACCCGCCTCTTATTAATAAACGTGGAGTAAAGTTACACAAAAGTTAAACAAAGAAAAATGTATATGTAGTTAATATTTAGATGGTCTTAGTTGTTACTTTACTACAAGTTTTCCATCTTAAGGCCGTACCCTGACCAAAAAATCAGCATGAGATATGAGCATTCCTATTGGCCTAGCGGCACGTGGTGGCGCGTGAATTACAGTAGTGAATACGCCCAGATTTTAGAATAAAATCTTTATAAAATCGAATAGTGGTCTTTTGAAAAAAATAAAACTTACAAAATGTTCGTTATCAAATTTTCTATCCATTAGTGTTCGTAAAAAAAATAATTATTGAACACTTTACGAGGAGATGCATGCTATCAATAATTATTTCTCATTTTTATGGTTTTGTTGGAAGAAGATTAGTGACACATATACCTTTTTAAAAAAAAAAGTGTACTACCATTTTAGAAAGAACATTATGTATTTTTATTAATTGATATTTACATATACTCTTTATTTAAAAAGAAATATCAATTAATAAAAATACATAATGTTCTTTCTAAAATGGTAGTACACTTTTTTTTTTAAAAAGGTATATGTGTCACTAATCTTCTTCCAACAAAACGATAAAAATAAGAAATAATTATTGATAGCATGCATCTCCTCGTAAAGTGTTCAATAATTATTTTTTTTACTAACACTAATGGATAGAAAATTTGATAACGAACATTTTGTAAGTTTTATTATTTTCAAAAGACCAATATTCGATTTTATAAAGATTTTATTCTAAAATCTGGGCGTATTCACTACTGTAATTCACGCGCCACCACGTGCCGCTAGGCCAATAGGAATGATCATATCTCATGCTGATTTTTTGGTCAGGGTACGGCCTTAAGATGGAAAACTTGTAGTAAAGTAACAACTAAGGCCATCTAAATATTAACTACATATACATTTTTCTTTGTTTAACTTTTGTGTAACTTTACTCCACGTTTATTAATAAGAGGCGGGTTAAAGAGTAAGCTTAAGTACTTAGCTATATTTTTTGTCTACCCACTTTTAATACAAAAGCACTGACGTCATTAGACATTACCATTTATGGAGGTTAGGTTTGTTTACTGTGTGTGTAGTTGTTAATAGATACTGAAGGTTGAAATTAACTAATGGATACTTTCAGGCCTGTATAGTATCTTCTAGGTAACTTAGTACCTTCCCATCATCATCTGCCTGCCCTTGTCCCATGTTACTTGGGGTCGACGCAACACGTTTTCTCCTTCCATACCGTCCTGTCCCCCGTCACGCTATTTATTTATTTATTTTGGATCACCAACGAGTGCAACAATACAATATGATCTTACATCATCATCTGCCTAGCCTTTTCCCAACTATATTGGGGTCGGCTTCCAGTCTTACCGGATTCAGCTAAGTACCAGTGTTTTACATGGAGCGACTGCCTATCTGACCTCCACAACCCAGTAACGGGTAGCACGGTACCCCTTGGCAAGACTAGTGTCAGATATCAAGCTTCTGACTACCCGTAACGACTGTCAAAAATCTTCAAATGACAGCCGGGACCAACGGCTTAACGTGCTTTCCGAGGCACGGAGGAAACTCGGTATGTTGAAATGGTCACCCATCCACGGACCGACCTCGTCAAGCGTTGCTTAACCTTGATGATCGACCCGTGCGGCTGTTATTATTTAGCCACAATATCATCTTACACAAAACATAAAAAAATCATACAATACATAATTTTCCTTCAATGCAATTACAGGCAACCACAGCTTACACATTGCCGAGTATACACAGCTATAGATAACATATTTAGAATATAAAGATAAATAATAAGAAATAATTGCCATGCGATATACGATATTTATAAAAAAACCGGCCAAGAGCGAGTCGGACTCGCGCACGAAGGGTTCCGTACCATTATCGCTAAAAACGGCAATAAAATCACGTTTGTTGTATGGGAGCCCCACCTCAATATTTATTTTATTCTGTTTTTAGTATTTGTTGTACATCATCATCAATCATCATCATCATCATCAATATCAATCAATCAATTACATATAATAAATCTGTAGAAAAGTCGTTTTTGTACATCGAAAATATTTCCAAAAAATACAGCCAGGGTGTTAAAGGATAACCAATAGAACCCATTTCCAGCATTTTTGGAATTTTTGTCTGTTTATCTGTTTGTCTGTTTATTTATGCATGCATCACGTGAAATGTGCGAAACTAAGGTGGATAACTTTTGTACAAAAAAAATGTGCGTAGCTTGAAGTATAACTTAGTTTTTGTTTCATCGCAATCGGTTCACTCTATCAAAAGTTAGATGAATTTAAATTGTTCAAGAAGTAAAATTATCACAACACACGCAATTCTGATGCCTGATGATGGACAGTTGAACTCGATATTCGATAGATGGCGTTGTGCATTTGTAGTCATTTTAGAATGTCGACAAATGGTAATGGTAACCCAAGACAAAAAATGGTAGGTAGGTAAGTAGGGTAGGGTTGGCAGTCAGATGACGGGAGCGAAGCCGCGGGCACAGCTAGTAAACAATAAATACTTGTACAAAACTTTCTTACATTATTCAACAGGTACTTAAATTTTTTTTTGCATGCACTGTTTTTGACAGGTGACAGATGCCATGTTTTCTCTCTTTCTAATGCATAGATTTTGTTTAGCGCTATCTCCCTCTTATGTCCGGAATTCTGTTTATGGTAAATTTATTGTAATTCGTTCGTCTTTCTCAGTACTAATTCATTTCATAGGCTCTGTGGTTCTGAGAACACACTGACTTGAAAACGATTTATAAATTGATCAACTTTTAATAAATTATTCTTATTATTATGCCTTCTGAAATGTTTTTTTATTTTACTTTATTTAGGTATTACCTAAAATTTATTCTAGAGTAGCAGAACAATAGACTATAAGTTAGACAGACAGGCACACGGAAGTCTCATTGCATTTGCAAAGTTTAGTTTTTAATTAATTAAAATGTATAAAAGTGCTTAAATATTTAAAAGTAAGTAGATCGGTAGTTGTCAACAATCCTCTACGTAACTTGAATAGAAACCGAACAAAAACAAGTTATTTAAAACAAAGCTAAACGTATTTTAATGAATCGACAGCCGTGACCTGCAGTGACTTCCAATCGTTAGGCATATTAAACATCTAGTTAATTAATTGACATCAGCGATGGATTCAAGATTTAAAATTATATGAATTTATTTACCTGCCAGCTGTTAACCTGCCAGTGATTTCTTGAAAGACTTTTGCAAAATGATATATAATGATGGATAAATTGAGAAAAAAATTGATTTAAATAACCTACAAGTGCATTAAAAATAAGGGATACGTACAAAATAATCATTTTTACTAATTACTTAATCCTCGACCTTGCCGTGTACGCCTTATTTGTGTAAACTGACAACACGATCGCATAACACCACTTCTATTTACACTTTCTTTAACATTACAGAAATGAGGTCGCCGTATTGAGCAAGCAATGTATCCTGGCTAACTAAGATTTTCAAAAAATGAATCAAGTTCTACGCTTTCATTGACATCGACCGTATAATCTCGATACTTGCTACACGACACATTCCATCGACGCGCTAAAATGCAACTTTTCGGAAATGTTCCAAGTATAAACAGCATTTTATTACGTAGGCAACGGTGCGTGAATTTCGAAATGACGTGGTAGAAGCAGCAGCTATCTCATCATCATTGATAATGGTCGGTTTGGCAACGTCGCGTCGCTCACCTGGCGCTACCTGCGCAGTGTCAACAGGGGGGCAAGCGAGCGAGCGAGCGGCAGTCGATCCAACGATCCGACAGACACGCTCGTCCCGAGCTGTCTTTACATTTTTATATCAAAAATATTCCACATAAATCAAAGTTAAAGTTATACAGTGACGCGTAATAAGGACTTTAGTGTTAGAAAAGCGCGCGAAGTGAAAACTTTGAAATCTGTGCCGAACACGGTATTCAAATTAGGAACGTTCAACGACACCGTTCAAAAGATTGTTCTTTCCATAGAGTTAGCGACTGGACTCTTTAGATTTGGTGTGGCTATGTGATGTGAGTTAATTCTAGATTTTCACCTACAGCGGAAACAGCTTACGTAGTCGGTTAGCGGTAAAACGCCGTCCGCGCCGCACGCTAGTTCTTGTTTCATGTTGAGTAACCGTCAGGTTTCTAAAAAGTGAACGAAGTCGAACATACACAGCGTACCTATACGTGAATTTTCGGTGGCTCGCCCACTTGTCCCGTTAGAAAGTGTGTGTGACTTGGACTGTTGTTGATGAGTTGTTGGACCGGGAGTGTCATCGGTAGTGTTGTTTGAGGAGGGTGTTGTTGTGCTGTGGTGTGGCAGTGCATGGCGCGATGATCAGCGGCGGCTGGGTGTGCGCGCTGCACGTGCGCACGGCGGGTCTCGGCGGCGCTGCACTGGGCTCCGACGAGGAGGAGATCGTGTATCTCGCCTATGTTGTGATTGATGTGCTGACGAATCAGGTAAGCGAACAAGCTAATTCAAAAAAAGAACGTCCTCCAACCTTCAAACGACAATTTGAACACAGAACTGAAACAAATAGTCCAAAAGATACACCGGTCACTGATACACGAGACTCCAATGAGAATATAAAGTGTACAAATACAACTTGATATCAGTAAAGAAGCGGCGTAAATTGTATAACAGATTAGGTAAACCTTTTGTTGGTACAGATAGTTATCATCATGAACCAATCTTGTAGCGTGTCTATATTCAAACTCATTTCAATCAAATCCGGAAAGTCATCATTGCCGTTCCACTTTGCGCGTTGTTTCTAGACATCGTTAACATTATGTATAAATTTTATTCTGTTTACTCATACTTAATTAGCAAAACTATTCACTTTTAAGTTTACTTTTAATTTCTCCAAAAGTGAAATACATTAGCCAGTTTTGTATTAGCATTAGAACACGGAAAGCAACAAAACAGATTAGCGTCGGTGAAAAACAGACTCAACGAGATTTCCTAGTGTTTTTTGTATATGTTTGCCTCTTTAAGCATCTTTCAATCACTATCTTAATACCTTTAACGTTTAATTGACAAACTTCAACGCGCAATCTTTAACGTTTAATACTCGAAATCCTGAAAACTATAGTTTCAAGTACTTTTTAACCGAGGAGCACTGCAAGGGAGTCTATTGAGCTCTGTGTTTTTATGACATTATTTTGACAAAATTATAGGTGTCATAGAGATTGGCAATATTTCTATGATAACTCAAGCCTAATTCAAGTTCAATCACCTTAAAGATGCCCATGGGAAACGATAAGCTTGTCATGAAACCAATAAAGTCACTACAAATATATACATTTTCTCAAGACGGGATCCATTCAGAAGAACACATTATAAAACTGAATGATTTAAAAATTTCGCTAAATTATAAGATATCAACAAAAAGAAGCGAATATCCAGTTTCTTTAGATCTAAGCACAAATCGATAAAAACCAAGGAATTCCCTATAAAAACGTCAAAAAACCGCGTCAAACCAGAAACGAGTTTATCAGGATTCGTGCTCAGCAAATAAAATGTAAGTTAGACACATAATACATGAGTCTACGAATGGGTATAATTATGTTATCACTTGAGCACTTGTCTATTACTGCAACATTTATAGACTTTACTGACTCGGTAATTAGCACCCAATGTTTGAAAGCTGATGATGAGGCGTTGTCAAATTTCATGTCAACTACAGTGTTGTGATTGGTTGACCGAAATAACATCAGCCAATTGGTTAAAGATATGTCGTTTGGCTTGTGATTTGACAACAGATTCATCTAAATAGCCTGTCAAATATGGTGACACTGTTAGTTTCTTCCAAAACTTTGGCTGGTTCAGATTTAAGTGATTAAGCATACAAATCTTCTATTAATTGCTACACAGCACGATTTCACGAATAGTTGGATCTATAACTTTTTATTTCTAGTTTTTTGTTTTGTTTAAACCTCTAACGTTATCGTTAAGTATATAGTTGTTGTTGGCTGCAAGGTCTTCAGAATCCCTGCCAATATTATATCTTCAATCCGTACTGCAGGTGTTCAAAAACATTGCATATTCGTTATTATTTCGCATTCTTTGCCTTTACTGAATGTGCTACAGTAGGGCATCTATTTCCTCCTATTATCTGTATATATCTATTACTGTCTTGAGCTGTGGAGCCGTAAGATTTGAGTTCGTTCCACCATCACCTTCTGGGTTAACCGGGCTGTCGTCGATAGCTATAAAAAATCGCGCTATTCATCCCAGTTTTGCATCACTAGTGTTATTGAAGATTTCATAACAACATTCTATGTTACAGTCGTATTTATTCCAATTCGCGTGTTCTTAGTCACAACCAGTAGACTTATCACTACCAAAGATAAAATACAGATAAAAACTGTTGTCACCACAATCCTCATTCGCTTGATTAGATTTTTTGTTTTTATCATGGGCGTTGTTGATAATTTTTTAGTCTATTAAAATATTCAGGCAAGTGTTGTCGAGGTTATTTTCAACTTTAGCATTATTATATCAATCCCTAGGAACTTCTTAAAGACATTTAGAGTTTGTAAAAGACGTAAACGGGACTAAACATGGCTCAAAATCATACAAAACATAGTTTAGGTTCTCTCTTTATTGTCTTTGGGGGGCCTATTTCTCAGCATTGATGTCTCCACATACCAGTGGTAGGTCAGAGGGGTCATAATTATAAACAAGAATATCTTGATTTGATTGATGAGCATCAAGAAGTAGGTAAGAATAATTATGTTTTCTGCGATACACACTCCGAACTTTTTGAGACCACTTGCCGAAATTTAATGTAGGTAAACAGAATTAATGATTAATGTAATGTGTTCCAAGTAGCAAACAGGGAAAAAATATTCCGAATTGGCAACCACCTGTTACAACAAATGTATTTGTAAATGTGACGGCTAGTTTCTGACACCACAATACTGACAAAACTGGAGTAAAGAAGGTATCTTTTCGACATAAACTTACGTCACTCATCGGGCAGGAAGAAAGTCCTCAACGGCACGTGCTATAAGACTGACGAAGAAGATGTTAGAAGACTGATTTCAAGATGCAAAAAAAGGCATCTTGAAATCAGTCTTGCCGATTGGCTTGTATTATATATTGCGGTACCACTTACTTCGCATGAGCTTCATAAATATAGATATCGAGAATTCCGTGACGATCGCAAAGAAAGAGAATCTTGAAATTTCTTAAACACCGACCCGGAAGTACCTTTCGATTGCTTACATTCACTCGAAGGGCCCCCGTCACCCACGTGTTAGGCTCATGCGCCCACGCACTTCAAAACTCAGACTTCCAAAGCACAAGACTGGTTAGCAATACAAATAAAAATCTATAGAAAACAAATAGAGAAAGAAGAAGTATTTACTCAGGACTGGTATAGGATATAATTGACTGCAAGCGTGGAAAGAAGTATAAACACCGTAGAAACGAAAGCCAATATGACGGATTTTTACAGCGCGGTGTCAAGATCAAAAAAGAAATGCCACTTTGCCTTCGTCATCGGAGAGTCAAACTGAACAATATCCAGAGTCAAGGTCTATGGTCTATAATATTGGAAAATTTTGGTGCCATGAATAGTTGAATGAAGTTTAATGAGAAGAGGTTATGTCACTCGTGCTGGCTGGAGAGACATGGGCACTAACCGTTATTGGGATACTTTTCATTGTACATACATACAGCTAAGGAGTGGAATTCCCTGCCGGAGTATATTTCCTGATAGCTACAACTTTCAAGGCAAGCATGCTGCACCGTTGAGCATATCATCGCTTACCATCAGGTGAGAAAATGGTCTTACGGAAGCCTACCAATGAGACAATGCCCAAAACCCGACATTCAAACAAAAAATCACGTGCATATCTGTCATAGCATAAACTCTTACTACGTATTACTCAAGACATACAGCCTAACATTCTATCGAGTCTTGAGAACGGCAATTTGTAGTTATAGACGCATACTACAAGTAAACGGGACAACCTGTCATGTTACGTAGGTACAGCCTATCGCAGCTAAGTTCCAAGAATTCCTTCACATTACTGATGCTTGATTGACCTCTTATTCCGGCAAGATTATCGGAGTGGTTTGAGCGGAAATTCACGTCATCAATGAGGAAAATGATAGGAAATCGCACTTCTTAATGTGTGGTTTGAAAAGATGAATTTGAGTGAAGGAAAAGAAGTGGGATAGGTTTACTAAGAGGGGGACAGAAAATTCACAAACAAGTATCTAGTGTGTTGAGTATTAGACCCTTCAAATGAACTAATACTACACCTAAATTGTTAGTCTCATGTAGGGGAGAAAATATTGTATTCCAAAACCTTTGATAGAAAATTGGTCAAAATGATAAACAGACTCGTATTACGAAAATTATCTAAAAGCTGTTTGACATTATTATAGGATAGGAGCCTTTTCTTTATCTCGTGTATCCTGGGCGTGGCCACAAATAAATATTTTTCTTACTTTCTTATTACAAAAATATAAAAATATTTTTGGCCAATCAAAAAAAAACAAGGACCAACCATTCTTGATACTATTCTTACGTCACGTTAAAAAACCGGCAATTAAAAATTATAATTTTTAAATAAAACTCGATACAGTATAGTTAAGGTTAAGATAATGTTAACTCATTGTCAAAGTGGGGTCGTAAGTAACAATAGTGATTCTGATTAATGTTCCCATTGTAAGATTTGTAAATCTGTATAACCAGGATATTGTGTTTCTATTTAACTTCAACATTTCTGGGTTTTATCTAATTAAGCGACTTTTTAACTTATTTTCATGATATTCAGGCCTCGTTTCAGATATCTACAAATAGTCTAAGTAAACTTGACATATATTTTTTCATTAAAAAATCCTTTTAGAAAGATTTTTAGCTTACCATGCATTGCAATACAAACCAAACATGTATGCAACATTTTAGCACGATCGGTTGGGGATAGGGTTACCATTCGTCCAGATTTTTAGAGACACTTGGCTTGGACGGCAATTTTTTAATTTTTAATTTTGCCATTGCTATCCTCTAAATATACTTTCTTTTCAGATCGCATTTTTTTGCAGTTGGATTTTAGTTTTTAAACGTATTTTTTTCTAACTAAATAGGCCGGACATTTTTTTATAGGTCCGGCTATTTATCAGTAATTTTCAAATTTTTAAACGGTAACCCTAGTTGGGTAAAACTGTTTTAAAATTCCGTTGATGATTTGACCCATACAATTACAAACTAGTAAGTTCAATTAAATTTTGTTTTAATCAGATGTAAAAAGGGAATTGGCAGTAAAACTTATTTACCGTTCTTAAGTCTGTTTCTAATACATGAGTATTCAAGAGACCAGTAAAAAATCTGAAAAAAAAAATGCAAACACCTGAAGTGTCTTTAGTTTTTTCTAGTATTGATCAAAAATGAGCCTAGCAACAAACAAATCTAAATATATTTTATTGATAAATGATTTATTTTCTGTAAGTTGGTTTGTACAAACACTTTTACATGTCGATCATATTTTTTAAAACTAGATGAGGTCGGCGTTTCCTGTCTGACTACTCTGAGAAGAAAGGCCGAAACAAACTCAGAGGTCACAGTCTCTTTTAAAGTCCAGACAAAAACTTGGTTAAATCATGTGAAGACCATGTAGACTGATGTCTGAAATGGTCTTTTGAGAAAAGAACCAGCCAGTTTGAGTGGACCTGTCCAGTCAGTGCACGCATCTTTCAATAACCGAGCAGCTCAACTCAGAATCTAAGGAGCTTAACGATTCGACGATCAATACCAAAGAAAATACATTCGGGTAGGCCGCATAAACTACTCAAACTGCCAGACCACGATTAAAAACTAAGCTAAATTAAAAATTAAAACAAAAAAAAAATTGTCCACATTCACAATAATTAAAATAAAATAATATAATACTTTAAGAAGTAAATATTCTTGTCATTACAAGAAAACCGAAAGAAAAATAAAAAAAAAAACTAAGTTGCACATAGAATATAAAAAAAAAACTAAATTAATTGGAGCAGCTTAATCCCAACCTTTTTGTCCTCAACGTAATCTTTAATGGTATAAAATGCTTTCTAGCACAACTTACGTTTAATGAATGATTTGAATTTATTAAGACTTAGATCTTGTACGTGGCTTGGAAGCTTATTATAAAAGCGCACACATTGACATCTAAATGAGCCACCTATTTTCTTGAGCCTTGTTGTAGGTACTACAAATTTGTGTTTGTTCCTAGTATTTATGTTATGGATATCACTGTATTTTTTAAACAATTTTATATTTTTATGGACATATAAAAGATTTTCGTAAATATACTGAGAAGGCACAGTCATTACATTAATCTCCTTAAATTGCTCCCTGAGAGAATGTCTCGGGTTTAATTTATAATTTGATGGAACAGCTCTTTTCTGCAAAACAAAGATAGTCTGGATGTCGGCGGCATTTCCCCACAACAGAATACCGTACGACATTACACTATGAAAATAGCTAAAGTATACTAAACGGGCTGTCTCTATGTCAGTTAAATTACAAATCTTTCTAACAGCATATGCTGCGGAGCTTAGCTTCTTTGACAATTTATTTATATGTGGGCCCCACTGAAGCTTAGCATCCAAAGTCAAGCCCAAGAATACTGTGCTATTTTCAGGATTCAATTCTTCGCCCTTTATCAACACATCAGTAAAATTATTGATAAAAATAATAGTCTTTTTAAACACGTTTCACGAGTTAAATATTTATGTCAATTTAGAATTTAGTATAATAAACTGCACGGCAATAACTCAAGCCCCACGTGCAAATGTTTTTGCCTTGATTTAGATTACAATATATTACGCATAGATAATATGACAGGTTGCTGGCCTGTTTACAAACACAATGTGAACAAATTTTTCTGTAGTTTTACTTTGACAATCATTTTTATTATAAGCTTTAAATTATCCTACTTTCGTATATGTGGCCGGCAACTAGTAGGTAATCCATTTTTCAAGTTAGCTTACTGTAACTTAGAAAACTTTGAAATAATATGATACTATCTTGGAGTTGGTCTCATTATGGAGCCGGAATGTGGTCATAGCAATGCCTCAACCACACAAGACAGCACCATCGATTTTGGGCTCATTGGATGTGAATTGACAAGTGACATTACATTTTGTACCTTTTCAATTATCTATAAAAGCTTGTTTTAAAATAAACGTTTTCTTAATACTTATAATGAAAAAGACACAATACTATTCAATAATTATTAATCGCAGAAAGTGATGTAAAAACATGTTTACTTTTAAGTAAGTCTCGATTCTTGAATAATCTGGAGCAAAATGCACTTAATTTGCGATTTAAATGCAAAAGTGTTTCAATGAGTGACGGTGACGTCATTTGCATTTCACAGCGTCTTAACGATGCAATTAATTAAGAAACTTTTCACCTGATGAAATTCTCTCCGTTAAAGAAGTGAGTTTAAGATGAGTTTAAGCGAGGCCAATATTTTTTTAACTTATTTAATGTGGCTACTTAAGTAGTATAAATGTGGATGGATGGAGAGGGAGGGGACGGCCAAAGAAAAGATGGATGGACTGTGTAAGGAGTGATATGAAAGAAAAGGGAGTCAGTGATGGCGTGACGGGGAACAAGACGGTATGGGAGTAGAAAACGTGTCGCGCCGACCCCAAGTAACATGGGATAAGGGCAGAAAGATGATCTGTTGAAATTATTTATCTTAATTGTAGAGGTTTAGGTTCAATAAAATAAATGTGACTGGATGGAGAGGGAGAAGAAGGCCAAAGAAAAGATGGATGGACTGTGTGAGGAGTCATATATGAAAGAAATGGAAGTAAGTGTTAGCATGACGGTTGACAACAAGGAATTGAAAAAGAAAACGTGTTGCAGCGACTCTTAGTAACATGGGTCACTGGGGCAAGGGCACGAAGATGATGTTGTCGAGGTTTAGGATGTTAAGATTAAGCAGACGTAACAGAATATATCTCAAAAAACACATTCGCTGAAATTAAGCCACAGACCACAGACTGACTAAAATGATAATCATGCGATTACACCACCACTCACAAAGCAAATGTTTCGTCAAATCTTAGTTTCTCATCTTTTGTTAATTCCAAACCATCTCAATACCACCTTTGGCCCCTTACAACACTTTCACATAAGCATTAGGTATTATGTTTCTCAAAGCGACCCACGTAAAGAAAATTTTAATAAAACAGTCATAGAATTAGAAATCGAAGGATTTTTCCTCTACAGAATTACTAATTTCACGTCAAAGACCATTGACGTATTGAATTTCTATTAAATAGTAATTATTACTATTAAACACACGAAATAAATCGAATGGAGTATTGTGATCACGTGTTACCAGCATGAATATTCCCTGATTACCTAAACATCAAATACAGCGTCGAATATTTAATTAGCTTTGTCCTTTTCTAGCATTTTAAATTTGACGGTGTGCGATAAAGACGGCAGTATTTCATTTGAATAATTTATGAATTTGTAGTGATTTATTTTTGGGTTAACACATAGATTTGACACGTTAGATTTATGGTCTGGGTTTTGTTGTAAATCGGCGGCAAAATAAATAGGAAAGCCAAAACGTAGACAATATATAATTTAACTTGATTGAGGAAGATGATAAGCCGTAAAATATATCAAAGATAAACGAAATTTAACAAGAAGTTAGGCAGACCATGGTTGACAGATGCCAAATAAGATGGGCTCGTATATTGTGACACCAAGGAGGTGACCATAAGCTCTTAGAGCAAGTATTCCAGTATTATATTATCTGTGGAGCAAGGTTATTTTGAGTGTGCGTAAGGGACAGAATGTATATGTCTTGTATACAGCTGTCAAAGGGTAAAAACGGGCTCTGATTACTAAGACTTCACTGTCCGTCTGTCTGTCTGTCACCAGGCTGTATCTCATGGACCGTGATAGCTAGACAGTTGTACTCGCGCACGAAGGGTTCCGTACCATTATCGCAAAAACGTCAAAAAAATCACGTTTGTTATATGGAAGCCCCACTTAAATATTTATTTTATTCTGTTTTTAGTATTTGTTGTTATAGCGGCAACAGAAATACATCATCTGTGAACATTTCAACTGTCTAGCTGTAACGGTTCATGAGATACAGCCTGGTGACAGACGGACAGTCAGACAGACGGATCGCGGAGTCTTAGTAATAGGGTCCCGTTTTTACCCTTCGGGTACGGAACCCTAATTATCACAACACGCGCAATTTAGATACTCGGATAGTTGAACTCGATATTGGATAGATGGCGTTGTGCATTTGAAGTCATTTTCTGAATGGCGGTGTTAAGATTCTCCGCGAAAGAATGATGACTATAGAAAAAAAATTGGTCGGTTGGTAAGTAGGGTGGGCAAGAAGGTTAGTAGGGTAGGGTTGGCAGACAGATGACGGGAGCGAAGCCGCGGGCACAGCTAGTACACAATAAATCGAATTCTAATGGATTCAAAGATATACATATTTTATTCCAGGTCTATTTCTAATTTAATTATCTTCTCAAAGTCTGGTGTTTCGAAATCAGCCGCCATGTTTGAAATAACAGAGAAACATTAATTAAAATTCAATGAAACTAGGTATGTGTAACAGTGAAGGGCCAAAAGATCCACTTCTCAATGTAGATCTTTGGGCACAAGAAAGGTAATTATTTATTACAAAACAACCCGCGACTTCAGCTGCGAAAAGTTTTTTATCATCCCAAGAGACCATACTACCGGGATGAAAGTTATCTTATTTCTTAATCGGGTCATAGTCTCTCCTTGTGCCAAGTTTCATCAAAATACATTCAGCGGTTTAGTCAACAAACAGATTTACTTTCTCATTTCTAAAATACTAGCTTCTGCTAGCGTCTTCGCCCGCGTAAATGTCGAAAATTATCCCAAGGGAACATTACTCCATTGATAAAAAGTATGCTATGTGTTAATTCATACTATAATCTATCTCTGTGCCAAATTTCATCCAGATTCGTCCAGCCGTTTGAGCGTGAAGAAGTAACAAACACACAAAAAATTTCGCCTTTACGAGTATAATATTAGTGTGATGTATGTATTTTGTATTGCATTTAACTAATTTCTTTCTGAATAAAATGTAGCTTATGTCACCTGGCAATAGAGTAAGCATCCTATGAGTGAAAAGACTTCTAGGAATAGATTAACAAAAAAAACGTTTTCATAATTAGATTAGACTAGCTGACCCCCGCGGCTATGCTCCCGTCAACTGGCTACCTATCTCCCTACCACCTACCTACCCTACGAACCTAGCTACCCACCAAATTAATTTTATTGGCAAAATTTTGCTACTTTGGGTTACATTATTGCAATTTTCATAAGGATCTCTATGTTTTTTAAATTCAAATATAACCTATGTTACTCCGGAATAATGTAGCTATCCAAAGGTGAAATAATTTTTGAAATCGGTCCAGTAGTTTTTAAGTTTATTCGTTACATACAAAAAAAATACAAATAATTTCTCTTTATAATATTAGTGCAGATTAATATTGATTAGGCTGTTGAAACAACGTTAACTCACGTTGAAGGACACCATCGTGATGCAACCTGTCACTTCTAAATCGTTGTAAAACTAAACAAAAACATGGAGTGGAATGGTACTGGTAAGTATAGGTGTTCAAGCTTCAAGATGCAAATCTTGAAGTTTGAATTTTTTTTTTTTCTTTTTTAAGTAGATAGGTAGTTCGGCATTCCCACCGAGGATTGCCATAAACAATTTTATTTCCTTGTGTTGTTTTGCTGTGCTGTGTCTTCTATTGTGTTTGTACTGAATAAATGTTTTATCTATCTATCTATCTATCACTACCGATGGTCGTTCCTTTCCTGTCAAAGATGAGGCTTTTGCCCTGCAGCGGCACAATATGATTTGATTATTATAATTTTCCATATTAGTTCACCATTGATTTCAATAATGATTCCACTTGTATAATTTTTTAAGGTTACCCAACGCCTACGGAAAATGACGTGATTTTTCTATTTCCAGCCTAAATCATGCGGTATTGATAGATCATAATTAACAAAAACCTTACCTATAAAATTCTTTGTTTATCTCTTAATAATGGCTATATTACTTCTATACTTTGGCAAATGGCATAGATACCAAAACAAGCTTGATTCAATGATCAAGACTAACCCAGTGGCGTATACAATATTTGGCGTCGGTCAACACTTACCTAGGTAGGTAGTGATGTTCTCACTGCTAATAACTGTCCTTATCGTCGTCCTCATGATACTTCCAGTAGAATTGAAAATATCAAAAAACCGATTGGAAAATAGAGTTAGTGTCAAAACATAACTGGGTAACAAGATCACTTGTCAAGCAGCTTGATTTACATGTAAGATTTTTTTTTCACTGGACTCTGCATACTTTTGGTGAGAACAATAATAAAGAAAGAATTTTTTTTTAAATAATAATACCAGTCTGTTAATATCCCACTGCAGGGAAAAGCCTCTTCTCATACAGAGAAGGCACGAGCATTTTTTTTTTTTAAAGACGTTGCCCCACACTAGGAATTTCTTCCTGTATCGTGGGTGCGTTTACAAACATATAAACTCACATACACAAACACCCAGAGCCGGAACAACTATCTGCAGGTCATACAAATATTTGTTCTGTGAGGGAATCGAACCCGCGACACGCAGCGCAGCAGTCAATCGCTCAACCACTGCGCCAACCGTGCGCCCGAAAGCATTGAGCACCATGATTGGCGATTTCAAACGTATATTAAATATACGTCCGGGTTTCCTCACGATATTTTCCTTCACCGATGTCGGCGATAACCAAGATGAACTTAGAAAGTTCATATAAATTAAAAAAGTCACATTGGTACTTGTCCGGCTTTGAACCCACGACCTCGACACGAGACGTGAGGTCTTAGCCACTGGGCCACCATGACGATTCGTGTGAACAATAATGGGCCTAAAAATGGCTCATAATCTCAACCTTATACCGCCATTAACTCTGCATGTAATAAATATGTTTACAAGGTCCTACACCACGTAAGGTTTGAAAGTGATCTAGATTACTTACCCGACTTTGGCAACCAAAAGGAGGGTAATGGCTTTTACGCGTCAGTAATGTCAGTATGTCTGTCCCAGAAGTTGATACTATGCCCTAATATAAATGTTTAAATTAAATTCTTCAGAATACATTGATGCGGCTTGTTTGATCTACTGCAGAGCTAAAGCCTTCTTCTTTCATCTGTACACAATTTTGTCTTCTGTGTATGAACCAGATCTTACGGTAGGAATCTAGCTCATCTAGCCATCTTTACCCTGCTGGTCTGTCTCGAAGACGCCCATTGAGTGGTTATTTTCATCTGATTTGCGGCAGAAAAGTCCGGCATTTTTCTGGAATGTAAATGAAAGGAAAGAAAAGTGGAACAACTATCTTTCTAGGCCAATAAAATGTGAAGAAGAATCTTGATGCTTAAATGACATTGATAACGGGATGTTGTTGTCATGAGAATTTGTTAGAAAATCAAGATGGCGGCGGCGTTAGTTCTGTTTCGGCCACGCGCCAAAATCGGCCGCTTTTAGCGCTATAGCTGAAAACCAATTATAGTTAGATTTACTTCCTGAAGTAAAGCGAAATACGTCATTTCTATAAGGATATGAAGCCACAAGGCTCGTCATCTGTCCACGGCCCATTGACTACTAATTAGCACGGCAATACTAACCAAAGATAAATAGATAATGTTTTACTCGAGTAGGTATTAATTTCTGATTGCCAGACGCTTAAATATATTGCATCATAACATAACACAGGTACACAAGTACTAAGCTAAATAATACTAAGTATCATTAATAGTCCACAGTAGATGTGTTGTAATAATAACTTTGAAAAGCAGAACCACAGAAACGGAAATAGTAGAACAGAACCAGTGCTTGTCTGAGCCGAAATATGTATGGGCCAAATACAGGTAACAAAAAAGTACAAAAGGTTTGAATACAATTCTATTATGGAACGAACGTCAAAGACTCCAGTCTCATTTTTTTTTATATTTCCAGCCTGTATCCAAATAGTTATTTATGCTACAAGTGCGGAAGGTAGGTGATTTCCGATGAGTGGTATTTTATTCACGAGCGAGTGAAGCGAGTGAGTGGATCAATCGACAAGAGTCGGAAATCATCTTACGCACGTGTATCATACAATATTTTACTATGCATTGTGCGAGGAAATAAAAAAAACTATATCTGAACCAAGCAAGAAATTAATAAAATGGCGGGCTTATTCAAGGGCGTTCAGCATATCCACAGATTAACTTTTACTGCCCATGTGGAAATAGCTGTCACGTCGTAACGCAAAAAGGCACGAGCAAAATATTAATTCTGCCAAACATATTTAATGATGTTTTTAAATTTATTTATTGATCAAAATCTAAATCTAGAGTAATTAAAAACGCCTTAAATGAAGTATTAGTTTTGTTTTACCTTTTATTTGAATGATAATCTGTACTTAACTAACTTTTTAAACTTTTCTCAAATAATAAAAACTCTATGCGGCGGGCTGACGTTGGAGTTAGAAAATGAAAAAAGTACAGGAAAGTAAAAAGCACTAGTAAAAAAAAGTGACACTTTCGGCACGGCTGCTTGGAAATCGCTCTTTTCGAGGACATGCATTGTAAAAGAGTTTATTTTAAAAATAAGCCTCGTATACCTACCTACATTTATCATAACCGTACTGTAGTCCCGTTCCCTGCTACTTTATCCGGCCTATCTGCACTGGCAATCATGATGCCCGATTGTGGCAGATACCGTCGGATACCGGGAAGTCATGCTCTCTTAATAAATTGTGAGTTGTTGCAACTTAGTGCCTTACAAAGTAAAAAGTTGATATGTTTATGGGTAAGTAAGAAAAAGAGTATCTACCTATAGATAAAAATGTTTAGGAAAAGGTGAAATTGAGATAAGGTTTGTGTGAAAGACTATAAATTGAAAGGGAGTTTATACTGTGTTCTGACATGACGGTGGATAGAAATGTATAAAAGAAAAAGATTTGCAGGCGGACCGCACGCACTTGAATAAATTAACATAAGAACAGGAAAAGTTTAATCAGTCAGAAGTAAATGGTTTAAGGAAAACACATTTTACCTAGTAAATCTTTAGAGATCAAAACAAATAAGTCAAACTGTCAAGCAAGTCAACGAACATGGACATAACGATGTTCCTAAAGATTAAATATACTTAGCCGTTTTCTGTGTAAGAAAACATAGCAAGGAACCCAGTCGTATGCACTGTATGCTTTTCATTGCGAGGCCTTAGAAACAAAGCTCGAGTACAGTTAAAGACAACTATGTAGTTTGTAAACACTGCACTCTGGTTATTTACTCGCGCTAGTCACTGGATAGTGACGAACGGGGCTCGCTTTGTTTTCTATTTTCAAATAACTTACTTAGAATAGAAGTTAAGGAAAGTAATTATCATAAATTGTAAGCATTTGAAAGTGATTTATCATTTAAGAGCTTCAGAAAGATAGTCTGTCCGACGAACCGTTCGGTAAAAATATTTTCTTTGAATAATATGAGAAAAAAACAACGAGAAAAATTGTTGAAATTTTCTTTACAAAACTTTTAATTCATCTCATGGACAGAAACATTTTCTTAAAAAAATGCTGATGAGGAAAGTTTTGAATATAAATCTGGAAGGTTATGAGAGTACAGATAGACTAAAGGGACTAGAAATAGATTGTGTGGAAAATTATATAATTCGGAAGAGGGAGACTAATGGGGTAACAGTAAACAGACATGTAAATATGGAAGTAGAAGACATGCTGCACCGACACTAATTTTATTAGGGGAAGTAGACACACATCACATCATCAGCCTATTAATGTTCCCACTGCTGGGACCCAGCAGCCGAATTGCGTAAGTATATTATCCAAAGCAAAAGAATCGATTCCTTCCCAAAAACGACTTTTCGTATCAATATGCACTACGTAAAGTCGGTTTTGGGAAAGAATCGATTCTTTTGCTTTGGATAATATACTTACGCAATTCGGCTGCAGGCCTCCTCTCTGAGAGGAAAATGGGCCGTAATCCACCACGCGGGCCCAGTGTGGGTTGGTGGATGTCACATGTCTTCGAATGTTGGGTTCTAGGACATGCCGGTTTCCTTCACCGTTTTGAGAGCAGTGGTGATGAAATAATTTACACAGTGGACAGAAGGATGATTATTTTGCTTTTGAAATTAAAGTTAAAGAAGTCAAGTACACAAAGCTACCTACTAAACTACAAAAGCCAAACACATATTACAGAGTAAATAGTTAAACATAAAAACTAGCGACACTAAAATTCTCTATCTAATAAAGCCAAATGAAATAAACGTCAAATAATTCTCAGTCTCGTTTTAAATCCAGTTAATAAAACTTAAGTACAATATAATGAGATGATTTTAATTACTGCCAGTCTTTGTAATCATGAAGCGTGACGCAATTAGATTAGTAGCTTGAATTGAGGGAGCCACTCCTAATGTAAGAGGTGATTATAAATTGTAGTAGGATGGTCTGATCTTTTTGACTTATTTATAGAAAAATATTCCCACTAGTAACTTGTGATTTACGTTGCTTTTGTTGAGAATAAGATCCATTGAATTGAATGATAAAGAATTAAGCAAACTGTAATTTCATGGCTAGATCCTTTGCATTTATTTTGCAGTAGTATAGTTTTCTATCAGATTTTTTGCAATCCGATCAGAACTTTTAAAGATATATAAACAAACAATTTTATCTCCTTCGATTTTCATTGTAATTCTTTCACTGATAAAAAGTAAATAAGCTTAGATGTCACAGGCTTCCTTCATTCGGCATCTTGTAAGCCCAGTTCCTATTGGAAAGGCCACGGTAACGAAGTCGTGGAAAAAAGCCAAGTACCCCATAATTATATTCTTACTTTTTGATATATGAATGATCATACACACTAAAAACGAAGGTGTCAAAGCATAAAAACGTGTTGTCAATAGAAGATAGCCAGTATATGTGTGCATGTATAACGTTATCGCACTATCATCTGGCCTGTGATAGCATATCACTGGTTTATTGTACGCTGAAATGACTGAAAAGTTTACTGACATATTTTTGTTTACCTACTTACTGCAGTTAGTATGGTGGTAGTTCTCCCCTTGACCAAATTTTCTACATTATAGTTACAGAGCTCAAGTCAGCATCTAATAACGAACTCTTTCACAAGATTTGCATCAAATACTGCTTCTACTAATAAAATAAGATCATGCCTGTTTTCTTCAAAACCAGCCGCAATCGATCTGGAATTTGCAATAGCAGCCCGGAGACTGGGTTTCGGTTGATGGCAATAGCCTTGCCTACTTCTACACTTAATAGGTATGAACATTTAGGTATTTTTACTATAGGTTTCATAGATTACGTTTTCTCTAGTATTTTAATCGGCTAATAGCTAAATGTTATCTATATCCATAGATAACATTTAGCTTTACTACGATATACTACATAGTCACGAAGATAATGAGGAATTCAGAGTACAATCAAGCTAAATGTCTCAAATTAATGTAAGTCTATTATCACTAACCCGTCTTGAGCAAGCGTCGTGATTATTGCTCGTGCCTTCCTTAATTGTATGAGAAGTTTTAGCCCTGCAGTTGGACGGTTACAGGCTGGTATTATACCAGCAATTACTAAGTATAGTCATACTCTACTTACAGTCCAAATTAACGAATGTAACATGGTCATTTCCATCAGACGTGGCCCAAGCATCAACCCTTGCGGTAGTCCTGGCAGATCTCACTTTGCAGAGCATTATTAAATGCAGTACCTTATTATTAAACCTTTTACGTCACCATAAGGTTCTTAATTAATAATCTTGCCACTGCTGCATTACATGACCTTGTAGAGCGCAGTTTTGCTTACAAGAGGGTGTCGAAGGCTATAGCGTACTCTTTGATGAAAGGAAAAATCTTGACGTGGCCTTCACAATCAATTTAATAAGTGACATAAGTCACGGTAGCTTTACTTCGACAAAAAACTATTTATTGGTATTTAATTGGTACGTGTCATGTTTATTTACTCTGTTTTTTGTTATATCTACAAGTTTATATTGCATGTTGCAAATTAACATGTTCAAGCTTCAGTTTAATTTTAAATCAACGTTGACGGCTGACGGTTTACTGGCAAATCAATATTTATGCCAAGGAAGCTTTTAGTTGTGGTAACTTCCTTGTATTACATAAACTTAAGTCCTTTTCCATTAAACTATTACATTATACAATCTTCATGAAAATAAAGACTTAAGGCGCCGATTCCCTTGAGTAGCTGATTTTAAAATAAGAATCACGTCTAAACGCCTAGTCGTATTTTTTTGAAAAAAATATATGTTAAATAAGTCCATTTTCTTAATAATTTGATCTAAGAAAACTTTGAGTTTTATTCGTATAACATAGTGTAATTAATTTGTAAAGTTATATCTAAAACGGACAAAAACACGACAATCACACCAAAACCGCTGAGCGTTTTTATAGTATCTACATTTTGATCTAGCTTTTTTTTTAAAGTCATAGAATAATAAGGAAAGTACAAAAAACTACTAAATCTTGGGTCGCGCGGGTGTAAAACGAGTGCGCATTTTGTTCCCTCAAGAGAAGGTGGCCAGAAAAGACGGTGGATGAAACTTGTATGGTGATATTTCTGTTTGCATATTTAATTACAAAAAGGTTAAGAATTGCATGATTGAATTAAAATTACATACCTATATATCTTATCATAATTTTAAAACGTGTTATGACAGTAATAATACTCTGTTTCCACACATTCTTCAATAGTCAATGAGATGAATAAAGCCAATTATGACTTCTAAGCTGGACAAGATACCTTAAAAGGGTAAAAAAGATTAACAAGCTTTAACTAGACTCAGTTAATGCTATTCATTTGTCAATTAATATCTTTAAATACAGCTAGAGAAACTGAAGATTGATTTGCGCTAATGAAATGTCACGTGGTGTACTGGTGTCAATCCCAATTTTTTTCTTGTGACAATCGTTGTCGATGACAGAATGTCACTTTGTCAGAAGACTGTGGCCGAGTTTCTCACCTCTAAATTATCGCAAAATTAATGTGACAAATTGAATCTGCTGTGATTGGTTGAATTAATTTTAAATGATCCCAAACAATCAGTAACTAAAACGATCTCAAAATTATTGTCAGGTAGGGGCGGATCCAGGATTTATTTCTGGGGAAGATGCGCACGAGCGATTCTTTCATGACTTGATTCAATGATAGTGCTAGATTAAGCCAGCGGGAACTGTGTTTTTTCTATACTTTATTACTAAGTCAGACCGGCGAGCACGGCCTCTGTGATAAAAATGCGTGACTCAAGCCTGTCACAGTAGGCCGTGCTCGCCGGTCAGGTGCTTGTCAACTGATGTGATTGGTTGAATGAATTATATCAACAGTGTCACTTGAATTTCTTATTTTGTGGATGTGACTAAACAAAACAAAACTATTCTAAACCTGTTAGGTAGGTTTAGTATGAGTTAGTATAAGTACTTACATACATAGAAATATAAAGAAATGTACACCTAGGCGTCGAAGTATTCCTCCACATCGCTGTCATCGGGGAACGTGCCTGTTGAGCGTGTCTCAGTGATCACTTACAATGCTTATATTTTTGACATGTGGATAATTTTGTTCTAGAAACCGGGTGTACCTACCTACTGGCACAGATAAAATATAAAACTAGCATCTACTGGTTATTTTATTTTTGGTAAGGTTTCGCAGAATTCTAGATACCTTCACGATTAGATTAATGTCCATGATCGACTATCCTTATTTAGATTCTGAATTCGCAAAGTCACGATGTATCAGGATGCAAAGTTCGACTTTAATATACCTTTTTTTTACCATTAAGTATTTCTGCCAGTGTTGGATTTACCTTATGCAGTAGCTAGTACAGATATGCAATAAAAGTAGGTTAATCAATTTATTGAAGCGAGGATGGAGGATAAAACAGAGATAAATCTAACTATATAACGCAAGTCCCTCCATCTGTACGATAACCAAGCGTGTCACTTTTTCACACACAATTTAAAAACAACCATTGAAAGAAAACATTTCCAATGCCCCGGCCAACTTTTTCTATACAGTATTTATAGCTTAAGGTTACACTAGTCAAAAATTCTTCCATACAAACGTAGTTTGGGGATTATTCCACTGTTTGACGATGTACGTTCAAAATAAAATGTGATATCAATTTGTCTCATCATTATCTAGCCCTGTATGGAAGCAAAAAAGTAAAAATAGAAAATATTTGAAAGTTATGAGCGTCGAAAGTACCACATATCGACACTAATTTTAACGCATTTTTGGGCGCAAATAAATACCATAAGAAGACGGAAAATTGCAAAACGGCCTCCATACAGGGATAGATTAGTAGATCAACAATGCAAATAATTTTATTTTGAACATATAGATTTAGTAGTTTTTTCATGATATCTAGACAGCCAAAGCTCTGTTTTTAAAATTTCGCGCGCCCGATTTCGTCCTAAATAATTATCCATTTCGCTACAAATTTGCAAAAGTGTGTATTCGTACGCGAATTAGCTTCCTACTGCTCATAACAGCATCGATATCTTCCACACGTGTTGCCGGTTGATATAAAATGCATTTTAACCCCGCGCACAAAATAGTTCGTGCCGTCGACTAGTGTACCCTTAATATGGCATCATTGATCGTAATTTTAATCCATTTTTGACACGCGAAGTACATACAATCGCGTCATCTAGTTAGTTCTATATCTGTGGTCGTGGATGATACCCTTTCGCAAGAATGCTATCATATTATCTGGCTGAGAAACGAAATGACAGCCAATGATCTGAAATGCGAGCCGGGACCAATGGCTTGCCGAGGCACGGAGGGGTCTCGATAAAATATGTTAAACAGTTATTATAAAAAAAGATTTCAGTAATCTAGGTTATTTCTGTCAGAATATGATTAATTAATTAGGTAGTTACATATTCGCTATCAATAATTAATTAGCAGATTCTAATCTGCAAGTCAAAATGGAAGCTCTCTGAGGTATTTTCGGTATCGCATTTATTTTTATCAAAATGTAGTTAGGTCCTCTTTTTGTAGGTACCTTAGATAAATTTATCTGATATAAAAAAAAAAACGAATAATTGTCCTACCTGGCAACATCAGTGTAACCAAACGCCATTCCTTTTTTGAAATGGTTGCCAAATACCTATTGTTACCAACATCTTGAAACAATGTCTTAATTTTTTCATAATACATGCACAGCTAATTAATTAAGTATTAAAATAATATTGTGCATTTAAATAATTTTGTTATCCAACCTTTATTTCGTTATTATCAGATAAAATATCTTTTCGCTCCATGATTGCATTCGACGACCCATGAATGATGTTATGATGTGAACTTGAAATACAAACTATTCAGAGGTATTTTTTTGTTGTGGTAATAATTTTAAAGGTAGTCGTGTCAAAATAATGATGGGCTGAATTATTTTTATGTTTTGGGGAATTAAAATAATTGTTTAGTATCAATTATTCTGAGGCTATTGCCGGACATTGGAGGTATTATGCAAAACGTTAGGCAACTAAATTTTTATATTAATTTAATTGTAGATATGAATGGAGAATTCATGAATAGAATCGTGAGAGATCATTAGGAAACTGTGATTGGTAAAACGGGTTGGCTAAACTTGTCTGTGCCAAAAGCCCACTTGTGCTACCACAAAAGTTTTATTACGCCGATTTTTTTAATATCTTTTTGTTTTGATTTTTGTTAATAGAGCTACTCAAAGGTTTAAAAGAGTCTACCCATCCAAACAGTTATTGTGGCGGCGAAGCTGGCCGGCAAGGGGTACCAGAAAGTACCAACTGAATGTTATATCCAGTTATCCTGCATGTATACGAGTAGGTAATGTATATACTACATACTGCCGTTTATTATTGTTGCGGGATACAAAACATTTGAATCTATTCTTCGGGATTCGGCGAGCTTCATTGAATCGGCGCTTTTCTGGTAGTCAAAACTGTTGATAAAAACATGCTATAAAGAGGTATCTATCAATTTCTACAACTGTTTTAATATCATAATTCCAGCCAGATTTATCAAAATTAATAGTGATCCAAATTCAATGTTTTTATAACCTATCCTAATCTGTTTAGTTGGCAAACGGCTTACTTACCTAAAACTTATCTTTACAACTGCACAGATAGTAAATTTATATGACCACGATGATAATACAATTATAGTAAGAAGGCATAAAATGATACTGTAGCGTTCAGAGTTTTTGACGACATAGCAGTCACTCCCATAAAAATACTCAAGAGGCTTCAAATACCACTTCTATGAAAACACGTTGTGGCATCATTCAAGTTGCATTGTTATACTTATATCGCACCTGTCTACGGAGCATTCAAAACGAATCGCGGAATCGGTTTCGTCGTACTAAGTAAACTGTTGCTTGCTCTTTCTGTCACACTTATGGTACAGACGGCATGAAAGAGATAGAGAAAGAACATAAATTGACTGGAAGACTGCTTTGCTTTGGTCTAGTGGTTGAAAGCGGTACTGTTAAGATCCTGAATTCCATAGGATAGGCCAAAGTATTATTGGGTCTTTTACAGTGCTGCCTACTTAGCGCTTTCAGCGACACATCTAGCGCTTTTTTTGTTCAATAGCGCGTCATAGCGCGTAGCGCTAAATCTAGCGCTTTTTGAAGTCATATTAACTTCGTTTCATGTTCTATTCCACAATAATTTAAACTTTCCGATTGAGTCAGTTTTAGGAGTTGTGCAGTGAGTCTATAATAAATATCATCCATATTAAATATGGATGTGATCTTATAAAAAAATAAAACTACAAACGTATATAGGTACATCCCTAATCTCAAATTATTGAGCGTTTTGTTTGTATTTGGCGCCGAATACATAACTTTTTTTGACAGTGACCATTTAGCGCTTTATTAAACAACTTACAGCGCGTTTTTGCTTAGAAGAGTTGGAAGCACTGGCCTTTTCACATAGAATTTCTCAATAGCAGCCCGAAGACTGGCTTTGTGCCCGTTTAGTGGCAACACGCTCGCTCTCAATTACATCAAACGGAGCATCGCACTTAAACCTATTGTCATTTGTCTCTGTCACCTCTGACCTAGACTAGAGTCAAGAGCAAACCCATCTCAAATAATAAAAAATTAAAACCCTTTCGGGGAATAATTGTGTTACATCATGTTTATTATTTACAACTTCATGTAAATAACACGACGAATGTATACACGAAACGTATAACCAACTAACCAATGCAATATAACATAATAACATGACATAACGATATGACTGATGAATATATTAAATTATTACAAAGTCGTGAAGCTATATTATTATAACGTCTCACAGCAACACGTGAATATCGTAGTTATTATCTAATCTGTGGCAAAAACATTGTGGTCAGGATTTCGCGCCATTCGAGGACGCCATGTTGGATTTGATTATGTTGTTTGTGATTGTTTTGATGAAAGATATCTATGTGATTTTATGAGACTGTAGAAGGGTAAAACTGCAAATTGAAGGCTTGGAAGTTCACAATTTCAACTAAAATAAACGACTTAAGTAAAAGATTCCAAAATTAGTCTGAGGCCTACAGTGAAGGCCCTACACAAAGTGACATCTGACATCCCATCAGCATGATTCTGGCGACCTGGTTGTTTGGGTATTAATGCTTATAATGTTCAACCTGTAACTAAAAAAGCAAAAGATGAAGTTATATTTTTATTGCGTTACTAGCTTTTCCCGGCAAACTTTGTTTTGCCATAAAAACACCAAGATACACATACCCTACACCTACCCTACATATCCGTAAGAACCTTGTACAGAGTATTAGAAAACTACAAAAAAAAATAAAAGCCAAATCGGTCAAGCCGTTTTCATGTTATGTCGTGACAACGGAAAACGGGTTTCATTTTTATATATATAGATTCTCTCTGATTTTAATCGAATTTTTGATTCTGACTTCCTAAAAAAATAAACGTCCCAACACGAGTAGGTGCCAAATGTGGAATACAATTTTAAATAATAAATGATTTCACATTTGGCACCTGCGAAAATTATCGATAGGTGACGTATTTGGAAACCTCGGGTACCGTTAAAACGGGTGTCCAATGTAGAATACGTCATTTTGGAATTTATACAATCGTTAGCGCTGGTAAAATGTATGTTTTTTCTAGATCTCACTCACCACAACAACTAGATCAATTTTGCATATTCCAAGAATCGTGTTTACAAATTTTAATCCCTAAACCAATATTTTATAAAATGTTTCCTATTTCGGGTCATATTTGGTACTCGTAATTAATGCAATTATTGAATGTGGTTTCATGGCAAAAGGAAGATATGCTACCAAAAAAAAATAACAGCTTTTTGGCTGCAAGGCCTTTTGAGACAAGCGGACGACTAGGTCAAGGATTGACAGGTTTGATCGACGCTGGCGCATACAGCAACATCAAATTAAAATGTAACGGATGTTGCACGTAAATAAATATTTAAAGGCTGTTAGATGAAAAAATATTAAATATTTATTAAAATTTGAAATTGAAGGCCTTAGGATGGTGTTGCATGGTTCAACCAAATTGACTTTGGTTGAAATGTTCAGAAGTTTAGGTATACGTTATGTTGACAGATCTCTGATTTCGACTTGATCCAATTTGGTTGCTGCAGCCAAATTCAAAGATATGTGAACGATCAATTATTATTAATTTTAATTTGTTATAAAATAATGACTGTAATATTTAAGCTATGCTATAATTTTAAAGTTCAATGGCAGAAGCCCATACATTATTTTAGCTGAGATTAAATTCCTACGACTCTAGATGAAAAATATCTTGTTTAATTCAGGGTCATGTTCTGAATAAGTTTGTGCAAGAATTTTTGTTCAAGATTGCCGAGAATAATAGATATTCAGTCAAGAACTTTTGTAGGTTATGTCTGGGTAACTATAAAAAATGTGTTTAATAGGTAATATTATTCAATTTCATGGTAGTAAAAGGGCAATAGCGCATTAGTATTTCACTTTCTTAGTTATTTCAGCATGAAATGTAAAATAAACTCAATGGAGAGAGTAAGTATATTTATTTATTTAAGCTACTTTGTCGTGCAAAAGGTTGTCGTCAACAACCAAGCTATATTTTTTTAGACTTGGATACTAATCTTTTTGCCTATCATTAATGAAAGTAAGTAATTCATTTGGGACCCCTACACTTAGACATAAACTGTATTGACATTAATATGCTCCGTTTTATTATAATAACAAATACAATAATGATATACTTACTACAGTCACTACTTGTCAATTGGCAGAATAAGGGTAAAATGGCAACACTAAGCTAATGAGAGTGAACGTAAAAAACAATAATAAATCAATAATAATGTTTTTTTTATCCGTAAACAACCAGTTAATGTTATACTTTCAAAAAACGTAGTCAATTATTGGAATTTCTTTCGTATTTAACTCACTTTTAGACGCTCAAATTTAAGTCAGTTAAGAATTCGTCATTGTTCTTTAAATTAATACCCTTATAAACGAAATCAGTGTCAAAGGCATTCCTAAAAGTTATTTTGTTTATTATATTTTGCGTGAAAGCCTCTTTATCGTATTAGTATGAATCCTGCATTAGTATGTTGTACGTAAATTAAGATATCTGATACGATATCATTGTTATCAGCGGATAACGCTTGTTATGCTTAATTTGTCCACAGATTTGTGCCATTGCTTTGTGGCACCATTGTTCATCATTCTTTTGAATTATCCCAATGTATTTAGGATCGGCGCAACTTATTATCATTAAGATGACGACTAAATAGTTCTCAATTTAGTCGTCATCTTAAGGTTACACTAGTCGAAATTTTTTCCATACAAACGTAGTCTAGGTATTTCCACTGTTTGACGATGTACGTTCAAAATAAAAAGTGATATCAATTTGTCTCATCATTATCTAGCCCTGTATGGAAGCGAAAAAGTAAAAAAAATAAAATATTTGAAAGTTATGACCGTCGAAAGTTCCACATTCGACACCAATTTTAACGCATTTTTGGGCGCAAATAAATACCACAAGAAGACGGAAAATTGCAAAACGGCCTCCATACAGGGATAGATTAATCTGTTCAACAATGCATATAATTTTATTTTGAACAGATAGATTTAGTCGTTTTTTCATGATATCTAGACTGCCAAATGTCTGTTTATAAAATTTCGCGCGCTCGGTTTCGTCATAAATCATTATCCATTTCGCTCAAAATTTGCAAAAGTGTGTATTCGTACGCGAACTAGCTTCCTACTGCTCATCATAGTATCTATCTCTTCCGCACGTGTTTTCGGTTGATATAAAATGCATTTTAACCCCGCGCACAAAATAGTTTGTGCCGTCGACTAGTGTACCCTTAATGATCACTCGCTTTCTAGACATATTCTCATTTTCACTGATCGTTTCTTCGTTCTTTATCTTTCCCATCCCTTATAGCTACCAACATTCATAGATAGATTGAATACTTCTTATTACCTAGACCATATACGTTACAGAAAACACAATTTTAGAAACCATTTGATTGGATTCACAATGAGCAGCCAGTATTGTTGTTGTTCTCAATTGTCCATGGATATTAACAACATTATCGATTAATCGTTAAAAAAATCTGCCTATTCGAACTTGATCATCATATGCCTAGCCTTTTCTCAACTATATTGGGGTCGGCTTCCAGTCTTTCCGGATTCAGCTGGGTACCAGTGTTTTATATAGAGCGACTGCCTATCTGACCTCCACAACCCATTAACTGGGTAACACGATACCCTTTGGACTGGTGTCAGATCTCAGGCTTCTGACTACCCGTAACAACTGTCAAAGATCTTCAAATGACAGCCGGGACCAACGGCTTAACGTGCTTTCCGAGGCACGGAGGAAACTCGGTATGTTGAAATGGTCTCCCATCCACGGACCGACCTTGTCAAGCGTTGCTTAACCTTGATGATCGACCAGTGCGGCTGTTATTATTTAGCCACGAGATCCTCTTATTCAAACTTGATCGTTGATATCGAATTACAGAACATCCAAAATGAAAAGAGCCATCAAAATCTATTCTTAGTTAACCCAAAAAGAATTCATCGTCTAAGTTTTTATCGAAGTGTAAAAACACATTAAAAGTTTTATATTAAGTATTTCTTGCTAAAAGCTCCCAAAGATTGTACGTATGCGGATCTGTTTTTTCTACTGTTTGTTTGTTTATAGGAAGGTTTGAGCAAAAACATCAGTTTGTGTTATTATTTGAAGCCGAGATTTGTATAATTTAATTAGCTTCTCTGGCGTTTGGCGCTAGTTCAGTTTTGTCAGTGTAAAGATGAGATTCAGTGTTTCCACTTTTCTTTTATTGTTATTCATAGTCTAGCTACTGCCAGCGGCTTCACCCGCGTGTCGAAAATTATCCCGACGGAACATATGTCCGGGATAAAAAGTATCCCCTGTGCTATTCCGGACTATAAACTATCTCTGTAAAAATTTCATCCAAATCCGTCCAGCCGTTTGAGCGTGAAGAAGTAACAAACACACAAACGCTCACTTTTTTCGCATTTATAGTATAGTGTGATAGGCTCACATTGACCAATATCTCACCTGATGGTAAGAAATGATGCAGTCGACGATGGAGCACGCTTGCCTGGAAGTAACCTATTCACTCTTGACTTAAAAAAACCGAGGTTGTTGTCACCAGATGTGGATGTATTTGTTCTATGCAAACCATTTGAATCACATTTGAATTGCACAAATTTTGGTAATCCTTAATCACATTTTTATGAATGACCTTTTCTCGTATGTGATGTAATACCTAAGTGATATTCCTCTAGTACTCCAGATTTCAAAATATTAGCTATGAGATCATAAGTCGCACTAAAAGTAAATAATTGCACATAGTAATTTGTTTGACTATCCTCAAGAAACTCTTCGCTGCATATATTTTCGTTTGAAAAGAACTAACATATGACGCCTTTGGTACTCAAGTTTGTACAGAATCATTATTTTGATTACTTATTGAAAAAATGTTACTTCGTTGATTATTTATTTCGACCTTGACCTTGAATGAAACACCTTAAGGTTACACTAGTCGAAAGTTCTTCCATACAAACGTAGTCTAGGGATTATTCCACTGTTTGACAATGTACGTTCAAAATAAAAAGTGATATCAATTTGTCTCCTTATTATCTAGCCCTGTATGGTAGCAAAAAAAGTAAAAAAGGAAAATATTTGAAAGTTATGAGCGTCGAAAGTTCCACATTTCGACACTAATTTTAACGCATTTTTGGGCGCAAATAAATACCATAAGAAGACGGGAAATTGCAAAACGGCTTCCATACAGGGATAGATTAGTAGTTCAACAACGCAAATAATTTTATTTTGAACAGATAGATTTAGTCGTATTTTCATGATATCTAGACTGCCAAAGGTCTGTTTCTAAAATTTCGCGCGTTTGGTTTCGTCCTAAATCATTATCCATTTCGCTACAAATTTGCAAAAGTGTGTATTCGTACGCGAACTAGCTTCCTACTGCTCATCACAGCATCTATCTCTTCTGCACGTGTTGGCGGTTGATATAAAATGCATTTTAACCCCGCGCACAAAATAGTTCATGCCGTCGACTAGTGTACCCTTAATATGTCAACCTATTTACGCGCGTGTAGATATGCACATAGAACATCCTCATTGAAACATGTATTTTTTATTTCAATCTAGTATTGAATTTCTTCTTAAAAAAAATCGTTGCCCCACACTAGGAATTTCTTCCTGTATCGTGGGTGCGTTTACAAACATATAAACTCACATACACAACACCCAGAGCCGGAACAACTATCTGCAGGTCATACAAATATTTGTTCCGTGCGGGAATCGAACCCGCTACACGCAGCACAGCAGTCAATCGCTCAACCACTGCGCCAACCGTGCGCCCAATTTAAACTAAAATAGAAATTGTTCTATGTATATGGACAATTTCTATGAATGAAAGAGAGTTGTCGCGTCCCGCCTGTCTGTGGAAGATCCTGTTTCAGTTTAGAAAAAAAAAACATATGGACCGGGCCCTGAATTTGTGCCGCAGATTTAGGTATATTTTACGGACCTTTTTGTATTTGTGAGTAAAACCGTGTGACATCATCAGAAATTAATAGTTATTTACATGTATGAGTTATCCACTGAGTGATTTTACTGCTTCTCGTTATAGTTCCACTAGCTCACAAAACAGGTTTGCTGGCCATTTCATGCATAGTGTTTTTATGTCAATCTTAGGATGTATTGAATTCATACTCATAAAGCTCACTTAAGGTCATGATAATTTACGCTAGCTTTAATTAATATAGTATAACAAAAATTAATTCGATAAACAACGGAATTGAAACAAGATGATGTTACTGTTGCTTCAAACCAATCTGTTTAAAATATTATGTCAAACAGAGTTAAGGAAGTTTCACGATAGGAATAGAATATATGTTTTAGTTTAAAAAGTAAATATTTACATACAAAATGCATTCGTACGTGATAAAAAGTTAAATAAAAATAGCTGGACTGAACATTGGCAAAAGTCAGATGGCGAACATCAAGCTGAGAAGATAATTTTCAGTCGATTTGAAGTCAGTCATCAAAATTAAGAATAACCTTAAAAGATGAAAACAGGAACAATATAAAAAAAATACGTCTTATAAAATACGTCACTGCTTTTGATAATTTATTTGAATTTCATAGTACTCCGTTAGTATCTACCGCTTATGATTCTAGCCCTGCAAATACTTCTTCATGATTCTGGCCTCCTGGTAGTTTGGGTATATATGCTTATAATGTCAACATCTACCTAAAAATCAAAAGAGGAATTTATATTTTTACCTTGTTCTTTAAAAAATAAACGTCCCAACACTAGTAGTAGTACCTTATTTATTTATTATTTATTTATAGCCTCTTTCAGACGTTAACATAATTTGTTTTATATATTTATTTGTTTCTATATAGTTTTATTTTTTATTCTGTGTGCCCTTTGGCAAAGGCCTCCTCCAACCCCTTCCAATCTTCTCTCTCCCGCGCCAGTCTAGTTCAGGTTTTCCAGCTATTTTAGCCATATCATCTTCCCATCTTCTGAAAAGTTTCCCCTTTTTTCTCTTTTCCTCTCTTGGGTACCACAATGTTACTACTTTGTTCCATTTCTCTTCTCTGATTACGTGGCCAGCCCATTTCCACTTAAGCGTTCTTAATTTCAACACAACATCTTGGGTTTTTGTAGCTTTCCTAATTTTGCTGTGGTTTATTTTATCTATTTTTCTTTTCCCCATCATGCTTCGTTCGATGCTTCGCTGGCAAGTTTGTAGTTTGGTTTGCTGAGATTTTGTAAGTGCCCAAGTCTGGCATCCATATGTTAGTATAGGGAGTATGCAAGTGTTGAAAAGCTTTCCTTTAACCGAGGTGTGCATTGTTTTGTCTTTCATTATTTCTCTGTGTGCCCAGTAATTTTTCCATGCATGTCCTATGCGTGTTTCAATCTCTTTGCTTGACATATTGTTTATTTTGATTAGCTGACCCAAATATCTATACTCATCCCTATAATCAATAGGAAAATTGTTAACTATGATTGCTTCTTTCTCTCTGTTAGTCATTGCCTTAGTTTTTGAAGTGTTCATGCTTAAGCCCACTGCTTTGCTGCGCGTGTCTAGATCTGTCAGCATATTTTGAAGCTCATGAGCGGACTTTGCAAACAGAATAGTAGTACCTACGTGCCATTTAATTTTGGGGAAAAAAATGCTATAATAATATGTATTATTAAAAAGGGTCGATTCGCACATTTCGGGCGAGTTAAATTAGAGCGAATCGTTCAATAACCCAGAATTGCAATAAAAGCGAAAGTGACACTAAACACAACGTAAACATAATCGACATGACCAGTGGTTGTTGCTACTTCTAAAATAGCTGTAATGATGAGAAAACATAGAAAGGTACCTATTGTTTTAGCTGTTGCTAGATGTAATTTAGGTCTTGATGATTTCCTTTATTAAAATCAAATTAGACACAGATTTTTCATGATGAGTTTATGTCGAAAGAATAATCAGGGATTTTGTAATTGCGGCGAAGAGAAAGACTAGTATAAAATTATAATTTTGATTGTATCTTTTGTCTGTATAAATGTACATTTCCTATTGGAACGCTGTGGTCTCCCTTCTGGAGCTAATAATGGCTGCGACTCAGTTTATAACTAAGGCAGCTATTTCCGTACACAATTGTAGGCCTTCTAGATGATTGTTAACATTTGTTAACTTTTTATTTCGTTTTACATTTTTTTTTTTTTTTAATTTCTTACGACTTATTGTCGGGCCAACATTGTCCCCCCATATCCAAGTACTAATGCTGTAACATGGAAATATTGTAAAACCAAACCATTTTTAAAAGAGTAACCATGGAGTTTCTTGCCGGTTCTTCTCCATAGGAAACGACTAACCTGAACAAGTGCACCTTTTGTCGACGTTTTATAAGTGCCCATGTAGGCCTATGTAAATAAAAAAAATTGATTTGAATTCAAATTCTAAAATGAGTATTGGTTCCAAATAAAGATATATTATTTATCTAAATAACAAATGGCAACAACTACCATTATACGTCAGCGTTCAATGATCACCGTATGTTGCTTTTCAGTTTGGTTGAATCAACCAAAAAAATTTTTCGGGACCTTTCAATCGAAGCGTGCAAGTGTACACTAAAACCTTATTGGCTGGATACTACATTACATAATTCACTTCCATTCCATATTTGAACGGCAAAATCATG
The DNA here is from genome assembly GCA_948252205.1 of Orthosia incerta. Lineage (NCBI taxonomy): Eukaryota > Metazoa > Arthropoda > Insecta > Lepidoptera > Noctuidae > Orthosia > Orthosia incerta. The sequence goes on from OX411758.1 coordinate 13,474,679, forward strand.
GCTGAGTTTACAAGCTAACTCGCGGGGTTGCTAATTTACCTAAGTGCGCTGGACATTAGGTACCTATTATGACATTACTCGTCTCTGGAGGCTGTTTTATTGACTCTTACTTAACACAACAAGACTATTGATACATCAACTTATCACTCCATAAAGCTTTAATTAATTAAATTGTCAGTCAATGTAAAAAAATGTTTACACATTAATTTAAAACGTTTGAACAGCACGAAGGTTGAATCAAAAGCCTCTTGTCTATGTCATAGGATAAAAAACACATAAGTACTAATGGAATGTTTGTAAACAAAATGTAATTCGTATATGATTATCGTGTTTGATAAACTATAAGGTAAGTTATTATGTAATAGCTTTATACCGAGGCTTCGCTTACCTGACGCAGAAATCGTGTATTTTACGTGGTAAAAAGCAAGCAACAGTGAAGCTTTTTTTCAGTGAAATATTTTTTAGTAATCAGAACAGGATTTTATGAGACCGCTTTGCCCGCGTGGTAATTGTTTTATTCCCAAGGGATAAAAAGCAGCATATGTGCTATTCCAGACTATAATCTATATCTTTGCTTAATTGCATCCAGATCCGTTCAGCCGTTCTGGCGTGATTGAGTAACAAACGTACTTACATCCACACACATCTATCCAAACTTCCACATATTAATATTAGTAAGATAAGATTACCTCCAACAAACAATTTTACCTTATTATAATTCTAAAATAAGATTTATTTACTCTCAAGAACTTACAAAAAAGCTTATGTTTAATTTAAAAACCTTACGTAAATGGTGTTTATAATTAGTTCGTTCGAATGACCTTGGTATTTAGTATAGTAGTGGAGTATGATCACAATATGCAGATGGTACAGTATATCTCAAATAAGGTCTACTGTGGTATGACTTAACAGACTGCGTCTATTGGACCGGAGAGGACAGGACTAATAAAATTCAAATAACTTTCAAAATGCTACTGCTTGCAAAATAAAATGGACCATGTAAAATTTTGTCTGTATTGACAGTTGCGTGCAAAATGGCGAAGTTTTAACAGCTGTTTAGTCATGTTTGCTGATTGGTGTCAACACAATACGATTGTGTTTTGCGGGTTTTTTTAACCTACCTTAAATGTTATTGCTTATTTCGTTGAAAAGCTTAAGAAAAGTCAAAAATTGAAACAAGTTTCGCAAACACAAGACACTGCTAACTGAATGTTTATACCACGAATGTGTATACCAAATATTTTTACCACGGTATAAGCTATTCCCAGGGTGCTACGGAAATATAGACTAACATTCATTTATCACCAGAAGTGTTCTAAGTAGCGAATGCCATGGCAAAGTAGAGGGTGAAAAACCAAGAGGAAGAAGTCCTATTATATATACATTGGTCATACCAAGTCCGAACTTCGTTCAACATTAAAACCTCAGCAGCTGTGCATTACGCAGGAAGTAGGAGAAATTTTGGAAACCAAGATGTAGTAACGAAAGCTTTGGGGAAAAGACGAAAGGAGGAGGTATCGGTTGCCATATACTACACCTTTTATATGCAATGATTAGACAAGTATGTAACGTTAAAGTACCTCATTACAATATCTATTACAACTTCAGGAAACATCATACTTTTAAATGAGTAAGCAATTCAAGTTGTTTTCGTAAAGCAGGTTGGTTTGGTTGCGCTTGCTTGTCTATGATTCTTTTTACACGATGAAACAAAAGTACAAAAGGTTTAATCAAACAATATTAATATGACTGTGATCGCAAGCTGTGGAAATAGACACGCTCTTCATAATCTGCCTGAAATTTGCTAAGTGTATATCATTTTGAATTATTTAAAGATTGAATGCTGCATTGACCTATTTATAGGAGAAGTATAGCAAACGATTACCTACTATACCAATTACCACGTCTCTAGCAGCTAAAAGCCGTACTTTGCTAGAATAGGCCTCACTGAAACATTCAACAGATTTCCATGTCCCTCACAAAAGAATGCCTGTGGGCCATGACCGGGCGCGTCCTCGCTATTTACTAAAGGTTTGCGGACATGACCGACAGGCATTTCCGCGGACAAATCATCGGTCCTCGTTGTGCAAAGTCCAGTAACGCCGCACCTTGCACCGTGGCGTTGGCAGTATGCATGAGCTGGCCGATTCAATTTTTTCCGTTTCTTCGGCCATACGTTCTGCAAGCTGTTTGCTCCAACCACTGCCACTTTTTAAACGACTTCCTGTAACGGAGGAGGATGTATGTTCGATTGTATGTATTTTTTTAAGTTAAGGCCGTACCCTGACCAAAAAATCAGCATGAGATATGAGCATTCCTATTGGCCTAGCGGCACTGGTGGCGCATGAATTACGGTAGTGAATACGCCCAGATTTTAGAATAAAATCTTTATAAAATCGAATATTGGTCTTTTGAAAAATATAAAACTTAAAAAATTTTCGTTATCAAATTGTCTATCCATTAGTGTTAGTATAAAACATAATTAATGAACACTTTACGAGGAGATGCATGCTATCAATAATTATTTCACATTTTTATGGTTTTGTTGGAAGGAGATTAGTGAAACATATAACTCTTTAAAAAAAAAGTGTACTACCATTTTAGAATCAATGTAGAAATTTAATGTATTTTTATTAATTGATATCTATTTTGAAATAAAGAGTAGATAGCTCTTAAAAACTGCAAAAAAACGACCAGCGCAGCGTTTTTATCGGGGAGGTGCCTTAAGAAATACCTCATAAAATTATTGTAGGAAATAGAACTTCTGCCAGTCTTCCAATAGGCTGGATTTATAATAGCAGTCTTAATAGTTCAAGTATAATGCATAGCTTAGATTCCACGGCTGGCACGCGATTGGATCGGACTCACACGAACACATAATTATGTACTAGTTACTGACCTATTTACTGTGGATTGAAGTTTTAGTTTTTAATTTAGAACTTATTCGTGGAAAACCGACACAATTAAACTGATTGGGATGAGTTTGGATTCATAATTGAGTATCAGTATTGTTCGCCAAGAATTAAATTGTTTACAATACGAAGGTACCTCAAACCTGTTGGACGGTGAAGGTTCAGAAGGTCATGAGGGATTTACGGAAGATGACGGATAAAACAAAATGGCGTCGGATGATTGGGAAAGTGGGAAAAGGCGAAAGAAAGAGATAAAGATGACACTAGGAAGTTTGTGGAAGTCAGACAGTCGCTCCATGTGAAAATTCTGGTATCAGCTTTATTCGTTTACACTGCAAGCCAACCCCAACAGTTGGGAAAAGCCAGATAGATAGACAGAAGGTAGGAATTAGATGTATAAACCTTTAAGGATGGGAGACATGTGACATCCACCAACCCGCACTGGGCCCGCGTGGTTTATTACTGCCCACTCCCTCTCACAGAGAGGAGGCCTGTGTCCCAGCAGTGGGAACATTAATAGGCTGATGATAATGTTGATGATAATGATAGCCTATATTTCAGTGATGTTTGCGGCTACTTTGTCTTCATTCGAATTGTTACGACCTATTTTGCTAACCGTTCGTAAAGTAATACGACGAATGACGATCCGTAGCTTATAAGAATCAATAATATTTTATTCTTCTAAAGTAATGTGCAGTGCTTAGTACACCATTTACCTGTAAGTTTATTACTTACCGATAAATAACTATTGAATTTTAATGGCAACACAGTGGTAATAGCCGCGACTTACAAGTTGTAGCCATTTTGTAAATTATTTTCATAACAACTGCGCTCAAAACGGTGAAGGAAAACTTCGTGAGGAAACCGGCATATCGTAGAACCACTAATTCGAAGACATGTGACGTCCACCACGTTTACGGACCACTCTCTCTCACAGAGAGGAGGCCTGTGTCCTTGTAGCAGTGGGAACATTAACGAAGACGTCGGGAACGTTATCTATACGCTGTGTGTGTGTGATTTTTAATTGATTTTATTACACACCATCTTGTAATTTTATGATTACCTACTATTTATTGATTTATAGGAGTGTCCGTGGAGTTTCGTTCTTCTACTACGCTTTGGAATTGGATCCTGCAATCAGCCTAATGTTGTTTTACAATCTTGATAATTGAAAAGTGCCTCTAAAGGGTTTAATTGAATTGAAGGCTTGTAGTATTAAATTAATTTTACCTTACATATTTGCATTGTCATTATGCAGTGATGCAACAGTGACATCCATAGATCTTTATATTGCAGCGTATCAATCTAAGGCTTGTCACCCATTGCAGAACGTGAAGAAAATTTTAATATGAGGGATAATGAATAGCTACGGGTAGACTAGTTGTCTGGACAACTTCTTATATTATTCTAGTTTACGACTATACAAGTGCTATCGCACTTATTTTGTTATAAGAATTACATTAGTAAACGTTTGGCTTGTTTTAAAACAGCCTCCTTTCGATAGGTACTGTTGTATTTTTCTGGCTGAATAATATGTTACTACAGCTTATATTTTCTGTGCCACAGATTTTATTTCATACTGATCCTATATATCCATCCTTTCCTAAATTCAGTTTTTTTATTTTTATTTGGGTTCCCTACCTTTATTTAGTAATAAAACAACCTGACGTGACATTGGCTGAATGCACAAACCGTGCGACGCCAAAAGAAACAAAAAATAAATAAAACAATTTATTTGGAATATAAGTTTTTAAGCTGACATGGTCACAATCATTAGAATTGAGAGCTCTCAACAATAATCTAAATATACATGGCAAATATCCCGAAACAAATATTAATTCTAATTTTATTTGGAGTCGGCGAAGAATTTCTTCTTCTACTTCTTTCTCTACATAGACATTATTCTATAGATTTATATAGTAAATACAGTACCAATAGCATTTCACAACTAATTGACATAACACAATGCAAGTTATTGACGCAATGACAGTGGGCGGGTCACTGCGCAATAGACTACTTAATCAAGAACTATATTAGCAAGTTTGTGCCCTGATCAATTATCTAAACATAAAATCATATTTAAATCTAGCCTAGTCAATAATTAACAAAGGCAGGTACCTTGCACTTGCCATTAAAATAACAAACCAGTTAGGAACACGCTATTTTATTGATATGGCATTTTATATTTCTTTAATAAATTTTAGCTCCTTCCATGTTCATTTATTTCGAATTATAACTATTAAGACAGAAGTTATTAATCTTAAAATTTATCTAGATTTGTTTTATCTTTATTGAATATCTGTTTAAAAATCACTGAATATATAATAAAACTATCTGTTGTCCGCGACTTCATCCACGTCAAATTCGTTTAAACTAAAAAAAAAATGGATTTATTTTTTACGGAATTCTAATTCTTTCTCTAAAATAAGAGAAGCCTGTGTTACTGCTTATAACATTGGCTACATGCTAGTGAAAGTCCCGTCAAAATCGGTCCAGCCGTTTCGGTGATTTCCTGGAACAAATAGAGAAAAAACTTTAACTATTGTTTTTTTGTGATATATATAAAAGTATATACCTATGGTACAACCTATATGGGCATATACATTCTCTGGTCTTTTTTTCCATTTACTGAAAAGCTATTATTTTGATATAACAAACAGACACTTCAATTTTATTTATGGTACTTAAAGATTCTTCTTGTCTATGCATCCAATAACTTTGACTAGCAGTCTATAATCAGAGACAACATAGTTAGATTTCAAGATGGCGGCTATAGGAAGTGACAAATCAGCAAAATGGATGCCAGGATACGCCCTCTCGGTAATAAATATAATGCTTACTCGTCTCGTTAGATGGGATGATTTACAATCGTGTTAAGTACTAAATTAAGTGTAGTAGGTACATGAACATGATGTACATGAGTAGTTGAGTACCATGACAATTAAATTGCAGATAAAACTTGCAATACATTAAAAATATTTAGGTATAGTTATTATAGTGGTGATTCCAAAAGACTTTATTTCAGTTTTATTCATATGTATGTGAGGAAAGACACAATCAATCTGCCTAGCCTATTCCCAACTATATTGGGGTCGGCTTCCAGTCTTACCAGATTCAGCTAAGTACTAGTGTTTTACATGAAGCGACTGCCTATCTGACCTCCACAACCCAGTAACTGGGTAACACAGTACCCCTTGGCAAGACTGGTGTCAGATTTCAAGCTTCTGACTACTCGTAACGACTGTCAAAGATCTTGAAATGACTGCCGGGACCAACGGCTTAACGTGTGAGGAAAGACACAATTAAACAAATTCTCGGTACAAAGATATATACATTAGTTTAAATGGTAACTATAAGTACTTAAAAGGTATATTTATAAATTAAGTTCGACTTCTGACACCCAGCGTCTTACTTAGTTTAATCTTTATTGAGCAACGATTTGACTTTAGCCTATTGACTATTTATTTGAAAGTTTCTGCAATTTCTGTAGTTAAAAAAAATAGTTATTTATGCTACAAGTGCGGAAAGTAGGTGATTTCCGATGAGTGGATAAATCGACACGAGTCTAAAATTATCTTACGCACGTGTATCATACAAAATTTTACTATGCATTGTGCGAGGAAATAAAAAAAATATCTGAACCAAGCAAGAAATTAATAAAATGGCGCTTATTCAAGGGCGCTCAGCATATCCACAGATTAACTAATATTTCATAGTTCCTCGGGCATATCTACTGCGCATGTGCAAATAGCTGTCACGTCGTAACGCATAAAGGCACGAGCAAAATATTCATTATGCCAAACTTATTTAATGAATATTTAAAATTGATTTATTGATCAAAATCTAAATCTAGAGTAATTAAAAACGCCTTAAATGAAGTATTAGTTTTGGTTTTACCTTTTATATGAATGAAAATCTGTACTTAACTAATTTTTAAAACTTTTCTCAAATAATAAAATCTATGCGGCGGGTTGACGTTGGAGTTAAAAAATAAAAAAGTACAGGAAAGTAAAAAGCACTAGTAAAAAAAGTGACACTTTCCGCACAGTTTGGCTGCTTGGAAAACGCTCTTTTCGAGGATATGTAAAGAACTTTTAATAGTTTGCCGATAGAGCAACGACGTATTTACTTACAGGAATCCCCCATTACCGCTTCAACTTAGCAAATTATGTACGTGATTCAGAGCTAGGATTGTGTCGAGCTGTTTTGTATGTAAATTGGCCGGACAAGCGATCTGTCCACGCAATCCAGTGATTAGCAAATTGACTCATGATTTAACCGTGTTACAAGCTGGCTACGAGCCTGTTTGCGCAGTGTTTTTTTTATTGTAACGCGAGTCAGTAGCGTTTTACACGATATTAATAGAATGCGTTTTCCAGCAGCTTGCTAGAACCTTCCATTGATGACATAGCTGGGAAGAATATTTTATAGTATAACTACTGGAATTAGCTTGATCAGGCGTTGGACAGGTGGGGTTCCAGGATGGTCTTTTAAGAGGTCAGAGGCAATCACCAGGGTGATTTTAGTGAGGTAAAAAGCCCAAACTTTCTGGCATTTTCCGCAAAAAGCCCACAAAAAAGGGATGTCCAACTAAAATACTATATTGACCACAGAGCATGGAAACATTGCACTGGCCATCAGACACGTCATAACCGCCATTCAAAATTGCAATGAGTGAACGGTTACTGCTGAAATCCTCGTTTGGGTGTAAGGAAAGTTTCGAAGATACCTACCGTCTCCAGCAGTAGCCACCGCGGCGTCTCCGGATTCTGTAAGATGATTTAACCAACAGAAATTCGTACACCGATGGACATACGTGGGAGACCTATGGCCAGCAGTGTACGTCAAGCACCGTAACGTCACATCGACTAATCCTTTATCTTCTTATCGTGGTGGATTTCTGGCTTGTTATATTAAATCAAATCGTCCAAACCAAGATTTTTGGATTGATTAATTTAACACACACTTCAGTACAAACATATCAGTGCTGCCCTGGCTGTTGTACTAGGATATCCTGTATCACAAGAGCCAGATTGGATAACTACTTATACAAATAACCTACTTTGCTCATTATGGCCTGAAATACACACAATCTTCAAGCAATTATTTATCTAACGCCAGTTTATAGGCAATTCAGAGCATTTATGGCAATGATCATTGCGCCTGATCTTTGCCCACAATCAGTCTAATGCGTTTACTCTTTAATTATTTACATGCACTCGTGTAGGACTTTATGGTTACAAAGGAATAAAATGATTTCGAAACTGGCTGCAAGTTTTTGGTTTTATCCCTGTCAGTCCTGTCACATGGATTACGTAAAAAAAAATGTGGAACTCATGTCAATTGCTGTGATTGGTTGACGGAAACATATATGTCATAGTGAGTAGCCACTAGCCAATCAAATCGTCATCTCATGATGATTTAACAGTATATTTTTAACTGGCTTTCAGAAATCGGATGTAATTCAGGCAAAATAATAGTAGGGTATCTACTTGATAAATTGTAACAAGTACTGTGACTAGTGTCTTAGAAAGCATTGATGAAAGCAGTTAAAGATAGGAGAGGTGTTTTTTCCCAGAGAAGATATAAATATCGATATATAGATATAATGCCGTCTTCTAAGTGACATAATATTTTGCATCTAATACACCAAGGCTAATCTCCCTTTACATTTCTAGATCGTGGCAAATATGTAACAATATAGCGGATTGGTGACGTCACTCCATCCGTCAATCATAGACACCATCCGCTTCCTAGCTGTCGACATTATCATTGCATTTTCCATCATCAACACAGTCTAGAATGTCTTCCACAAAACAATAGTGTAAATGTAATAATAAATAATTGAGTGTTGCAACACTGACAGCCGATGTTTTTATTTTTTCTGCTAGCAATTTATTGTTATCCTGTTGTGAATTATCGGCGAAAGGCTTATAAATCAAAGGAGTTATTGTTTTGTCTTAGTTGATATAATATCCTACTTTTATTATGAGAGAAGCGGGTAATTATTTTAATATAGTTTATTTATTTTGTAATCATTTAATTATGATTTTAGTTAGGTATACCTAACTAAATCTCACATCTCAGATTCGCGCACTTTCCTTTCTTACTGCTTTTCATTTCGAAGGTGTATAATATATTCTCCAATGTTAACGCAGTACTGGCCGTGAACCGGCTCAGAGCCAAAATATCAATATAGAAACTGCTTTTGGACATTTTTGTTTGCAAAATATTCTTTGATTTACTTAAACTACGAGTACGAAGGAATTCTACCCATAAATTTTCAATTATACTGTGTAAAATGTTATTAAACATTCAAGTCGTTTTGGATGAGTAGATACGCCTCCAAAACGACTTGAATGATTTTAGATAAAAGTAGTAGTTGTTATTGATTCTTTAAAGCAAAAAAAGAGTTTCTCTGTTAGTTACACGAAAAAAACATATTTCACAAATAATGTATATGTCTATATGTTTTTCAAACCTTTTAGCCTAGTCGTTACTAAGGAGTATATATACTTAATAAAGTAACCGTTTTACAGCACTAATGTGGTTGAAGACCCTTACGTAGGAATTTCTTGCCTGAAATCTTTCTATTTTAGTCTATTGCTGTCCATAGCATATAGCCACTCCCAAGTCGTGACTTTTTCGGTTCGTTGTTTTTCGCATCCAGTCATTCCCAGTTGCCCTTTGAAGGTTATCAGTCCATCTAGCTTCGGTCCTGCTACTTTGCTTACAGAGCCCTAAGTCCTGGGACAGACATGGAAAGCCTACAGTAACTTCATCTTCCTAATTTCTCCTAAATCCCGCATGAAAATTAAATCGGTAGGTAACTGCAGTTCTCTTACAGTTGATTACATTCCAGATCTTATCTTTCAAAGAAACTCTGCGCTTAGCTCTAGAATAATTAATACAAGTAGATGCCAATAAAGTAGTAAAGATGATTAGGTACTAGAATAGTTATAGATCCATTATCATAGAAAAGATAGTTGAATGATTTATAAGAAAAAAATCAACGGCTCTATTAGAAAAACACATTCGTGTACTGCATTGAAAATAGTGACTGATAAAAAGGGTTTCATACAAAGTCTCCGCTACGCTCCATGGACCATGGTCTCACTATTACATAATACAACATGATTATAGTTTCAAATGATGTTTAATTACAGCCCTAGTGGCTGCCGTGCTCATAACTGTGGATAATGGTCACCTTCGAAATATTGGCCTGTTTTACAAGCGGCAATTTTATGTTGGCAACACTGTTGTTGTTTGAAAGGTTGGCCAACCCGTTTAGTTCGTTTGAAATAAGTATTTATCTATCGGTATTTTAGAGTTTAGTTCATAAAAAGTTTGAACATCTAAACAGATATATTAAGTTGTTTGCAATCCCTGGAAGTTGGGGGTTTATACTTGTATACATCCCTTACGCATAATCAAAATAACCTTACTATAAGGGCTTATGGTATCTGATTGCAAATATTATTTCACTGATATATAGCAAAAAATGACTCAGATTGTGTATTCTTATATCGTAAAACTGCATTGTTCTCGTGGCGAAGCCGGTAGGCCAAGGAAGCGACCAATTGTATTTTGTATTTTTGGACTACCTATACCAACAACCAACCAACATTTAGGCCAAAACCACTAGCTGATACTTGTTTTAGTGGTCACTAACTCATGAAACATTTTTTACTCGCTTTGTAATCGGACGGATAGAACACAATTATCAAATCAGCGCTCATTTCTTGCTAAAATTAAGACATTGTCACTGTACGAGTCACTGTAACGTTTAACAAAATGGCCGTCAATAAAGTATTATTACGACAATGACATGCTGTTAATATTGCCATTATTTTTATGACATATTCTACTAAACGTTTACGTTGTGAAACAGCTGCTTAGCAAGATGTCATTATGGTACTATTGTTAGGTAATGTTGGTAGTACGGAATTGAAATTGCATGTACGGAATTGACAGATACGGGGGAAAAAGAAGATGGCGGATCCTTTTGTTTTGCCGGAAATAAGTCAGACAAAAACTACTCATTTTCATCAGCTCTTTCTGTGAATCTATAAACGCTCATTAAAAAGTAGGATACGAAAAGTTTAATTGAAAACTTAAAGAAGGCAGTAGGGGAAGAACTTCAAAATTAAGTCAGTCATACGATTAAATACTAAGTACCCAAGTAGTAAAAACATAATATCTAGAATATAGACGGAAACACACTTACGTGAATAATCTATGAAATCATTAGAATATTGACAATACCAACATCATTCGGACCCAGTTAAGCAGAAAAGATCCAACCACATTTTTTGTAAAATCGAGTTATCTACGTATCCATAATGTACTCATCAAGTTTCATATATGCACAAAAGATCCAGGCAGTTTGATCATATTAACCTAACAAAAGTTATACTGTGTCAAAGATACCATCCCCTAATCACCAATTTTGAAAAATGCAAAAAGTACCATGTTGCTTGGACACAGAAATTAATAAGATTTAAATTTTTTTAAAGATTCATGTTGCATGGATCTATTTAAAACTTTTAAAAGTCTCAATAGTTGTTGTATACTTTTCATACCACGCAGTTTGGATCTTTTTGCATAATAGATACTTCACTTTATTTCAAAAACTTATGGAGCCAAATGCTTTGGATCTAATTTGAAAACGACGCTACGTATCACAATCACAAAATATCTCCAAGAACAGGTCATTTTCACGACAGTATTTCCTGAAAGGTATTCCAATATGTAGGGAAATGTTTGTAAAAACAATTCACACAACTCCAAAAAGGATTGATACAGCACTTAAAAAGATGAGGTCGGATTCTATTTCGGACAAACGTGGAATTAATGGAGGTCGCAATAAAGTTAATGAGGAAAGCGAAAAATTTTTCATAAGTATTGTTAAAAAGCTCCCTACGTACATTTCGCATTACTGTCGTGAGAAAGTAGGAGCTGCGAAATTTTTAAGATCAGATATGACATTTCCTAAACTTTACCAGATCTACACTGAAGAAGCACATTCCGCAGGCATTAATATCTTGTCATATCCAAAAGTAAAACAGATTTTCTTAACCAAATTTAATCTTCGCACCAAACCCCTAAATAAAGACACTTTTAACAAATGCGACTTTTACAAAAATAAAAAGAATTTGATTACGGATGAAGAAGCTAAGAGAAAGATTATAGAGGAACATAATGCCCATCTTAAAACCGCAGAAGATCTTAAAAAACGACTGAAAAATGACATGGCTCTCGCAAAAACTGATCCTTACACAGAAACGATTACATATGATTTAGAGAAAACGTTGCCACTTCCACGCATTCCCACGAATATTGTATTTTATAAGAGGCAGGTATGGGTGTACAATATGGGGATACATACGGGATCAGATGATCAAGGGCACTGTAACATCTGGGTAGAAGGTGAAGCTGGGAGAGGCTCCCAAGAAGTAGGTTCTTGTCTTATTAAGCACCTATCTGAAAGATTGAAAGAAGGAGTGACCAATCTTATTTTGTGGAGCGATTCCTGCGGCGGCCAAAATAGGAACATTAAGCTCACCCTTATGCTTAAAGCTTTTTTAAATGATCACCCAACATTACAACAAATTTGTATTAGATTTTTAGAGTCTGGACACAGCTTCTTGCCTAACGACACCGATTTCGGAAAAATAGAATGTGCTTTGAAACACCAACAAAGAGTTTATCTACCTGAAGATTATATGAACATAATGAGAACCTGCAAAAAAAATAAACCTCTTCAAGTGCACAGAATGGAAGCCAAAGATTTTCTTGGATCAGCAAATCTTGAGAATACAATCACTAATAGAAAAAAATCTATTACTGGTGAAAAAATATCCTGGCTTAAAACTAAAGAAATTTTATTGAAAAAGGAAGCAATGTTTTCCTTGTTTATGCGACAAAGTTTAGAGGATGATTATGAAGAGGTGGATCTGAAAAAACGTCAACGTGGAAGACAACGCTTAATTTCCAGAGATATGATGAATATGCTTTGGCCAAATGGTAAACCTATAGCAGCTGCGAAATTGAGCGATATCAAAAGCCTAATGCATTTAATTCCACGAGATGCTCACACCTTCTACAAAAATCTAACGGGCGACAATAATGTAGAAGACGACATTGATGGATTTGGTGTCGAACCTGATTTTGAGGTAGAGTTTGAAGCTGAGGAAAGCGTTATTGCTTAAATAAATTGGAAAACCAACCAGTGATTGCCGATTCATTTTTTTTATATATTTTTTATCTCAAAGTAACAATTTGAATTATTTTTTCTCATTAAACTGTTTTTATGTAAGTTCCGATTTTTATTTCCTTCCTTCTAAAATGAACCACACATTAAACTAATGTTTATTATTGTAATACTGTATTTTGCATAAAAGATCCACGCATAGTTTTTCAGGAATTACAGATATTCTTCATATGAAAATGTACAAAGCTACTTTCAAAATAATGTGTATGTTATGGCCTACTACACTACTAACTTTCAAATAGGTACAGTATCATAAGATTTTTTATTCTTTGCCTAACTTTAAACTGCATTTACTCAAAAGTAATGAAACGTTGGCTGGATCTTTTCTGCTTAACTGGGTCCTGCATCTAGATTCTTCGGCAAGATTTAGAAATCTAGATAGAAAAATAATTGCATTAATTTACCTTTTGACAGCTTCAGCATTCAAGATGGTTGACATTTGACACATGACTTACACGTTGCATTTGCGTTTTTCTGCTTCTTTAGCGCACGATATTACTCAGGATTTTAAAGTATGCAAATATTTTAAGTCTTAGTAATACCTATATTTACTTAATAAATACGTGAGAAGGGGAATTACGGGGACTTAAGGAAGATCGGTACTTAAATTGACTATGTGACTTCCGTATTTTTTTGACACTTTTCTGTGATTTTAGAGTTCCTCACGTCTCTTTGGCTGACATCATTTTAAAATTACTTAGATGTCTCTATTATTTCGCATTCAAATTCTGGAAAAGCGAACTCTATTGTTTTTATCATAGCTAAAATTAGTGTGTTTAAAAAAAGATAAGATAAAAAAGATGATATAACAGAAAAGGTAAGCAAAAATTTACCATAACAGATGGTAGAGACATGGCGGCAAAAACTATTCTCATGCACGTTGATCACAAATATATTGACAAAGGCAGGAGGATGATGAAGACGACATAGATGAATAAGCTACCGGTGGCACCAAAAGGAATTTCTCTTTCATAGTGATGTATAAACACTGTCTCACACATGGATTTACATGCGTTATCGAGCCGTTAGGGCGGGTACGCACTACATCCGATCCATGTTCGTGATTTGAGTTGCGAGTTTAAAATATTCTGAATTATGACGGCTAGAGTTCGGATGTAGATCTTTTCTACAAGAACTACTACGGCTTCGGTTTACGGACACGGATCGGATGTAGTGCGTAACCGCCCTTTAGAGTGTCACTTTATTATGAGCCCTAGTAGTTATCTAGAAACAATTCTGAGAATAATGTCAACTAGATAATTGAGCTTCCCTATCTGTTTCTAATCATAAGCTTGAGCGCCACATGCAAGGGATTAAAGATCAGAGTCATAATTATTCATTGTATGGACTTAATAGTGACTGATTGCTCTAAATCATCGAGCATCGTTGTAATTAAGTAGTTACTACGAACAAGAGGAACGTCGTTACCGGCAAAGTTACGTTTGTTTGTCTGAAAGAGCGAAGGCAAACTAACTTTCAGGTGTGCGTCCATTTTTATAGTCTCTAGTTTTATGCTGTTACTAGTTATACCAGGAACACTGGCGATATACGTATTAATAAAAATATATAGTGCAACGTCAGTTTTTCCAAAGAGATTTTTTTAAATCTTTAAAAGGGTTTACAATTCAATTCTTTATTTTTGATAAGTTGCAAGTCAGTTTTTTTACCCCAAATTATTTCGGAAAATCAAGTATTTAAGACTATTATACTTACATATATTATACTTTTACTATCAACCCGTCCTGGCTTCGCACGGGCCGAAATATATACACAACTATTTGTATCAGTGAGAACCATATTAAAACCCGCTAAGAGGTTTAGAAAAAGTAAGGTACAAACAAACAGAGGCAGACAGCGACTTTTTATAATATTTGGGTCCGATTTTTCAATATTCTGATAACTTTTTACTGAGGAATAAAAATGGCCGTTTGACACGTTTTCTATACAAAAGCTGTCAAACCGCCATTTTTGATGTGAGTATGTGATATGAGGAAGCTCAGTTAAAAGTTATCAGACAATTAAAAAATCGGCCCTTAGAGATTCCGTAGGAACTTAGAGTAAATATGAGTTAAAACTAAGAAATCAAATAGAAATAAAGTACATAATTAATATTCACATAGTGTGTATATTTAATATGTGACAAGTGAAGTATGTGTATGTCAAACATTATTCTTGAGGAAAATTAGTGTCATAATGACTTGCAGTTAGTGAAATAATAATTATTATTTCGTCATACATTTAACCTCTTTTTTGTAAAATAGTAATAAATAAAGTAAAGTAAGTTGGTTTTTTATTGGCATTGGTTTTATAGGTTATCTTTGTAGCGGCGAAAATAGTGCAGTTTTTTTTTTTTTAATTATGATATCTCTTCTGCGATATAATAGAGATGATTTAAAATTCTTTCTCAAAATCATAATGACATCTAAGTCAGTGGATATAAATTAAGGATTTACAATTTGCAAAAGTAATTCTGGTTGGATGCGAGATGCATATAATTATTACCTATCGATGTGGTGAAACTTGGGGGATGCCTCTCGTATTTCGGCTGAAATGATGATGACCAAGATACATTTTTTCACGATCGATTCTCTAACAATATTTTAATATTGATAAAATTAATGACCGTTTTCGTTTTCTGCACAGGATGCATTAAATAGAGACATTAAAAACGACGTGCGTGAATAGTGTTGCCAATTAAATATAATTTAATTTTTATCCTGGCAGTATTGACATTACAACATACAACAAATTTTCAAGGTTTGCTTAGTTAACTACGGGTCACACTAAATTATATCCGGTCGTTAAAAAATAATAACTAATAGATACCTAGATATAAAATTTCCATAAGTATTTTGCAGTAATTGGGGCATTTTGAACCGAAATCTGATATTTAATATTGATATTGTAGGTTTCTGAATTATTGTTGTTTCATATCATATTATACTCATTTTTATTAGTTACATTTTGGTTTAATTAAACGCCTAAGTCTGTACTCCAGAATCCGGTAAACGCATCTGACTTTTAAAGGTTTAGCCAAAGTGAATCAAAAAGTCGTTAACAACTGACGTCATTATATGTTTTTTTCCTCACAATCACTACAACAACTACTTTTTGAACCGACCAAAACTACCTGTCTCTTGCGTAAACACAGCCGATTGCGTATTCTTTTACATGCATTGACATTTTAACTTCTATAAATGAACAACTCGAACAATCCCATGTTTTTATTAAAAAACTCGTTTAAAACAAAGCAGATTTTTATTTAAGTTTTGACTTGTTCTACGTCACTGGCCTCAAAATGTTTCATTTTCACATTAAAACATTCCCGATAGTGCCAACTGCATATAAACTCGTATGGGTGGTGAACTAGGGACTTGAAGTAACTGTCAATTTTATTATTGAATATGACCCATTTTACAACTAATATATATGTCAATGTTTTTGACTATTTTCTTTGCTACAAGCTCCGCAATGAAATACAAATATATTATGGAATTGGCAAATTTATGTCGCAAGGATTGTTGATTCTATAAACTTGATATCTAAAAAGTAGATAACAATTTTTTAGTTTTGAGCTGTTTGCATTCGAGGATCGAGGATGGTATCAGCAAGTAAATTTAATGTACCCTCAGATCAAGTAAAAAAAGGACGTAGGTACCTAGAATAAGGAATTATTTTGGCGACCGAACGCTTGATAAAAAAATACCATACCTTCTCAACCAAACCTACTGATATAAGAAGTGAGGAAATAAAAGGTAAACTTGCCAAATTACTTAAGCAGTTCTTTTTTAAAAATTTGTAAATGATGTTCTTAGGAAATTTGTTTGCAGATTGTTGAGTTTCATAAGACGTTAGTCATGTGATTTAAGATACGATGTTTCCTTTATTCACTTTCCATAAGATATTATATTATTAGTTAGTTACTTTATAAGTACAATAAGTGATAATTAAGCGTTCGCACTAATAAACCTTATTTTTAATACTGTTTGTTCCGTTTCCAGTTAAGTTCCCCGTTTAAGTTAAGATTTTATAAACTTTGTATCTTAATAAATAATAATAATAATTGTATTATATGAGTTTATAACGGCCTATTAACTTTATGTAGTTTAATTTGAATGGCAGGCCACAAGTATGAAGGCTAAAAGGTCAAATAGGAAATAGAAAACGAAGGATTTATTTTATAACCTGCCATTATTATTAAGTTATTCTTTTGTTACTGCAAGTAGTCTCTCATTATGGCCCACCGTAACTTGATAACTGCAGTAATTGGCTGGCTAATTGACAGTTTCTGCTTACATCAACTTGATCTCTCTTCTGCTTTTCTTTTTTACGCGACTGCAAGGCAAGGGTTAAGTTTAATGTATGTATGGTATGTAATATTCTTTATTACCTCATAAGTATCTTTCAAACTGCTAGACGGATTTATATAATTAAGATATCGTTTGATGCGTCTTGACCGCCCAAATGTTCCTAAATAAGTGACGTTCAAACAAACATGGCGGACCTTGGGCGCCATATTGTGGGAGTTCCATTTTTTTTTTCTTCCCTATCCATCGAGTGGGGTATCAAAATGAAGTGTTTTGAGTGGTGGTAACAAAAATCTTTACTTAAATACCACTTATATGTTTAAAGGTAACTAGAAAAAAATTATAACTAAAAATAAGGATACATATTCGCGAGCTGACTGAACACCTGATACTCAGACTGCACAGCATGATTTTCTTATTGTTTACATATTTTAGTTCGCTTCATAAGCAGTCGGGTTTTTGATTTTAAATTAACTTTTTTTATTATCTTCCAAATTTTGCCACGGTTTCTGGCCTAATGCCAGAGGAAAGGAACCGTGCATTTCGGTATATGAAATATTTTTTCGTAACTAGTATTTTTTAAATCCTTCTAAGTAAATTTAAAACTTCTCCTTCCATCCTCCCTTTATCACAAAACAAGATCTTGGCTTGACACTTTACACACTTGGCCTCTATCAACAGCCTACTATGCTGGAGGTAGGCTACTCCCAAATTTCACTTCAACACTAATCACATAATACACTAAATCAAGTTCCATCACAACCGAAAGGAGTTTCTAATCCATTGATCCATATGGTTTAAAGTACGCCTACTTTTCAACGTAAAACACGCTCTAAATACTGTTAAATTGACAAAATGAAAGAGTTTGCGATCGAATACATGAATTTAGGTATATGGCCATTTTTCGTTCTCTGTTAATCTGACCCCTGTCACCTTTTTCATATCTGTCCATTTTTGTTAACATGCAGTAGGATCCTTCAATCGATTGACGAATCAATATCCGCATTTGCCATAAAATTCTATTAATAACATAGCACCTACTTAAATTTATAGTCGTAAGAAACCTTACAAATAGCTTGTAAAAACAGTCAACAAACAATGACGTACCCACTTAGCTGTAGTACTACACTATCAATAGAACAAATACTTGGGTCCCTACAAGTCAAAGTGGTTACAGAGATGATGGAATATCAATATTAGAGATATCTAGTAGTATACTAGTGCTTGCAAATGTATGTTTTTGTAGCTTTGTGACAAGTATATCTAAATAAAACCTTCGATGTTAGATCCTCTTTAAGCGTACGTCATTTATAAATCAAGAACGTATCTTGATGATATGATCATCTTCTCTAGAAGCTAGGTAGATCATAAAGTACCAAAATTTCTATTCTATATTTTATTCTCTTAATAACCTTAACTATCTCCCAGTTTCGTTTGGTCCACGTATTTTTGCCAACCCTGAATATGTACTTAGTAATCTTGTCAAGCCTCATATTTTATCCCAACTTTTAATTAAAAATGTTTTAATAAAATATTTCTGGTTTTTGCAGGTACGTTTGTCATCACCGAAAGCAGTGTTGCGGTTGAGTAAGCCACGAATAAATATAATCATCAGCTATCCTTTTCACCTATAATATTATCAAGGCTTTGACTCAGGTCTCCTTTATATGAGAGCCTTCACCACGGAAAAAAAATGGTCCAACATTTACCAAATTTTCTGATGCTGAAAGCCTCTAATTTTTTTGGGTAAAGGGGTATGAATTTAACAATTAAACACAAACACAAACAAAATTTGTCTATGTATGTTTGTATTTACGTTTTTTACTCAGTAGCGCCTAAACTATTCATCCGATTTTGATGAATAAGGTGTCAAACAATTCATTATTATGGCCCGGTTAAAATAGGCTGATAAAACCGTAGTCGCGTTACAGTTTTTAAACTTTTTGCAAAAATCATATAAATATTTGTTGCAAGCACCATCTTTGTGTCCAAGGTCTGGAAATGTTACAGTGATACCTACAATTTTACTTGATCAGGATTTGTAGAAATTTAAGCGTGAATAAAGTCGATGTTTAACCAACTTATTTCTGATAGCAGACATCTTTAAAATAAACCGTCACTCACCATTACGACAAAGATAACCTCACTAATCCTATTCATAGACCACACGTCATGAAACACGTCATTATTAAGCCAGGTTATCCCAAAACTTAATGAAAAGTTCTGCCAAACAATTATCACTTTCAGTTTACGCCACCAAGTAGGTATAGTTACTTACGTCTTTAACATTACCAATGTTTGTTTTAAACATTACTGGATTTGACGAAGAGTAAGATGAGAAGTGACGGGTATCGTCGGGCTTTTTTGTTAATACGACTACTTAGGTACGGGTGGCGGATAACGTTAACGACAAGCAAAAACCTCGTCAACTAAATAATCACTACATATTATAAATTAAAGTCCCTCGACGCGTCTATACGCGATAAACTCAAAAAACTACTGAACGCATTTTCATGCGGTTTTCACCAATAGAAATACTGAGAAATGAGGAAGGTTTTAGTATATAATTTGTCTTTATAATAAACCGAAAAATCAC
This sequence comes from Orthosia incerta, assembly GCA_948252205.1. Taxonomy (NCBI): domain Eukaryota; kingdom Metazoa; phylum Arthropoda; class Insecta; order Lepidoptera; family Noctuidae; genus Orthosia; species Orthosia incerta. The sequence goes on from OX411758.1 coordinate 13,494,767, forward strand.
CGACACGGCTCATACAAAAATATTCTGGAGACTTTTTTTTACTCTTGTAAAATTTCGTTTTATACACTAACGAGGTTCTCACTCTTCGCCAACGGCGACGGTAATGGCCCGCCAGCAGGCTTATTACGTAAGAAACAGCAATCAGCAATCATCGCGCGATCAGACGTTTTATGACATAAAAGTCGTTACCTACAGTGTAGGCATGGTAGTTCCTACACAATCTTCTGTATTGTAGCAAAGATCCCCATAGTTTTGTTCTTGCAAGATATATAATAAGCCTGCAGATTGGCTAATCTATTTCATTGCATTAGCTTTCTTTCTGATTATTTTCTTCTTCCACCAGTATCTTTCAAGACCTGAGTGAGAGTCTCCTCTATTGCGGCTCTTTACTCGATCTTGAGGCCCCCGCATATCAGACAAGTGCAGACGGAGCCTGAATGCCTGATTGTCAACAAAAATTGAATGTTTAATTTCGATCGATTCTCGTAATAGTTTTATTCGTAGTTTCAGCAGTTGCTAGTTTTCCGGCTGATATATGTGTCTGCTTCATTGATAAATGTGACTGCTGAGTCTTAGTTTCTTCTTTAGGAATTTCTCAGATGCAGCCTGGAGTCTGAATGTAAACACCGGTTAATGGCAATAGAACCTCTCTCTAGACATGGGACTTAAACAAAAGCGGCGAAATGCAGGTGTACTCATACAGACAGACATACATACAGTTCCACTTAACCCTTCGGAAATTCAGACAGTGTTATTATGTAGGACACAAATAAAGTCCAGTTTTCCTCAAGCCCTTCATATAACCAAAACGAAGACCATAAAGTTTATAACCAGTTACAGAAGGCCAAAGCTTCTACATGACGGTGTGGTTTTAAATTATGTCAAGAGACGAAATGGTGTATCAAGGCGGCTCGGTCGATTTTGAGAAAGTAAAGTGAGGTACTGGCCGAAATATTGGCATCTTTATTTTGACAGTTATGTTTTTGGTCGCCATTATTAGCTTGGTATGTATGTACCTGTGTATCAATGTAACGGAATCTTTAAACGTGATTTTCACCCACTTCAAAAACGTTGGATTGATTTGAAACTTTGCACACTTATCAAGGACCGATGACAATGCAATAATTTAAATAGTTTGTCCCATTATCCTTACCAGGATCTACAGGATTAGCGACTTTTTAGTCCAATTAACCATTAAAGCGTATTTTTTATTTGTCTGTCGTCTGTCACACAACTTTTACACCCAAACAGTTGGATCTCCAGTATTCAAACCTTCGCAGTATAAGCATCTTGTTGACCCAAAGCCATACACATTGTCAAATAAAAAAGCCTTAAATATCTTAAAAAATACAGATAAAGTAGAGGCGCGAAAAAAAAGTTGATCTACCCGATTGAGTATCGTTGTTTAGGGTTCGTTGAATAGATAAATGTTGTATTTTTAGTTTTAAATAATATTGGAAAAGAAAGGAATGAGAAGCCACCAAAGTCAGCTTTTGTTTTTACAAAATTTTGTTCCGAAAATTTTTTTAGCTTCCCATTGACCTATCAACTTCAAATTTGGTGATAATTTTTATTACTACGTGTTTTTAACTAACAAATAATAATATATTGATAAATCTTATTTTTTTTTGAAATTTTGAAGATTTTTTTTGCGGTTTGGTACGGAACCCTAAACGTACGAAGTCCGAAACGCACTTGACCGGTTCTTTATTTGGTAGCTAGTACTGTACTGTTGTTGTTTTTTAATGTTTTTTTTTTATATCAATGATTTGAGTGTTGGGTAAAAACGTTGCAATTAGAATGAATGCCAATTATTTTACAAATTTGTGATTAATGTTTTATTATTACATATGAATATTTTTTGCTGTGAGACCTAAAAAAATAATAACAAATTTGTATTTTTTTTTGTCAAAGGTCGGAAAAATCCTCAGTATTTTTGTATTTAGTTTAGTCGGATAGGAGCTCGTGGCTAAATAATAACAGCCGCACGGGTCGATCATCAAGGTTAAGAAACGCTTGACGAGGTCGTTCCGTGGATGGGTGACCATTTCAACAAGTTAAGCCGTTGGTCCCGGCTGTCATTTGAAGATCTTTGACAGTCGTTACGGGTAGTCAGAAGCTTGAGATCTGACACCAGTCTAGCCAAGAGGTATCGTGTTACCCAGTGACTGAGTTGTGGAGGTCAGATAGGCAGTCGCTCCATGTAAAACACTGGTACTTAGCTGAATCCGGTAAGACTGGAAGCCGACCCCAATATAGTTGGGAAAGGCTAGGCAGATGAGTTTAATCAGATAATCATGCAATGGCTAGCTTAAATATTCAACAGTTACCTACCTTATTAAAGTTAAAGTAAAAAAATATAAAGTTGTGTAGGTCGTACTAGAGACCGAGTTTTTGTGAACACCTTAAGAACTTTAATTAATTGCAATTATAAATTAATTATAAAATACTAATATTTTTTTAATAATCATACCAGAAGCTATATGCTAAAATTATCGACCTTTAGAGATTGAGATTGAAATGGATTAATTAACAAAAAAATATGATTACATGTGAATAAGTTGGTATAACTGGTTGTAAATAGTTGTAAGGTTAAGAAAAAAAACCGACCAAGTGCGAGTCGGACTCGCGCACGAAGGGTTCCGTACCATTATCGCAAAAAATGGCAAAAAAATCACATTTGTTGTATGGGAGCCACACTTAAATATTTATTCTGTTTTTAGTATGTGTTGTCATAGCGGCAACAGAAATACATCATCTGTGAAAATTTCAACTGTCTAGCTATCACGGTTCATAAGATACAGCCTGGTGACAGACGGACAGACGGACCGCGGAGTCTTAGTAATAGGGTCCCGTTTTTACCCTTTGGGTACGGAACCCTAAAAAGCAGTAAATTGGTCATTAAAATTAGTATCTAGCTTTTTTACTCGCGGTTACTTTGATAGACCAGTTATAGGAGATGAACTTCTAAAATAAATTCTAGTAGATCGCAAATGGTACACATTTTTAATGAACAAAAAACCTATGTTACAAACCTACTTATTTAAAAAAGCCTATGATACATATTTCATTTTGACACTTAATTTAAATATGAAATATTAAGCGAGACTTATATTATTTTTAAACCTATGATTATATGTTATTATAGCAATCTAGGAGCCTACTATGATGGCAATGAAATTAATTTAAAAATAATTAAGATTATTAATTTAAGTAATTATTAAATTCTAGTATGAGTATGACTTTCGCTAAGCGATCGCGTAATATTTATGCAAAGTTATTTTAATTGGCAACATTAATTAATGATGGCGCGTTTAAAAAAAATAATAGTAATTACTTTAACTTTTTTTATTATCGATAGGCTTGCGTTTGACCTCTATCTCGCCTGATGATAAGCGATGATGTGGTCTACGGTGAAGCACGCTTGCCTAGAAGTAACCTATTCACTCTTGACTTAAAGATCCCAAGGTTGTAATGAGTAATGATGTTACTTCGACTAGTTTCTTCTTTGAATACAACCAGAAGTGCAAGTAAAGTCACGGACAAAGCTAGTTCATTGTAATACCGCACTTAGTATACAAATACAGTATAATAATTACCAGGGTGACATGACTAAAGGACGGGTGCGAAGCCTTGAGCCTTGACACTCCGTAATGATAGTGTAACGGTACAATCTAATTCTTGTGTGCTGTGCTCTCCTGGTACCGGGGTTAGGAGTAATGATGTTACTTATTGTGGGTAATCTATACTATATTACTACTATTATGTCATATTATAAAGAGGAAATATTTTTTTGTTTGTTTGTACAGAATAGGCTCCGAAATTACTGGACCGATTTGAAAAATTCTTTCACCAATAGAAAGCCTAGAGTCTGGAAAACGAAAGTAGACACTCGAATTATTTGCAAACTTTTTATATGGAAATGCTATACTAATGTCAACCCCAATTTTCCGTATAAGTTGATACTTTGTTTTAATTCGTAATCACTATTTATATTTTTGTAAAAACATTTTCTCTATTTAATAATTTTCATTATTAATATAGAAAACAATGATTCCTGTGACTCTTATGAATCTTTTCACATGAACGTCTTAGATTTAGATTTTGATTGATAGTGAATAAACCAAAATTATTATAGAATACTGTTGCTTTTTATTCAGATTGATATATCTAAAGTATTACCTACCTAAATGTACTTATAGTATTTTTATTCAGACGAAGTAATATAAATAATTCTAAAGTATCAAATTAGGTTATTCCAGGTATTGTATACTAGTTTTTGGGGTTGCTATGCTGATATTTTTTAAATTTGCTGCGCTTTTTCAGTCCCTACTTTCGTTTGCCAGATTCTAACTGACATACCTAGGCTATTTTTAAGGTGTGGTCCACTGGAGCGAAGCCGCAGGGAACAGCTAGTTAAACATATTAGATAGGTTAATAGGTTATTAACCGGTTATATTACCGAAATAATTAAAAAGCCATTATGTCTCGCGTGGATCCACGTTACGGGCATTCTAGGGGTTCAAAGAAGAAAACATTATTTTTGCTACATTTAACTAGAAAGGCAGATTATGGAAAGCTTTCTGCGGTAAATAAAATGTTTTGGTACTAATTAAAATGTTGAGGTGTATTGGTAAAATACACGGTTTCTAAAAGTATAGTCAATACAAAAATACATAGCTAATAGAGTAGATAATAGACTGTTGAACAAGATGATATTAACTTGTTATGAGTTTTTGAAAGTAGCCTTGCAAAAACTAAAGAATGCAGAATCTTGCAGAGTCTACAATCTACAACAGGGCTTAAAACCGGGGATTCTCAAACTTTGCCAAAATGAACTGATAGCTCAGATCCCCATAGCATACTTTAAAAATCCGCTTATTGACTTGCCAGGTTTTTCATTTTGTACGAACTCGTGCTGTTCTCTCTAACTCTAACTCGAACTCAGGTTCTGTTGAAAACCAGCGTCAGGCACTAGTTGTCTGGCATTTTTGCTGAACAGGGCCTTTTTGGCGCAGCCGTGAGGCACACTTTCCTGCTAATTTCTTACGTCAGACTTTTTTTATTTTATTTTAATTGTATTATATCCGATGTATAATATTATGTTGTGTGTCTTTTAGTCTGTGCTAAATAAATTTATTTTCTTTCTTTCTTCATCTTTCTGCACGCTTATCGACTTGTTGAGTTTTTTAAAAGTACAACATTTATACTTGCAATTAACATATTAGTCATTCTTTTAACAAGTTGGTACACGTAACACAAAACTTATACAGTATCTTGAAAGTTTCAAATGAGAACTTGTGTTAATTAATAGAACACCTAAAATCAGTTTTCGTTTATGTCGACCCCTGAGAAACCGATTTCGACCCCCAGAGATATCGACCACTTTGGGAATCCCTGGCTTTAAATCTATCAAGATTAAAATAACAGCCATATTAAGCAAGAAGTAAATTCACATACCTACAATGTGTGTCACTTCAACCAAAACAAGGAAAAGAACAAAATGGATCAGTCAAATAAAACTATTACAATTTTAGTATTTATTCGAGAAGGAACTCAAAAAACAATGACATTTACTTAGGTCATTTTTTATGCTGGTAACATTTAGATCATGTGATAATGATTTGCATTAATCACTGCATCGTAATTAACACCGCTGTGTTAAAACTTTACTAAACACTGGCTTGCGAATTATTGCAAACAATTGCAAATTTTGTCCATTTTGATATGTGTTTAAAAAATGCTACCTATCTACTTAAATGTAAAACCTATAAAAAACTTAAAAAAAAATCAAACTGAATTCCAAAACAAAACAATACAAAGCGAAAAATATCTTTCTTTTCGGAAGTCGGTTTGATTTTTTTGTTAAAATGTTTTTTATTTTTCACTTTTATACCCTTTCAAACAAAAGAAAGCAAGAAATCGGTCCAGGCGTCTTTGAGTACCTAATCGGGGAACACTCATAAAAAAAAATTCCGACGAATTGAGAACCTCCTCCTTTTTTGAAGTCGGTTAGAAAATGGGATAAAGATCTAGCATCCTCTAACTAGTTGATAAGTTAAGACTGTGAGAGAGACAATTTTCGATCATGCTGTAATTTTTTGGTTTTTCTAGAATTTTAACTGTGCCGCTTCCCCTTTTCATTACCACTGGTCCAGGGGAACTTTAAAAGGCTGATGATGATGATGATAGTAAGGGGGTTCCATATAATAACAATTTTATTTTAGTCAATTGATCCCACGCTACTTGCTTGAACTGAAGGTTACCCATAGGATTTTCTCAAGAATTTACGATGCTTTAGAAAACATAAATAAACTGTTAGTCGAATTTACAACTCCTTTAGTTGAAAGTCGTTTAAAAATAAACGTGTTTTTCATGAATATTGTACGGTAATTTGTCAAGCTTTTTCTTGCATTGGCAAACGTTAGTAACGTAACGAACAAAACCTTCCATTACTCAAATTTTAATAGTTTCCTTGGTAAGCAGTTGTTTATACTTAACCACTTTAGTTAGTTAATAGAAACTAAAAGTTTCCATTCACTGTCTGTTTGTTTGTAAGCGTAATTGTTACAAAATTTAACATAGGGTTGTCCCATTAAAGTTGAAATCATCCAAACTAGAAAATCGGTTCAAATAAGATATGATCATAAGTTTTACAGACTTTTAATTCAATGGCAATCTTTCGGGGGACTTACTCTCATGAGTATGAATATTTTGAACTACCTACCTATTGATCAACGCAGAAATCGCGAAAAAACTGTCGTTATAAAAACACACACCTACATTATGTCAATCCACATGAATATTTTTACGGATTACCAATGAATTAAAAGTTACGCACTCACCTAGTTTAAGTACATCGTTGAAATGCCCAAACGTCCCGGTCCGAAATGGATTCCCAAAACGCTATCATTATTTAAATTACCATACAAACTGCATGCAGACATCCGTTCGTACACTATTTTATCGACTGGCAACCCCGGTTCCCGCCTTCCCGCCATTGTAGCTGTGACATTTGACCCACGAATGCGCAATGCGTGTCGTGACCTGCGTTTACATACAATGTACAAAAAATTGCTCGTATACGTACCAGCTAGGATTTTTACACAATGAAATTCAAGAGAAACAGTATCTTGCTTAATTTTTGTGATAATTAGCGGAGTACGATTTATAAAATGAAACAAAAAGTTTGGAGGACTATGTTTATTTTTATCTTCTCAGAAAAAAACGTCAAATGATAGTGGTAACTTAAAAGGAAAATAAAATGCGCTATAAATAAAAAATAAGGGTTATAATAGATCTGATTTACGTCTAGTTTTCATAATTAACACATACCTAATTAAGTACCTATATAATAATAATTAGCATATAACTTTTCATCGCCAAAGTTAAAATTGTACCTATCCACTGTTTAGCACATCTACGAGAACCTAAAACGGCCATATTAACGTCCACAACCATTGCAATCTGATTGGTTAATCGTATTCATACCTAATCGTATCGCACTCTGATTGGTCGAGCGTCCCGACACAGTTTGAAATTAGAACTGGTGGGTTGGATCCGGCGGGAATTACGTCTTTGGACAAACAATTACTGGATGTGGCAGTTTTGCTTGATACTTAATGTTAGTTAAGATATGGTATTTTTATAGTTATTATTTTAATGTCATCCGTCCCTTGACGCCTCATTCATACTTAATGTAGACAGCAATTATGTAAACGACACTTAAACCTACAATAAAACATTTATTGTATTTTAACCTTTTGCCCTTCCCTGGCAGTTCTATTATACCTAATTTATTCGAGAATAACTGCCGTGTTCGTAACCCTGTAAATTATAAAGAGTACTAGTTTTTCTCACGGCTTTGCTCACGTGACCAATCCCACAGGAACTATGCATTTTTTTATAAAAGTAACATAAGACACTCAACGACATAGTGCTTTCTGTCACAAATTTTCGTTATCCGATTTGTAATTTCAAAGATAACCTTTTACAATCATGCTATAAACACTTTTGAGTCTCCATAATCTTATTTATATTTATTTACTAGTTTCTGCCAGTGGCTTCGCGTTAAAGTCGAAAATTATCCTAAGGGAACATATTCCTGGAATAAAAAGTATCCTATGTGCTATTCCAGACTATAATCTATCTTTGTGTTCTGGCGTGAAGAAGTAACAAACATACAAACACACACACACACACTCATAAACTTTCGCCTTTAAAATATTAGAGATTAAAAAAAAATCTGTAGACACAAATCATTTTAAATTGGTTGCATGGTAAATTTTTTAAAGTATCAGTATTTATAAAATTGTAATTTACTCATAACACTATTAAAAATAAAATAATTTTCGTACAATTTTTACGAAACAATCCGCTTGTTATGGAGCCTGGGAACGGGTTGTCATTTACGAAAATTGTGCATGTCATTCTGTGCACGGTGATTGAAGGTTGTCGCAATGTGTTTGCTCGCACTGTTAACTGTATTTTTCAGTTGTGCTAATAATTACAAAATATTATATTTTCATTTGTTTCTTCATACTGGTGGGTAACCTAAAATTTAGCTTACATTAATTGAAGGACATTTTTTATCTTCTTCTAGAACTTTGAGTTGTTTGCCGGCCTGACAGGTGTAGTTTTGTCTTGACAAGTGGACTATCAAGAAACTGTCACATATTATGTCATTACGTAATAATAAAAAAAAGCTATTCAGCAAAAATTGTCAGAGGACAGTCTGTCTGTTTATGGGAACATGGCAAATGTATCTACTCTCAAATCTCTTAATTTTGAAATCTGTCTGTTATCTATAAAGGAAGAAAGGAACATAATTTTAATTTACCAGAAAAGACGCACTTTAAAACGAGAATATAAGACGTAAACAATAATTAAGAGTAAAATCACCAGCCTAAAACATAACTTATTTACCAACATCATAACCTAAAAAACAACATTTGTCCATTATCAAAACATTATGGTTGTTCCCACCTTTTTTTGTGTACAAACCGGTTACAGTACGACTGGGCTTTCATAACAATCCCAAACCACTGATCATCAGCCAGTACGTGCTGTAAATTGAACAATTTTGTGCCAGCGCTACGCAACTTAACATGGCCGCCGACAGGGTTACCAAACGTCAAAATTCATGACTATGTCAATTATTTAAGGCTTTGCTTCGTTAATCTCGTCTAGTTTATAATATGTCAATTAATTTTAGGTGCGTACTTCGATATTCTCATCTGCAAACCGGAATATGAAGTTGTTAAAACTTACGGTTATAGATATTGATTTATTAATCTTAGCGTAATTTATAGCTGTTAAATAGGACAGAACAAAAATAACCAATTAAAATTATTAAGTGTTGTTTTAGGGGAAGGGATTTCAAGGCACATTCCTGAGCTATGGGAAAGATCTTAAATTGCTTTTTTTCAGTAGAAAAAACACGGGAGGTTCTAAATAGAGCTTTGGGAAAACTACTCCAAAATTCACTAAAATTATCACACTAATGATCGTAAAGCAATGGTGGCCCAATGAACCTAAGTGCGATTTACTTTGTAAAATTTAGATCATCGCCACTGCTCTAAAAAATAAAAAAAAACTGTAGACACAATATCATTTTAAAAAACTGCTCTAAAAATTAAAACATCGTACGTCATCGTATCGTTCGATCTTTGTCCTAAAACAAAAAAAAAACTATGTTATGTGATCCACCAATCTGCACTGGGATCGCGTGGTACAATCTTTATAACATTATCTTACTGCTTCAACATAACCTTTTCAATGCCTCATCTATTTTCAGAAATCGTTAAGAAATAACTCATAGAAAGAATGACAAAATATTTTCTATTCACGCAAGTCCTAGTTGATAATTATGATAATAAGTTGATGGACTGCGATAGGCGTCAACCGTTTCTTGGAGATATTTAATTGTAGTATTTACCTGCATTTGCCACATAACACGTGTAACCAATACTAATTGTATATTTGTGACATAATAGGGTTAAATAAGACTGAGAGAAAAACATCGTTTGAGTTCAAGAACGAAGATAAAATCTTCGTGAGTATATAATAAAATCGTCGCGAGTATTCCCGACCGAATTCGGCTACGGCGGTGTGTGTGTGATATGTTCCCGAGAGATTAGCTAAGTACGCAGATACTATAGTGCAGAAGTGTGCGCAAATATAGGTGCACTTTGTGTTTCTTTACTTTCATAGTCTGCTGGCAGGATCTTCTACTTCGTTTCGTTGGCACGACAACCGTTTAAATTTCTTTGGCCCAAACCTTAGCCACTTCTACGGCAACATTGCTGTCAGCCTCCTGTCCTGTCCTCAGTGCCCCAAAAAATGCAACCAGGGTGATATATGCGGTAGTTTTACACAACCGGGGAGAGATCAGATATCAGCAACTAACACTCTTCTTATGAATTTATGCTTATGGAATATCCTGCTTTCTGGTATAAACAGCTCCTCTAAACCGACGTTCAAACTTTCTTTGAGCCCTTTGTTGCATTGCTCACGTTCAAAATTTTATAAACAGTTTTGGAGGCCCTTAAGTAATAAATCCATTTTAAGCAGAATCTATTTATGTGAAGAAACTTATAAATATATATATACAATCTACGAGTATTTTGAGGCACTAAGCATGCACATATTGGCAGAATTTTTATTGTTTTTTTTTAAGCTGGTAACCCTTTCATTGCGCGTGCGGCTATGGCTATGAGAATTCGAAGATGACTGTTGCTTTTGGAGCACTTAAACGGATTTAGAAAAAAAAACCCGATGCGGTTGCGGTAAAATCTGGGACACGGCAATCTGTACGAGGCATTTATTAACACATCGTACGTCGTCGGAAAAGAGAGGCTGTTTAATGCTTGTGGTCTCTTTTAAGCTTTACCGCAAAACGGAGCAGTTACTGGCCCAATGATCGCACTTGCTTGATTCTTTTGATAGAATGGTGGTGCTAGTATATGGCAATCTTGAAGTGGCTAGCATCATCATCATCATCATTTTAGCTGAAAGACGGCCATTGCTGGAAATAGGGCTTACCCAAGCATCGCTACAGCGATTGATCCTGCGCTTCTCGCATCTAGCGGACTTCCGTGGCCTTCACCAGGTTATCGGTCCGACTTGTGGCAGACCTCTCAATGACGCAGAGAGAGCCACATTCTCATTTTAACGTTGGTTATTTAATTGTTTAATGACGAAATGTTCGGGCATGGACGCGCGACATCACTTGTCCGAGGCCGGCTAGCGGTCTACGGTCGCGCGTCGCGGTCCAGCGCGCGATCTCACTCCTGTACAAACCCGAAGGACAAGTGGTGTCGCGCGTCTCCTGCCTCGGTCGCGTGTCGCGGTCTCGCGTCACGTTCGCGTGGTGAACTCGCACCGTAAGGCGCCTCCCCGAGCAAAACGCCGCGCTAGTCGAATTTTGTGCAGTTTTTAAGAGCTATCTACTCTTTATTTAAAAAGAAATATCAATTAATTAAAATACATTAAATTTCTACATAATGTTGATTCTAAAATGGTAGTACACTTTTTTTTAAAGAGGTATATGTGTCACTAATCTCCTTCCAAAAAAACCATAAAATAATTATTGATAGCATGCATCTCCTCGTAAAGTGTTCATTAATTATTTTTCATACTAACACTAATGGATAGACAATTTGATAACAACCATTTTGTAAGTTTTATTTTTTTCAAAAGACCAATATTCGATTTTATAACATATTCACTATCGTAATTCATGAGCCACCAGTGCCGCTAGGTCAATAGGAATGCTCATATCTCATGCTGTTTTTTTGGTCAGGGTACGGCCTTAATAGTCCACTCATTTTTTGTAGCTTGGACGTCATTATTGACGTCACGTTGCAGGGTGTTACTACTGGTTGTTGAAATGACGAGGCATTTTTAAAACGAACAGTTAACTATTGACCAGCATACTTTGTTAAGGCACCAATTAAATGTTTTTTACTTGTTCCAGATAATCGGCGAGAGAGAATATGCGGTGAGGCCTACGAGAAGGCCTTCAGAAGAGTTACAGACTGGACAACCCTTAGAAGTTATAGTGCAACAGGTGAATATTTTATGTTTTACATTAAAAATTTTGAATTATTGCATGATCAGATCGCCGACACGAGGTATGCTACGTTTGAACAAAAGACCCAGTTTGGGTTTATGGGTTACACAACCACCCAATCAATTGCGTACAAACATAAGTAGATTATGCTTTACCCAAATTAATCCATGCTTAATTGAATGGCAGTTGGTGATGAAGGGTTCTATATAATCTGAACTCTATAAAACGGCTCATAAAGTTCCATTTACATGGTTCTACTGTCTAATGAATTCAATAAGTAGTAGGTATAGATCAGTGCTGCCAACTTAGCGCTTTCAGCGCCAGATCCAGCGCTTTTAGCGCCAGATCCAGCGCTTTTTTTGTTTAATAGCGCGTTCTAGCGCCTAGCGCTTTTTGAAACTTTGGACTTTAAAAAAAAGTAACTGCGTAAACTATCAACTTCCAAACGATGTGTTGAGGAAAAATTCATCCACAGATAAAAATAAATTCTTATAAATTATATTCTAAATTAATAAATTATTTATAAATTTTGGTACAATCAGATGATGATGAATTTATTTATTTATTTCATCATCGTTCATTTCATCATTAACACGTTATAACTTTTTTATTTTTACTAAACAAGTATGTACCTATGTAATTCTTTTATGTGACATGTTTTTATTCATTAAAAACAAATACATCCCTAGTCTCAAATTAAAGGATGTTTTGTTTCAATTTGGCGCCGAATACAGCGATTTTTTGACAGCGACCATTTAGCGCTCTCTAGCGCTTTTTTAAAGAGTTAACAGCGCGTTTTTGCTTAGACGAGTTGGCAGCACTGGTATAGATAAGTAACTACAGTCAGGCCATTTTAATAGGTAACATTTGACGTCTGTCAGTTTAGCTTTAGAATGGTTTATTAGTGAAAGCAAATCGTAAAATTACTCGTATCCGGTCAATGATCATTATTACAATAAATATGTAATCGTAATTGAAAACTGTTAAGCAATTGTGCAGTTCTTATTTTATGCCCGCCGTTACAAGGTTACGTTGTTGAATTTTGATGAATTGTCAAATGTTGCCTATTAAAATGGCCTGACTTTACGTCACGACAGCAAGACCCACCGAACATGTTTACTGTCTGAACAGCAATCATAAAATAGCTTTAATACCTACCTACTTTGTGCCCTTCCAAAAGTATTAAAGCAAATTACAAAACAACAATAAGTACCTACCTAGTTACCTGCGGTAGTTTATTTTAAATGCACACTTGCATATATAAATCCTTCATAAGTTGCAAAACAAAATATTTAAGTATTCAGAAGCTTAATATAAAATGTTATTTCATAAATTATATTATTTACATAAGCCGTAAAAAATTGGCTACTTTATTTCAACGAGCTTCGTTCAAATTGTGTCTTTGGTCGACGATGTGTGAATTTATTTATGTTTTGTATGGAAATGAGTTTCCTTTACTTCTTTTAAAAACCTTCACAATAACCTCTTTGGACACCAATTTGATTTTAATTGGGTACTTTTCGTATTTAGAATCATAATTATTATGACAGTTTATAAGCTCGTGTCATTAGTATCTCTAAGTCGTCTGTGCTCCTGTTTTACCAAGATGGTTGTCTGCCAGATAGTTGCTCCACGTAATATACTGGTAGTAGTTGAATGCTTGCGGTTAGAAGCCGACCCTAACAAATTTGGGAAAATGAAAGAAAACGAAGAAGAAATTTATTTAGCACAAACTTAAATGCTGATGATGACATCTTCTTAGTTTATCTTGGACACCATTGGTGAAGGAAAAACATGGTTTGGAAACTTGGACTTACACCAATAAGTTTCAAATCGCCGACACGCCTGGAGCAAGAGTAGTGACTTCTTCTTCTTGAGTCAATGGAAACCCTTTAAATATTTTGGGCCACGCCGCCATAGTGACTATGCCTTCTCTTTGTGATAACACCTTTCCAGTATAGTGTCACATTTACAGGCTGGTAGGTGTTATTTAAATATCAACAACTATCTTTAGCAAAGAGCAGTCTGTTGATGAACTCACCACTAATCAAACCAGTCACAACCTCGGGCCAAAATTGAAAAGTTCTCGGACACAAAAAATTGGAAAAGTTCTCGGACACAAAAAGTTGAGTAGATACCCTTTTGACCAAAAATCTTGGATGTTAACGGTCAAGACTCAAAGGTCCATTACGGAAGATAAGTCATTACCTTAACCTTTTTTTACTTAAACGTATAAATCTTACACCACACTTGAAATTTGTCCATCATAATTGCCAACATCAGTGCTTGCGTCATAGGTCAAACCAGGATATGATTTTGGAGAAATAAGAAATATTAATTCAATTCAAACGGAAGATAAGATTTTGTGGAGGGTTTTCAAACCAATGTAATTGTGGGAAACTAGGCATTATTTATTGACAATCATATCATCGTGAGGAACGAAAAGAAAGAATGAATGTCAATAGATGGCTATAAAAGTAGCAGTTACCAATGAGAAGATTGATGATTTATGTGCAAGATGATTCCAGAGCGGCAAAAGTCATTGGATGACTACCAACGCCAAAAAAAAATGTTATAAAGGATAGGACAGATGGACCCCCTTTTCCACTCATAGACTCTCATTTAGCCCGTTGTTCGTGCAGGCCTCCTCTGAGCGAGAGGGCTGTTATCTACCACGCGGGACCAGTCCGAGTTTGTGGATGTCACAGTCGTGTCTTAGAATTGTTGGTTCTAAGACATGCCTAACGATGTTCTCCTTCACCGTTTCGAGAGAAGTGGTGATGAAATAATTTACAGAAAGTAAAGCGCCTGTCTGGGTTCGAACCACTGGGCCACCACAGCTATCGTGGCTAGAAAGAATGCATCTATTGAGTCGACGACTGATAGGAAAGTTTGGGGAGAAAAGACATGTTGCACTTGCCCCAAATGCATTGGGATAAGGGCTAGAGAATGATGATCCTCTGGGTAAGTGGAATTACAATCTTCACAGGGTGTTTGATAAACGATAGATGGAAAGATTAAGGTCGAGGTTAAGTAAAGGCGTGCAGTTATAGAGGCCAATAAGTCTAGCAGTGAACAGCTAGGTAGATGATGATAATTAAGGCGCCTCCCCGAGCAAAACGCCGCGCTAGTCGAATTTTGTGCAGTTTTTAAGAGCTATCTACTCTTTATTTAAAAAGAAATATCAATTAATAAAAATACATAAAATTTCTACATAATGCTGATTCTAAAATGGTAGTACACTTTTTTTTTAAAGAGGTATATGTGTCACTAATCTCCTTCCAAAAAAACCATAAAAATGTGAAATAATTAGTGATAGCATGCATCTCCTCGTAAAGTGTTCAATAATTATTTTTTATACTAACACTAATGGATAGGCAATTTGATAACGAACATTTTGTAAGTTTTATTTTTTCAAAAGACCAATATTCGATTTTATAAAGATTTTATTCTAAAATCTGGGTGTATTCACTACCGAATCCATTTTTTCACTTTAAGACTATACGCGCCAACTTTAGACCTCTTCAAGCCATCAGACAATCTCAGTTTCGCACGCAATGAAACCTTCCTAAGACTGAGACAACTAACAAATGACGGACATTATACAAGCTCAATGTAGTAATAAATCATGTTAATGTAAATACGTTTTTACCATCAGCTTAGCGCCGTTGGGAGAAAAAAGGCTTACGTCACAAGCTGATTACTTCCATGTACAGCTTCCCTTGAGTAAAGATCATGTTAGGAAACTTACGCCTTTTTGACAGGCGAAGGACGTTAGAAGGTCAATTCTCGTGATGAGGTGATTGTGTATCAGCGACAGTAATTGTCAAAAAGTTATCATATAATATGTCAAGTGATCAATCAATTCCTTACCACCTTTTTCTTTCGACTGTCACTACAGGCATAATTCTTAAAATTATACTTCACATCTCGGCGACAATAATTTCCAAAATTTGACAAATTTAAGGAAAGAGGTCATTTTGAGACAAATTGAGACTGCGATCAGAATGTGAATGTCGTCAGATGTCGTTCAGACGTTCCAAATACGGGAACTGCCCCTCTGATGTTGCATCAAACAGATAAAGAAGATTTGTGAAGTAATGACATTTAATCTCTTGCTCAGCGGGGACAGATTAGTGAGCATAAAAGCCATACTTAAGTAATGATTTCCCTAAAACTGATTGATCTAAACCGAAGATTGCTCGCGGATTAACACGATTTCGGAATCTGTCAACAGCATTAACTTTTTAAGGAAGCAGGCTATAATATATCTTAATTTTGTAGTGATTAGGAAACGTCGAAGAGATCGCGGCATACGAAAAGGCCGCCCTTTGTATATTTTTTAGTTTTAAGTTTCTTCTGTTCCTGTATTTTCCGTTGTACAATAAAGTTTACATAAATAAATAACGTCGTCAAAAATTTAATAATATACCTATAATACTACTATAACGAATTCTAAACCAAAAAATATTCTACAGATTTTACAACCACGTAACAGATTTTTTCATATCAAAAGCGCAATTCATCCGGGCTTTGCCGTTTATTAAAAAAAACTATACGTAAATACATGACACTTATCTTGTAAGCAGTGAAAGTCAAGACCCGATTGACTAGTTTTATAAGATGTGCGTTGATGGGGTGGTCTATAGGCCTCGTCATAAAAAGTGGGTCGCTGTTGTAACAACCACAATGAATGACGCGTACTAGTTGAAAAAATTATGACAGCCACAAGATTGTCATTAAGAATCTTTTTGTTTTAAGTGTGTTAAGCTTTGTATATTTGATCTTTGTGCTACATTAAACGGAATTCTGTGGAAGATTCTAGATACTAGACTATGAACCATACTGAATGTTTCCAAGTCTATATACCTACTGCTATATGTATAATAGAAATTTTCCCTTGTGTGTCTCTCAATCCCATAGAAAATTATATCACCGGTGATCGTCATCTTTGACCTAATGAAGTAAACTCCATAACAACCAACCAGGCATGGCATGAGACAGCACCATTCAAAGCCACACAGGACAAACAGCCTCAGTAGATCAAAGGTCACATAATACGTACGTATAAACCAGTAATGACAGGTTGTAGCTAAGACTTTGTCCCTGAAGGTGGTAGGGGTCAGATAAACGGCAGTGACGATGTATAAGATGTTGTGATAAAAAGCTGCTGTGTCACGGTGTACGGATTAGTGTGACACGTATCTTTTGTGGACTTTTGGTGGACCCAGTGGGATACCAGCAGTTTCGATCGGTATAGTAGTGACTAAGGAAATGAAACATATTTGGGTAAGCGCGGATGATAAACATTTCACGCTCTTTGCTTCCGAAAGAAAGAAAGAAAAAATATTTATTTGTGACCCGCACAGGACCCCTACAATACAGGGGCCTATTACAATACTCCTTCTTCCTCTTTCAATCGTTTGCTTAATGCTGCATCACGATGTATCAGACAAACTTTTTAACGATCTCCTTTCATTTACAAAATAGCTTGTATTTGTGACGATCTTTGGCATTTTGTAGTGCGTCGGAGATCTTGGTGCATATGTGTTACTTCTCTAGGTCAGACCATTGAGTACCTGCTACATTTTCTGAGTATCTTTCCATCCATCATCTGGTGATGGTGACCATAAGTTGCAGTTCCATACCGATACTAACCGTTAAATAACGTGTTATACGTATATATAATAGACTACTAATTATACGTATCACAGTAATTTTGTAAGTCATAATCTAAAATTATTGCTGAGTAACTATGACGCTATGAATGCCACAGGGAGCTATCTTGAGTCCCACATTGATAAAATGAAAACAGATGTACTTGCAGTTGAAATACATATTAGTATAGATTTAACAAACATCCAATAGGTAGGTGAAAGTATTTTCGCACTGTGGCACTGTAATCTGCTTAACAAATTTAAATGAGACCATTGAACTTTATGCGATCTTACTCAAGCGGATATTTAAAACAGTTGTGGTAAAAAACCACCAGTGTAAATATAACAAATATTTACTAAATAATCAGCCTATCACGTTCTAACTGCTGGGCACAGCCTAGCACTATGGGATTTACATGACTCCTCTCTGTGTCAAAAATCGCTGATGGCTTGAATTTATAGAACTTACATAAATTGTTGCAGCCAATGCAGACCGTTTAATGTATTTAAATCAAGTCACAGGTGGTACAAAACTTCAGACTTTTGAAAGTCATCTGTGCAGTAATATTTTACCTTCGACATTGATCAAAGACAACTTTTTAACAGAAGCAGTTACAAAATAAACATTATGTATGTATTTACATTTAAACTGAGCTAATAAAAAAGTACACTACACTGTTTCATGATCATGTTTATAACCCTGACTTATGACAGATTGTACTTTGATCTAAGTATACCTACTTGAATTGATTTACTGCTAGTAATTACTTATTATCATAAATTAACGTGCTGTCTATATTCCTCGTAGGGCAGGCAGAGGTGTTGAGTACGTAAAGGAACACTCACATTTCGTCAATTATATTTATTAAGTCGAAGTAGAAGCTGATGGGACGATCTTCATAAAATTAACAGAGTTGTTTCTGGCCATGGCCAGTGTGGACTGGTCCTAGCCAAAAACAGCTGAAAGTCAAAGAGGGAGGCCATTGCCAGTGTTTGTCGGGCTATAGATGATGATGATGTCAAATTAGGTGAGCCTATTTGCCTTAAAAATCAATAAAATAATAAGCCAGACTGTTGAGGAGGAATGAGGAGCCAGTCATGAATATTTTGAATATGAGAGTGGGTAGTTTTATAAGTATGAGAAGGCCAAAGAAACGATAGAGGGTTTGTTTTAAAGATTATTTGACTAGAAACGGGGTTGACATCAGAAGTGGTGACGGCTAATAGGATGCTTGGAAGAAAATACATAGAAATGCACCAAACCCAATTATACACATATGTGCTGAAGCTTAGAATAACAAGACATTTAGGAGGATAATGATAATAATTATGTTCGACCTGGGCATTAAGTCCACGGACCACGATTGCGACCACAAGCCGGGCAATAAGGGAACCTCAAAGATTCAAGGCATCAGTTTCTAAGCATGTTTCAACCATCACCGTGATTTCTGACACCATATTTAATAACAGATTTGATCTCAGTACACTTATATTAATTAACAGCTCTACTACACGTAATTACTACATATTTCTGTACATGTAGTATTAATGTACTTAATTGGTCACCAGTAAACGCGTCTTGAGATTATTTCTGATTTATGTTTTTCATATTTAAAGCTTTTATATTTAAGTGTTCAACCACAAATGGTTGAGCGATTGATTTTTTTATAGTGACGGGTCAAAAAGGTTTATTACTGTTATTAATATGTGTTTCTGTTTTTTATGGTTTGGTTTTGCAACGTTTATGCTTAATGTCTTCATCTTCGACATTGTCAATCTTTTTCCTTTTGCTAGTTTGTCTTGCACCTTCTGACCTCTTCAAGTTTGGTACAGTTTCATGTTTTTATCATTCTGTAACTTGTTTAATTAGCTCATTGAATAAATTTACACATTTTTGGTTTTTGCTTTCGTAATAGGTTTCATGCGCTTAAGCCATCATCTTCAGATGTTTTATTATATTTGGAAAAACCAATAGCCTTCCAGACTTTACTATATTTTTTAATTTCACTTTCATCATCATTCCATACCTTTATCCTTTAGACTGTGAAGTCTAGAGGATAAAGGATGATGTGAATCAAGGGCTTAAAAAGCTCTATGTATTTGCTCATAGTTTACACGTGTTACTCCTCAAATCATAAAAATTTCTTCAAGGCCACAACTGTTTGATTAAACACACAAGAAAATTAAACACCTTACACCAAAACAACTTATCAATTGAGTAGAGATGATATCACAAAGTGTTAGATCAACATTTACAAGTTTTTTTTAACGATATTTTTTTTTCATATACTACCCGTGTGTATTTTTGGAACAGTAATTTTAGGCAAACTATAGGTGACTATACAAATACAAGATGAATCTATTGGTAATCTTTTAGCGGGTGAAAGTATTCATAAATATTCAGAAAAACTTAAACTCTGGCTTATAGTATAAATGGAATCAATCCTGAGTTATTCCGTATGCGAACATAGTAATGTACTTAGGATTTTTGAGCGAGAGTTGCCACATATTAAAAGTTGTTTATTTTCATGAGCACCTTCTTTCACTCCCTGAAATTTTGCCAGTGACTTTAGAACGTAGTCTTTGGCACTTTGCTGCGTTGTTGGTTATCAGATGGCTTGCTTGTTTTGTACCTACATACACTGCAATTCTATATGTCACTTTTTAAAGCTCGATGGGTCATACTATCGGCCGAATACTGTATCGAAACGTCACCTGTTCATGAGACTGGTGAAACGTGTTCAGAAACTGGTATTTTCAATAAAGTACACTCAATACATTCTCCTTTAATGTGGTTTTAGTGTGGCCAAGGCCTAGTGACATATTTGTTTTATACTTATGTTGTGTTACATTACGTATATGAATTTATTATAAACTTCCATTAATTAGTACGTTTTCTAAGTTTTATCATCATCTCTCTGTTCTGGTTCCATGTTACTTGGGAGTCGGACGAGTCGGTGCAAAACGTTTTCTTCTTCAATTCTCCCTTATCAACCGTTACGTTATCATTCACTCCCTTGGTAGTCACCA
Source organism: Orthosia incerta (assembly GCA_948252205.1). Classification (NCBI taxonomy): domain Eukaryota; kingdom Metazoa; phylum Arthropoda; class Insecta; order Lepidoptera; family Noctuidae; genus Orthosia; species Orthosia incerta. The sequence goes on from OX411758.1 coordinate 13,515,527, forward strand.
GTAGCTAACCTAAGCTTTTTTTACCGGTTTGCGCACATTATCCCCCATTGCCTGGGGGATAATGTGTTTATCACCCTATGTAGTTGTTTATTCCCATGTGGCGTTCTAGAGACCAAACGCGTAGGCTGATTTTGATGATTCTTACGTCAATAGATTCGTCTTGATCGGGCTACAATAAAATTGAACAAAAAAATGTGAATTTTGGGCGCCATATTGTGCGGGCTCAGACCAATAGAAAAAGGAAGATACCGCACAGTGAACTAAGTGAAGCCACTTTTATATAGATGTGTGCGTGAAAATGTTGGCACCGGATAGACAAAATCCCTATAAATTGTGTAAGAATTCTGTGATATCTTCTCTAATTTTAATTCTTACTAGCTGTTGCCTGCGGCTTCGCTTCCGTGGACCACCCCACAGGACCCATTTTTCGGATTAAAAAATAGCCTATGTCACTCAGGAATAATGTAGCTTTCTATTGGTGAAAGAATTTTTGAAATCGGTCCTGTAGTTTCGGAGCCTATTCGGTACAAACAAACAAACAAACAAAAATATCTTTCCTCTTCATAATATTAGTATAGATAATGTGTACCCAATATTTTTCCTTTCAATATGAGTTGGGAATCTAAAATGTTTGAAACCTAGAAAGTATTTAAACATTCGTACTTTATGTCACTTTGTTGATTGACAAGTTTGACAGCAGATTATTGAGATTATGAATAAAAAAATATTGCATTTAGAAGATGTTAATGCAATACTTTCAGGTGTAAAGTTATTCCGTCCGACTTCTTGATTGATCTGCTATTGTTTTTGCAACTCTTGACTACGCAGGAAACCATAGATTTTTGTTTGTAAGTAACGTGAAGTGTGAAAATTTTACGTATTGTGAGGTGTACTGCTGCAACTGACAAGCAGGACAGAGTTTTGTTTGTGTAGGTGTGTATGAGCTCGTGTGATTACACAAAGGACAAAGTTTTTACGGCTTCACTAGATTGTTCGTAATGATTCGTCTTTCTTTTTTATTTGGCTTGAGTGTGGAGGTCCCATTTTTTTCCAAACCCAAAAACCAACACACATGTGGTTTCAGCCAGCTCGCGATTATGTTTTTTTCTTGTTTACGTCTTTTAGCAGTCGGGTTTTTCTAAATTCTTAAGTTAACTTTTTTACAATGCATGTCCTCGAAAAGTGCGTTTTCCAAGCAGCCAAACTGTGCGGAAAGTGTCACTTTTTTTTACTAGTGCTTTTTACTGTCCTGTATTTTTTTAATTTTTAACTCCAACGTCAGCCCGCCGCATAGAGTTTTTATTATTTGAGAAAAGTATTAAAAATTAGTTAAATACAGATTATCATTCATATAAAAGGTAAAATAAAACTAATACTTCATTAAAGGTGTTTTTAATTAGTCTAGATTTAGATTTTGATCAATAAACTAATTTTAAATATTCATTAAATATGTTTGGCAGAATGAGTATTTTGCTCGTGCCTTTTTGCGTACCGACGTGACAGCTATTTGCACATGCGCAGTAGATATGCCAGAGGAACTATTAGTTAATCTGTGGATATGCCGAGCGCGCTTGAATAAGCCCGCCATTTTATAAATTTCTTACTTGGTTCAGTTATTTTTTTTTACTTCCTCGCACAATGCATAGTAAAATGTTGTATGATACACGTACGTAAGATGATTTCCGACTCGTGTCGATTTATACACTCACTCGCTTCGCTCGCTCGTGAATAAAAATACCACTCATCGGGAATCACCTACCTTCCGCACTTGTAGCATAAATAACTATTATTAAATTACAGTTCAGGCTGAAATCTTACCACAAATAAAATAAAAAAATCCCTTACACATTTCGCTCAAAAAACGAGGTTAATTCCCATTCAAGTACCGTAATACGTTGCCCAAGACCTTAATATCCTCAAGAACAGGCGTCAATCATTTCAAAACTCCATTGATCATTCGATCAAAAATTTTTGCTTCGTCGAAACCGAGGCGGTTTGAATCCGCGGCGATCCACATTTACCAGTATCTCTCATTTCGTTTTAAAGAACCTGTTTTGTAACTGTACCAAAAAAGGTAACGCGGAAACTGTCAGTTTTGAGGTTATTCGCAGCTGAGAATTGTCTTTTTTTGGGTTCCGTACCCAAAGGGTAAAAACGGGACTTTATTACTAAGACTCCGCGATCCGTCTGTCTGTCTGTCTGTCTGTCCGTCTGTCACCAGGCTGTATCTCATGAACCGTGATAGCTAGATAGCTGAAATTTTCACAGATGATGTATTTCTGTTGCCGCTATAACAACAAATACTAAAAACAGAATAAAATTAATATTTAAGTGGGGCTCCCATACAACAAACGTGCGTGCGCGTGCGCGTTTTTTTGCGATTATGGTACGGAACCGCACTTGGCCGGTTTTTAAGGTTTTTGGTGGTTATAGGAATTTCATGAATCCTTTTGTGTTTGTCGTTAATGATGTCGATACAATTTATGCTTCTATAAAGAAGAGGAAACCGCCACGAAGAACAATAAGATCGAAGTTACGATGTAATAAGGTGTAGTAGCCGAGGCAAAGTGATGTTTTAAGGTTACACTAGTCGATAATTCTTCCTTACAAACGTAGTCTAGGGATTATTCCACTGTTTGACGATGTACGTTCAAAATAAAAAGTGATATCAATTTGTCTCATCATTATCTAGCCCTGCATGTAAACAAAAAAGTGAAAAAAATAAATATTTGAAAGTTATGAGCGTCGAAAGTTCCACATTTTGACACTAATTTTAACGCATGTTTGGGCGCGAATAAATACCATAAGAAGACGGAAAATTGCAAAACGGCTACCATACAGGGATAGATTAGTAGTTCAACAATGCAAATAATTTTATTTTGAACAGATAAGTTTAGTCTTTTTTTCATGATATCCAGACTCCCAAAGGTCTGTTTATAAAATTTCGCACGCTCGGTTTCGTCCTAAATCATTATCCATTTCGCTACAAATTTAAAAGTGTGTATTCGTACGCGAACTAGCTTCCTACTGCTCATCACAGCACCAATCTCTTCCGCACGTGTTGTCGGTTGATATAAAATGCATTTTAACCCCGCGCACAAAATAGTTCGTGCCGTTGACTAGTGTAACCTTAACACCAAAAACGACTGTCGAAAAAGTAGGGCATTGTCCACACATTTTGGCATTTTGACAGGCTTTTTCCTGAGTATAAAAATTATAATTCTATTTAGTCCGAAAGTGAGATTATCAAAATATTGGACAGGTATATTTTGCTTTACCAAATCAATAAAAATTTACAAAGTTAAAGCGCATCAAAGTTCAGGAGTGGGGACTTGTGACGTCACTAAGGCAGTATAAAGTGTACTAGCGGCGTGACGTTTCACGATATTTCAACGCATTATATCGTCGTTACTTTATGTTTACGTGTCAAAAGAAAATACGTGTCCAATATTTTTGACGTGACAACGTCTAATAAATCAATGTACGCCGGCTGCACGCACGATAAAGGATGACTCAATGTAACGTTACGCTCAATGTAACGTTATAATCGTAACGTTACAATGACGTTAATCGTATCGTTAAGTATGCAATCATTTCATCAATGTTTTGATAAGACGTTGTCACTTTAAACTATCGTCCGTAAACCGACTTTACAGACAAATATTTTTTTATGAATCTACCTGACGGACAAAAAACATATTTTCAGTAAACTACCCTATTGTTATGCGGAGCACTATGTTTTGTGCCCAAGCTTTCCAATCAACCAACCCTGAACCAAATTCTATAAAAAACCAAAATATCACATTTTTATTTCATGCTTTTTAAACTACATAATTTATCTAGTAGCATACTTCGATCGACAATCTATGGGACACGTAATTTATGATACGACATCTTGCGAAAATACCCCGATTCAAAGTCCATAACTTTTGAACAGCTGATCCGATTTTCATCAAACACAGCTAAGGGTCCCCGCACACGGGGCCACCGGCCACAACCTCAAAACGCCACCACCGGCATATTTCCTGTAGTTTTCATACATTTTGTATGGACTCGCCGCACACGGTTGACGCCGGTGGCCGCCACACTACACGCTTCTAGCTTCTCGTGGCGGCGTTTGTGGCCCGTGTGCGGCTACATTAGCTTCTCGTGGCGGCGTTTGTGGCTGTTGCGTGTGGCCCGTGTGCGGCGACACTAAGAAAACTCTCAATAAAGTCGCCTTTCAAATAAAAAAAACTAAATCGAAATCGTTTGATCCCTTTAGGAGCTATGACACCACAGACATACACACAAATACACTAACACCCCTCTTTTTTCCGTCGGGGTTCAAAAAGGGATTGATCAGTGATATTTCGATAGCGTTATACATTCCCATTGACTTGTGACATTTTTGCATGGACATTAAAATTTGTAATTTTTTGGTCATTATTTTAACTAATTATACTTCATTGTTCAGTTGATCGTCGACTTTCTCAAAGTGTATCTACCTATTGCACAATATTTTTTGGAGACGTTAGCGGTTGATGAACAGAGCCAATAATTGATTGACCCATTGTTGGTTTTGTCATTAACATTAACAAAGGAAATATACCGCGCTTAACAAATTATTTTCTCGTTATTTTGTACACCGCAGTCATTATTTGAAACATAATGTTTCAAATAATGACAACTCAATCTTCAAGTTCATTTTCTTTACTTCATTATCTTTATTACCAAGCGAAGCTGTCCACTTGAACTTACTACGCGTCGATTCTCGGACACTAATTCATAATTATTCATTAGGCAGGTACCTGACAATTAATACTACTAAACCGGTAATAACCGCTTAGAACCGGTCCTAAGAATCTAGATATGGCAGCAAGCTTGATTTATTAATTTATGGCATCGACGAAAAGTAAATATTTAGACGCGGTGGCGGGGTCAGACGAAATTGTTCAATGTTTAAATTTATTTTCTATTCTAGAATGTAATATAGATGAGACGAATATTTATTTAGTATTCTTTTCGGGTACCATCTTTCGCCTTTCATTTTGAAGAAACCTTCTCGATCGATAATAACAAATACATGTAAATATCTTTCTCAACTATAACTTATACACGTAAAAGTATGAAGCGACAGCGACCTTCACAACGGCAACGCAGTTAGTGGGTAAAACGATTACGATTCTACTTCTGAGTACCCGTAGGGAGTGTCTAAACTAAAAATCCACCAAGCTGTTAACTTTAGTAAAAGTAAAAGAATCTTCAGAACAAATGCCGAAACAAAAATAAGCCTGAGCAATTGTCCCTAACTTGCTGACTGCGTACCGCTTGAACAATTCATGTAGGTATCTTCTGCCGATACCAGAGAAAATACGATCGCTATTTCATTCCAATATCTCACGAATAACTTCCAACCTTCTAATTTTTTTCCATCTGCTCAAGAGATCATTGTATCTTTAACGATATGCTGAATCTTAATCATGATGTCAATGAATCTAAATTATTATTTATATATTTATAGATGATATAATTCTAGCCATTTTGAATTGCAAATTTTTTATGGCATGGTCGACTGTCATTTTAATTTGTAGAAAGTGGACTGTGGTATTGAGAGGTTCCGTAAAACTAAAATTTAATTGCTAGGCAGATATAGATCTGGCATTTACCAATCTGCTCTAACCAATTAGCCAGTGTGGTTCCACTATTCTATATTTCTGTTTTCTGATATTATGTACTAGTACTTTCGGTATGTGTCGTCTTTGTTTTGGTATTTGTCTTCTATTAAATGCTAACTCGTTGGCTTTTCCCTCAGTTGTTTCGTGGTCTACTTCTATTCCTGTTTTGTTAGTCCCTTTGCATAGTTTTAACTGTATTTTTATTTGACGAATCATGCCTTCTCAATCTTCTTCTTCAATCTCAGAAGAATTTTTCATTATAACTCTTTAGTTTTATAGACATAATAAATTCAGAGATACCTTTATATTTTTTACTTCTTCTTAGCGTAACGCTGACATATTATATCCTCATTCTAAGTAAAATACCTTGCCTGATCCAGTATTCACCTACGGCATAACACCTTCCGCTGATGCTATATTTTTAATTAATACGCTTCTATCGAAGTGACGATTAATTTTACCAAGGAGATTCTGAGTTTCTGACGGACAAATTCAAGTACGACTAGATCAGAAATATATACACACACACACACACGCACAGCAATATGCTGAGTGGAAGCCTTCTTGTCACGGACACGACATGCATCTGCTTGTACTTACTCGTCATCCTAGTACTGTACTCAAATTTGGTATTTAATTTTAATCTTACTTTTCTTTACTAACATAATTTAAATACTTACTAATATTGGATACCGTTAAGGGTTTAATTTAAGATGTCGAAAATTTTGTATGTCGTTTTTGTGGCGAATAAACACTTTTTCTTTCTTTCTTTCTTTCTATATCATTTTCATTCATTCTTTCACACCAATAGCTGTATTTTATTTGTGATTTTTCTTTCACAACTTGATTGTTTCTAGTTTGGTATATCTACATCTAGCTAGTAAATCCTAGTCCTCGCTACTTAATATGTACCTATGTCACCCAAAACACATGTTTATCTAGGTAACGAGTATTTGCTCAAGTCCTATCAAGTTTCGTATGGTTGAAGTGAAAATTTGAGTGAAGTGGAGAAATCCGGCGTTCGTACGTGATTCAGGGCGTCGTCGGTCGAGTCTTGGCAGTTAAGACTGACTTCCGCCAAAATAATGGACATGACTAGCAGAAATGACAGTTTTACTCATAAGAATATCTTAACACATCAACTATGGGCTCCCATACATAACTGCGATGCGATGCGATGCGACGCGACGCGATAAAATATTATATATTTTTGGACTTGGATAAAGCAATCATGTAATTCGAAATCTTAAGATGAAAATGTTTGTGTCAATTGTAGAATAAGTAGCCTTTTCTCGCGGGTTCACTCTCCTATCCATCAGAAATCTCACAGGAACTGTGGATAAACAATTTGTGGCACTCAGCAATTGTACCATTGCTATCTGTAAAATAATAAAATTTTCGAAATTCGATCTGCCAAAGATGGCCTCATACAGCAAACAATTTTACATATTTTTATCCGATTTGCCCCAGAACGAGGCTAATATTCTTTAAAATAAGTTTATTTGTGAATATTATGGTCAAAGGTCAATACAAAAGTGATCTTATGTTTTTATTATGATTGTTGTTTTTTCTTTACATTCTCTTACTAATGACATCTTTGAAACCACACCTATCTATACCCTGCCCAATATTTGGTTATTTGATCGAGAATCACTCAACAATCTTAACCTTAATTTCTGGATTCCTTGGAGTTTATCTTTGACTTTGACTTTGCCCAACATTTAGTCCTTCGATCCAAACCCTTTAAAACTCTACATCTCCTATATCTCTGATTTCACCAAAATAATACAAGACACTTAAAAAAAACAGACTTGCAACTCTCACACGGAAATGCAACGATGTTTACTTCTGAGTCCACACGACAGGTACATACCGGGAACCAGTTCCTAACAGTACCGCCAGGGTTAACGCCCGGGCACGCTTGTCACTGACTGCACCGCCAAAAACACGGGGCCAATTAGTGGATAGTCGCTACTGGGGGATTGGTCGTTGCTAAGGAATTGTAGCATTGTCTTGTGGTTTTTTATCTGTTAGGCTTTATAAGGGGCTGAATTCTGTAATTGTATTCAAAGATCTCTTTTATCGAATATAGGACCACGTGCTTTCTATGGAAAACACGTGGTCATCTTTGTGAGATACCAAAACCAACTGAGTAAGTAATGTAAATTGATGAAAATGTTTTTCTGTTTCTCGAGAATTTCAACTATCTAACAATAAAAGTTTATTTTATTCTTGTGTCTTCATCATTGACAGCACTTCTTTTTTTCAGTATTTGTCTGTAATCCTACTACTAAACGCGATTTTTTTTGTCGATGGATAATGTAGGGAAATATGGATGTTTGTTACTCTTTTATGCCAAAACTACAGACCGGAGTGATACAACTACACAGTAATAGCTTATACCAAATACGTCTCTTAGTAGAAAGAATAAAACAAAGTTGCTCTCTGCGTCTGGCGATATCATTTCTGGTTTTTCTCTAACTTGAAACTTCTTCTAAACCATGCACTGGATTTCGATAAGAAAGGACGATTTAACGCGAAAGGTTTTTAGTGTTTCGTAGTCCACAAGGAACCCTTATAGTTTCGCCGTGTCAGCTTAGCTCAGAGACCCTTAGTACTAGAAAGCTATAATTTTGCATGGATATACATATTAATTGTAAGTATATAATTTGTCCCGTCCGAAGCTGGGGCACGGGCGGGTCGCTAGTTGGATATTTTCATTTTCCACGACGGTATAGGTGGTAATTATTATTTAATTAACAATAAAAATCATTTGTTTATCCATCATAATTGTAATAGATAACCTCATTATAATATTCTCGTAATTACCATTTACCGACGCTAGATTAATTAACTGAACAAAAATCAATTAAGTAAAAACAAGGGAATTCCTGTACCAGCCTCATGCCGGTGATTAACTCATTATGTTTGTTAAACATAAAATCTTTGTTCGCGTGAAAAAAATATTATAATTGATGAACATAAGTTAGATTTTCACATATCCACGAATAGCTCTTAGGGATTGTGCACATCGCACGTAAAGAAGCCACAGAGTTTTTTTTTATTGCATCTTCGATTGACCTAACCACAAGTCATAAACAACTGTCCCTTACATAACCTCAAAATAACCTTACTCTGAGAGCTTATGTTCACCCCCTTGAGGTCCTTTCATAGCAAAAAAGAAATCTAAATCTATGGGTCTTTCGAAGATAGAATGCCACTTGTCATACTATCATTGAAACCGTGGCGATAGCGATTCAGAAACTGTCAAAAATGTATAGGAATGACAAACGCTATCGAAATGTCACCTGATCAATCCTTTAAATGACAAAATCGTCGAATGGTAGATGTCATTGTCAAGTCAACTAAAAGGCGGCAAATTTTTTTGATCTCATTTAAATTTTATGAGTTTTTCACTATAGATTTGATAATTTTAGACTTTCTTTGGTAGTTTTGTTGGGATAGCAAATAGTTTTATTGGTATTACTAGTTTTCTTAATTTGAGTGTTTATATTAGTGTGAATTCCAAACGAGATTTTTCGTGGTGTTTGTGTTCCAACATCCAGGGTTTGTATTAACCTATTCCTTTTATAGATTTAATTTTTTACTAACCGATATCCGCCATGGATAAAAAGAAACCCCCTGACCCTCCCGATCCATTTGATTACTCTCCGATCCTAACCATTACTCTCCCCGACGATAAAATAGATAACGCTATGGACTCCGAATCTGCGCAAAGAAAAAGACCCGCTGGATCTCCCCCCGCTACTCCAATCAATCCTGCCAAACAATCGAAGCAAACGATAGGTAGACACACCTACAATTCTAAAGATAACGCGCCGTATGTAGTTCACGTCAGCCTAAAAGATGGACAGACCTCTGGCACTGTTCTACATCCTGTTAAGTTTGGAATGTTTCTCACCAATAACAACTTTGCCAACGTCATACTCGGAAGCTTGAAACGCTTGGGGAGAAATAGACTCGCAGTTAGTTTTAAGACTCACCTGGATGCGAACAGTTTCCTAATTAGCCCAATACTGACATCCCATGGATACATTACTTCTGTCCCTCAATATAACGTTACGCGCATGGGTCTCGTCAGAGACGTACCCACTGAGTGGACAGAAGAAGAAGTAATTCAAAACATCAGGGTTCCCACTGGATGCGGCCCAGTAATTAAGGCCAGGAGAATGAACCGAAAGGTGAGTTCTCTGGGCGTTACGGAGTGGAAGCCCACTCAAACTGTCATTCTTACCTTTGATGGCCAAATTTTGCCAAGTCGTGTTTATTGTTTTTACTCAACTCTCCCAGTGGAAAAATATATGTATCCAACTATCCAATGCTTCAACTGTTGTCGTTTCGGTCACACACGCACTGTATGTCGCTCACAACCACGTTGTTTTAAATGCGGTGAAGACCACCCAGGTGATGGCTGTCAAGTCCCCACTGAATGTGCCTTTTGTGTTTCCTGCTCTGGAAGTCACTATGCCTCTGACAAGTCTTGCCCGGAGTTGGGTCGGCAAAAGGGAATAAAAGCACTGATGGCTGAAAAATCAATCTCGTATGCGGAAGCAAGCCAGGTATTCCCACAAGTTTCTAGATCTTATGCTGAAGTATTTAGATCATCTCCAAAAATAAAACCTATAGCCAGCCCTCTTCTGTTCCCCAGATCTACTCCCCAAACTCCGAAATCACACCGCAAAACTGTATTAATCAAACCAAAATCCCATGCCCCCCTGTCACCTAGTTATGATAAGCAAGCTCACCAAGCCCTTATTCAAAATTACTCATTCACTCCTGTCCAAAATGGTGGTGCTTACCCTCGGGAAAGTACTAGCAGTCCTATTTCCTCAGAAAGTATTTTAAATATTATATCCAGTATGCTAATGGCTATATTAGCAAACCCTGCTCATTCACTACCTGACCACGTTGCCAACAAATTGACATCTATCATGAATTATATTCACAATGCTCCCCCTACACCTTCTTCAGTGGAACGTCAGGAGTATTACTCCCAGGAAACATGATTTACTTTTCCTCATTAATAAATTTAAACCATCGATCTGCAGCATTGCTGAGACATGGCTTCGTTCTGATAGTAATTTCAGAATCCCATGTTTCAATGGTGTTCGACATGATAGATCAGATGGATATGGGGGATGTGCTTTGTTCATCAATAACAAAGTAACATTCTCCCCGATTCCTCTACCCTTTGTAGGTGACAACATCAATGTTGTTGCTGTTAAGGCTGAGGATATAAACTTTTTTAGTTTTTATATTGCTTACCCACAAATTGATGATCTTGATATCATAAAAAGTTTGTTAAGTAATGTACAAGGGCCATTATTTGTCATGGGTGATTTTAATGGTCACCACTATAGATGGGGGTCAGAAACCTGCGACAATTTTGGTATAGGCCTAGTGGATATATTAGATGAACTTAATTTATGTGTGATAAATGATGGGTCTGCCACACGTCGGGCTGTGCCAGGGCAAAATAACAGTTGTGTTGATTTGACATTTTGTTCATCTAATATAGCCAGCCTTTTTAATTGGAGTCGCTTGAATATGACCTATGGGAGTGATCACTACCCCATCATGGTGGAAATCCCTTCCAAAACTATCCCTGATAGAACCTCTGCTCCTCTTTTAAAATACCAACTGAACTCAGTTGATTGGGACCTTTACTCAAAAATTCTAGATTTACGCGTCTCCTCTCTACCTTCCATTAATGATGAGAATGCTCAGGAATGCTTTTTGTCATTCTCCAACATAATATCTGCTACAGCGGATGATTCCTTCCCTTCCAAGAAACTGCCAACGGGCAAAATCCCATCTCCGCCATGGTGGGATAGGGAATGCTCTGCTGTGATCAAAGCTAGGAATGAGGCCGAAATGAATTTTAACTTGGATATGAACCTGGAGAACATCATAGCTTTTCAGCATATATTGGCTAAGTCCAGAAAATTACTTAAGAAAAAAAAAAGAGAAGGTTGGCATCGATATTGTGATTCACTGAGTCCATCCACTCCAGTTTCAGTAGTATGGCGTAGGTTGAAATCCTTTAGGAATAATTTGAGGCCACCCTCTGGGAACATAATGTCTGGGGAGCTTAGTCACCAATTTTTTTCTAAGTTGGCCCCAGCTTATGTTCCTGGTAAATATGAATGCGTCTCTATGAACCACCAAACAGCATCGGATGATCCTTTGGACAGACCATTTACATTGGAGGAACTTAAATCTGTCCTCGCCCATGTAAGGGACTCTGCCCCTGGGGTGGATGGATTCCCGTATTCCTTCATAACCAAAGCTGGGGATAAGACCCATCAGTATTACCTGGACTTGGCCAATTACTGCTTTTACTCTGGATATATTCCTCCTGATTGGAAGGTTCAAATTATTATTCCAATATTAAAACCTGGTAAAGATCCTAGTGATCATTGTTCCTACAGACCAATTGCTCTATCGTCCATACTCATTAAACTCTTGGAACACCTTATTAAAAACCGTCTGGAATGGTTTGTGGAGAGCAGGAAATTGCTCCCAACGACTCAATTTGGTTTTAGGAAAAGTCTGGGTACTGCTGATAGTGTGGGTACCCTAACATCAGAGATCCGGCTAGCCCTTAGTAGGAATGAGTCTGTGGTAGCCGTTTTCTTAGACATTTCAGCTGCATATGATTCTGTCCTCATCCCAGTTCTCAGACAGAAAATGAAAGAGCTGGGAATCCCGCCAAAAATACGTCAGATCATATCCATTATCTTTTCAGACCGTAGTCTTAAATTGAGAATTCCTGGGGAGGAGTCTACACCAAGGTTAGCTTGGCGGGGCCTTCCTCAGGGTTCCGTTCTTAGTCCCCCTTTATACAATATTTATACCTGCGATCTACCTTCCTGTTTAAATTTTAATTGTAAAGTCCTCCAGTATGCTGATGATATTGCTTTATTGGTCTGTGGCAATTCCATCGTGGATGCTGCTCAATCTATGAATGTTTCTTTGTCCTCATTAAACCAATGGCTGTTAGATCATGGGTTATCTTTAAGTGCTCCAAAAAGTACATCAGTTGTTTTTACTCGCAGACGTATTATCCCGCAAGTTGACATTAATATTGACGGCCAAGCTATACCAGTCAAGGAAAAGGCTAGATTTCTGGGTGTGATCCTGGATTCTAAATTGTCGGGTGTGGATCACATTAATAATACTGTTAAAAAATGTGAGCGCTCAGTCTCGATTCTTAAGGCTCTGGCAGGTGTCTGGTGGGGGGCTCACCCATTCACCTTAAAACTGGTCTACAATGCTCTGGTCAGAAGTGTGTTGGATTACTGTAGTTACTTAATTGAGCCATGTAACAAAGAAGCCCTACGTAAACTTGATTCTGTCCAGGCCAAATGCCTTAGAATCGTAATTGGCGCCATGAAATCTTCCCCCATTAACGCTCTCCAGGTTGAATGTGCAGATCCTCCCCTTACCCTTCGTAGACAATACTTAGCAGATCGTTTCTTGTCAAAAGTTTTCTCTCTCTCATCCCATCCCTTACTTCCCATTTTGGAGCAAATCAACCTTTCTTTTAATGTCTCTTCTTACTGGAATAATAAATGTAATCCATTGATGAATAGGTACAGGGAACTTAAACAACTCTCTTCGCCTGTTTGTCAATACCCTTCTCTTCCAGTATTTGCTTCCGCATATGAGGTGGTCCATTTCAAGCCAAAGATCGTCTTAGGCCTTGGTATCACTAAAAACTCCCAGGACATAAAAGCGGAGTTTGATCGGGCTATTGAGAGATTCTGGAAGGGTTGGAATTTGTTCTATACTGATGCATCCAAATTATCGTCAACGGGATGTACAGGCGTTTCAACATACTTCCAGAACTCTAAAATCGCTCTTTTATTCCAATGTCCGCCAGAGTCTTCAGTTTTTACAGGGGAATGCATCGGTATCCTAGAAGCCATAAATTTTATAATAACGCACAATATCCAAAATTCGGTAATTTTTTCAGATTCGCGTAGTAGCATCCAGGCGCTAGGTCAAAATCAATTAAAATCTAAAATTCACAGCAAGATTATCGTAGATATACATAATTTACTCTTCTCTTGTCACAACAAAGGTTTAAACATTGAAATAGTTTGGGTTCCCAGCCATTCGGGTATATGTGGCAACGAGTGTGCTGACTCTCTGGCAAAATATGCTACATCCAAACCTGTGGATAGAAAACACTATCTGCTTCATAGTTACGACTTGCGCTCAGACACCAAACTTAAGTTATTCAGCTCATGGTCAGCTGAGTGGCAAGTAAGCTCAAAACTCAAAGGGGCGTATTATGCCAATATTCAACCTGACATCCAGCGGAAACCTTGGTTTTTCAAATGCCCTAAACTGTCTAGAAGAGCTGTTTCATCCTTGTGTAGGCTGAGACTCGGTCACTGCTGTAGTCCAGTATTCCTCAATAAGATCCGTGTTCGTGACACTTCCTTGTGCGAGTGCGGCCTTGATGATGGTACATTAGACCATATCTTTTTTTCATGCCCTTCGTATTCCCACTCCTTTGACTTGTATCATATGCTTCCCAACATTAAAATCCCCCTCCCAATCAACTTCCATTCCCTTTTGTCCAATTTCTCTCCTAAAGTTATCAAACTCCTTTCAAAATTTATAAATGACAATGACATCAAAATGTAACATATTTTTTTTTTTTTTTTTTTTTATCTGTATCTATCATTGTTATCTACCACAAAGGACAAAGTTCGTCAAATCGTCAGCTCATCTCACCGCGCTGTCGCCTCTACATGAAACTGGAAGAATAGACAAAGTTTGACGGCTCGCCTCATCGCGCTGTCTTCTCTACATGACACTGAAAGAATAAGCACAGTTCGACGACTCGCCTCACTGCGCTGTCGTCTCTACATGACACTGGCAGAATAGTCGGCATCGGCTCAGTTGCCAAAGAAGAAAAAAAAAAAAAAAAAAATCCTTTAAATTTGGCATTTTGACCATAGCCATCGCTGCTAGAAGGACACTTTATAGTCTAGAGCCGCTGGAAAATTGACAAGCTCTATCAGCAATAACAACTGTCAAAACGTCTAAAATGCATGGAAATAACAAGTAACACCGAATCCCAAAATTTTTGACTTTACAATCGGTTTTGCTGATAGAAATGTCACTTTATCTACAGTACAAATGTGCCTGTATTGTTTTTTTTATTATATATAGGCTAGCGCTTGACCACTATCTCACCTGATGGTAAGCGATGATGTGGTTGACGTTGGAGCATGCTTGCCTAGAAGTAACCTATTCACTCTTGACTTATAGATCCACAGATTGTAGCTATCGGGAAACACAGATTCCGGCAAGGAATTTCACTCCTTAGCTGTACGCATAATGAAAGTATTTCCAAATTCCAAAACGTTTAGTGCGTATGGGTGGGATATCCACCATGTACCTACCGATGGCGCATCGCCGTACGTCTTGTAGTCCGATGATGAAACAGGCTAGGCAGAATTAGATCATACAATTCCTAAGCACACTCCCCACTTCTAATTTGTCTTCGTATAAATGGAGCAATCAATAAAGAATCATCTTAGCCATTAGCCTGATTGCGCACGTTTATAAGGTTGTTTTTTTTAATTCATTTAGTAATCACACCACAAAAGCAAAAACGAGCTTTCTACTATTCTTCACTATAATCAGCAGAATATCGCAGGTATTGTAGGCGTAGGCCTATTCAATCGCGTCAGGATATGACGGCTTCTCTCTCTAGTTCACTTCTTTATGTGAGGTGAGATATAGGGGTGATAGGATTGGGCATGGAATATCTGTCTATATTACGTACCCTATATCATTCCCTATGCCTCGCATAATACGGTTGCACTTTTGCAAAGCAATTATTCTGGACCGAAAGTATGAGGTTAAGGTTGGGTTTTAGTATGCCATTCAAAAAAATCCATGCCAAAAGCGACATAAAAAATACCATCATCTATTCTGTAGTCACCTTAAAAGTTGCACCGTGAGGCCGTCAACATTTTTTAGGACAAATCCATTCAGTTATAATGACAGAATAAACATCGATTCGACCGATACTGTCCGTATTAATGACTGCCAGCGTATCGAAGATGGTATGAGACCTGTAGATAATAATTGGTGGGCTATTTTGAGTTTTCAATGTCTAAATAAATTGGAATGCTATTATTTTACTTATTGAAAAAAAATATAACAAATATTGTAGAGAGCTAAAGTGTAGGACGTAATCTCTTGAAGTACCGACCCGATGGGCTTCATCAGAAGGCATAAAGTCACCGAAAAGGTAATGGAGAGAAAAATTAAGAAATCCGCAAGAGAACCAGAGTTACTGACATAGGCCGAAGGATGGCTGGCAGAAAACTCCATTTTGAAGTTAAGCTCGCCTTTGTACATGAAAATTGATTTCACTTTGTACAAATGTATTGTTTTGGTGTACAATAAAGAATTAAGATGGCCAAACATAAGTGGCAGTTTAGCGATATGGCCGAAAAGATCTGAAGTGGCGACCGCGCACCGAAAGACGCTGCGGTGGAAGGCCTGCCACCAGGTGGACAGATTACCTGGTGAGGGCGGCGGGTGACCGCTGGATGCGAAACTGGTCAAAATGGCGACGCTTGGGGGAGGCTTATATCCAGCAAAAGTCGTCATTCGGCTGATATGATGATGATGATGATGACCGACCCGACTTTCGAATTTCTTGACTCCTAAGAAGTTAAACTTTCGCTGAATGACATAGGTTTCTTTTTATCTTGGCAAAATGCGCAGTTCCTGTAGAATATACATCACGGGAGCGACAATACGGGAACAACCTAGTGGTGAATGAAATCGAGAACGTCCAAGTTTTGTCAAAGTCTGATATTTCATTTCTCTCTAAGTGGTACTTTCTTGCTATTTTATTTATATTTAGAATGCTTGCTTCATACAAAGGTTCTACAGAAAGATCATTTGGATTAAAAGTGCCATGGATTTCTTCTTTTTCGTGTGATGTGAGGATGTGGCCACCCCTGGTGTCATAACTAATTAAGAACCCCAGAGGCCCCTGATTTGACTATTTCAGACTTACATTAACTATATAAGTCTAGGTTTCCTTACGATGTTTTCATTCACCGTTGCCGGTGATGGAGCTTTAAATCTGATTTTATAAAAACATTTTTTTTGTACGTTCCAGTTCGATGAGTTCGTGAGATCGCTGCAAGTGGACCCCCACTCACCACTCTTCAGGCTTGTGACTGACGGACAAACTCCTCTAAGGTATGTTGGCTATTAATAGCAAAAAACCACACTCTGGTTGAACCAAGTTAAATTGTAAGTAAAGAAAGATAAAGTGATCAATCCAATCATAATAATTTAAGATCCTTGTTAAAAGTAGAGTTGCATTTAACTAAAGCCAAAACGCCAAGGTTGTAGAAAAATGTAATTTGTGCAAATTTGTTTATTTTATACTTACTTAAGATTCTATACTAGATATAGATTAAAGCAGTCGTGGCCGATTTAACCTCTTCTTTAAAGAAATTTTAGGCACTGTCGTTTTTTGTTACTGTGACAGCAGTTTTGACCCTTGACTGTACCTGATGGGTTAGATCAGTGATGGGCAAAGTACGGCCCGCGGGCCAGCTCCGGCCCACGAAAGCATTTAATCCGGCGCGATAATTATATTTTGACGGTCCGGTAGTTTGACGGTATAAAGTAGATTCTACATGGTAGAATATTAGACACATAGGCAGTAGAATATTATCAAGGTTAAGCAACGCTTGACGAGGTCGGTCCTAGGATGGGTGACCATTTCAACATACCGAGTTTCCTCCCTGCCTCGGAAAGCACGTTAAGCCGTTGGTCCCGGCTGTTATTTGAAGATCTTTGACAGTCGTTACGGATAGTCAGAAGCATGAGATCTGACACCAGTCTTGCCAAGGGGTACCGTGTTACCCAGTTACTGGGTTGTGGAGGTCAGATAGGCAGTCGCTCCATGTAAAACACTGGTACTTAGCTGAATCCGGTAAGACTGTAAGCCGACCCCAATATAGTTGGGAAAAGGCTAGGCAGTTGATGATAGGCAGTAGAATATTAGACACATAGGCAAAGGAGCCAGCTAGACTAGCCGCGTAGTTCAGGTTTTAACCTGGCTCGCCATTTTAACACCAAGCATGCTAAACCAAACATGCTTTGATGAATGACGCAGAAAAAAATGTGAAGGGTGAATGCGGAAAACCTAAAAAAAAACAATATCTGGTCGAAGAAATATGTTCATACAACAAAATACTGTTCAAAAGGCTTCTACATTGGCTGGAAATGGTATATGATTAAAAGTTTCAACACAAAAGGCATTTTTCCTATAATTCTGGCCCTCCTCTGAAATTTCTTAAACTTTCTGGCACCCCATTAAGAAAGTTTGCCCACCACTGGGTTAGATATTCATCAATATAATCATGCCTTTTGTGAACTTTGGGGTCTTAACATCGATAGTGTTGTCAATAATTGATGGAATCAAAGAACCTATAATAGGATTTGTGCTTGTAAAGCATTAAAATTCACGTGCATTCAGCCAGGTTACGAGCTACGACGAAAATTATTTGAAAGCGCCCAAACTCGATCCCAATCTGTCCACGTCCGGTAAACATAATAAGAACTGTTCAATGCACTGTTTCCATTATACACTTTCATCCGTCACGATATTGTGGCGACGTTACGGGAGTTTTGAGACTATTGAGCATTTCGTACAGTGAACATCTGCCTAACGCTTCGTAGAATACAGATTACATCGGTCTCGTTTGAGCAATTCATAAATTTTAGATTACAGCTAAAAAGTAGAGGTACTTTGAATGGGGTCCTCCTCTGGTAGTTAACGTGGTTCCTTCTATGTTGGTCCTTCTGTCAACATTGCTTTTTTTTTTAAATTTGTTTCTGATGGAACAGGCTAAGGTCTGAGACCATGCTGCCTAGTCTTCAGTGCAATTTTAAAATTCTTTATTATGCATTAGAATCCGGATGTAACTGATTCTAATGTTTTTTGGAGTAATTGGCAGCAAATTGTATCGTGACAGCCTTCCCAGCGAGCTTTGCGGAGGTAGTCATTACTACAATAAAATTCTCCGCTCCACTATCCTGAGATCGCTTATGTCAATGATTTTACATATTGTCCAGTTGCGTAGACAGTTGAGACACAAAACAACACCAATTTTATGTCACAATATCCACTAGGAATCAATTTGCAAATAATATTAACAGCCACTGAACTTTACTCGAAAAAATCCCGCCAAAAAACTCCAGTCAACATTGTTCCTTTTTCATTTGACTTAGATATGGAACTTTTTTTTAAATTGTGTGGTTATTAGGACATAGTTACTGTACAGTCGCCCCATGTAAATGATTGGTACTCAGCTGAATCCGGTTATATTGGACTGGAAGCGCCGACATAAGTACTTGGGAAAGACTAGGCAGATGATGTTGACTTTTAGTATTCACTATCTAAATCTTTTGAGCAAAATAAACCATAGAATAGGTTTTTACATTGTCTTCTTTGCTTTCACTAATAATCATACTAATATTATAAATATTATATGTATGTGAAAGTATTAAGTTTGTTTGTTACGTTTTCACGCGAAAACTACTTAACCGATCATCATGAAACTTTGTACACATATTCTTGGAGGTATTAGAAGTAACATACGAAACTATTTATTGAAAAAAATAATAATTACGAAATGTATCACTTTTTCCGCGATAACCGACATTCAAGCGGACGAAGTCGCGGTCAAAAGCTAGTCAAAAATAAAAACAATCATGAGAAGATGTTCATTTCATACGACAGCCAAAAACACACATGCACAAACATGGCAAACATTTAAATTATTATTTTCTTAACTGGTTTTACAACAATATCAATATTTATAATGTATAAACAATAAAATTGGCATTATTAAAACCAAAACCATTAGCCGACATTAAAAAGCATCTCGAAAGCCTGGCGTTCGGCACTATTATGATGATAAATTAAAGAGTGCTACAAAAGTAACCATTTTGCGTTGTATAGTTGTATTTTTTAAATTAGTCGGATTATAACCGTTTGACGTTTGTTTGATTACCTTTTTTTTTGCTCCAGCGAATAGAGCATAGGTCATAACGGTTGCAGCCAGCAATGTATAACTTTTTTCTGCTTCTAATAGTTTGATACGAGATTAAAATAGTTTAAATTTTCTTCAATCAATATATCTAGCCTCTTCCAAACTATTTTCGGTCGGTAGTCTAACAGGATAAAACTCAATGCCAGTAATTGACATAAGCTATTGCCTATCTGACCTCTACAACCCAGTGACTGGGTACCATGACACCCCAGATACGATTTTCTCTATTCTGACTACCTTCTACTGGCTGATTTTATTCCCGTATCGTCCCAACAACGTACACGCACAAAAACTAGATTCATACATTATGTAGTTTCCCCAAACCCGAACAAAACGGTTTCCGTGCACCGTTCAGAGTTCACGTGACACTGTTCAGCATATTTATGCCATCTATGATAATAATCGTTATCAGCTACATCAGTTATGGAAATTATAATGGTAACATTGATAGGAAATGGAGATTTCGAGAGAAAAGAATTTGGAATTGTTTTTTTAATTTATTTATTTAAACTTCATGCACAAAGGTACAATGGCGAACTTATGCATTAGGCATTCTCTACCAGTCTACCAAGGGTTGTGAAGATTTAATATGGGAGGTTTTCTATGGGTTTTGTCGAGTTTTGTGTGTTGTTACGTATTTATTTACATACATACATAAAGTTTTGCTTTTTTTTTCATGGTGGTAGGCACTAAATACAGAAATATATTGTTATACTTATTTAAACTATGTTTTTCTAGAGGTTTCACCTATGCTACACTAGATCCATATACCGGGATGAAAGTAGATAACCTATGGGGGATCTGAATACAAAAATTCTACATTGAGAGAGTTTTTGTATTCAGATCAGTGTGCTTTTTTTCTTTTTTTTCTTATACAAAACGTTGCCCCACACTACGAATTTCTCCTGTATCGTGGGTGCGTTTACAAACATATAAACTCACATACACAAACGCCCAGAGCCGGAACAACTATTTGTAGATCATACAAATATTTGTTCCGTGCGGGAATCGAACCCGCGACACGCAGCGCAGCAGTCAATCGCTCAACCACTGCGCCAACCGTGCGCCCAATAAAAAGATATATACAGTCAAACCTGGATAAGCGAGAGTTCAAGGGAGCACAATCTCATTCTCGCATATAGAGGTTTCTCACTAACCCGAGTTTCTCGCTAATGCAGGTACATGGGTAGCGTTTCTCTCTTATAGAGGTACGCAGCAATAACAAGACATATATTCATGCACTATGTAATTTTATTTTATTTAGAACTTATTTACACTTAAAAAAATCCGTCAATTTCGTTTGGGTTTCTGTCTTTGTATTTTGAATGTTTTTCTCTAACTCATAAATTTTGTCGAATATTGCTTGATCAACAACCGCCGCGTATTCAAAGTACTGATGGACCGTCTCCAACGCATTTAAAGCTAGCTTCATTGGAATGATCTTTATTTCTGTTTCCGGAATCTGTGCCTCGTCTTCACTGTCATTTCCAGCAATACAGGTGTTCACACAATTCTTAACGATATCGTCGTCGGTTTGTTCTCCAGCGGTTGTTACGTCGTCGTCAATTTGAACGAAATCTTCGAAGCTCGGCATTAACATATTGGATTCGTGAGACACAAGCTTAGTCCATTCCTCGTTGCTAGGTCCAACTTCAACATCATTTTCCTCTGGCAGGTCTTGCTCATCTGTACTTTTCCAAAACCCAGCTTTCTTGAAGCAGTTTTTGACAGTAACGTCACTGACTAAGTACCATGCTTTTCTAGCAAATTTCATAGCTAGAAGTACGTTAATGTCAGGGCTACTGTTCTCTTCCAGACTCGTAAGAATATGTTTAACGACTTCTCTGCGATAAAAGCGTTTAAAAGTGTGAATGATGCCTTGATCTAATGGTTGAAGTTTACTTGTTGTGTTAGCTGGTAAAAACATTACTTTTACGTTTGCAAGTGTTGGTAAGTCCGTATGAGCAGCACAGTTGTCAATGAATAGCAGAATTTTTTTTCGGTTTATCTTCATTTGTTTGTCAACTTTTTTCAACCAATCTTTAAATAATATCTTGGTCATCCAAGCCTTTGTATTATTGGCATAATCAACGGGTAGAGTCTTGACACCTTTAAAACATCTAGGTCGCTTTGATTTCCCGATGATGAGAAGTGGGAGTTTGTCCGTACCACTCATGTTTACACACTGGAGAAGTGTAAGGCGTTCCTTGCTTTGTTTTCCTCCATGGCATTTTTCGCCTTTAAACGTAAATGTTTTATCCGGAAGGCACTTGAAAAACAAAGCAGTTTCATCCGCGTTGTAAATATCGTCTGGTTCATACCCTTGTAAAAGATTTGGCAGATCTTCAGTCCAGTGGTTGCACACACCTTGGTCCACAGATTTACTTTCCCCAGCTGCTTTTTTGAAAGCTATATCATGACGCCTTTTAAAACCCTCTAACCAGCCGTTGCTAGCAGAAAAGTTCTGGATTCCCAGTTTTGTAGCAAACTCTTTTGATTTTTCTTTCAACAAAGGTCCATCTATGGGAATGTTCTTATCGAGAGTTTGTTTTATCCATTCCAAAAGGCACTTTTCGATATTGGGAAATTCAGAAACTCTAGCCCTTTTAATATTTCCATGTCCATCAGAGCACTCAGACTTTATAGAGTCTTTTGATTTTATGATTTTATAATAGGTGGATTCTGGTAAATTAAACTCCCTCTGAATTTCATTTCGCGATTTTCCGGATTCAAACGCATTTACTATTTTAAGTTTATCACTTAATGACAGTACTTTAATTTTCCGTTTTGACATGATGCAGAACAGAACTTTCCTCCTCAATTGATGAACGATAAACTGAGTAAGGCCGACAAACAGGACGGTACACAGGCACACGTGTCCATTTGAAAAGAATGCGATAAAATAACAACGTTATTTAGTTCCACGAAATAGAATAGGAACAATATTGACGAGAAAACAATACAAAAACAATGGTAAAAAGTTCCACGAAAGTTAAGAATGAGTCATAAAATAGCAGATGTTAAATTTGTTTTGTCATTTGTTCCTCCTAAATAATATATGTACATAAATAAATAAAGCTCGACTGTCGCTTATAGAGGTATAGATAAATAGCAGTCTCACTTACGGAGGTCCATGAGAGAAAAACAACTCTCTCTTACAAAGGTTTCTGTTTCTCGCTAATAGAGGTTTTGGGAGCTTAAAATGACGGGTCCTGGCTATTACTCTCACTTATAGAGTTTTTTCACTTATCCAGTTCTCACTTACCCAGGTTTGACTGTATATACCGCGCGCTTAAATAAAAAGAAAATTTATAAATATTAGTTGGTTCCATAGATGGGCAACGTGACAAAAGTGTGACAACGCATTTTTAAATAAATTGTTTTAAAATCGCTCTACAGATAGAAATAACAATTACTATGAAAACTGGTCACTTGTGTGCATTGTCGCGTCACGCCTGTCTGCGGGAGCTTTAGCAACATTACTGACCGTTCGACGCGATTCGATTTATAAGTATCACAACGACATGCGGTTTTTACTGAGCGAAATTGCAAGTTCTGTTCACATGGACGCAATGCGATGTAATTCGATCGATTTGCAATTGAAGTTTTCATAAAATACGTACCTATCGACTCTATTTAAAAGTCCTTTACACTGACATAATATCCTCCACCTCGCAATATTATGATATATCGCTATGAGTTGAATAAACCCTTACGGGTTTAAAAAAAAATTGGTATCTAGCTAAATTTGGTCGCATCCACGATGCTGAGGTAAACCGGGATGAGATGTAAAGTCAGTTTCTATATACTATAAAACATAGCGAGATTCAGTACGATCCCAGCGCCATCTGTCGAGGCAGATGTTCGGCTTTTGTTTTTACTTTAACCCTTGGCGTGAGTCGCCCTCTGGCGGCATGACTCGGCAATAGCCACGACATAATGAACTAGGGATATGGCATGACATCACGCCTGTATCAGCTGAAAAGCCTAGTTGACGTGAAGGTACTCCGGGCTGCAATTCAGACTTAGCCCGACCCGCGAAAAATTATGGTATTTAATACTTAATAATATACGGCTACAGTTCAAAATAAAACCACTTTTTAACAAAAAAATATAACCGACTTCTAAAGCTTTTCTCTTTTTAGTGGTACATAATGGACAAGTTCTATAGTAAGGTACCTATAATGCCCACAGTGATGCCAGAATAGATTACCCAAATGAAAACTCCTAAAAAAGCCGTACACAAACTACCAACTACCAAAACCAAAACCACCTTTTGTTTGATGCGGAATAGTTAAATAAAAATCACGTAAATCGGGTTATAAAACTCAGCGTAATCGGTGTACATACATAAAAAATACCAATCGAATTGAGAACCTCCTCCTTTTTGAAGTCGGTTAAAAATACTTTTCCGGGTTCCTTATTGCTACCCAACTGAGATGTGAAGGACATAATTATGCATTTATGCCACGGTCACAGCTAAATACCGCTATTTAACACGAAACGCTTATTGTGGTATTTCGCTGCATCCGGCAAGATTGAAAGTCTGTATCGAAATAGTTGGCTAAAGCCTTTCTTGCCCGACGGTTGGTGTCACATATCATGATATATATCTAACAAGGCCTCTGTGAGTTGCGTTCGGCCCCTGGAAAACCTTTCAAAGGTCCGGGACCGAGTCCCAAGATTGTTAAACACATAAAATAATATTAATATCTTTGGTAGTAACCAGGGCAAATTGTAATTACCCTTCTAACATTTACTACTGCAGCAATCAGTAGAAAGGTGATCAAATTAACTGTATTACTACCTACTGGTAGTACGAGTATCATTGGTAGTAACACGGGCAAGAAAAGGGGCTAAAGAATAATTATGCAGATGGATGATTTTAAGGGTACACTAGTCAACGGCACGAACTATTTTGTGCGCGGGGTTAAAATGCATTTTATATCAACCGACAACACGTGCGGAAGGGATTGATGCTGTGATGAGCAGTAGGAAGCTAGTTCGCGTACGAATACACACTTTTGTAAATTTATAACGAAATGGATAATGAATTAGGACGAAACCGAGCGCGCGAAATTTTTTAAACAAAATTAAATTATTTGCATTGTTGAACTACTTATCTATCCCTGTATGGAGGCCGTTTTCCAATTTTCCGTCTTCTTATGGTATTTATTTGCGCCCAAACATGCGTTAAAATTAGTGTCGAAATGTGGAACTTTCGACGCTCATAACTTTCAAATATTTTCTTTTTTTACTTTTTTGCTTCCATACAGGGCTAGATAATGATGAGACAAATTGATATCACTTTTTATTTTGAACGTACATCGTCTAACAGTGGAATAATCCCTAGACTACGTTTGTATGTAAGAATTTTCGACTAGTGTAACCTTAAGTTAAGTTTTAAGCTTTGTCGTTCTAAGAAAAGAAATCAAATCAAAAATTTAATTGCAAAAATTATTTTCTTCTTTCTAGAACCTTAATGATGTACTCAATCAATTTGGCCCGACCCTCCTGCCACCTCCCTACGGGGACTTAGCGAGCTTAACGTACAATTACATGTTTCTTTTCTAATAAATCTTCTCTTTCCCCAGACAATGTCTGCACCCCGAAGCGTGCAGCAAGGAGCTGTCACTCCCGACGTACTACGCGCGTTTCCACGACATCCGCAAGGAGTACGTACGCGCGTACACGCTGCGTGCCGTCGCGGGTGCACGCACCGTGCCGCCGCCGCCGCCGCCTCCTGACCATCCGGGCTCGCTGCTGGATATGCTCAACTGTATCCTTTTTTATTGGCATTTTAGAAGAGTTAGCTTATACTTCTAGGATTTGGGACTCCACGTGAGCATTATTAATTGGTAAATGTCACTGTATCTTCGATTTTTTTTATATGCTTGCGTTTGACCACTATCTCACCTGGTGTTAAGCGATGACTAACACTTGTAAGGCAAAATGACATACAACTCGGCAGTCAGGGCTACCATTGCTCTTCACTGGGCCTCCACTGTTCACCACACTGTCTTTCAATGGGCCATCTTAGACTACACTCTTATTATAATTTTGTGACCCAAAGCTGCAACTTACTGGTGGTTAGTGGTCACAAGCCCTAGGTTTATCTTGAGATGGGCTTCCAGCCTCTGGGGTTTTTAGGCTAATGATCCAAAAGCAACCTTCATGCTTACAGACGAATTCTAGACCTATGAGAGATAAATTTGAATCAACTCAATGGGGTGTAGTGATAGTGGGTATAGTGATATAGCGAAAGACGTATCTTAAATCTTGATAAGACGCGCCTTTATTTATAACAAGAGCAAGAACTCATGTGCCGAGGCATTGCAATTACAATCTTCAAACCTCATATTTTAGCTTATGAGTAAAACTGCCATAGAACTGTTCAAGTCTGTTATTATCGCAAACGCCAGCTTTTTGCGACACTCTCAATAGTAGGAAAAAATACCGAAGACCGATAATTACTGTTTACTACAAACTCATTTATTATCGTCAAGGAAATATGCTGTTTATATCGCACTTAGCTGATGGGCTAACTAGCAGTTATTACCAGGCTGTCACAAGTCTGACAGGTCTAAATAATTATTATCTGTGGTGCTGAAGTTAAACCTTCTAGTTCCGCGTTTGGCTGATAGAGCCGTTGTTGTAGGTATTTCTAAAATTCTGTAAGAAATGGCCAAGTCCATCATTGTTAGATTATATAGACGCTAGTGTAGATCTTAAAATTGCTGTAAAAAAATTGGCCATGATCTTCAAATTTCTTGCAATGATATACTTTGCACCAAATATTTTATTTGAACGTACCGTGCCCAAAAGATTGAAATAGAAGTATGCACGAGACCCTATTACTAAACCTACGCTGTCTATCTGAGCATCCGTATCTAAAAAAAATGTTTACTTTATTGTTATTTGAGGGGATATCATATTTTTTTTGTTAAATATTGACTCGCTTTTGACCACTCTCTCACCTGATAGTAAGCGATGATGTGGTCAAAGTTAAAGCACGTTTGCCTAGAATTAACCTATTCACTCTTGACTTAAAGTCTCCCAGGTTGTATCTATCAGGAAATACAGGCTCTGGTTCCACTCTTTAGCTGTACGCACAATAAAAGTATTCCCAAAACGCTTTGTGCGTACGGATGGGATGTCCACCATATTCCGATGACGCATCGCCTTTCGTCTTGTTAGTCTTGTATATTCTATGCCTTTTCATCTCCTAAGAGAAATATAAACTAAGACAGCTGAATCGTTCATCATCATTGCCACGACACTTTTCTGGTCGTCGCCACTGTTCATTCTAGATTTCAGGGGGGTGACCATAAGCCTTTAGAGCGGTTTCAATTTGATATCGAGTAAGTGACAGATGTATACAAGTCAGATACATCTGTCCCTTATTCGATCTCAAATTGATACCGCTCTAAGAGCTTATGGTCACCCACCGGGAGTTACAGTGTTTGGAAATAGCGTATCGGGTTTCACCAAAAGAGGCTTTCTAAGCAGTGATTCTATTTCTTAATGAAATTACCCGAAAACAATAAAACCTTAACAAGATCGTGTACAGATTTAGGTATAAGCCCGTACACCGGTGATAACTTCTACGCAGCCGAGGTGAAGGACATGGCCAGCATCATACAGAGGATAATCACTGATGGTAAGACAACCCCTTAATTTTCCACGACACGTGACATTCTATCATCGAAAGCGTGGCGATAGAGATTGTCAAATAGGCAAAATTGTATGGGACAGACAAGCGATATCGATATCAATCCCTTACATTTGACATTTTCGACTATCGCCTACGCTGACATCGAATGCCACTTGTCTACAGGAGCGTCCGCACTGGGAGCATTCTTTCGTGAGCATTTGTAAACAAGCAATCGTAGACGAGCAACAAATGCTTTCCAGCGAGCATTCA
Source organism: Orthosia incerta (assembly GCA_948252205.1). Taxonomy (NCBI): domain Eukaryota; kingdom Metazoa; phylum Arthropoda; class Insecta; order Lepidoptera; family Noctuidae; genus Orthosia; species Orthosia incerta. The sequence continues at coordinate 13,543,246 of OX411758.1, forward strand.
CTTTCGAGCAAAACTATGAACGTTCGAGTCGAACATTCTCTTGCGAGCTTGGAGCATTCGAATACGATCTCTCTAAATGTTGCATTTGATAATACGATTGACCAAGAAGGTCATAAACACTTAAGACACTTAAGATCAAGGAACTGTTTCTTGCTTTACAAGTGGCCAGTAATATTCCTACATACATAGGTACTCATTAATTTCAGTATCTGAGTACTCGCTTTCGAGCGTTTTATTTGCGTGAACATTCGAATACGAGCCGTTTCCGCGAAAATCGTTGCGACGTCCACACCGGACGAAGTTCGCGCTTGCGTGTTAGCTTTGTAACGCTCGGCTCAACGTCCACACCACTCGAATATTCGACGTCGAATGCTCATTACACGTGAATGCTCTCAGTGAAGACGGTCCTTAAGGCCTCAGTGTCATTCTTACAGCGATGGCGATTGTCGAAATGTCAAAATGTAATGGATTGATCGTTTGACATTTCGATAGCACTTCACTCTTGGCAATCCCATACAATTTTGACATTTTACCAATTGTTTTTAACGCTTTTGTTGATAGGATGTGTCTTGTCTAGAATCTCGGCCTAAGTACGTAGTTTCAAAAGAAAACGAGCCCAATGAGCCCAGCATTTACTGGTTTTGTTACCACTGACGTGCACACTACTGTACCTCTCTTTTGCCGTCCATCCTTAAGGATGATAACTTTCTTGAAGGGAAGTTGGGACTGACACAAGACCAGAACAATTTTCGTCCTTAGTACACTTATAATCTGCAGAAGTATTTTTCTAGAGTTTTGGCAGAAGAGGCTATCCAATCCTTGCACTATGGAGGCTATGATTTTGAATACGCCATCTTTGTTTGATGATCAATAGAGTTAAAAGATTTCGTTTTATTTTCCAGGCTTCCGGTTAGAGTTACCCGAGACTGTGGACTTAGTTTTAGAGACTGGTATTTGGTGAGTGTCACATTAACATTTCAATTATTAATTTTAAGTACGGTATTGTTTAACTTGGTTTATATTTACTTACTTTAAGCATTCTATTACAAGCCAACAAATCTCCTTCCTGGGCTCTTCAATATCAAACATGCGGTTCCAAATTAATTTAACCAAATTTTATATAGACGGTAAGTTTATTCCTTCTCACAGAGAGGAGGCCTGTGTCCCAGCAGTGGGAACATTAAAAAGGCTGACGATGATGGATGATGATAAGTGTATCTCGATCACTCAAGCTGACAACAACGATGCGCCTAATAAACGTGTCGTGCAATTTATTGCTGATTGATGAAACTTCTAATAGTAATTAGGCGTTTAAAAAACTTTAAGATCGGATAGTGCTTTCGAAAGCCTAATAATGTATTTTTATTAACATTTAATACAATAATGACACAAATACCAATAGTTAGGTTGAGAATATAAATCACGCTGCATTAAAGGGCCGGATTCTGATTTGAGTTCTAAAGTCCACGTCACGAGAAGCTAAAAATTTTGTAAATAAAGAACTTCTACTAAGTTATACATCGACAATTCAATCAACAACAAATAATTCCAAATTTAATCAACTCAAAGTATCATAGGTGTTATACGAAACCACAGATAATATAATACTAGCATACACATGCCTCATCCCTCTCCTCTTACAAGGTTTACTCAGTTCGTGAATATTTTTTTTTATAAATACAGTGGTGATTTATTTTATAGTATTTTTATGCACGATTTTACAGTTTCATTGCACCGAAATGTGTTGCAATACAAATTTAAACAATCGAATGGAATGCCTCAGAAATTTAAAACCGCGGCACCTATTGGAATAATTTTCAAATGATCCGTGCAAATAATCTTCGAAATGTGAATTAAGAGCCCAATATTGCATAATTTTTGTGTTAGGAGAGTTGATTAAACAAGAACATTATTTTTTTGTTCAATTCCATAAAATGTTAATGTTACACACAATTCAATAACAAATCTGTAGCAGAATTCAATAGCATATCGCGCCATCTAGTGAGATTTATTTGAACTAAATTTTCTTTCTTAGCGCTGGGACCCCGTGATGAAACTAACGAGCAATTTCACTTGGTCGGGTTATATTTTTGCGATCTAAAGGGCTGTCGTCTAATGTTTTGTGGTACTGGAACGCGTCTGGCTCATGGAACGAAATTGGGACTCGTTTCCTCACAATGTTTTCCTTCACCGATTTGAGCGCAGTGGTGATGGAATAATTTACACAAAGTAGAGCGTCTACCTGGGTTCGAACCCACAAGCTACAACTTGTAAGTCACGGCCGTTACCACTGGGCCACCACTGTTCCTGTTGCTTAGGCATATAGTTAATTTTGCGTTGACGATAAGATGTATGTTATCTGGTGACATAGGTATTTATTTTTGGGCCATGTTGAAATAAATGGTTTATTATTATTTTACCTTCCCAAGGCTTCGCTACTTTGTCCATTTGCACCGGACACTTTTTTCAGGGATAGGTAGGTAGTGTAGCAATCTAACAGTTAAAGTATTTCTTAATAATGGATCAGTAGAGCCAGAGATAACCTTTTACAAACACAAACAAATTAAAAAATGTTACACGTTGATAATATTAGTTAAGATTGTCCCAAAGGAAACCAAGATCAGCAGTCGATGAACCATGTGTACATATCTACACCTTCTTGCTTATATGCAAGCATTAGCATTTGTCACAATATCATTTATTGGAACTTGGTTCCATGAAATGAACTAAGCTAAGCTTATGTTAGCAACATTGGACTTGTAGTCACTGCATGAAAACTTTGATAGAATTGACCTTAGTCATTGGATAACGAACTATTCCACCTTATCTTTCTGGAGAGAAACTACAGTCGTGATCAGCTGTTTATATTGTAAAGGTGATATTACACAGTTCAACCGGCAGGATTATTACGTTTTTTTTATTTATTTTTTTATTATTGATAGGCTCGCGCTTGACCACTATCTCACCTGATGGTAAGTGATGATGTGGTCGACGATGTAGCGCGCTTACCTAGAAGAAACCTATTCACTCTTGACTTAAAGACTCCCAGGTTGTAAATACGTATCTTGCAAGAGCAAAACGATAGCGATTTTTGCGCAATAATTGCTCTTCAATATAGAAGTTTTATAGATTTTGTCGGCTTTTTTTAATAATTGCATTTGACAAACAGCGAGCGATTAGCAAACGACAATAGGACTGTAGGTAATGCCGATTTTTATGACATATATTTAAAGCGTTTGATCGCACGTAGATTACTGATTGCTGTTTCATACGTAATTGGGTAAGCCTGCGTGTTTGCACCTAGTTGACTGTCTATCTCAACTCAGCAATATTCACTTCAACATTTAATGTATTTCCATTTGGTTGAAGCAATCAACCAAATTAGCAAAGTATAATACCGTGTATCGTCACCTTCACGATATCACCTAGACGCCACTGATCAACAAGGTTGACAGAGGACGAACGGTCGACTGATAACAGATGAACTTTAAGCTATGCTGCATTATGATAGCACAATTCAGATAGACACGACTTTTTACCGGCTCAATTTTTTTCAAAATTATTTTTTTCATATTTGATCTGGCTACAGTATATATTTTTTACCACTTTTGCAGCAAGACTGCATGAAGTATTTATACTGAAATACTGATGTGCAAAGCAAGACTTTTTTTTGTGTGATATCATCCAATGACTTCTCCCGCTCTGGGTGAAGTGGGAGGGTGTCTAAAACCCACCCCGGGCCGCGATAATTCTCTTTCAAATTTATACGCGACCCGTGCAAAGCAAGACTGGAAACCAATTTATTCTTTTAAAGTCTCTGTACCTAACCTATGTTGAACAAATAAAGATATTTGTATATGTATTTTTGTGGAGAAGCTCGTGGCTAAATAATAACAACCGCACGGGTCGATCATCAAGGTTAAGCAACGCTTGACGAGGTCGGTCAGTGGATGGGTGACCATTTCAACATACTGAGTTTCCTCCGTGCCTCGGAAAGCACGTTAAGCCGTTGGTCCCGGCTGTCATTTGAAGATCTTTGACAGTCGATACGGGTAGTCAGAAGCTTGAGATCTGACACCAGTCTTGCCAAGAGGTACCGTGTTACCCAGTTACTGGGTTGTGGAGGTCAGATAGGCAGTCGCTCCATGTAAAACACTGGTACTTAGCTGAATCCGGTAAGACTGGAAGCCAACCCCAATATAGTTGGGAAAAAGGCTAGGCAGATGATGATGATGATGATGTATATGTATTTTTGTATTAATATAGTTAAATTTGTATTTTTGGATTTGTATTTTTGTATTTGTATTTTTTGTTTTTAGTTTTGTATTTGTAAGTTTGTTTTTATCTAGCTAGCCCATTTGTGGATAGTATTTAGTAAAAGTAGAGGTTCCATTCTTGTGATGGGCTGAAGGGTCAGAATATATACACCAATCTTATATGGCTCTGGATGACAACAATATTTTAGAGATCAGTGTCTGAGATAAGAATAAATAAAAAAAAATGTAAATCTATGAAACACATGAATGATGGCGTATATCAGTTCCTAAGTTGACCTTGGTAAAGGTCTAAAATGGAAATTAATTAATCAATCCATTTATTACTAAACCTTACATTAATAACAAATGTAGGTGCTTGTAGGTTATCAACTTAAGATAAAATGGATCAGCTATCCCGTAGAACACCAAGAAATTAATTACATAATGTTCTAAAGATCATTTCTACAACGTTATAAACACTACATCTCCTTATCATTTCCATAGCTATTGAGAGGGACGGGAATAAACTGTAATAAATCAAAGTTAGTACTATTCATTCTGATTTCAGTCACAAAAAAGTGCCTTTGTGTGGAATATTTTTTAAAGCCTTCTTATCAATTGACTATTCTAGATACGGAATCTAGTCTTAACTCAATACCCCATTACTGGACCCTTTTTGCTTCATCATCATCAGCCTTTTTAATGTTCCCACTGCTGGGTCACAGGCCTCCTCTTTGTGAGAGGGCATGGGCCGTAATCCACCACGCGGGCCCAATGCGGGTTGGTGGATGTCTTGTGTCGTCTTCGAATGTTTGGTTTTAGGACATGCCGGTTCCCTCACGATGTTTTCCTTCACCTTTTTGGGAGCAGTGGTCATGGAACGACCGCGACTTACATGTAGAAGGTTGTGGGTTCGAATCCAGGCATAGGCGCTTTACTTCCAGTAAAATATTCCTTTTTGCTTGAACGCCCACAAATAAACATTTATAAGGATCTGGACATCAGATGGTCAGCAATCAGAGTATATAGCCCATTCCTGATACACTGAAAGTCGTGCCTGTCATAGGAAAAAGCCTAGAAGATCGACGTTGTTCTCTATATAATTATCATTTAGCTAAGTATGAATAATATGTACGAGTAGGTGAATCAAAGTCTAAGTATCGGTGTGTAGTAAACTCCGTTCCGTGTCATCAAAGTGTGTGTCAGTTTAAAGTCCATTTAGTATTGGCTTTCATTTCACGTTTATTTATGAATAATTGTAGTTCTAGGTCCAGATTGATACTAAAACTCCGCGGTCCGTCTGTCTGTCTGCCACCAGGCTGTATCTCAGGAACCGTGATAGCTAGACAGAAACTGACTAAAATAAATATTTAAGAGGGGCTCCCATACAACAAACGTGATTTTTTTGCCGTTTTTTTTCGTTGACGGTACGGAACCCTTCGTGCGCGAGTCCGACTCGCACTTGGCCGGTTTTCTAACTTATGCGTGCGTGTTTTAGTTTTGGATCTATAGAAGAACGCGGCACTGGATGGAAAGTTTCACTTGCACCATAGAAAAGGGGGATTCACTGACTGTATTCCTCAAAGGGTGGGCAGACGGAATTATTCCGATGTGTCACCCTGCTTTGTTTAGGGGGCAGACTGGAAAAGTCTGTCCCCCTGTGAGCAACGAGGGGACAGTTCGAACTTAATTCACTGCTATCTGTAACACAGACAGATAAGAGATGACAGATGAAACTTTTGATTCCTGTTTGTCCGCCATAAAATTTAATATATTAATTCTTAAAAAAGTAATGCCACAAATTATAATCAATATTACATTAAATAAAAGACAAGTGGTTTGGGTTTATAATCATCTGTATTTTATTAGGTATGCCTACGTCTGCCAAATTATTCCGACCTGTCAACCTGCTTTGTCCCCTTAAGGGGACAGATAGGAATGAATAAAGTTCGAACTGTCCCCTCGTTGTTAACAGGGACACAGATCAAACCTTTTTTTCCTATTTGTTTCCTTAATGGGACAAAGCAAGGTGACAGATCGGAATAATTCGGCAGACGTTCACCCACTTATTCATGGTTCCACTTAGTTGCTCACATTTATGAATTTGCCTACTTAGTTTAGTTACCTAGGTGTATGCATAACTAATTTCTGCCAGCGGCTTCCCCGTGTGAAGTCGGATGTCATGTACTTCTCATATTTCCTTCTCAAGTTTCTTCTCTGGGTGTGAAAACTTAACAAACACCCAGAGTTTACTTTCGCTTGTGGAGTTTCTTGTCCGTTATTCTATATAACAAGCTACTTTTCCTAATGGACGGTAGAATCAATTATTATAGTTGTAAAGGACAATGGCAGAAGCCCATACATTATTTTAGCTGAGATTAAATTCCTACGACTCTAGATGAAAAATATCTTGTTTAATTCAGGGTCATGTTCTGAATAAGTTTGTGCAAGAATTTTTGTTCAAGATTGGCGAGAATAATAGATATTCAGTCAAGAACTTTTGTAGGTTATGTCTGGGTAAATATAAATAATGTGTTTAATAGGTAATATTATTCAATTTCATGGAAGTAAAAGGGCCAATATCGCATAAGTATTTTCCTTTCCTAGTTATTTCAGCATGAAATGTAAAACATACTCTTTGGAAAGAGTATATTTATTTATTTAAGCTACTTTGACGTGTAAAAGGTCGTCGTCAACAACCAAGCTATATTTTTTTAGACTTGGATACTAGTCTTTTTGCCAGTCATTAATGAAAGTAATTAATTTGGGACACCTACACTTAGACATAAACTGTATTGACATTCATTTGCTCCGTTTTATTATAATAACAAATACAATAATGATATACTTACTACAGTCACTACTTGTCACTTTGCAGAATAAGTGTAAAATGGCAACACTAAGCTAATGAAAGTGAACGTAAAAATCAAATAACTTACAATTACAATTTTTTTTTTATCCGTAATGAACCAGTTGATGTTATACTTTCAAAAATGTAGTCAATTATTGGAATTTCTTTCGTATTTAACTCACTTTCAGACGCTCAAATTTAAGTCAGCTAAGAATTCGCCATTGTTCTTTAAGTTTTTAACGTTCCAAAGTGCCGCTTAGTGGCCTAATTGAAATAAAGAGTTTGACTTTTGACCTTTTTGCTTATCTATTAGTATGGATGATATTCACCTGTTACAAGCTTGTATTTTTATCTACGACTTATTAATTGAAAATAGCTCACGCGACCCACTATCAAAACATAAATACATAATCGTAAGAAGTTCGAAACAAGATAAAACCTATTCCTTCTTACCTGTTACTCAACTGGCGATAGTAACTGGCATTATCACTAATCGTTTATTATCAACTACCTGACTAGTAATTACGACATCGTGTTCTGATTTAAACGCTTTTCTTATTGATAAGAAAATAAGTATATATTTATTTATTCGTTTGTTCTCGCATTCGAACGCCTTGCTTGCAGTACACCAATGGAGCGCACTCTGTTACTCTTTGAACTTACACAAATAGGGTCCAGTACCCTATTTGTGTAAGTTCAAAGAGTAAGGTATGGATTGTTTCCCTTTGAATTCATTGCTATCTTCTTTTTCAGTCGGTCCCTCAGTACTGACGATCGTGGACCCCTTTAAGCGAACAATCTGCCTCCATCGATTCCGGTCCAAAGTTGTCATCACCAACTGCTGGCATTTGTCCTCTTCTTTCACTTAGTCTGACTATCGTGTTGGCGACCGGCCTCGTGCTCTCTGTCGGTTTCGCTATTGCCAACAATAACCAGCTTTTCAAGGCTGCTATCTCCTCTTCGCATTATGTTGCCAAAGTAGATCAAAATACGCTGTAAGCAAACTGTAGACAATCAGCAGCCGTATTGCGTAAGTGCGCAAAGAGTTTAAACTCTATCCAACCGACCAATCACATGCGAGATGAATGACGCGATGTGGATAGAGTTTAAACTCTTTGCGCACTTACGCAACACAGCTGCGGGTCTTGATATTGAGTTGTGAAAGGACAGAAACGACATAATGTGTCTTTGGCTGTCCATGGGATTCGGAGCATCCGCCTCCAGCACCACATTTCAAATGCGTCTGTCCTCTGTCTTTCTCTTGCTCGGATTATCCACGTCTCACCCCTATAGAGGAAAATTGGGAAAACCAGCGCTCTGTCTGAATCTGAAAACCAAATTCATCGATTCATATGATCAAAAATCCGTCTATTCGACAACGTAAAGCATATGGAGTTTCTTGTCCGTTCTTCTCCATAACAAGCTACTTTTCCGAATGGACGGTAGAATCAATTACTATTAACATTAAATTTATATTATTGACGTTCAAAAGTGAGGCTTAGAAATAAAGAATTTTTGTCTTTGCCTTTAAAACACGCAATGAATATTGTTGAGTTTCCAAAATAAAAGGGCAGGAGTGTGCTTTGTGCTGTTAAAACAGATACGCAATTAGGGTGCAGGTTTCCTGATGATGTTTTCCTTCACCGTTGTCAGCAATGTCCAAAAAAGTTTGTGTACTCACGACCAGCACGAGAGCACGGTCTTATATAGCCACTGGGCCACCGTGACACAATATGTCTAACTTCTTCGTTTTTCTACTGTTCGGAAGCACTATTGCAGAGCATGATGAGGCTCCTGATGAGGAGGAGGAAAATGCAGTTCTATCAGCGATGCCAGTGGTTGAAATGTCAGAATGTAAAGGTTTCATCACGATCACGAGGATTTGACTTTTCGATATCCTTAGCAATTTCATACATTTTTGAATTTTTTTCATACTCTTTGGCGTCGTTTCTGTTGTTAGAATGTCAGTTGTCTAGAACGTCTGAGTTTGATTCGGGTCGAGAAAAGTGTTATTGGTAAAGACTTATATCTAACTAGATAACGCAAGTCCCTCCATCTGTGTGAAAACCAAGCGTGCTACTTCATCACACACAATTTAAAAACAAATTTTTCAATTCGAGTCAAATATTTTTTTTTATTGACAGATAAATTGTTTACACCAAATTAATTGAAGCCCTGACTTCTAAGCTAGGCAAAAACCTGTGTTACAGAAGTCATCCCATTGTTGACGCTTGTTTACAATAGTATGACATAATAAATATATTAAATTCATGTCTGTCAATCAAACTAAGATTAAAATTACATAAAATTAAATTAAATTTGGATAAAGTAAAATCAAAATAAATTCAAAATTATAATAAAATAAATTTACTTATTTAACAATGAAAAAAAACACTTCCAATGCCTCGGCCAACTTTTTCTATACAGTATTTACGGCTCAATATGGCATGATTGGGATTTTTTTCCTAGATTTCGGTGAATTTCTGGTGCTGATAATGTTAAATGAAAATCTCAAATTCTACTCCGTTTTTTGACATGCGAAGTACATACAATCGCGTCATCTAGTTAAATTTATATCTGTGGTTATTCTATCTGGAATTTCTCAAAGCAGCCCGGTGTTTGGACGTTTTGCCCGGTTGGTGGCAATAGGCAATACATGGGACTTATATCTCTTTATTAATTAATTTTGTATGCTTAATTAACATTGAAATATAATTATGCATAACCCAATCTAGTAACAACGCCATCTCTGTGATCTCCGGAGCACTAGATGTGCTTCCAGATGTTCCAGTAGACGTCATATTGCAACGTCACAACATAACATAACTAGCGAAATGTTGGTAGCACCTCTGCCTAATGCCGGGGAAAAAAGTCGTGATGAATAGGGATAAGGGTTGACAAAAAATATCTATTCAGTCCGTCAGTTAGATAACCTAAAAATATTGGACACGTAATTTTTATTTTGCCACGTAAACAAAAGCTACGAAGATACAGTGCGTTGTAATGTGACGTGACAAGCTCCTGAACTTTGATGCATTTTATCTTTGTCAATTTTTATAAGGGTTCCGTACCCAAAGGGTAAAAACGGGATCCTATTACTAAGACTCGGCGATCCGTCTGTCTGTCTGTGTGTCTGTCCGTCTGCCACCAGGCTGTATCTCATGAACCGTGATAGCTAGACAGCTGAAATTTTCACAGCCGCTATAACAACAAATACTAAAAACAGAATAAAATAAATATTTAAGTGGGGCTCCCATACAAGAAACGGGTTTCTTTACCCGTGTTTTGCGATAATGGTACGGACCCATCGTGCGCGAATCCGACTCGCACTTGGCCGGTTTTTTTATTTATTTGATAAAGCAAAAAATACGGGTCTAATGTTATTTGATAATCTCACTGACGGACTGAATAGTGTTATAATTTTTCTTTTTCTACCCAGTAAACATCCCTATTATGTTATGAAGAAAATATGTAAGTAATAAATAAAGACTGATAGATTCCAGGGGACTATTGTGTTAGTCAACGTTTCTGAACTATGACATAATGTTGATCTGTTTAGTTCCCAACAAGGAATGCTGTTGGTCTTTCAAGAATAGGTTTTGTTATGACTACCCTCTGACGTTTTAAATAATGATGATTTCTTTCAACCTTTACACGTTATTTAGAAATTACTAGAATATTCATTTTATTTTATATTTTTAGCGTCTTTTCAGTCAGTTTTTTTTTTCTTTGTTTCTATATTAACATTTGCCAGCGGCTTCGTTCACTTGAAAGTGTTCAATTATACCTAGCTCAAAATGCCTACATGGTCTACTCGCCCTTAAGCGCCCTTTGGAGCAAAATATGATATTTTAAAATTATATTATTATTATTTTAATTATATTATTATTATTATTTCATTTTAAAATATTTAAAAAATATTTTACAGTCTTCAAATTTTCACAGTTTTTAAAGAAAGCTCCCATACAGCTAAAGGGGAGAGGGGAGAAGCGAATAAAGCGGAATAAATTGATAAATCAGATATTTTCTTTGAAATTCCCTTATTTCTCATATTAAAACCAACTTGATTTTGCGGTTTGGTCAATCAATCAACCTCTTGTGGCTTCCAGTCTAAACGGATTCAGCTGAGTACCAGTGTTTTACATGGAGCGACTGCCTATCCGGCCTCCACAACCCAGTAACTGGGTAACACGGTACACCTTGACAAGACCGGTGTCAGATCACAGCCTTCTGACTACCCGTAAAGACTGTCAAAGATTCTTCAAATGACAGTCGGGACCAACGGCTTAACGTACTTTCCGAGGCACGCAGGCAACTCGGTATGTTGAAATGGTCACCAATCCACGGACCGACCTCGTCAAGCGTTTGTATGTTTTGGTACGCGGAACCCTAAATGTGCGAAATCCGACACGCACTTGTAAGGGTATTTTCTTAATATTACACCGATATAATTATATACCGTGTATAAAATACTTAATTAACTAAGACTACAAATATGTACATTTAAACCAAAAACTACTTACTACCTAAACCTAAAAATATACTTAACTAAAATATGGCGTCAAAAAACTCCTCCACATCGTTGTGCACTGGTAATGTACCCAAAAGGCTGGCAGCATTGCCACGTTGTATGGCAATGCTTAATCTCTGACCAAGGTAAAAACCAGCCCTTGTGTCACGCGAAGTGTCAACTAGGCGTTTGGAGAGATCACAATATTACACCAACCATCACCCAAAAGGTTGACTTGTAGAAAACCTCTGTACATTTGCGTCCGCAATTATAATTTTAGTATGGATCGAAAGAAACATTAAAGAGTTTGTGAAGATAGACCGTCACTCCGCGTAAGATTAATCACCTGCCGTTCGTTGCCCCACCTATCTTGGGTACGGCTTCCAGTCAAACCGAGTTAGCAGTAGTTGGGGAACCAGTACCTGGGTAACACGATACCCCTTTGCAAGACAGGTGTCATATTTCAGGCTTCTGACTTACCTGTAAGGCTGTCAACGATCTAGAATTTTCCAAATGACAACCTGGCTCGGGAACAATGACAGCACTGTTGCTGAGAGATATGTGTCTAGCGCACGGGCTACCGGGCCTCAAATTCAGTCTCTTCGGGAGGCCATGGTTGAGCGCTTGAACCTGTCTTTGGAGGCAGTCTCCGAATGGGGCAATGCCAATCTAGTCAGTTTCAATGCTGCTAAGACCCAGGCGTGTCTTTTTTCCGCAAAAGAGAGCCAATTCCACCCGGCTCCATCCTTCCGTGGTGTAACCGTGCCGATAACGGACCACCTCGATCTTCTTGGTGTTACGTTGACATCGACCCTCAATTTTGGTCCTTTCATTGAGGCAAAGGCTCAATTGGCTGCAAAAAAGTTGGGGATCCTTGCGAAGGTGAGACGGTACTTCACGCCTGAACAGCTGCTCAACTTTTATAAAGCGCAAGTTCGGTCATGCATGGACTGCTCTCACCTCTGGGACGGATCTGCCAGGTACCAACTAGATGAACTTGAGTCGATTGACAGACGGGCCAAGACACTTATCGACAACGATGCGCTGGTCAACTCAAAGCTCCAGAGCCTTGAACACCGACGACGAGTTGCCAGCCTGTCGGATTTCTATCGGTTACATTTCGGAGAGTGTGCGATGGATCTGCACAATTTGATTCCGCCTAGCCCTTTCCATCATCGGACTACAAGACGTTCGGCAATGCGCCATCAGTACATGGTGGATATCCCACCCATACGCACAAAGCGTTTTGAAAATACTTTCATTGTGCGTACAGCTAAGGAGTGGAATTCCCTACCGGCGTCTTTGTTTCCTGATAGCTACAACCTAGGGGTCTTCAAGTCAAGAGTGAATAGGTTGCTTCTAGGCAGGCGTGCTTCACCTTCGACCACATCATCAATTAACATCAGGCGAGATAGTGGTCAAACGCGAGCCTATAACAAATAAAAAAATAAATAAACAATGTTCAACAAAATAAGTCCCTCCCAAATAGTCTTGAAAGAAAACAAAGTTGATGAATCTAGCTGTAAAGTAAAACCTAACGTACACCAAGTGCATAACAACAGAAACTCGTTCAAAACTAGCGCAGCAGCCACAGCGCATAAAAATCAGCGTATCAACAAAATCGGGTGCACGTGCACTATTGCACTGTACTTGCTACTTGACACTGTCACTGAAAGCGCTGGGTAATCTAAACACACCTGTACCAATGTATCTGCGACGTTTGTTATCGATCGACCGGTTTTGTATTCAACTTTTGATGTTGGTTCCGTTGTTTTAGTCTGTCTTGGATAAATATGGTTTTGTGTTTCGTCTATTACCTTGACCTCTTCACCTGCCAGATAAAAATATTTAACAATATTTTTTCTAACTTCTCTACAAATATAAAAGAAAATACAGAAGATATGATTTACTCAGATATATATATTTCTTCACTAATTATAATTAAGTAATATTTATTTAAAATGCAGATTATTGTTATTATGATTCTGTTTTCAAGCCGCTAATTTTAAATGAATAAGTTTAGCTTCTTCCTTTTCTTTAGCACCTAGCAAATTTTACCTGTACCAATTTTAATTTCAGCAATTTGCTTATAATCAACTAGTTCTTTATTCATTTTCTATATGTACCGTATTTCACCCGTATGCTTTACAACAGCAGTATTTAAAGCTAGAAACATTATCGTCCTGTCAAATGTCACTACAAAATACGTTAAACTCAATTTGTATGCGTATTCTTATCAACCTTTCAACTAACAATTACTGTCGATCCGCCCAGCTGTTTTTCCTTTCATAGAAAAACAATTTTTTAAAAACTGCTGTGTTTCATTAATAAATGCTTTCATTACTCCTGCCATTCCGGTGTCGTTGTCAATTAGTATTTATGGTACACCTGCTGCCCTATAGCACTTACTATGTTTTTTTTTCTTCATTTACTTTGCCAGTTACTGTAGTTTTACGATGAATAGGCTTTTAAAACTATGATATGCTATTCGTAAGAAATTTTTATTACACTTTTAAGCTGCACCTTCCATAGTACCTAATTCTTGTTTTATAGGATAAAATATTCTTATTTAATATTTGTATTACAGGAAAAAGTACTATAATTTTGATAAAGTTATCACCAAAGTGGTCAGGATCTAGAGAAACGTTTCCGTGTTTTTCTAATTTGCAAGTGTTACGTTTGGCTTCAATCCTACATTTATTTCCTAATGCATTCAACATCTTCCTGCCTTTGACGCATGTTACATGGAGACGGCGTAATACTTTTTCATCTTCCCCTGTCAACCGTCATTTTATATTTCACTCCCTTTTCTAAATTTGCATAGGCTGTCTTCATTTACTACCTAACTTTGTTGTGTCACCTCTTCTTCTCAGCTTAGCGCTGCGAGAAATTTTGCCTTTCTTTCACTTTTCTTCTCGGTATTCTCCTCGTAAACATTTCCATGACTTATTAGGAACAGACTGCAATGTAGTCTGGGTTCTTTATACAACCCAGACTACATTGCACAATCGTATCCATTAATCAATTTCCGGGATGAATCTATATCCATAATACTAAAAGTCATATCAGTAGCTAAAGTATAAATGTTACATATAAGTGCTAAACATTGAGTTTGTTTGCACTTGATGACGATGTCAATATGAGTCGTGATTTTGAACTACAAAAACAACTTTCGAAGACCTTCGAGGTGTAGTCAACTGAATGCACTTCTATCAATGTCATTATCTATCCTAATATGGTCGATTAATTATAATTAGTTATTGAATTAGAATTCGGTCCTCAATATGTCACTTAAAATAACAGTTAAATGTAGGTCATTTCAAGCGACTTATGACCTTTTTTTGAGGCTAATCTTTACTTAGCCTAACCTCATTAGTTAAAAATCTGCCCCGTTTTTACCTACCTAGCTGATAACCTCGTTTGAAGTCGGGTTAATTTCTACAATTATATTAGTATGTACTCTCATAGTATCAGTTTCGAAATTTTTGAAAATCATAGATAGATACATATTTGAATTCTTCTTATATATTGTCTTGAATCAGCTATTGGCTTCTGGTTTGGTGCCTTCACAACTCTTTATTTATTAAATACTTTTAAATATACTTATTTAAATCTATGGGTGCGATTCCTCTTCTTAAGGATCATCCACTCATCCACTTCATCCACTGCTAGATATATCACCTTTTTCGCTGCTTAAAATATTTTGGTCTTGGCATTCTTTAAAAGATCAGTCTTCTTTTAAATATATCCTCAAGTGCTTTATTTTTATTTTTTCAGTTCACACGGTTATATCAGTTCGTTATCATCACCCCTTGTAAATACTAAATGCACTTCCCTATGAGTGTCCTTATCTATGCTCTGTTAGTATGTAAGTTCGTGGTTATATCAATGATATATACCCATTATATCGATTGATTGCAAAAAGAATAAGTGCATTGTTGTCTTAGATGATGTTGCTATGATACATTTTCAAATAACTGTCTGTATCTTTTGGTCGTTAAATCTATCAAGGTCTGTTTATTTCAAGGTCTCTGCTATCTTTAGTTTTATTACGATGCCTGTTATCAAGCTTGCACCCCTGCTAGGAACAACGTAACTCTTGTTAATTTCATCATCTTTGTCAGATTGCGTTTCGCCTTAAGAAATTAGGATTATAAAAGCTTCTTTAGCTAGCCCTTCAATCATTATTGATTCACAGAGCTTATCATTCATGGAGATCAAATTATCTGGTCTAATTAGAAGGATTGGAAGCAACCAATAGCACAATAACTTAGAAGATCAATACACTCCCCAAGTTTCATAGTACAGGCATCAACTCAGGCGCATGTGAAGTGTCGCGCAGAGTCACGTTAACGCATTCCGTCCCCGACCGTCGCGCGGAGCGGACGTCTCGATCGTTCGTCAAACAAACAACACCGTCTTATCTTGAAATTTTATGTTTTGGAACGCGTCGACTCCTTAGCCGTGGTAGTGTAATAAAAAATAGCGATAAGCACCAGCACAGGATTGTCAAGTGTTTGTTTTATGATAAAGTGGTACGCTTTCGGGACTCTTAAACGCTTTTATCGGTCTTCGGCAGCAACTTAAGATAACAAGGTGAGCGTTGATAGCTTTGCGATAATTAGTTTGCTTTGCAAGCCATTCATATTGGTCTTTCGTTAAGGTCTAATGTTTGAAGTTTTGGAGCTAGTAGAATTTTGATCTTTTGGCGAATTCTTGACCCAGAGCCGTATCTAGGCTTGGTTTTGTAGTGTTTATCGCCTTTTCTTCTTAATTGTCGATAAATAATTTGTTATTAGATACTTAAGTATTATTTACAACCAATAATTCTGTATCTGTTGTATCGTCAAGATTTATTTTACTGCTTTCTTATAGTTTTATTTGTTTATGTCTTCAAAGAGCACATTTCTATGCATTTAGAAATGATAAACAACAATGGTTTTATCCTGTATAACATAAACATCAACACCTTTCGCATAACATTAGCTATTTAGAATTATATTGAACATACATAACTTTACGCCTGTGACCTCTAAAAGGTTAAACGGAGTGTAATGTTCTGCACTATAGTTACGAATTTACGAAGATGGTAATAGATCAAACTGTTCAGCTGACTCTTTGCATAAAACTATCACCTCTTCTCAATGGTAAAGAATCATAACTACCCTCTAAGAGACTATAAAGATGGGCATCAACGTCTTTCTGCCTGTCAATAAAAACAAACCACAAATGGTCTTCGAGCTTGTCAATGTGTGATGCCTATATAACAAAATCCTCTTTGGCTGTAACTTTCACTAAGAGTAGTAGGTTAACATTAAGATAATCATGAGGACACAGATCAGGGGGGTGACCATAAGCTCTTAGAGCGGTATCATTTTGAGATCGAATAAGGGACAGATGATATATGACTTGTATACATCTGTCACTTACTCGATATCAAATTGATACCGCTCTAAGAGCTTATGATCACCCCCCCTGCTCTTAGTCAATTCAGAAGAAGGTGGGTATGAAGATCTATCTCAGAGGGCCAGCCAATCTATTCTGTAAACATCCCACCGTGAAAACTTAGGAGTTCAGGTGAACAATCATTCCTCCCTGATTGGATGAGTTGACTCACTTCATGTTCACTTCACCTTAGTTCACACGGTGAGATTTTTACAGAATATCACTACTGAATCAATTAGTGAAAACGATCTTCTAATGGAATTTCACAACAAAGAATGTAACCCATCTTCGAATCCTATAGAAACAACTAAAAACGATCAGGAAAAAATAAAAAGTTATCTGTAAATCACATAGCCAATTAGTTTAAACCTTTATCACTTTTAAATGAGAAGCACAATACGTTGTTCCAATTACTTATCTTCTAATAACTTAATATATGAGTATAAATAAAATGCAGGTATATAATCGTCATTCGTCACACCATTATGTTGGAATTATTTAATCTGTAAGAATGTAAGTACGTAACTGTAGCAAAATATATAGGTATAGTTCAATTGCTACAGTTTCTTGTAGGTATGAATATAAATGCGGATAGATGGAGAGGAAGAGGGAGGCCAAAGAAAAGAAGAAAATGGAAGGCAGTGATTGTGTGACGGTTGACAGGGCAGACTGTTGGTAGAATACGTATTGCGTCTCCTAGTAACATGGGGCAAGGAGGGGAAGATGATGGTGATGCTATAAGTAGTTTTTCCTTGTAATGGACAGGTTGGCTAAAATAAAACTTAATATCAACAATTTGCTAAAACAAGAACTTTCAAGATATAAAAGAGATCCAAGAGATTACTTTGTAGTTCCTACCATCCTGTACTTCAACTAAAAGATCTAAAATCTTCTCTTAATGACTAGAATTTGATAGCCAAAAGGCAGCTGTAACTCTTACCTCCGTTAATAACGAATCAAGAGCAATCGTTCTTCATATTAGTGACAAACAACAAGATAAACTGATAGCTTAACCATAAGGAAAACAACGTACGGAAAACGGTAGGTTAGGCTTAGAAACAAACATTTGAAGATAGTGATATCCATCAACCGGCACTGGGCTCGCGTGGTGGAGTAGTTGGAATACAGCACACTCCCTCTCATAGGGAAAATCATAGGCAGATTATACTTAATGCTAGTTGATGTTAATGAAGAGTGTGGTTGGAAAAGCTAGATGGCTTTCAAACTGAGCAGGAAAAACATCGTGAAAGCCAGCATGACTTAGAACACAACTCAAGTGACAATAATTATGATCTGCGAATCCACGCCGGGTCGATATTCTAGATTACGGCCCACTTCTTCTCATAGAGAGAAGATCTAAGTAAGAACATTACAAGCTGCTGATGCTAAACTATCAAACATTCTATTCCACACTTTTCAACAAATAAAGAATGAACCTAACACAAACGAACGTGCGATATTTTTTTGCTTCATAAATTCGTCCCTGCTTTTTTGGCGAAATAAAAACTCATATTCGATAAGGCTCGAGTTACAACGTCTACGGAACACATTTGTAAGATTTATCGTGCGCAGGCGTTCCGGTGCTCGAAACTTGAGCCGGTCGCTAATACAGGACGTATGGTGACGACTTTGCGGATAATCGCACTTTGTTGTAGAAAGAATTGGGTGAGAAATGTGTGTTGTAGAAATGAAAATCTAAAGAGATGGGTGACTGAGAATTTGTAGTGTTTATTGGAAATGAAATTCGAGAGAATTATACTCGTATTTAAAGTTAGAATTAGAATTTTATATTGGACAGTTGTCGACTTTAGTACTCGTAGTGTTATTTCTAAACCAAAATATTTGTATTATTGCTGCAGGAATTCTTTAGATATTTATTTTCTCACTTTTGTAATTCAGTCCGGTTTTATTTCAGATATTTGATTCTGTGTTTCCCGACAGCTACAATCTAGGGGTATTTAAGTCATGAGTTATTTTTTTTATTAAGTCATGGGTTACTTCTAGGCACTGGGTACTTCACCGTCGACCACATCATCGCTTACAATTAGGTGAGATAGTGGTAAAGCGCGATCCAAAAAAAAAAGTAGACTTATTTCGAAAGCCAGACACAACTAGTTTTTGTTGTTGTTAATAATGCAGCTTTTGAAATATTGCTTGAAAAAATCGTTTTAGTGGCCCTTGATGAGCCACTCAAGGGTCAAGATCTTGAAAAAAATTGCGAACATTTGTTCGAGCAAAAAGATAAGTTTCCTTCTGTCTGGTTGACAATTCAACAAGTTGCTGACTCAAAATATCCGTTCGAACAACTCTGCGTCACGGCGCAAAGTCTAAAATATGCGCCGTCCTTTATTCGTCAAGTTTCGCAACGTCAACAACGAACAAACAGTGCGGATTGAAAACTGTCAACAAATGCTTGTGTGTAGTCAGCAACAACACTTCTAAATGGTTTAATATGCAGTTCTTTTTTATTTGCATACCATACTCTTTTATACTTGTAGTTTACTTTGCTGAGTTTGTTGTTCTACTTCAGTATAGGGCAAACTATTGTTTTCGATAATGACAGTGTTATAATTATTATTATGATATAATGATTTAGTAACAGAAACACCTAAGTAATACCAGCCGCTCAAGTAGGTTAAGCGTCGTTTGCTGAGATTGGTCTGGGATGGGTGAGTTTCCATTACTTACCGAGCCGAGACCGTACCTCAGAAAACACGTTGTCCTGGCTGTAATGTAATTTCATTAGGAGTTCTTTGACAGTTGTT
Organism: Orthosia incerta; assembly: GCA_948252205.1. Classification (NCBI taxonomy): domain Eukaryota; kingdom Metazoa; phylum Arthropoda; class Insecta; order Lepidoptera; family Noctuidae; genus Orthosia; species Orthosia incerta. The sequence goes on from OX411758.1 coordinate 13,563,073, forward strand.
AAGAGGAAACGGGGGCAGAGAGCGCCGACTGAATTTCCTTAGTAAAAAGTCATAATTCGAGGTTTGGCTCTCGTGTCTTTCCACGTCCAATATTGGACCAATTTAAAAGATATTCCGTAAACTGAAAATTAAAGATATATACTATGTCCCTATGTTTTCCTTTTTGATGATACATTATATTTAGAAGCACTAGAGCCCTCAAAAAATGCTCAAAATTGCGCTGTCAACAGAGGCTAAGTGTACAAATTTGACAAATATAAATGAAAAAAGGAAAACATAGGGACATGGACCAGTTTATGGAATATCTTTTAAATTGGTCCAATATTGGAGGAGGAAAGAGACGAGAGCCTACCTATTCTATACCTCGAATTAAGACTTTTTACTAAGGAAATTCAGTCGGCGCTCTCTGCCCATATTTCCTCTTATGGGTAGTCGGAAACCCGATAGGACAAGCAAGTCGCTCCATGTAAAATACAGTATCCGGTTATATCCGGCTTATAATGTTACTGGAGAAAATGTGGGTATAGATACTACACATCAGCTCTGCTGGCGCCTCTCATGATGTTATGTCTTGTCTTATTTTCATTGTGATCCTTATTTTATAATGTGCCTTAGTACACACACCTATGGTTACGTTTCACAAGCTGACATAGTACCGGACACAGTATGTTACCTTGAAGAACTACTGTAGATATAAATCTCCCTAAAATAATTAATTACCATGAATTTTTCGATTCTAATTAGTTTCGGTCTAATTTTGATTCTAGTGAATTATTTCTAATTTATCAAATCAAATCAGTTTATTCGCAATAAGTGTTGGTACAATTTTGGTCTTAACATAAATAATGATACAGATCCATAACACTTAGTCATAATAATGTGACATGCAAACATTTGGGTTAATATTATTATTATAGTTATAATTAATAAATTACAATTGAGAAATTGAATAATTGAATACATTATTTAAAAAAAATTGATGTTCGAGGGTAAATGATTTTGGTTGTTATTAATTTTTCAACCCACTATTAAATATGTCGCTTACAGAGTAGAAATTCTTATCCAATAGCCATAATTTAAGATACCTTAAAAATTTATTAAGTGGTAAGATTTTGACAGTGTCAGGTATACTCGTATCGCATTGAATATGCGACCACACATTGCACAGCTATTTTTTGTATATAGTGCTGTCCTAGGGATTATTGGAAAAACTATTCTATTCTTGTACACTTTTTGAATACAATTCATGAGCTTTTTTAAACAATTACGGGTGAATTTTAACAAACTTAGCGCATTCAAAGATATACAGGCTTGAAAGGGTTATCTTATAGTTAAACCAAAGATCAGGGTTTTGTAGTATGTTTGACTGCTTCAAACGCCTATATACATTGATGCATTATAATTTTGACAGTAGTCGATGTTACTATATTGTCATTTATTGTTGTACTTAGAAGATTAGACGCATGCATGTGACGTGACCATTTGTTGTAAGAGTAGACGCATGTTAAGTTTGATATAATTATGACATCATTTATACATTAAGTTTCGTGTGATAGACGAAGAGATGATCATTGATGATGATAATGAAGAGAATACGATTATTACTATCAAACTAAGAAAGCCATGTATGACATTTCCAAAATTCCGGCTTCATCTTATAAATGACTTAATTTCTTATATTAATATTCTCTACAAAGTATTACTAAAAAAGGCCGAGTTGGATTTGGCCAAAAACGCAAATTCAAAAGAGAATTTCTCCCCGCGTATCTAAAACATGCTCGTTTCGGATCAATAATAATGCAAACTGCGCGTTACAAGCAGCAGCAACACACCGTTCCACGTCGATTTGTATTTCAAATTAAAAACTGGTAGTATGCTAGCTCCTTATCTTTCTGCGAACCAAGTGACGCATTGCTTCAGTAAAATACACAGGTATTTCAAAAAGGATATGGTTTCAAGTCTTAAGAAGTTTTATTAAACAAACGACACAACATTTGATAAACTAAAACCTGAAACAGAAAAAAATACTACATGTTCGTTTTTTAACGTTTTTGGAGAATTTAGTATTTTTATGATTTTGGAATGTACCTACGTGTAAAACTTCCGTTTAATACCAAACTCGATATATATTGGTTTTTGCGTTAGTTATTATGTATTTCTAAACTGCTATACTACATTTAACGATATAAAGCCTATATTACGTGCAACGTGGCGCACAAACCAATCCAATGACTCCTAGTCCAAATCTAATGAGCAGTTTAGGCGCTACGAAAGAATAGCCGTAAATATTCCGTAAAAAAAACACTGAAACCTCCTTAGGTTTCAGTGTTTTTTTTACGGAATATTTCGATTTGAAGTAAGCATCTGATACTAGATTATGACAGCCCAGTTCAAGCTGACTTCACCTTAGGTATCACGGTGAGATATTTACAGAATATCACTACAGATGAACATCCATACACACATACATAGACTGCGGAACTCATAACTGGAGAAACAGGATATGGATTCTTTAGAAGTAATAAACAAATGATAAAATTCACACTATGTTACAAGATCTTCATTTGTTTCGTGACGTAGTTCAGAGCATGTGCCTTGTTTAGAACTATTGTATGTAGTATGTTGATAGTGTGACTGCTAAAGCATTTGATAGGAGACGAGAAATTGAAAAATTGTGTGCATCGCAGAGCGTAATCACAAGGATTGTATCGCAAACATCTTTTGAATATGTCTTTTTATACGTTTTTCCTTTTATTTGCTTACAACTAATTAACTGATATTTGCACTGGATAATTTCCATTTTCTTGCAATAGGTACTAAAATTTGAATTTGATTGGTGGATGATATCGGATAATCTCCTGGAGAAAGTTTTGATCATAATTGTGGATGACTGTAAGAGTAAGGGAAGAACAAAGAATAGATGGATGGATTGTGTGGTAGATGGCATCTCTATAAAGGAGGTAACAGCTTAGTTGACGGATAAAAGAGAAGTATGGAAGAAGAAAACATATTGTGACGACCGCAAATAAATTGGAATAAGACAAGGGCAAAATAAAGTGAGAATGATGATGTTGACTAAAATATTGTAGGTAATTGAACTGAGTAAGAGAAAGAGAAAAATAAGAGAAATTGTTATTATGCGTGTATTAAATTGATAAAATAATATAATTTAATACACGCATAATAACAATTTCTAAGCGATATATATCTGTTAGATGATAGTCTACAAAACTACGCAACAATTACTAGTTGTATGTATTTCAAACTGATAAGACGTCTAACGTCGTAAAACAAACGAAAGACAAAAAGTTAAATAATATTGACGTTTTCATTCATCACAATTGTAGACATTGCCACTGAACCAAAGTCTGTTACTCGTACTACGAGTACAACAGTAGGTATAATAAATTAGTCAGCTGTTTCCACGCCTGGTGACGATATAACAGTGACACATCCCAAGCTATAGTCGTCAGAGTTTAAACATTAGGAAAGAGAGTAAGAAAATAATGAACGATCCTAATCTTTAATTGCTCGGCAAATTCTTCTCAAAACTTGTGCCATCCATAAAGTATTTCTCGTTAATCAATAGTCGTTTCAATACTAACAACTGAAAATCGAAACACATACCCTTGCCCAGTCTTACCACAAGATGAGTAACCGACAAAGCTGAAGACAAATTCTCCGCACGATAATTCTTCCTTTCAATACTTCTTACAACGCCAAGGAATTCCATTGCAATATAGAAAGAATCGCTGACAAGTGACATATTCAATACCCTTTCATGACTTATATTATGGTCAAATCAAATGTCCAGCCCAGTGTTGTAACATCATTGTTCAAGCTGTTTTGATTCACTTCTCCGCCATATAATGGACATTGTCTGCATGGGACTGTCACATGTATTAAATATTATATTATTATAACGAATGACCTAAGTTTTACGATTGTGTGGTTTCACTTGTATGGTGGACAAGTAACAGTTTTCTTGTTTTCTCACAGAAATCCGCAAGTTTCCTTAGGTATTTATATTTCTGCTACTTCTTTATAAATAACTATTGAAGAATGCTTCGTATCTACTTCGTTTTACTCGTATGTATGGGTCTAACATCCATTCTAAAAATACAAAAGTAACTCTGTCGGTCTATTTACCTTTTTATGTATTAACGGCTGAGTAGATTTGGATTAAACTTGGCACTCGGGTAGGCCATGCCCTGAGACATAGGTCACTTTTCATCGCGTAGTATGTTCCCTTGGGATGATAATAAAACCTTTGTCACGGACAAAGCTAGTCAATCAACTGGTAGTGGATCAACTGGTCAATTTCATATTGTGCTAATCCGATGTTCGATTATGTATATGTATAGCCTACCTTCTGTCATTATACAATCTTTCCTCCTGATCTTACCCTTTATTAGTCATTTTTAGGTGTACGAATTGCAATTGACCACTGTTTCATACCCTTATATTCCATTCGGATTCTACACGTCTTCTCCTTTCTTCTTCTTCCATTCATATTTATCAGTTGTCATCTGAATAGTCACTCTTTCAAGCCATATCTTCTTTTGCTTCTTTGTTCTTTTCCTACTCTTATAGCCATTCACATTCATACTCAATACTACATCTCTGTCTATCATGTTCAATTACAAATTCGCTTGAGCAATAGCTGATTGTATCTTCTCTTTCCAATATACATATATTAATCATGGAATATTTCGTGACCTACAAGTAATATTTTCAGATATATTCAGCTATCACATTTCGGGTCCAAGGACTTATAAAAATACTGATAAAACAGATGACATCAATAATTATAATTACTGTAATTATTGTTATATCAGCACATGAATACTGTTTTACTCTATCGATATATAACTTACAAGTCACTAAGATAAGTATTAGAAACATTGTATTGTAGATAGTATTGAAGAATAACATTTGTTTTGTGATAATAAAATATTGTAAGAAAGAGAGAGTAGGTACTATAGAATTTGAATTAAAGTTACGATTCATTCAGTAACGATGAAATATTAGAAAACTTAGGTACAACATAAATGGTGGTTATTTCATGTTTTATAGTCATTCGTAATCTATAGCTTAATCATGTTAATCAAGCGCGTAAAAGAACTATCAAATTCAACATTAAAGAACGTGAACCAAAAAACCATTGAGATGAATTCCAGGAACAAATCATCCCTCATCCATCAATATGTTCAGTCCAGGAAAACTAATCGAAAGACATTGCAAGGCAAAAATGAGAAATAACTTGTTAAACATTGCAAAACCTGACAACAACACAAATTATAGAGAAATAATTAGCAATAAATTAAATATTCTGAATAGATCAGAGAGTAAAATTTCGTATTACAATAAGTTCTTAACAACAGTTCACCTTAGCACTTTAATTGAAGATGCTTGCAATAAAACCAGATACATAAAAACTACATAACATAAACATCTCGCCTGTATTTCCCAAAAGGTAACTCAGAAGTGCACCTATAGTTCACACAAATTTTACCAGTTATGTTTAGGGTTTAAAGATATTTATTCTCAAAAAAGACACAAAGTCACTTACATGAGAGCAATGCTTAAAGTAAATCAAATAAAATTCGTCACAGATGTCACGGCAGCAATTATGATGCAACCATCCAATGTATTCAGCTGTAAGGAGGAGTATTATTTGTAATTAAATATGCAGCTAATTGAGTTTTGAATGCATTGAATGAGTGCAACCTTTTAATACATGAGGGTATTTTGTTATATAATTGTGCTCCTTCAAAAGTTTTTTGCCAAACTTAGTTCTCATCTTCGGTAAAATCAGAAAACTAGCTCGGTGACTGCTACGTTGGGTTACTTGTTCTACTTTAATAAACGACTAGCTGACCCCCGCGGCTTCGCTCCCGTCAAGTGGCCTACCTACCCTACCCTGCCTTGCCTACCCTGCCTACCTTACCTACCTACCTAATAATTATTATCTATCATCAAAAGTTTTCTCAGCGCACGCCAAAGAATGAATTTTATAGTCAACATTTTGCTAGCTTGGGTTACATTATTGCAATTTTCATAAGGATCTCTATTTTTTTTGAAAATACATTATAGCCTATGACACTCAGGAATAATGTAGCTTTCTACTAGTGAATTTTCAAAATCGGTTCAGTAGATCCAGAGATTACCCCTTACAACGTCACAAACTCACAAACTTTACCTCTTTATAATATTAGTATAGATAATTCGTCTGTATACTTTTGTTGAGTGCCTTATGAATACATGTATTGTAAATATATACTCGTAACTGTCTATTGTTGATTATTTTGGTCTCTTCATAGTATATGATTAATTCCCAAGTAATACGGGTCGAGCCTATTGCCATCACCCGGGCACAAAGATAGACTCCGAGTGGCTACTTTGAAATTCCAGAAGGAAAATACCAATAACACTGCCAAACCCGGGAGTCGAACCCAGGACCTCACCCAGGAGCGTTTGCAACCGCTAGACAACAAGGCAGTTATACTACTTACTTAATGTATACTCCGCAAATAACCAACACAGTATGACACTGCAAATAAAACCACGCTTGGTATCATACAGAACAGCTATAAAACCGTCAGATTATGACAATCTTGAATCCAATCAACAAGCCATTATCATTTCAAATTGCCTCCGTTCACTTTCCTGTGGTTTTTCAAATCAGTACAAGATAAGAAATCTATATCTATGCTTGGAAGGCAAAATTTACCAAGCGACATTTTGTGTGATATTGAGTAAGTAAAGTATGGAATTCACTTCATAATCGGTGGCAAGGTCCAGTCAGGATCAGCCGAGTCTTACAAAGCAGTGTGGATGGTAAGGACACTGTTTCTCCCCCTTCAGGGACCCGACCTTTAACACTAAAAGTGGGGCATTATAGGAAAAACAATAATTTTATCAGCCTTGGGTAAGTTAGGTACAGTCAGATGACTCTCGACTTACTAGATACGTGGCTAAATACATAATTACAGCTGCACGGGTTTCAATACTCGAGGTTAAGCAACGCTTGCTGAGATCGATCTGTGGATGGGTGACCATCATTACTTACCAGGACTCCTCCGTGCCTCGGAAAGCGCTTTAAGCCGCTGATCCGCGCTGTCATTTGTTTGAAAATCGCTATAATTCCCAGCACGTAAGTTGGCAAAATGGCAAGAGTCGTTAGATGCGCAGAAGTCGTTTTTTAGGTATCTTTGGTAGTGAAGCGGGGCGCGGGGAGCGTTTAGGACCGTTCCGAGCGCGCGATTGGTTGTTCAGTTGACACAAAGATCGACTGACCAATCGTGTCGCATCCACGTTCCGGTTGCTCTATAAATGGTGGTTGGTCAGTTCGCGGAACATGCGCGAACTTACCCCCACTACGCCAAAACCTTGCCAACTTACGTGCCGGGCACTTTACATTAGAAGCCAGAAAATCAGACCCGAGTCCCAGACAAGGGGAACCCTTTATCTGGGTTTATAGAGGTCAGATAGGCAGTCGCTCCATGAAAAATACTGGTAGCTACATCTACATAAGTTAGATTGGAAGCCGATTCAACATATCTACTTGGGAAACGGCTAGGCAGATTGATTGATAAGGAAATAAACTCACGTTGTCAAACTATTAAACATATGTAATTGTGATATATTATAGTCTTTAAGGTCGAGGTCAAGTGCATCAGTATCGTTCATTGATAATATAAATATTCCGATCACTTCAGGAAAGAGAGGATTGATATAACATCTAGTAGTATTATATATAGCTTAAGTTTTGCTAGATAACCTTAGCTACCAGCTGTGTAAGTCTTTATGGCAACTACTCTGGGTACTGATAAGTTCTTGTCTTGATTTGTGGTCTATGAACTAGCCTCTGCGATTTATTTGTCACGTAGGCATAATGATAGACCAATGAATGCTCCTTCGTTTGATATATCGTTGATAGATGATAGTGTACCTACTGCTAAATACAAATGACTATTGTTAGACGAAAAACAAACTACAAGATTACGTTATAGTGGTTAGGATATATCCCAGAAACAAGCATAGGATTGTCAGTTTATTTAAAGTTATTAATTCTTAAACACATATCAGAGATATTTTGTAGTTGAGTCTATTACCTCCAAATATTATCATCGTTCATTATGCCAATTTGAAGTTGACGAAGCCGTCACCATCTTCTTCCAGGTCCATCAACATCTTCTCTAACAGGTATTTCAGTACTGATTTGCGTTACAGTTTTAGTATCTGTCACAAAATCCATTCGTGGTTTCTCTTTCCTTCTGATACTCTCATCAACTCAGCCTATCGCAGTTCACTAGTTCAATGTTAGGGATAATAAGGTAAGAATATAACGGTTTTAAGGGATTGAATTATAACTGTTAATTATACGGAAAGGTGTGTGTAGCACATGTTGCTCCTACTAAGGTTGACGGAATACAGTACCCGGTACCGTGACCAGCTAGCATTTCAGTTTCAAGTGTTGACAAGGGCTCAAATAATAAACTTTAGAATTAATGGTTAGAGAGAGTGGCTTTAGTGTTGAATAGTTTTTAATTATTTTTGATAAACTCTAAATTTGATAAATCTAAAACTTTCAACAACCCTACTCCCATAGCCATCCACATTTCTAATCAAAACTGCTTTCTTGTTCTATCTTTATAGAAAAACAAGTCCTAGTTGTATTTCACGAAAATAATTAACAGTAATGAGGGCTACTCCTAACACAGCACTAATCCCAGTAAATCTCGCTTACACAACAAAAATTACAACTCCAATATAACAAGAATCAAATCATAAAATAATAATGATGAGCTAACCAGTGAATTTTACGATGTATTCGGTGCTGCGCGCGTCATGTGAACTGGCGCAGAATTATAGCTTCTAGAAACCATTGTTTTCATTCATATTATTTTATTAAAATACTGTTGCTATGCACGGACGAGTGAGAAGATTTAGGATAATGGACAACACTGTTCTTGTTTTTAGATCGTTGTTGGGTTCTGTGAATTATATGTAGGCTAGATATCAAACAACTTCTTGGCATGGAATTACGACCTACCACTGCTTTAGAATTGTAAAACTTAACTGGCATGGAGCATGGCACATTGCTCGTAGAACGTATGGTTGATGGGCCGAAAAGTTCTGGCTAGGGGACCGCACACCGGACGACGAAGCGTTGGATGGCCTCCCACTAGGTGGACCGATATGACCTGGCGTCTAATTGCGTAAGTGAATTCTCCAAAGCAAACGAGTCGATTCCTTCAAAGAATCAGAATCATTTCATTCAACTTTTTCGGTATTGCGAAACCAATTTGGAAAAAGTACAAACATCCTCCTTTGAGTTGAAGTTCATCTACTGCGTTATGTTTCATCAAACTCGAACATTACACAATACCAATAGTGAAGTTTTATCTCGATTCTTCCGCTTTCGTTCATTCTTTCCAATAAATTCTACGACAAAATATTGGTAATGGAAAGGAGCATAACCTTTCCGTTTCAGATTGTAATATGCAATACGTAATGTCGTTTTTGGGAAAGAATCGACTTGTTTGCTTTGGAGAATTCACTTACACAATTAGGCTGCTGGTGAAGGTTGCGAGAATCCACTGGATGCGAGACGTACAGAACCGGTTGATGTGAATTGTGGCGACACTTGTTCAGCAGTGGACGCCTATCGGCTGTAATTTTGATGATGACCGCTTTAGAGTAACATAAGAAAAAAGACCTTCATTATTATTTATATGACTTATCACATTACTAGGACAATGAGATATAGGTACTCTGTGTAAGAGTCCATAACACCCAACGCGGGGACAGTGCGGGTTGCTAAATACAACACATTGCTTACTCAAATCTATCTGCTAGCCGCAGTGGTCATGCCAATTTCCATAATATGTACGTTCGGGAAAATCCATATAAAGCAGTATATTAAAAAAAAATAGAAATAAAATACCTTGCCACCGGTCGCTGTTACCTAAGGTTGGCTAATAAGGACTTATATTTTGTTTTGTGCCACAATTACAACAAACAAAATCTAGTTTATTTTTTATCAAATATAAATATTCCGTTAGAAAAGCAATTTATATAAAGACATTATAATGAGTGTGTAATTTCGATAAGGAATGTCATTGTTTTATTTTTATTTCTTATTTATTGAACGTTATTTCTAAGGTGTTTGATAATGTAGCTGATAACGTACCAAGTAATATTACAGTCAATACTTACTTTTTATGAACGCGAACGCTGGCCAATCTTAATATCCAATTCAGTTTGAAGGGTCCAGGTGCCAAGCAGATTAGGCGTCTAGTGGCTGTATGGTCGATGTGCCAAAGGAATGACAACGGATAAGAAGTCTCGAATAATTTCAAAACCAAGCTATACTTAACTGTCAATTTCATGATTCGAGGTGAGGTCGAGGACATGACTTGGAATAGGAATATTGGGGTTTATATTGGCAAACATAAAATCTTTCTGCCTTCTTTAACTAAGTGCATATTTTGGTGCATTTTGCAGTAAATCATACCAAAAATCGTCAAAACCATATTTTATATGCCAAATATCAAAATATGTTCTCACGTTCTTGTCAAATTTATTGTTCTTGTTCACAAAGAGTGTTGTTCATCTTGAACAGTGCACTTCGTTTCACACGCTCGTTTTTTGGAGATTCTCACATAAATACGTAATAGTAAGATTTTAAATATGGAGTGCTAATGGAATCACAAAATATCTGACGTCTGTGGAATTAGGTTATTTTTTTTTAGAAGTAACAAACACACACACACACACTTACAAACATTCGTCTTTATAATATTAGTGTGATGTGATATAGTGTGACAAAGACAATACTCAATTCTTCCGAAAAAAATATCAGACAAATCATTAACGTGCTATTTTGTATTGTTCCAGCTCAAAAGACGATGAAATAGACGGCAACTGCATAGTTCGTGCACGGGGTCTTCCGTGGCAGTCATCAGATCAGGATATCGCCAAATTCTTCCGAGGACTCAATGTTGCCAAGTAAGTAACGAAAACTGAAGATACTATACCCACCAACACATATTAACGACTTTGCTGATAAAAGAAGTGACACCAGACTGTATACCAAGTTCTTCAGTTCAAAGAAAATTTCTATTATTCTTTGCCACTCAAAAATGCGGCGTGGTAAATTTTTCCCTCCAACTTTAATCTCTGAGTTTCAGTTGATAAAATTTTATGTGTCAAGTTGCCAAGTTGATGATTTTTTTTCTGATTGAAGAAAGTTGTATATTTGTACATAATCAGGAGCACCGCACTCACATTGCGTGTTTGATGAATCGATACTCCCATAATTAGCCCTTCTTTTTACCCGACTGCCGAAGGAGTGTAATGTGTTTATCAGTCTATGTATGTATGTTTGTTCCTATGTGGCGTTCTAGAGACCAAACTCGATGGCCAATTTTGATGGTTCTTACGACAATCGATTTGTCTCAACCCTGCAAGTGTCACTTGCTACATTAAAATTGGAAAATAGGATAATGACGGATTTTGGGCGCCATATTGTGGGGGGCAAAAATTTTTTTTTTCTTTCCTTACCCACCTACCTCGTGTGGGGTATCAAAATAAAGGGTTTTCAGAGTGATTTCAAAAATATAAAACACTTATATGTTTAAATGTACCGAATTCGAAAAAAATCAAAAAACCCGACTGCTTGAAAAGCGATGTATCCTCCGACTGCACAGCTTCATCGTCTCCTTGTTTACGTCTTTTTAGTTCGCTTTTCAAGCAGTCGGGTTTTTCGATAATTTTAATAAACTTTTTTTTGCATTAAAAGAACATCATCCTAAACCTATGTTATTTTCCTCAGGGGTGGCGTAGCTCTGTGCCTTTCGCCTCAAGGGAGACGTAACGGCGAGGCGCTGGTGCGGTTCGTGTCACAGGAGCACAGAGACATGGCGCTCAAACGACACAAGCACCATATTGGCTCACGGTACATTGAGGTAAGCATTGGATTATACTAAAACATTCGTCAAGTTTTCTTCGGGAACATGAGAGGGCTTATACAAAGTGAGATTATAACATCGATAGCGTTCGTCGAAATGTGTGGCATTGGCTTGCAGTACCGAAATGTAACGTGTCAATCACTTATATTTTGGCGTATATCGACAATTGCTAATAGAATTCCACTTTGTTCTTCAGTTAAGTGTCAACTGACCGAAATAAAAAAGAAACAATCAAGCAAGTACAGAGCTCATATCCCATTTCTTTTCTGTGTTTGAATGTAGTGCGAGGCTAAGGCTTTTTAGACTCACTACTGAAGTCCCCGTCATGAGCAGCTATACATTTTGTAAATAAAAAACGAAGTCCCTAAGTTATTTAAATAGCGACGTTTCAATCAACTAAAAATAATAGCAAATTTAATAAACTCAAAGTAACATACGTGTAATACAAAATGCGAACGTTCCGGTACCACAAAACATTACACGACAGCGCTTTATATCGCTAAAATATAACCCGACCAAGTGAAATTGCTCGTTACTTTCGTATTACACGTATGTGACTTTGTATATTTGTTGTTTTTACTTTGAGTTGATTGAATTTAGGATTATTTTTTGTTAGTTGAATTGTCGAATTGTCGCTACGTAACTTTATAGAAGTTCTTTATTTACAAAATTTATAGCTTCTTGTGACGGGGACTTTAGTCGATAGTTTTATTAACATAGGCTGCTGCATAGCAGCTGATCCTTCATATTTTAAAATATTTACACAAATTTGTAAACTTATCAGGATGTTGACGAAATCTCTTGATTTTTAATCCTCTTTGCTAGATCTTATCTTTTATACCCCAATGGAAGACCTTATAGCTTGACTAAATCTCTAACTCTTATCCAGGTGTACCGTGCTAGCGGTGAAGACTTCCTGTCAGTAGCAGGGGGAGCCACTTGCGAAGCGGCTGCATTTTTGTCGCGCGGGGCGCAAGTTATTGTGCGTATGAGAGGACTTCCTTATGATGCCACACCGCAACAAGTTGTGAGTATACCTATTGTATAGTTTTTGTGGCTGGCAGAGCCTTAGATCTGCAGTTCATGCATGTTCTTTAAATTGTTTCAATTGGCTGGGTAGAAGACGAGAGTTGACATCAAAAAGATACTGCAAAGCATCTATTAATCTATCAGTCAATGACACTAGCCCATCAACTAATACCGATTCTGGCGAAAAAACTCAAAGAATTTATTTGAATTAAGCCTTATACTGGCACTTTTGAATTGTTTAAGTTTCTGTCAATTGACCATTAAGTCTAGTCAGAAGGTTTACTCTATTTGCAATTCCAAAACGTAGACCTCTATAGACAAGAACAAGCAAGAAACTTTAGGGACAATAATTGCCCCATTCCAAAACGTAGACCTCTGTGGATAATAACAAGCAAGGAACTTTAGGGGCATAAACTATTTCCCTATTTCAAAACGTAGACCTCTATGGACAAGAACAAGCAAGAAACTTTAGGGACAAACTATTTCCCCATTCCAAAACGTAGACCTCTATGGACAAGTACAAGCAAGAAACTTTAGGGACAAAATATTTCCTCATTCCAAAACGTAGACCTCTATGGACAAGAACAAGCAAGAAACTTTAGGGACAAACTATTTCCCCATTCCAAAACGTAGACCTCTATGGACAAGTACAAGCAAGAAACTTTAGGGACAAAATATTTCCTCATTCCAAAACGTAGACCTCTATGGACAAGAACAAGCAAGAAACTTTAGGGACATAAATTAGTGGTTCAGTTATGATTGCGTTTACGATCTATGCAGAAATGAGAGAGGTTTAATTTCTGCATAGATCAAGAAAGGAATTTAACAACTTAGTCAAGAGTTCTAGTAACTACAGTTTCCAAAACATTGTTACTTCTAGTCCTATTCAGACTTAAACGTCTCTTTCATTCACAACCAGTTAAACAAATATACTTCTAGAATGTCAATCTTCTAAACACATTACAATTTCATAACATACGTAAAACTATCGCTAGCCAATCAGAAGCTGTTATATTGATATATAATAATATGTTGTCAACTCCGACGATACGCCATAACCTCTGGGTTAGTTGCTCAGATTAGGTACAGCAGCTTACCTAACATATCTAACCTTTACTGTAATCACTTTATTTATAAACTTGAACTAGATGACATATGCGTCGGTATTTTCTAGGTTTTCTATTTTAAAAGGCTTACGAAAGCTAGCTCTTTCTTTTCTATGCCAAATATTTTTGTGTACTCACTACTTCGTCGCTTACTTTCTCTACTAGAATTTCTGTTCCCGTGTCTTGAAGTTATGATTACGAATTATCTATAACATTCCTTGAACTTATCCTAGTCCAAACTTATTCGGTCACCAACATCTTTAGTCAAACTTCTACCAGGAAAAAGACTTATTTCAAACTATCTAGGACACAATTAGTCAAAACTCACCAACATCTCTAGTCAAACTTCTACCAGGAAAAAGACTTATTTCAAACTATCTAGGACACAATTAGTCCAAACTCACCAACATCTCTAGTCAAACTTCTACCAGGAAAAAGACTTATTTCAAATTTTCTAGGACACAATCAATTTTTACCCAGAGCAGTAGCGAAATGAATTATCTTTAGCTAGTGACTTAACCTTTAATTTCTGGATTCAGTTGACAGCGACTTAATACTCGCGGTTGACAATTTGTCACATTAATTTTCCTACATTCTTTGTTACATAAACTTAGCATTAGTCTCTTCTACATGCTGACTAGTATCTTCTGGACTCAATCTTTTCAGAGTCTCTTGTCTGTCTAATCATGTAGAATACTAACATCCGCCACCATAGCCGTTGATCCTGCGCCTGATCGCTCACCGGTTTTGTCGCATTACCGTTCCATTGTACTACGAGCGTAATGGTACAGAGAGTGCATCTGTGTTTACGTACACATTTAAATACTATAATAGCTCCTGCCTTCTGGCTTTGAAATTGGCCACTATGGCTGAAATTCGGTCGGGGATTATTTTTACTAACAACACTCTCAATTTCTAGCTGGATTTCTTCTCAACGGGCGACAACCCCGTCCTCGTGCTAGACGGAGCAGAAGGTGTCCTCTTCGTGAGACGAGCCGACGGCAGAGCAACAGGGGACGCATTCGTTCTCTTTGCTAAAGAAGACGACGCGCCTAAGGCGTTGTCTCGGCACCGAAAGTCGATTGGCGCCAGATATATTGAGTTGTTCCGGTCTACTACTGCTGAAGTTCAACAGGTGAGAATATATGCTAATTTGCGAATAAAATTTTTGTTATTAGATCTAAGCCAATAAGTGTTTTTTCTTTGTTTATAATATTGGGCATATCTTTTAGTACCTATTATCTGAAATTGCCAACATGTTGGTAGAATATTAAGGGAGCAACGGTTTTATGCATCCTAAAACTCACCTCGTTTGCTTTGAAAAAAATGCCAACTAGGTAATATTTGCATAGCATAGGTAGGTTAGGTATTTTTAATGGGGTCAAATTCATTTAGTGTATGTTAAGGTCATGGATCAAGTGATTCATACGGCATGATTCATAATGCCCAGACAATTTGAAGAATGCCCAATTTGAGTAGGCAATATGGTAAAAACTATTGAAATAATTAAATTGACCGGGCTTTCTGAATAACGCCCATCACTTATTGGGCCGGGTATTAAAAATATGTGAAACTAACCTATCAATGTTGGGGTGCCCTAAGCTCCCAAGCTCGCTTCGCTCGCTCTTGGACTAATTCATTACCATAATTGTCGAA
Source organism: Orthosia incerta (assembly GCA_948252205.1). Classification (NCBI taxonomy): domain Eukaryota; kingdom Metazoa; phylum Arthropoda; class Insecta; order Lepidoptera; family Noctuidae; genus Orthosia; species Orthosia incerta. The sequence continues at coordinate 13,578,842 of OX411758.1, forward strand.
TTTCCCAACCGTTACGTAGCAATATTCATAATGACCAGACAATGTGATAAATTAGAAGTTTAAATCAGCATCCATTACATTGCCCGATTTGACGTGACTAGATTCATATTGCCCGGGCATAATACATAGTGCACTAATTAATCACTTGGTCCATGACATACACACATCAACACGGTCTAGGGATATTTTTAAAAAAGCGAATTACTATCAATGTGTTAATTATTTATATGACATGTATATATTTAAAAGATACGTTATTTAATATTCTACCATTTTTTAATAATGGTTAAGGTACTTCGATTAAAATTTCAGGATTTTATGGAAAAAAATGAAGCATAGACGGAAACCGTATATGAATTAACTTTTAATTTATGAGTAAAAACTGAAAAAAATAGAAAAATCATTTAATTTGTGTTTATAAACTTGAAGTTAGTAGTCTGAAAAAGCGCCCATGATGTTCATAACACATCGGCAACGATTCGGCATGCTCAGAACAAGGTTGTCAATGCCTTGCTGCGGCATATTGTCCCATGTCCTTCTGAGGTGCGCAAAAAGTTGATCTTCTGTAGCCAGATTTTCAGGAACTTCCTTCAGAGCTCTTCTTTGCAGCATATCCCACGCATGCTCAATGGGATTTAGATCTGGCGATTGAGCAGGCCAGACTAAGGCCCTAACATTGTGTGTATGTAACCAAGCTGCTACCGTTCTGGCCGTGTGTGCCCGGGCATTGTCGTGCATGAGCAGGAAATCTTGCCCCATTTGTGTTCTGTGGGGCAAGATTACGGGCCCCAGCACCTGTTGGACGTATCGTTCTGCCGTCATATTGCCCCGCACCCAAACGAGATCCGACCGTCCTCCAAGACGAATTCCTGCCCAAACCATAATTGTTCCTCCTTGGTATGGGTGAACTTCCTGAGGGTTCTGAAGACGGCTCCATCGTCCAGGAACTCGCCAAACACGCGTCCTTCGTGAATCTGGATGGAAGCCGAACCTGGATTCATCCGTGAACAGCACATTGGACCATTGCTCACGGCCCCAGTCCACATGGTTCCGAACCCATTTTAATCGTCGTCCACGATTGCCTCTCCGTAAAGGTGGGACCCGGAGTGGTCTACGAGAGCGTAGATTGCTTTCATGCAGTCGCCTTCTTACAGTTTGGTCACTCACAAGCACTTGGTGTTCCACTCGCAGCCTTTGGACCAATTGAGTCGCCGTTGCATTTGGTTGAGCTCGCGCAGTAATTTGCAAAAATCGGTCTTGTCTGGGGGTAGTGATGCGACTTGGCCCCCGGTGCCTCTCCGCTACTTAACCTGTGGCACGATAGCGTGTCCACAATCTTGAAATTACATTTTGGTGGGTCCCTATGGCCTCAGCAACATTACGCTGAACAGACCCAGCTTCCAGCATTCCCACAGCTCGTAACAACTCCGCCCTCGTCAA